>JAWWEV010000134.1:42494391-42548807 GCA_035583235.1 Hafferia zeledoni | reverse complement strand
AAGAACAGTCTGGTGTGGAACTTCACTCTTTTTTCTTTCTTTCTCTTTCTTTTTTTTTTTTTTTTAATATTTTGAGACTTTCTTGGACTTGATGGAAAAACTAAGTAATTTAAATTTAGAAGTTTAAATTCCATGTGGCAGAAGACGGAGTTAAAGAGCCAAGTGCTGTGGTCTGACTGGAAAGGAAGTTAATCTTTGCAAGTCAGCATTGAATTAATTGCAACAGAGCAATATTCACAAGTCTAAAAATTCAAATACATAAAGGTCCCTCCAGATACCCACCACAAGTTGTATCTTTAAAAAAATAACACGTTTCAGAGATTTATCATTTGCTGTCTGATATTTGGACAACCAGAATCCAGGCTTTCAAACATGTCTTGTTTATTGGAAGTACTTCCAGTACCTTTATTTTGAGCAAATCCTGGTCGGCCTGAAGTCCTCATATTTTCCTTGTTAAGTTTCTGAGTGCTAGTAATGCTCTGTATGATCATTAGTTTAAACAGTGCTCCTTGATGACCAAAAGCACCTCCATTTCAAGAAAAGTTTATCCAGATTTATGGTCCTTTGCTGTTAGTTCTGTTTCCACACTGGAGTTTCCAGGCAAGGGGAAACTAAAAAGACAACAGAAAACTTTGACTAGCTTTGCAACCAGCAAGCAATTTGTAAAATGTAAAGTAGAATAGCACAGAGTAGCACAGCATAGAGTAGTTCCTGTAGGAAAGGACCTACAGCAATCATTTAGTCCAACTGCCTGACCACTTCAGGAGTAAGAAAAAACTAAAGCATATTATTAAGAGTATTGTTCAAATGTCTCTTCAATGCTGATAAGCTTGAGACATCAACCACATCTCTAGAAAGTCTGCTCCAGTAAATACATATCACTTGTTCGTAGTAGCAAGCCTAGTTCCATAACGGTATATGAACTAATTCTAGGAATTATTCACATTTGCTTATGAAAGATAAGACAATAACATTTTTACTGCTTAATTCATGTCTTCTGGTGACAAAACTAGGAGATCTTGCTTACATGGAATGCTCATGAAGTCTCTTAACAAGGAAACTTACAACATAGGCACAAGGTATAACAGAAGTACATAAGGAAGCACTTTCAGCTAACATTGTGCAGTTTGAGTGCCTCAATATGAGAAGGATATAAAGCTGTTAGAAAGCATCCAAAGGAGGGCAATGGAGATGGTGAAAGGTCTAGAGGAAAAGCCATATGAGGAATGGCTGAGGTCTCCTGGCTTGTTCAGCCTGGAGAAGAGGAGACTGGTGGGAGACCTCATCGCAGTCTTCAAATTCCTTGTGAGAGGAAGTGGTGATTTTCTACTCTGTGGTGATCAGTGATCAGTACCCAAGAGAATGGGCTGAAGTTGTGTCAGAGGAGGTTTAGGTTGGATATTAGGAAAAGTTTTTCACGCCAAGTTTAGTTGCATTCTGGGACAGGCTTCCCAGGGAATTGGTCACACTACCAAGCCTGATAGAATTCAGGAAATAGCTGGACAATGTTCTCAGGCACATAGTGTGATTCTTGGGTATGTTCTCTGCAGAGCCAGGAGTTGGACTCGATTATCCTTCTAAATCAGGCTATGATACTAGAACGTTCATTTATGCCTTTTTGTGTATAAGTGCATGAATTCATACAGACACTATTAATAACCACTGTGTACCTACTCCTACTGAAGACTATGCTTTAATCTGACAGTCATGTGTTTGAAATAGCTGTGTATCTCAATTTGATGTCATCATCTTTAAATGAAAATAATTTTGTCTGTATTCTCTTTATGCAAAGAAATTGTACAGAGCTGTTAATTCTCTCCCCTCTTAATTTCCTCAAAACTAAAAATGAAACAAGAATGCCAAAACTATTCCTAAAAATTCCAGATTTAGTGCATGTAGCATAGGAGTGTCACAGATATTAATTATTTTGAAACTTCTAAGATTACATATTGCTCCTTCTGTTTAGGATTACAATTTTTAATAAACTGATATTCCCTGGGTGGTTCTGAGATCTATCTGATCTTTAAATTTTTGGTAGAGATATTTAATCAGATTTTCAAAAATTATACCAAACAATGTTCTCGTTCCCTTTTCTTGCCAGTGTTCTTGAACTTACCAGCTGTGATTTGAACATCTTTAAGGAGTCATGGAAAGCAAGACAAGAGGAAGAAGGGTGGTCTTTAGGAAGCTGTAGACAGCAGACAGATGGAATATGAGAACCTTGGGGAACATTAGAGAGATTTTTCCAGTCAAGACGTCTGGCAGTTACATCAAGGTCAAAGACACACTTATAACACTGTCCCAAGGTAAGCTGTTTGGTTCTGATGCACTTAGCAATTTTTTCCCACTGCTGTCAGTTTTGTATCTTTGTATACTCAGACTGTGGTACTGTGGAAGCTTGGGATGCCTTTGGAGCAGAGATATCTGATATTTCCAACCAAATCCATGATACACAGGGAACTAACTTTATGCTGGCCTTGTGTCACACAAACCAAAGAGATCAAGATATTTCAGTGTGAGGAAATGTTTAAAAAAAAAAAAGGGAAGGAAAGGTAAGAGCATGATAAATCCCCATACCTATAATTCAAACGAGAGGACCAAGAACATTACAAGTAGAATAAATGTAAGAAAATATTGTCTATGAATTGCAAACCATATTTGCCTAGTACATTGCTGTCTAACATCCTGGCATGTTTTTCCATAATTATAAACTATGGTTTTTAAAGATTGTGAAGATTAATTTGTAAAAGGAAGTACTATAAAAATACAACAATACTATCTGAAATTATATGATCCTTATTCCAGTCCAAAATGTGCCCTTTTGGTCTGGGTACCCATTGATGATAAAAAAGGGAAAAATTATTGAGAGAGATTTTGCATGGCATAGTAGCAATATCTGTTTTTGCTGGGCTCAGTGAAGATTTTGTTTGGGGGAAAATAAAAGGGCACAGCTCAGTCTGCAAACCACGGAAGACACTTTATGAGGATTTCTTTACATTATAATTTTAAAACTTAATGATCAGGACTTCATAGGGCCTGGTTTACAACGTGTAAAGCCTAAAACACTGTAAACCTACACATCAAGTCTCTAAAAATATCAAGGTCTACTTTTTGTAGTCCTTTCTTCATTGCAGAAGTAGGAGGGCAATCATCAATACAAATTGAAAACTTCTTCCTGCTTTCTCTGTGGCAAAGGCAAGATAAAACACTGTGACTCTGAGCTTCTAATCTGCCTTTGGTGAAGCAAAGTCCTGCTGGCTTAGTTTTGCCTGAAGAAAGGCTGAAGAATTGTCTTTGGTTATAGTATAACCTCATTCTCTCATTTAAAAACATTTGAGCCTGAAATGGTTGTTCAAAATAAAGGGCTCAGAAGAACAGAATAAATTACTGGAGAAAAGGAGTTTGGCTGAAAAGAAGCCTGTGTCTTTCCCACTAAAAGGGAGGGCAGCTATCAGCATGTTCTTTATTAAGACTCATGCATTTTCTGCTGAGGGAAGATAAGACATGGCGGAAGAGAGAGTAGAAGTTTAAATTAGAATTGATATCAGATGCAACAATTAAGTATTGACAATTTTTCAGGCTTTGGAATGGTTCCCATTTGCAGCTGCAAGGCACGGCAGCAGCTTTAGTATTTACGAGCACTTGGTGAGTACTCTGACAGGTTTATTATTTGTTGGCTTTCTCCAGCATTGCACAGTAAAAATTGTTTTCAAGGAGTGTTCAAAAGTGTAGCTGGCTGCCACTGTATCAAAACCAATCAATCCACCAATGTATTTCACATTCTTGATTGATAACTGGTTCAGCAGTTTGGCATTTCAGGGAAGAAGTGGAAAGGGAGCAGGTCTCGACAGTCATTAATCCTTTTTCCCTGAACCTCCCCTGAGCAACTGCTTGTGCCATTATCCACATTTCTTACTGCTGATTTCCACAATTCCACGGCTGCTTGAACCACCACAAATTCACTGCTGTCCCTTTCACTTACTGTAGACCTTTCATCACACCTGACTCAGTAGCCCTCCTGGGCGGATAGTGGTCAAGGGAACATCTCTCTTTTCTTTTTTAAACCTGGGTCATTAATTTGGTTTCTTACCTCAGTATCCTTTCCTCCCTCTAAATTTATGTTGTTCCTTATTGTACAAGAACATGAGGGTATGAATGTACTTCCTTTAAAATATGTTTGTGTGGGTTAGGGTGAAAGATGTCTTATGGTAAACAGAGATTCTGGCTGCCTGCTGTTCCACTGCTGGCTGAACTGGTTATTCACAATGTTTTGTCCATTATGGTCTGTGTTACCATGAAGCTGAATAAACTTATGTTAGTTTCTGGGAAGATAGGCTATTTATTTATTTGTTTGTTTGTTTGTTCATTTATTTATTTAAATGCTGCAAAATTGTGAGCAAGTTCACAGTGTGCTGACTGAAATGGCAAAAGTAATTAAGCCAAACTCTTTCCAATGGGAGAAAAAAAAAGGACATCTGTCATTATGAGGACCAGATATCTATAATTAAGAGCCGGAATGTTCAGAGAGAAAGGAAATAGAGACAAAAAGGTAAAACCCCCCACATTCCAACATTTTTTTTTTTTTTTTCACATTTTTCCTGTGTTGACTTCATTGCACCAATGGCACTGAATACTCCAGATGGGTTTGAAAAATACAGATTTGAGTTCCCCACTGAGGATTCAGGATCTGTCATTTGCCAGCAATCTGGTGTTATGTGTAGCTGTGCTGATAGGAGAACTGTCTTGTGTATATTTACTATTATATTAAAACACAAATGTCTCCTCCACCTGTCCTGTAAAGAGTAATGTGTCCTGGAAAAATCTGTTCCATATAATATATATTTAACTACCTTTTTCTTTGAAGGCAGAATCCATGTTAGGAAGGAGTGAAATAACCAAACGAAGGGAATTAATTGTGTGAGGAAAGGGAACTCAAGTGAGGAAGGCAGTGTAAAGAATTTAAAGGAGAGGAAACAGAGACAAGGAGACAAAGAACCTCACTGGGAAATTATGTAAGAGAGTCAAATATTATGAAAGAGATGAGCACTCACAGGAATCCTCCAGTGTCTCTATAAATTGCAAATAAAAGCCTTCCCTTGAAAACCTGTCCCCTGAAAGCTTTAAACCATGTCAAAGGCTCCACTGAGCCCACCATAATGACCATCCCTTAGTCAAATTTGTCTTAACAGTTTACAGGTCTTGGGCCAACTATCTCAGGAGATCTTTATTTTGTCTGACAAAAATACTATGTTTTATAATAGGGAAATTAATAAAGAGCAAATAGATGAACTGTTAATGCATATGGACAAGAAAGGTTTCATGTGGAGTCTGGGCACTGCATCAGCTTGGGCAAGAAATTGAATGAAAAGTGATCAGTGATATAGGGAGTATTGCTGCTAGTGAATAATCTTGATTTTGTGTAAGATAGAGCAAAATACCAGACTACCTAGGAAAATGGGCAGAATGCATGTGAACTTACTCTGGAACTGGAATGCCACCCCAAAAACAGGTTTGTGTTGAGACAGTGCTGGTATGAGAAGGGGCTGTGCTTTCTTGAGCAACCTCTGCAAGCAATATTGCTGCAGAGATTTGGGGCAGCTTGAAAGAAGTGCAGTAAGCTTAGCAATTTGTGAAAAAACCCCACTTTTTTTGTAAGCAGTGGAAAATCTGAAGCTCGGCTTCCTATGGGTTTATAACCCAAGGTGAACTGTTGTGTGAATTCTTTTGTATCCAAAAGAGATGAATTAATTTTGTAGTGTGTCTACCAGTAGAGGCATGTCAGAGATCCCATTTCTCTCACATGGTATTCCATTTTACCAAATTTACAGGGATTTTAACACATTTGAGATCCTCATCTCAACTTAATTTGAATGGGTGAAGGGCACAGAAACTGTTGGGGAACAAAAGCTGACTAAGCTCACAAAACTGGACTAAATTAATGTTTATATAATAATATGCAAAAGGATCTTCTGGGGAAGATTTCTGTCCTGTTGACTGATTTCCCTCTGCTCTTTATCTGGTATGAGCCAGTATAGCAGGAGGAGACCTTATTTCTTTTTTCCCCTTAGAAAAAAGTAACACAAAAAACCCCCTTGATTTTTCATATCACCCTGCCAAAAAGCCTTTCAGAATACTGGTCAAGCTGCTCTAATACTCAGATTCCCTTGTTAGAGATGCCTTGTACTTCAGAATAACCCTCTTATCTGAATTCTGTCTTGCTATTAAATAAGCCATGGCTGGGGGACGATGCTGAAGACCTTGGCTATTGCCTGGACTGCTTTAGAAAAAATGTAGTACATTTAACAGTTTGAAAATATTGCAAGACTCTAAAAGTGCTGGATTTAAATTAATCTGTGTCCTTCATTAATGAGTTGTATGAAAATACAGGCTTTTATGTAAACATTCTTTCCCAAATATCATAGTTTGAGAACTGGGCTATTTTTTGGGCTGCACCCTAGCAAAGAAAATGAGGGAATTAAACATTTGACTTGGCTGTGAGTACCCAGTGGAAGATCCCATAGTTACCACACATTTATTGCTAAAGCTTGAGCTTTTAGTGCTATGTTCTGAGTATCTGGATGTGTCAGAATATTCACAGCTTATAAATGCTAATAATACTGACAGGTTCATCAAACTCGTCTTCTTAGAGCTAGGACAATTTATTACAACTTTTTAACCTGAAGGAGTTTGTATAATTGATGGATTTGGGTTACATTACTCATAGAAAATAACCTTGAGAGAATTGGTACTCACTGCTGGAGCTGAATTTGATAGAGCTGAAGTGCCATTCACCCGGGGCTTCAACAAAACTGATAGCTCTGAGTTCTATATGATCAACTGAAATTGTTTGACTAAAATTACATTTTCTGTCTTAAATATAGGACATGCTGATTAGGTCTGAGGGAGAGGGAGTGGAGAACATGGAACTTAAATAAAACCTCCTAAACTGGTAGAGATTCTTCCCTGAGGAATTTTTTTTCTCCTTTTTTTTTTTTCCCCTTTTATTTTGAATATTAAGTGATAGCGTTTCTAACATTCAAGTAGGATCATCAAAAACCAAACTTAGCATTTCCACAGTAGAGAGCCGTTTATTCTTCCTGATGACTGGAATCTATGTTGTCATCCATTTGTATAAGCCTTTAAGAGAGTTTTGTGTTAAAATAAAAACTGGAAATTATCCTAGACATAGAACAGCTTTTGTTTTAGGGTAAAATAATGCTTTCCAAGGGACAGCTGAGGGACTGAGAGATTGAGTAACCTGACTAAGCTCACATAGTAAGTCAGTGGCAAGGCTGTGGCTAGGCTGTAGACTGCAGGGGCTATGAGATATGGAGTTGGTGCTGTTTATAAAACCATTTCCTTCTCTGCAGCTCTGATTGGTTCTTGAGTGCTGACTGTACCTTATTACACTAGGCTATGTGGTAGAAACTAAATCCAGGGAGAATATAAAGAAAAAAAAAGGGAAATTTTAAAGCAAAATGCAAAAGCAGGAAAAATAAGTAATGTTTTTCTGGTTTACTGTTTCATGGAGTAAAAAAAAAATTATGGTAATGTTCCTGGCATAAAAGCAGGTTTTAAAACAATCTGTATGGGGTTTTTTGTTGTTTGATTTAAAAAAAAAAATTTATTTTAAATAAATGCATGATTTTAAGTTCAGTAAGGTACTGGAGGTGGAGAGTGGAACAAAAGTTAAATTGAGGGGCTGGGAAGGTGATTTTGAGTGTCCCCTGGTTCTGAGGGAAATTTAATCAGCCAGAAGACTCCAATGGAATAGAGATTGCAAAGTAAATGAAAACTGAAGCAGGCATGATCTTGAATGGAAGGGAGTTCCCTGCTCAGCAGTGTTAAAGATTGGTGGGAGAAAGATGCTGTTAAATTACTGTTTCACTAAATTATCTGCAAGCAAGCACTTTCACATCCACTTATTACTCTGTTTAGGAAAAAAACCAACAACCCACAAATGAGACGCCTAGACCATGGTACAGAAACTATCTACAATGAGTAGGATTTTCCTTAGTTGTGAATTCAGTTTCTAGATATCTTGGAGTCTTTTATCAAAATGTTTTATGCTTTTCTGCAACCTTATAATCTAAGACATATTGAACCCATTTTGGAAATTACTTGAAAAATAAGAGAAGAATTGAATGTTCCGAGTTCCTCTAGTCATTTCATAAAATATAAACAAAGTTTTGAGAAGAGAATCTCTTCACAACACTGTAAAAGTGCTACAGATGGCCAGTGAAGCAGTCTGAGAAACTGTGCCTTTCTCCATTGTAGGGAATGACTGAAGAATTCTCAGCTATTCTTATTTTATTTTTTGTTTAGTTCTCAATAAGTTTTTAGGTGCCTTTGTTAGGTTTAGAATTTAAAAATAGTAATGATTGTAAAATAATACCACTTTCACTGTGGCATCAACTCAAACTTATATACACAAACATGGGCAGATGTTAGGGAAAAAATCCCAGTATTACCTTAGAAATGGTCTTGAGTATGATGTTTTGGAGATAGCGTTGGACAGCTCTCTCATCCAATAGGCTCCACTGAAACATCCTCTCTGAGAGATGCAGTAGGAACATAAAGCTGAAGGTTTGAGAGGTGATCAGTTCTGTTGAGTGATATTTCTTACCAACAGGTAACAAGTATATATACCTATGAGAGGTAACAAGTATAATATATCAACTTTTTATTAAGATTTCCATATTCATGTCACCCTGGTGGTATGTACATATGCAAACTTTGTATTTTGGAATAGATACAGCTTGGTGTTCTGTGCTATGTAATTTTGCCTAGAATAATTGCTAGCTGAAAGCCTTATATTCAAATAAATCATATGTCTTGCTCTGATACTTGCTAATGTTACTGCAGCTTTATTGCAAGACTGAAAACACTTATTTGTTTATCTGAATATTCCAAGTACATGTCTATTAAACATAAGAAATGTTATCATAAACCTGTATTTTCTGATGTAGTATAGCACTCATCTACATGAAAATTGTTGTAATTACATGTATGTATATATATATGTGTTAATATTCAGCTTGAATGATCATGTGTTTTCAAAACATCCTGATTTACTATAATTGTTAATCTTATTTTCTATTTGAGGATTATGCTTCTAGTATCCAGTCATCTTCCACACTACTCACATCTGTCATATTTTTTGCTCTGCCTCATCTTTGTCTTATGCATAAAGAAAACATCTACATTAGGTGGCCAGAAACATCAGATGAGGATGCTTTTCTTGTATTTCCTCTTCCAGACAGAAGCAGCCCATAAGGTTGCTTTGCATCCTGCATTGGAACCTGTTCTGTTGCTCCTGCCACTGCTTGCTGCTCTGACTAAAAGGTTGTGTGGCCAACCAGGTAACTGACTGCTGTTTACACATTTTCATTTTGATGTAGTTACAAAATACTTTCCTTCCATATTCTTCACTCCCCTGGGTGCAATCTGGTCTATTGTGTGATTTTTCTTCCAAAAATCACAGAATCACAGAATATACTGAGTTGGAAGAGACCCACAAGGATCATCAAGTCTAACTCCTGGGCCTGCATAGGACCATCTCCAAGAGTCACACCCTGTGCCTGAGAGTACCAACCAAATACTACTTGAACTCTATCAGGCTTGGTACTGTGACCACTTCCCTGGGGAACCTGTTCCAGTGCCCGACCTCCCTCTGGATGAAGAACATTTTTCTAATCCTCCTAAACCTTCCCTGACACAACTTCAGGCCATCCCATTGCATCCTTTCAATGATCATCACAGAGAAGAGATCAGTGCCTGCCCCTCCACTTTCCCCTCATGAGGAATTTGTAACTGCACTGAGGTCTCCACTCAATCTCCTCTTTTCCAGGCTGAATAGACCAAGTGCCCTCAGCTGCTCCTCATACGGCTTCCTCTCAAGGCCTTTCACCATCTTCGTTGCCCTCCTTTGAATGCTCTCCGGTAGCTGAATATTTTTCTTATATTGTGGTGCCCAAACTGCACACAATATCCAAGGTGAGGCTGCACCAGTGCAGAGCAGAGTGGAACAATCCCCTCTCTCACCCATCTGGTGATGCTTTGCCTGGGACATGGTTGGCCCTCCTGGCTGCCAGGGCACTGCTGACTCAGATTCAACTTGCCATTGACCAGGACCCCCAGGTCCCTTTCCATGGCACTGCTTTCCAGCATCTCATTCCCCAATCCATATGCACATCCAGGGTTGCCCCATCCCAGGTGCAGAATCCGACACTTCCCCTTGTTGATTGTGATTCCCTTGTATGGTTGGTGATTGTCCTCTAATTTGTCGAGGTCTCTCTTCAGGGCCTCCCTGCCTTCAAGGGAGACAACAGCTCCTCCCAGTTCTATGTAATTTGCAAACTTGCTCAGTATCCCTTCCAGTCCTGTGTCCAAGTCATTGATGAAGATGTTGAAGAGCTCAGGGCCTGAGATGGAGCTCTGCAGATCCTGACTAGTGACAGGTCACCAGTCTGATGTCACCCCATTCACTGTCACCCTCTGTGCTTGACCTGTGAGCCAATTGCTCACCCACCACATGATGTGTTTATCCAGCAGTGCTGGACATTTTGTCCAGAAGGATCCTGTGAGAGACAGTATCAAAAGCTTTACTAAAACCCAAAAAGATTGCATTGACTGGCTTCTCTCGATCAGCTAGGTGGGTTACCTTGTCATGGAGGGAAATCAGATTTGAATGAGTGAGACTTTCCTGTCATGAAGCCTTGCTGGCACTGACCAGTGACTGTGTTGTTTTTCAGTAGCTCCCAGAACAATCTTCTCCATAACGGTACCAGGCACAGAAGAGAGACTGACAGGTCTGTAGTTTCCGGGGTCCTCCTTCTTGCCCTTCTTGAAAACTGGGACAATGATTTCCAGCTTCCGGGCAGCTGGAACCTCTTTGAATTCACAAGACAGCTCAAAAATCACTTGGAGAGGTTTTGTGATGACATCAGCCAGCTCTTTGAGGATGAATCCTGTGAATCCTATCAGGCCTCATAGACTTTCAGGGAACCAGCTGGAGCAGCAGATCCCACACAGCTTCAGGGTTGACTGGGAGTTAATCATTCTTGCAGTCATGGTCCTCCAGCTCAGGGCACTGAGTCCCCCTTGGTCCATCATCTGTATTGAAGACAGAGGCAAAGAAAGCATTAAAAACCTCTGCCTTATCTCTGTCCCTATTTATGAGGTGGTCATCCTCATCCTGTAACGAGCCAATGATATTTCTGTACTGACTGTTGCCATTAATGTATTTAAAAAAACTCTCTTTATTTACCCCGCTCCCCCCTCCCCCTGCCCAGCCCCCCTTCCCCCCTGCCATTTCTGGACATGAGTAATATAAAAAGAACCATTTTTCATTCAAAACAGAATTTTGTAAAGCTGTGATTCATGACAGATTCTGTGAGATGGAGGCTGTCTGACTGATTTGCATGTTGGAAAAGTTGCAGATTTTGATTCTGTATTTACCACCTTTTTGTTTCATTAGTAGTGTTCACAGATGTGGTAGGTTTATGATGGTTTGTTTAGGGATTTTTTTAAACTGTGCTTATTCCACCATGGGAAATAGCCATAAGACTTTTGTGACAAAACCTATATTTGAACTTAAGCTTAATGAACTTACTGTAGTTGATAGTGTTATATTTTTTTTACCACTGTCTTTCTTTTTTTAGAAAAAAAATCTATGAGTTTTCCAAAGTAAAAGGACACAGATGCAGCATAACGTAAAATTCTGGTAAGGCTGTAATTGCCATACAAATAAACAAATGAGTGCAGCACCAAGCAAGTTTTTCAAGTAATGGAATTATTATCTTGATGTTCTGGTCAAATTTGCTAAGTTTTTCCTGTTAGTGTTCTCTGGTAGTTTTAATTCAATATGCTATTTTCTGACTATTATGAGCAAGTTCAATGGCTTTTGACCTTTTCATGTCAATTGAATTATTTTTTTTTATTACATTAACTGTTCCTGAATCATGCTGCTTTTAAGAGTATTGTTGCCCAATATTCTTAAGTGATACTACTGAGAAGTAGCAAGTATTTCTATCTTAACTCCTTTTTTTTTTTCTATATGTAGATGTACAAATAGAAAGAGATGGATAGTATGATTTCAGTCTACTTTATGACAAGATATGTTTTCTAAAGAGAAAGTGTTCCATACAGATGAGATGAACCACAATATAGATTGACAGATAATGCTTTTTTTTTTTTTTTTTTTTTAATTTTTGACAGTTCCTGATACATATATATGTAAAGATCCTGTGCGGCTTCATGGCTCACAGGGCAGGGTAAATAATACATCTTGTATAAATACAAATACACACAGTTTCATAATCTCTGCACAGTTTTTATCAACTCTTGCTGTTGTAGAAGGCATTTAGGTACACAGAAAATATCTTTCTTAACCTAGGACAAAAGTCATAGAACACTATAACTGAACAAAAATTTCTTACTGACTTAAGTGAGCCTTGGACTGAGTCTGTAAATGCCAATCTTATTCATAGCTCCAAACACTAGGAATATACTGCAAATGGATGCTGTATCTAGAGCTACAGAAAAACAACATAAGTATTCTTTCATGCATTTTTACTGTTGGTTTTGTTGATATTTCTTTGTCATTTGCTATTTCCACTTGTAGATGAACTTTGAGAACAATGTAAATTATTTGCTTAGCGTCTTGTGACTGACCATCCATTTTGTGGGTAGCATTTTTATTTCCTGGCCTCAAAATGCTATTATTTCTGGTTCCACCTATTACAACTATAGCCATGTGATCCTAGGAGAGGTCAAACCCACATTTTAGCATTTTTCCTCCTTCAGCTCTTTTATTCAAGTTTATGGTACTGATATGTTCATTGTCTTCAGATAATGTACGGTCCTGTTGACAGAACAATGCACAGTGAATATGTTGTCTAATGTATCATTGAGCTTTTAGTTCTCTGAAAACAGAATTAAATGCTAGACTTTTAAAAAGTATCTTATATTCCAAAGTCAGTAATTTAGTGAAGTATTTGGGTAGTTACTAGTGCTATAAAATACTGAGTGTTATAATAGAGAGGATTTTTTTCTGGTTATTAGAAAGATAACAATACTACCCTGATTATTACAGGATAATTCTGTCTGTTACCAAGCTCATACAACTGAGTGGATTCTGATGCAGTATGTTGATTTTTCTGTTTAGGTATTTCTGTGACTTTAATAAGAATTTTGGTAAGTAAAGGTCAAAATAAAAGTTGAATGACTTATGCATATAAGGTTGAAATTGTTATTGTGACATGAAGGACATGATGTTGCAGGTACCATAACAATTGTGTTGTACCTACCTAAGCAAAGACAGTGAACAAAGTAGATTCTAAGCTACTGAATGTTTACATTGACATTTACCTGTTTGTAATATAGTTGATGCTGTATCCTCATCTGATTAGGGAAAAATACCTGTGGACACAAGTTGCCATTGCAGCTAGAATTGTTGCAGGCCGGTGAGTTGGAATCAAACTATCAATTTTTCCCTGTCTTTTCTGAATTCTTCGCTGTTTTCTAATAAATGCAGTATAATGAGGGAATTTCAGTTCATTCTGGAAATTTTAAATGTCAAAATATCCTCAAGTGTGGTAAAACAAAGAAATGGTGTTTGTCAGTGTTAAACAGTTTTTTTCTAGTCTCTTTGGAGATACTATATATTTTATTTGTAAAGCACTAATATATGTCTATAGTGAAGACCTGCACTGTGGTCTATGACATGACTTTAATTTTTACATGCACACTATGTTTTTATGCTAGCTGTGTATCTGTCTCTCAGCTCCCTCTCCTTCATAAAAAATGTAAAAAATTTGTATCAGAAGATACTGGAATATAGTAAAAAGGAGAACACAGAAAATGTGCTTATCATCCGAGAGTCAGAGGGTTATCTTTCTGATGTGCTCTGCAGTTAGGCCAGTTCATCCATAGTGTCCATTGTGAAAAACAACTTAAATGTTTGTGCTGGTTTCTAGTTGGAGAAACCATAGACTGAATGGGCTTGCAAAGAAACAAGAGAAACTCAGGTAGCAATATGTGAAAAACGTTTTTAGCACTTTTTAAGCATTGGAGGAGCAGCAGTCTAAACAATAGTGCTCCATGTCAAAATGTCTGCTAAAATGCCAGGAGCAAAAAAACCCCCAGCCTGAATGAGGAATATCCTGTTGAGCAATGGATAGAGATGTGCAGAAGAGATAAAGCACGTATGACAATGATCTCTCTAAGCAACTGATTTACAGTAGGACCTCTCTATTTTTGAGTTACTGGGAGACACCATTGTTGAGCAGTGTGCCTCATCTGCTGTACTTTAAATCCAGTAAATCCCCTCCACTACAACCTTTTGAGAGAGAATGTGAGTAATGAGCAGTAAACGCGAGTTGACCTCTGGCTACTTAATGCAGAGAGAAATTAAAAAGATAATTTGTACCAGCTTTGGAAAATGAAGAGGAATATTCAGCAGCTTTCAAAAGATGCATCCACAGAACCAGCTTCAAATTTGGGAGTGCAGGCAGCCTTGGTGTTCTTACAGAGCAGCTTGCCACTGTAACTCCTGCTAATGAACTTGGCAGCCTGTCTCCAATGTAATATTGGACAGTTCAACCAGACAGATAGAGAAGTGTGGTAGAAAATAACATATGAGACTGAGTGATATGTGAAAAAAAGGTAAGGCATTTAAGGCATTGATTTCTAATTATTGTAGTCTGTAAACAATGAATCTCTGCAACTAACATTTCAGATAACTCGATACTTTGCTCTTCCTGTCATTTTTAACACTCAGATTGACATTTCAATTTGTGTCTTGCAGACCATGTGTGATTGGTGAGGTATGAAATGAGGATCACTGGGTGAGGACTGCTTAAAGAGAGGACAGCAGGGGCTACAGGTAGACTCCAGGTAGCAGTTCTAGCACAGCAGAAGTAGTAGGGTAGCCAAGAAATCTGGGCTAGAGCTTGACCAATCCTTGAAAATAGTTATGGTCAGAATGTTAATGTGTAAAGCCTGGTATTGATATGGAAAGAATATTTTGCATACTGTTTTCTGGTCTTATTAACTGACTTAGACAGTCTTATTCGACAACAGAGGTGACTGATGTATATTAGTATGTCCTTATCTGAGAACATGAATGCATTCTTACATGGTGTGACTGAAAGTTGTCATCCTGCTGAAGAAAAAGAAATGACCCTGTAATGATAAAGAGCTTTAGGCTATTCCACATTTGATTCCGGTACAGTAACAGGTATATGAACTACTGCTATTAGTTTAAGATTAATAATGTTGGGGAGCCAGTAAAAGTTAAAATAAAAGAATTCTAAGTATGTATGAGAAGCTGTCCAAGGGGCTGTTTTTCTGATTTGTTGAGAGGAAAGAGAGTACTGATCATTTGCAGTATGTGGATTCTAATGGTCTTCTCAGCATTATACTCCTAAAATAATACTGTAATAGACTTAAGAGATGCAACTATATGCCTTTGGATGCATTTCAGGTTCCTGCCAAATGTTAACCTGAAGGCAAAACTATGACTTGAATAAACTTTTATAAATACTTATAAACCTTGGTCTTGCTAGCACTACTTCCACCTATCAGTTAACACAAGTCAGCCATTCAAAAGAATCGTTTGATGGGATTGGGCATAACCTGGCCTGACTCCCATGTTTTGACTTTAATAAAGCATTTTTAGTGAATTGTGTTGTGGATCCATTGGTCATATCCTGTTTGCAGAAAAGAAAGTAGGAAAAAAGCCATGCATTAAGATGCATTTATATTCATACTCTAAGCACATGCAGAAAGTTTCAATAGTACAATGTGCTTTATGAGTGGTGTCTAAGTGTCTGAAGGAGTAATGAAATGATCTGTTATTCGAGTTTTAAAAAAGACTAAAATTCTGTTCGTGCGCCTGACACACTGTAGGCGTAAATAAAGTAGGTTTTCAATATTGTTCTCTCAAATTAAGGAGGTGGCAAAGATAAATTAATCTCTGTGTTCTGTCAGGAAGCTCATGCTTACTCTTTTCATGCCTGCTGTGTGTGAGGACTGTGACACAGGCTGACAAGGGTGTATGTCCTTGTAATTATTCAACTACTTTCTATCAGAAAGTTGAGAAAATATCTTACAGAACTAGGCAGTCAGACTAACCACTTTAAAAATCAACACAGTTAAGTTTTGGGTTTCACATATGCCAGTCATTCTTCAAAGAGTCTAGTGGAACTTCCATGGGCTGGCTCCAGTTCTACACCAATATTAATCTCATGGGAAACCAAACCATGATATCAAAACCTACAGCAAACAAATAATAGCAGAAAAATAATAGCATTTTCAGGCCAGTATTGTAACTAAAGCTATTCCAGCTTATGTACATGTGCTCCTTGGAACATCCGCTCTCATTTGTCTCAACTTAGACATTGCCAGTCAAGAACAGGATCTTTCACTTCTGTGCATGTGGCCTGGAAATGAGCACAGTCACTCTCTCAGGGAGCAATTACAGATGCCAGATTATTGCAGTAGATGGATTGCAACCTCTGAAGTAAAAGGTCTGTTTTATAAGGGGGACCAATGTAGTCTTTTGAATGAGCTGCCCCAACAGAGACCATTCAGAGCTGTGGCAAAAGTAAACTTTTATGGCTTTGACATCTCTATGGAAACTGTAGGAACAGTAAACAGAATATTATAAATGTAGGATGTTGTAGGTCACTTTGTAAAGTGACAGGTGACAGGTCTTAGCAGAATGGAGACTATGAAAGAAAATTAGCAGAGCAAAACAGTGTTTGTGCATTATCTCTGATTTAAAAGGGTAGGACTCCAGTGCTGGACTGAATATGTGCCCATAGTTTAAAAAGTCTTTTTAGAGAATTGGAAACACAAGATAAAAAAAGCCTCTGTATGTTGACAAGGCCAATAACAACCCAGTCAGCAAATGGTTAGTTATTTGGGTTATTAAGATGAAATTATATAAATGTTTGGCCTGCCAAATGATAGATGAATCATTTATCAACAACAGGAAAAACGAGTGGGAAATTCACAGCATTGACTGTATCTTTTTAAATTTTCTTTCACTGCACCTTACAATAGTGCCTAAATCTTGCCAGAAGATGTCTAACAAAATAAAATTCTGAGTAATAAATAAGGTTTCCAAAGCTAATACAGGGATATATTTAGCCTCTGTATAGAGGGTGGCAAATAAAGTCAAAGTAATATTTTGTTCTGGTAACAAAGAATGTGTTTTAAATACTTTACCAAAGATATGTGGGATGTGCTTAGCTACCCTTTTCACTTTTATGCAGTTTCTATTATAGACAGAAAAATGATAACCTATATCCTCTTAGGCAGATATTCTTTGTTAACTGTCCCAGAATGCTAGTTGATAATAACATCTATATTAGCTCTCTATTTTCTCTAAATTTAGTGTTAAATATTGCAATCATACTTCTGAACAGTTGGTGAGTCAGAGTCTAGTTTAGGATACCTTGGGATCTTCATAGTGAAATTTAGTATGCATGTTAAATAGATACTAATAAGAATTATGAGGAAGTTTCCTCTTAACATAAACCTGCTCATGCTACTGGTATACATCTCTGTATGCACGATCTATCAGCAATCCTTACAAGTTATCTTTGGAAACATTGTTCAAGAGGCGAATGGAAATTTGAGGTATCTAGACTACAGCTTCTGTAGGGTAACAAGTCACTCCCGGTTAAGACAGTGCCAGTGACCTTGTAGAGTAAAAGAGAAATTTTTAATTGATTTCTCTTAAGAGGAATAAACAAATATTTTGTTTAAGTTTGCTTAATAATTCATGTGAAAGATAAAACATAGGAACATGGATATCTCTTTTACAAGAGAAACCTTTAAGGAGCTCTGTGTTATTAAAAATCTGCTTCTCTGTGAAGCTGCAGAGACTTTTAATGATATTTTGTTAAAAAAACATCAAGATAAGGATATTTTTGGATTCTTACATAACTGAAGTCAACATGAAAAATAAAAATTAATTAAAACAAAGTGTTAATTTTATTCTGTGAAAAAAACCCAGGTTCACTTGATTAACATACAGTTTTTAATGACATATATCCTAGTTCAGCAGCTGGGATTAGTTTATCACTCTGTTGGGGTGACCAAAGCTATGTATCCTACACCCTCTATTCATTTCCCAAGAACTGTTAACAATGGACCATTTGCAGCAGCTGCCCAGGGCACACCCGACTCCTCAGGGTGTGAAAGACACCTGTGAGTTAAGAGTTGTGTTAACTCCCTTCCAGGTAGTCGTTAGCACCTTCACACCCAGCCTGAGGTGTCATGTCTGCTAATGGGCCAGCAACAATTCCAAAATACCCCATGACTCACAGAGTCAGATCACCCATTGTGGAACTCGCTGCCCTGGGGAGGTACTGGGTGCTCCCTCCTGGACCTGAGGATACATAATCTGGGGGTTTGAAGACCTCGGGTAACCACTCGTCGGATCCAGACTTGGACCAGAATCTCGACAGGAGGAGATCACTACTCTTCACTAGACTGCAACCGTCACCTGCACCAACAGGTTTTTCACTTCCTTTTACTTTGGACTTTGGGGGAACCACGTGGGGTTCAACACAGGGGCTAACAAACCCCTTTGTGTTTATGCCCCAGGGTGCTGGGTCATACTTCTGGGGTTTGTGGGTTAAAGCCAATTTCTCTTAGTGCCATTGCATTTATTGTAATATTGTTATTAAATTGTAACTCTGACTTATAATCTCTTTTGTATTGGGTTCATTTCTCCTGCTGGTTTACCTTTAAACCAGAACAACATATGAGGTTACCATATGCAAATCAACTTGTTTTGTCTGTAGTCTTGTCAGACTGCTTGTCAAATATGCTGCATATTATTAATAATTACATTATTAAAGCAGTACAATACAAAACATTGATAATAAAGGACTAACAGAAGTGTCATGTCAGACACCTTTTTGTGTTCAAGATTCTGAAGGGAGATTGTCACAGGTGTTACACAAATAGTAGATAACTGGAAATCTTTAGTGGTACTTGCCTGTAGTGTTTTGAATGTTGTCAGATTTGCAGGTGTAATGGCTACCAATTTCACAGTAAATCAATCTTTTTTCAGTGCAATGATTCAGTGCCTGTCAGCAGCTGAATTCCTGTTTTGCATGCTCTAACTTTTTCTGTCTGTTTTTCTACTCATTTCCATTGCTACCTTTATGCTATCCCTTGTCCCTGAAAGAATTTCCCATTTGCCTTTCTTTTTTTTTTTTACTTCTTTTATTCTTTTCTTTAAAAGCCCGCTTGTCCATATTCTGTCATTTATAGCAGATCCATCCCAACAAATGATTGGCACCACAGACAAGCTTGGCACAGACAGAAATTTTTAAGCTAGCATCATGACTCTGAGCTGCAATGCTGTTTAAAATAAATCGGTAACAGACAGCAGATGGGTTTGCTGTCAGGGAGCAAGATCTAGCTGACAGGCTTTTTGATTTTTTTTTGGTACAGCAAGTTCATTGAAGGACATGACAGTTTTCGAAGGTGTGCTTGTAACTTACCCTCCTATGGAGCTACTGGGGTGATTGCACCTTAGGCTTGATCAATTATTGAGTAGGGGTATAAGAAAGCATGGATATCTCAAAGTCAGGAGAAGTTGTCGTTGGTGCAGCTCACTATCAGTTAATTATTTCCAGAATGTGTAACAGACTTCAGCATTTGAGGCACAGGAATACCAGTGCCATAGCTATCTTGATGCTGTGCTGAATAGAAAATTATTAAACATTGTTATGCTCTTGAAGGATGTTTTTTCTACAATGACCAATGTTCTTCATAGCTTACAGTCTCAGGGTTAAAAGCATTCCACAAGCAATGAATAGTAAGCATCATCATACTCAGTGCTTGAACAACCTGATAGTGTTACCAGTCTTATCGACTTCTAATGGAAGCAAATACTATGTACATAACTGAATGTAGGCTAAACACAGCTTCTAAGAGGTTTTCCAGATCAAATTTGAATATTTAGAAAATATATGCTACCATTTGTTTTCAGTAAACCACCTAGAGAATTTGTCCCCAAAGTGATCTGACATTTCTTTGGTCACAGGATTTATTCTAGGAGTAACTCCAAAGCTCTGCTGGCTATTTCATATTTGATTTGTTTTTTTAATTCCTTGATCAAAGATGCTCAGCTGTACCATTTCTATAAGCCAGCTTTGATATGAAAGTTAAAATCCTCTGGTAATGTTCCCTGGTTTCTAATTTCCACTGTTAACTAGTTTCCACTTTTTTGTGTTATGGGAGAGATCCTGTTCTGGTCACAAGGCTTTTTAGAGGGCATCACCAGGATGCTGCGAGTGCTTCTGGCTCTGTGGGAGCTGGTGTCTTTCCTTCTGTTCCCAGTGCAGGAGCAGGGCAGCTGGGGAGTACAAGGGGACATCCAGGGAAGCCTGAGCCACTGTGGCAAGACAAGGCCATGGTGAAGATGCCAGCACAGGCCAGACTCAGGCCTCCTGGTGACACAGTGGGGACTTTAGGTACCTAAAGTGAAAAAAATCCATCCCTTGGTTTATGTACACATGTTCAGAAATATATTTCGCATTTGCTGATTTGCATGTAGCGTGATCCTGAGTTCGTAATCATACAATACAGAAATTTTAGAGGTGTTTATTTTTACATCATGTTTATACTTTATTTAATGGCATTTTCATGTTGGCAGTCATATGGATTATAAAGTGTTTCCAATAGAAGAAATTTTGTTATTCCTATATGTATTTCCCTTTTCTTTTTAAAAAAGGAGTGAATATTTTCACAAGTCTTGAGTACGAAAACAGTATTTTTAACACTAATAAAACAGAACTTAGTGTTTGGGGATCTTTACCTGACATAACACATAGCCACAGTGCATATGCACTGCATCTCTTAGGAGGTACTCAGTTCACTCCCTGCAGCAGATCCATTGCAGCACCTCTCCTGAATTGTAGCTGATTCCATTTGTTTTACCACTTAGAGGTACCAGGATGTTGCTCAGCCCCGGGAAAGTCTGTGCATCATGGAAAAGTGAACTAAAGTGAGAGGAGAGAGAGTCACAGGGAGTCACTGTTTCCTTAGGAGAACATGGTGTATATTCTAAAGTGAAACTGATAGTGAAAACGCTGCAAAAAGAACTGCAAGAGAGTTTTGCATTCCATTAGCAGCAGGTATGTACTTCCGCACAGGGAAGAGAGGCAGCTAACGCTGCACAAACTCACTTCCAAGCACAAGTGCAAAAGCAAGTTAATTTATACATCTGAACTAAGTAATTTCAACATCTTGTAATACATTATTCATGTATTACAAGATCTCATTGCATATTGATAGGCAGAGTCTGGGTGGAGTCTGGGCAGAGCTGGGGTGGGGTCTTCTTCTGGCATCAATTTTGGGTAGGGGTTTTTGCTCTTCATCCCCACTTTCAGGGGTCTGGGTAGGTCTTCCTTAGATTGACCTAGCTTATTCCTTTTTATAAGTGACCCAGCCAAACTCTGTGCAAAAGATCTTGGCTTGCTGCCATTTTGCCCTATTCATATTTCTACTGCTACCTGATTTCTAGCTTCTAATCCATGATACAGCAAACTCAGTGAATTATTTCTTTTAAACAGCTAAATTTCCCACATAGTAATATGATTATTAAAAAATAATGATTTCAAAAAAATGAGTGTGAGTAAAATATTGTGGAAAAGCATAAATACTGCAAAAAAATAAACCTGACATAAAGGCTAATTTTTCAGTACTGTTTTAACAAAAAAGCCTAAATCTCTGCATTTATTTGGAAAACAAAAATGCATATCAGTTTTTCACAGTCACAGGCAATTTTGAAGAAAGAAAGCCAGTGTAGGTGAGAGCAAACAAATATCTACTTATGTGGTAGCCTGCAGGAGTTTCTAACTTTAACATTTAACTGAGATACTACTGTAGCAGAAGAGACACTGTGTACACAGAGATCAAAACTGTTTGCAGTGTCTATATGGAGACATAAGCTAGATGGAGTTCTTCACCTCACTATGTTCTCGAAAATATTATGTACGGGAAAAATTCTGTAAACTAGCATTAATCCTGTCCTTTAATCCTGGCAAGGCTTATGGCTTTTTAGTCTCTGATCTGTTGGTGTTTCCTTTTAAGAATAACATCACCATTTGAAATAGACTGACATCCATCCCAACAACCCCTGTTGCCAATGTCATACCAGTTTTAATTTCAAATGGCTGAAATCCTGGTCCCCTAAATAGAACAATTACCACATGAATGAGCAGATGCTGACACAGGGAGCATCTGACACTTTATAAATGAATGCCATCCAAGCAAAACATGAGCAAGATTGGATATGTTCAGGTAGTTAAACATCTGCAAAGATGACTTGTTTGCAAATCATTAAAAATAAAAGCTTATTAGTTGTTAGAGAACCTTGGCATACACATGAGAAGTCTGGGTCTAGACCTCCTTGGAATTGTGTGTTAGCATCAGATATGTATTCCTGAACACTTCTGGCAAGGTGAACTCCCTGAAGTTTAGGCTAGCACAATGGATCTAGGCACAACTCCAGCATCAAATCACATGCTGTGGAAATCTCAGCCTAGACACCTCTAATTGCCTGATGGCACTTTGAATAGGTTCAGGTCTCCATGTTTATACCACCATATTCTCATTAAAATGAAGGGAAACTGGAAGTACCACTGCAATAGGCTTTCCTGACATTTGTTATAAAGCAAACTTGATGTTATGCAAGTAAACATTTGCGAAGTTTGTATGTAGGTTATGCTTCCTAATTACATTATGCTGTCTCGCTCTCTCCCCAGACCAACACAATTGTTTCTAAGCTTTATAGACATCTGGAGATCCCTCACACCTCTTCCTGAGTGAGCTGTGACAGACCCCACATTATATATTCTTGTTCAGGCTAGGGAAAATAATGGCTATGTGCATAAACCAGATCTGAGGCTTTCAGACAAGGGCTCTGGCAATGAGGTTAAAGAGAAGGCATTTTAGATTTCTTTTTCCAATAACTACTGAGTAAAAGTTGAAGACAAACCAAACTTGAACTCGAATAATGAACCTGGAAAATTCTCAGTGGGAAGATGGTACATTGACTAATACGTGAGCAGGCTTGATAAATGAAAGGCTTTAATACCACCTGAGGCTGACTATAAAGAGCAAGACATTGCATTTTTCCAAAGAAAATCCTTTTGCTGAGGGTTGCTTTGTGGGGTTGAAGGGGCGCTTCTTTTAGGTTACACATCACAAATTAGAGTTGCTGCTTGAGAAATAGAAGGTGTATTGATAGTAAACAGGTGGTTCTGTTTCAAGGAGATTTGTTTAGTACCATTTTATGATTGAGCTGATGCTGTGACACATTAAGTGGAGCTTGTCACTTTCCCATCTGGTCTACACAACTGCTGGAGGCGGAACTCATTTAGGAGGTTGTACATTTCTTGCAGCTGTTCCTAGATGTTTCAAAAATAACTAACAGAAAGCACTGATTCATTTGGCTTTATTAAACCTATCTTAGGGGAATCATGTCATTGTTCATGGAGAAAACTGTACATATTGCATGGCATTTAAGGGACTTGTTATCAAATTACAGTGCTTTACAGCCTTAGTGCTAATGGAAAAATAGTAAAGTACAGATCAAGACTTCTTTTGGCCTGATTATAATTTATAAGACTTATATGTGGCTGCACTTGATAAAGAGTCCTTCTTGGTAAGTAAAATGCTTTTAGCCTGCGGAACCCAATGGTGTCTTGTTTGCATCCCCCTGTGGATGTAGTTTATCCTTGGGTCTTATCTGGAAGGAGCAGTTGTTGCAGAATTGTGTGTTCACTTCATACATCATTTAAACTGGTTTTGTAATTGATGAATTGCTTTTTTAATTCACAGATGAAAGTGAACATAATAAACAAGGCATTCCCATATTAGCTTTTCAGTGCTTTGCCCAATGGGCAATTTAATGCGACATCAAACACGATAATAGTTGAATGACAAAAAGAACCTTTCCCATGCTTGTTGGCTTCTAATAGCTTGATTTAATTTTTAATAGACTGTTAATCTTCAGCTTGTGTTTTGCTCTGTATCAAACATTTCACTGCAGTAAGCTGGGTTGTTTGTCTACTTTAGGTTTATGTTGTGTTCAGTTAACACTCCCTTTGGAAGGCACTTGGTACACATAAGATTCCTGAGACTGACTTTGTGGTAGGAAATTTTGACTCCCCTTGACAAAACTTTCCTATCTGTCATGAGATGACAGGCTAATAAAACTATTCATGTGCTAAGTTATAATGATATCTAATATGTTGATAATAAAAGACTACCACATATTGAATTCAGAGTAAGCAGTGCGCTGCATAGAAAAAGAGACGCTCTTAGGTATAAAGGAGGTCTTAAAATGAATTGCTGTCTAGCTTAGGGCAAAAATTAAATACAGTGAGCTGACTGACCTGAAGGAGACACACAATTATTTTGCATTCAGTTACTGTCCAAGTAGCCTGTTACATCACAGTGAATAAAGAAAGGCTGTAAAAACTGCTGAGAGGTTTGTGGAGTTTAAGCAGATCTTTTTTTTTCTAGATGAAGGAAGAATGTCACTGATAGGTTTGTGTTATAAGACATTTTATTTTTTACTGATCTGGGGTCTGATTTATTTTCATTTGATATCTCTAGGGGCTAAAATCAGTGTCCTCTCAGAACTGTCATGAGCCAGAGATATCTATGTTTGAATAAGTTTCCATTCTGTGATGTCAGTACTTGACTGACAAATGACTGTCGAGGGGATAGGGAAAGTTCTCCAGTGCCTCCCATGTTGCTCAGAAGAGACATCCAAGTATCTGCAAATCTTTGGTGAAAACTGGCTGAGTGCCAGTGGGTAATGTTCTGTTACTACTTCATCAGGTGCTGTCCTTCATACTTCCAAGGATTATTTAAAAGTTTTGAAAGGTTCCAGAGAGACCTTCTGACTCTTTGGGTCTAGTCTCACTCAGCTGTGTGCTGGTTTAAAGTTAAACTGGCAGAAGAAATGAACCCAATCCAAAAAGAGATTGCAAGTCAGAATTACAATTTAATAAAAATATTACAATAAATACAATGATACAGAGAAAAAATTGATTTTAACCCACAAACACCCAGAAATATAACCCAGCACCCTGGGGCATGAACAGAATTGTGCTCTTTAGCCCCTGTGCTGAGTGCCACATGATCCCCCTGAGTCCAAAGCAAAAGGAAAGGAAAAATGTGTTGGTGAGGATGATGGTCGCAGTCTGGTCGAGAGTGGCGGTCACAGTCCTGTCGAGTTCTGGTCCTCCTCTGGATCTGATAAGTGGCACCCGAAGTCCCAAAACCTAAAGCTTACATATTCTCAGGTTCAGGCGGGAATGCCCAGTACCTTCCCCAGGGTGAGGAGTTTCACAATGGGTGATTTAATCCTGTGAGTCGTGGGGTATTTTTGGAATCTTTGATGGCCCATTTGCAGACGCCCCCTTAGGCTGGGTGTGAAGGTGCTAACGACTCCCTGGAGGGGAGTTATCATGGCTGAGTCATTAGTGTGCAGACCCTATCTCACAGGGTTAACACCCAGCTTGTAGCCTGAGGAGTCAGGTGTGCCCTGGGCAGCTGCTGTAAACGATGCATTATTAACTGTCCATGAAAAATGACATAAAGGATGTAGAATACACAGTATTGGTTACAGCCACACAGTGATAACATGGTCCTATCCGCTGTAACTAGAACAAACTGCAAAACTGACAATCATAAATGGATGAATTCCCCTATGAAAAGTACATAGTTGGGCAAAAGAAAATCAGCTACTCTCAGAAAACTGCTCCGGAACATGTCTTGTCCCCACCTTCCCTGATGGTTAATTTTAAGCCCACAGTTATTAAGCAATAGCTTATACATGTTTGTGTCCTTGGATGAAATAGTTCTTCCTCATGCCTGGTGCTTACTTAGAGTTAAGATGTCTGCCTCCCCTCAGGCTTTTGTTGTGAAATGTGTGAAGTAGTCCTAAGCCTAATGATCAGCTGAAAGGGGAAGGTCACAGGGGCTCAGATTTTTACAATTTTACAGTTCAGATCTGTGATCAGTATTGTATGATTTCATAATATTGCTTCAGACCCAAGCTGAAAGCATGTGCTGAGGGTATAGATGTTTCTCCAGTATATGTCTGTATGGCTGATGTCTTCCATAACCATACAGTTCCCAGTGGTATTTCTTTAACAGTGTTACCACAATATCTGGTGCTGGATGACTGTAGGATTCCTCTAGCTCTTCTGTGATGGACTGTCTCTTAATATTCCTCTTGAATTTATTTTAAAACAAATCAATTCAGCTTGATGCATCCTAGCTCTATTTCTGTCCAGTTGAAACGCTCTATTCAGTGTTTCCTGTATGTATCCTTCCTAAATAGTATGCCTCCATTCCAGTCCTCTTGTGTTTTTGCTGTCTCTGCATAGTTAGCTTTCTCTTGGGCATCAGTAACACTTCCATTTGTTTAGTATCCTTGTATAATACAGAAAAACTTCAAATTTCTATCAAAACTATGACATATTCCTGAGTCAGATTAGTTAGAATACTTGTTTCAACTCACTTGGCTAGTATTAGTGTACTTTTTAACCCTTGTTTTTTACCTCTAACATTTCTTTATTCAGTGTTGAATGTCTGTTTACCCTGGGTTCATTTTCTACTATATTTAAATCAGGATTTAAGATTATCTGAGTTACTTCCACCTTTTCTCTTATTTTCTTGTTCTGAGAAACACTTATCTCATTATATTCCTATCTTTCAGCAGGTCTCAACCTACAAGAAAATTTTCAATATCTTCCTCTTGGTCTCATTAATTAGTGTTCTCTTCTAAAAGTATTTATACACCAGATGAGATTTTCTTGTCTTATTGTTGTCTGGTGGGACTATTGATAAGAGAAACTTACATTGCTAGATATGAAGATTATTTTTATACATTCACTAGCAAAGAGACTACATAAAAGCAGCTAATGATTTTCCTGATGAAGTCTTAAGGGACCTTAAAACCTTGTCTTCTTACCTAGTTAATCTAATGAAAGTAATAAAACTTACATAAAAATTGGAGCACATCATACATCTCAATTTCTGTACAAGCAATCAGTTTGAACAGGTTATCATCAATGTCAGAAATAACATCTGTTTTTTCCTAATTCTTAGTTCAAAAAATGGTATAATTTGATAGGTTCCCAAGTTTTGTGATGAATAGACCAAGTGAAATGATGAAAATGTAGGTATTTAGTCTTCCCTTGGCATTGAACGAAATCTAGACTCCACATGTCAAACTGCAAGATTTTACTTTACTTGGGGCCATTTTAGACTTCACTTTAAATCACGTATAGCATTTTGATGGGTCATAAAGAGTAATAGTTTTCCTTGTCAAAACATCCTTCAAACAAATCTGAAAAAGATAGAGGGCTCTGAAATAGAAAATGCAGAGTTGATTTACAGATGCTTGAAAAACCACTTGTCACAAGGCAAATGAAACCTGCAGCATAGAGAAATATGTGTTCTCCATAATATATTAATCACTGATAATTCCTGCTTTATCATTTCAGGATGTTTCTTTGCAAAAGTGTGACTCAATCAATAATCAGTTTCTGTTTCAGGCCTTGACTAAGTATGGTTTTTATGTGTGTCCTGACCAAACGTGTCAAGAATGATTATGATTAATTTCCTCTGTAGTTCCCATAATATGCATGTGCAAGAGACCAGAGCTTAGCAAACAGCTTTCCATAACATCTGAAATTGAACCTGAGCCTGTTCCCTTACAACTCTTCTTTTCTTAGATAGTCTGTGGATAATTTACAAAATTATTGTTTTCCCTGTCTGCATTTCACATGCAGTTGTCTGTTTTGATTTAATTGATTTCTGCTGGATTTGGTCTTGATTCTGCTGTTTAATTATTGTCCTAGTGAATGCTCCCTTTCCCTTTTTGCACTCATTTTCTGGTTTTGTTTCTGATTATTTTGATGCTCAGTAAATGAAAAGACAGATTTTAATTAAATTACTGAATTTTTATACAAAAGAGATAATCATATCACATCTATAAATACAGATTTGTTTTGATTCCCATTTGATTGATCTGCAATTCTATGTCCCTTATGGTTTACTTTGACAGCTCTGGGGTTGTCCTTGTTTTCAGTATTTTACCATATGCCAGCATACACATTATGATGAAAAATTTACTATGTGTAAACAAAAATGCAAAAAAAGAAACATGTTCTTTCCTATGCTCTCCAGTAAAGTGCATCCTACTTAAATATTATCTAATATACTATGCAGAAATCTTTTTTTCAATGGAAAACAATGCCCATTATATATGATGTCACTTCCTCCCCAAATATAACATGCAAATGCATTTCATTTCTTTGAGGTAAGCAACCTCTCTTTGCGGTGCTAGGCTTACAAATGCAGCAGATTTCAAGAACTATGATTCTTTCTATTAAAATATTTTTGATTTGCATTTGTTGCTCAAAAAAAGTTGGGTTCATTAGTCAAAGCTTGGCATCCTGAGTAAAACTTGACTTAAAACTATTGAATATAAACATAAAGGTTACATCTTTGGCTTTCTTCTGAGAGTAGAGGACTGTGAAGGGGATGTTTTAAAATATTTTTCTGCAAACATAACAACCTGAAAATGTTAATTAATAAGACAATTACTACATTATCATTTTTTCCACATCAAGATTCCAGAAATTATTCCACAAGACTTTCCAAGAAAATTGATTTTATGTTCAACAAACCTTTGCTGTGCAAATTTTGTTCAGTATTGGTGTGGAAAAGAATTGCAACTAATATTTTGTTTTTAAAAAGTAGACTATCTTTGAAATGATACAGAATTATTACAGCCAAACTTTCATTTGGATACACAGTTTTCTTGATTATTCAGTTTCATTTTTCATTATCTGTCTGATGGATGAAAATACTGCTAAATAGAAGTCTAGGGGTCTAAAAGATACATAAATCAGATGAAGAAGTGGTATTGGTTGGTTATTCCATTTGCTCTTATATTTTGATTGCTGCCTTGGACTCTTCCTGTCTTTGTCAATACCTCTCGGTGATGGTCCATATCTACTTTTACAGTATCCCTTGCTAGGTAAATATAACTGATCATAAAAATATAATTGTATAACATGTTATCCCATATATATAAATGGCCTAAAGTTATAAAAGTATAATTTTAGCGCAGTTGTCACATCTCACACTGCTGAGGCTCATGCCCCAAGGTGTAAATACCTCTGAGTCAAAATGGATAGGATCACCTGCGATTTCAAGTGCTGTACAGAAAGACACCCTGGATGCCTGAGTGTGGGGGTACTCTCACAGACTTGTTTAACATTTCACCAAGATCTGTACATCCAAAACCTGTTGAACTGTTTTAAATTCATCACAAAACCTGACGTACTTAGTATTTCAGCACTGCTGAAAGCCTTGCTCAGGCTGAACAGACACAATTTCACAGCATGTGTACCTTCAGCTGAGGGAAGTGGACTAATGCACTGTCTATATATTTGTGTTGGGCAGCAAGTTCTGTGCTGTTGATCAAGTGCATCCTGATTTACTAGCCCTGATCTACCTCACAATATGCCCTTCATTTTGGTCTGTGGCCACTGATGCTTTGCTGTCTTGATCATGAAGAAAGACATTGAGACTGTATTTATATGTCCTTTCTGTTTAAAGGAGCCTGGGATTTGTTCATATAGACAGGCAGTAAATGTGAATTAGGAATTTCAATGTCCTTGTACCTCTATTGAGTTCAGTTTTTCTAGTGAATACTGGTGAGCGTGCCATCAGCATCAAGATTTAGACCTTTTACAATACTCTCCTAAAGGTAATTTTTCAGTTACTAAATGTGATCAGACTTTCATAAGTAAAGTATATTATCCATGTGAAAAAAAATCCCAAACTGTATTATTTAAAAGTCCTGTGTTACTGATCATTCTTACTTGACTAACAATTAACGAAGTTACCAGTTCTTTCATTCTTAGTAATACAAGAAGGAAATATCTTGTACTCAGGAGTTCAGAACAGAAATGTAGATAGTAGTTGCATACCAGCTTTCTCTTAGACTTGGTATCTGGCTGTCGCTGCTGGCTTAAGTGTCAAAGCAGAAAGCACATTTTCATTTTTGTGATGAAGCCTGTAAAATCAGGGGAAAAAATCAAACCAAGTTGCTTGCTGTGTAATCTGAAAGGAAAAGCTTTCTTAGGTTTTAACAGTTTCAGTTAAAGCAATGTTTCTTATCAGTGGCTCAGCTATTGGCAAAATGCTCAATCTTGCATTAAAGACATTTCAGAAACAGAATCAAGGTAGTTCAGCTTTTTCCCTCTAGCTATGTGGATTAATACTGTGAGCTAGATTCTGATCTTTCTTCCACCAGTGTAGCTCTGGGTAATTTGTCAGTTTTTCAGGAGAGCTATCTTGACTTGACTGAAATCTTTCTGGTGTCCTGTGGTAAATCCCCAACTGCTCTATTTCAGGAGATCCCTTCTTCAAGTGGATTGCATGAGTGTATGCTGCTGATGTTCTCTTGGTCCTAATTTAGTTACTGGACCTCTTTCTGAAAATCTTGTGTCCTCTCCAATTACACCTCTTTGCAGACAACACTAAGTTGAGTGGGACTGTTTATCTGCTGGAGGGTAGGAAGGCTCTGCAGAGGGATCTGGACAGGCTGGATTCATAGACCGAGATCAGTGGTATGAGGTTCAGTAACATGAAGTGTCAAGTCCTGCATTTCAATCACAACTACCTTTTGCAAAGCTACAGGCTTGGGGAAGAGGGGCTAGAAAGCTGCCCAGCAGAAAAAGACCTGAGGGTGCTGATCAACAGCCGGCTCATGAGACAACAGTGTGCCCAGGTGGCCAAGAAGACCAGTGGCCTCCTGGCTTTTATCTAAAATAGTGTGGCCAGCAGGACTGGGGAAGTGATAATTGTCCTGTACGTGGCACTAGTGAAGCCACACTTCACATACTGTGTCCAGTTCTGAGCCCCTCACTACAAGAAAGACATTGAGGTGCTGCAGCAAATCCAGAGAAGTGCAATAGAGATGGTGAAGAGTCCAGAGAGTAAGTCATATGAGGAGCACCTGAGGTATCTGGGCTTGTTTAATCTGGGGGAGAGAAGGCTCAGGGGTGACCTTGTCACTCTCTACAACTACCTGAAAGGAGATTGAAGCTAGGTGGAGGTCAACTCATCTTGCTACAACCTTCCCAGGCAACTAGCAATGGGACAAGAGGAAATGGCCTAAAGCTGCACCAGGGGAGGTTCAGGTTGGACACCAGGAAGAATTTCTTCACTGAAAGGGTGGCTAAGAATTGAAATGGTCTGCCCAGGAAAGTGGTGCAGTTACCATCCCTGGAAGTGTTCAAGAAATGACTAGACGTGACATTTAGTGCTGAGGTGATGAGGTGGTGTTTGGTCAAGACTTTATATCTTAGAGGTCTTTTCCAACCTAAATGATTCTATAATACTTTCTGTATGAAACCACCTATTTTTTTAACATACTTCAGGCTAACAGTTCTGGATTTTAGTTATTATTCAGTATGGTCTACACCTCATAAAAGCCTTGCATGTGCCCAACCGTTGAGTAGCTGTTATGCTATGATGCTTTCAGCAGAGAAAGAAATGTTTTTTACCATTTTACTCTTTACCATTCCTTTTTTTCAAGATGTTGATTCTGGGAGGCACACAGCCTTTATGGCTCTCAAATGCAAGAAATATGAACATTAGTTTGTCTGCATAGTACCTTGTTTTGGTGGGTTGACTCTCACTGGGTGCCAGGTAGCCACCAAAGCTGTGCTGTCACTCCTCCACTGGACAGAGGAGAGAAAAATATAACAAAAGGCTTATAAGGGCAGGGAGAGATCACTTAGCGATTACTGTCATGAGCAAACCGGACAGGACATGTGACAACTAACTGAATTATTACCAATCAAAATCAGAACCGGACCATGAGAAGTAAAACAAATCTTAAATGCATCTTCCACTCACCCCTCCCTTCTTCCTGGGCTCTACCTTCTCCCCCTCAGTGGCACAGGGAGACAGGCAATGAGAGTTATGGTCAGTTCATTATTTTTATTTCTGCCACTGCTCCCTTCTCAGAGAGAGGAGTCCTTCCCCTACTCCAGCATGGGGTCCCCACTGTGGGAGATAGTCCTTCATGAACTCCTCCAGTCTTAGTCCTTCCCACAGGCTGCAGTTCTTTCTGAACTTCTCCAGTGTGGGTCCCTTTCCACTGGGTGCAGTCCTTCAAGAACAGACTGCTCCAGCATGGGTCCCCAACACTGCCATGAGTCCTATGAGGAGAACTTCTCCAGCACGGGCTCCTCTCTCCATGGGTCAGCAGGTGCTGCCAAGAACCTGCTCTAGCATGGGCTTCACATGGGGTCACAGCCTTCTTTTTGGCATTCACCTGCTCCAGCATGGGGCTCCTCTGTGGGCTGCAGGTGGATCTCTGCACTGACATGGGCCTCCATGGGCTGCAGGGAACTGCCTGCCCTACCATGGTCTTCACCAGATGTTGAAGGGGAACCTCAACTCTAGTGCCTGGACCACCTCCTCCCTCTCATTTTGCACTGACCTTGGTATCTGCAGAGCTGTTTCACTCACATATTCTCACACTTCTCTCCTCTGGACTTAATTGCTTCTGCACAATAACTCTTTTTGTTTCCTTCTTAAATATATTATCCCAGAGGCATTACTACTATCTCTGATTGACTTGGCCTTGGCCAGTGTCAGGTCTGTTTTAGAAGAGGATGGCATTGCCTCTGTCAGACATAGGGGAAACTTGGCAGCTTCTTACAGAAGCCAACCATGTAGCCCTCACTCTACTACCAAAACCTGGCCATGTGAACCCAATGCACTTGTCTTTTCATGTGAGGAGTGGTATTGGAGGTATGATCTTTGCTACCTAGATCCTGGTATGTTTAATTTTTGCAATAGATTTATAGTTGTAGAAGTGGTGAGGTTATGACCTGCAAGTAGATGTTGATGTGAAATCTTGGGTTTTTGCCAGTCTTCATTGGTTTAGATCATTACACCCTGGAGTTTTCATTTTATAAATTAAAAAATTTCAATTTTTAAAGGCTTCTAGATTACAGAGCCAGAAAAAAACTGTTGTCATTGTGCTTGAATATATCACTAGTGTACTAACAGTTATTGAAATCACTTGAGCAATTAAGGTTCACAGAGGGCATTGTCAGTCATTATGGATTAGTGAAAGAACAACAGGGTATATCGATCTTTGGCCTATGGTGTCTGCTAATGTCTCTTTTAGAGACCTTTTTAGCTGTCATATTTCAAAGGAATGTTTTACGACACTTTTTTGTAAGGTCTAATGTATGGTTTAAGCAGTGCTAATTGTGGTGTCCTTGATTTCCTTTCAGTCACAATAACACTGCTTCTTCTCTGTTGCTATACCCCTTATGACTTTTATCTTCTTGATTATGCACCTTAATGTCTTCTGCCATGTTCTCCAAAAGTCATTAATCACATCAAGCAATAAGATTACCTTAATGCAAATGAATTAATTTCTAATAACTTGCAGTTTGGCCACAGATGATTCAAACCCTAAAGTGAAGTTTTTACGGTTCTTACTATTGGCTGTTCCTTCTGGCACTGTCTCTTGCACGAGTCACTGTGTTAACCAGCATCTGGGAAATACTGACTGTTAACAAACACTTTGACCCTTATTTGAGGGTATAGTTACTCACTGCTGAATGAGGATATGTTCCGAGTCTCAGCTCTTGAAGGGACAAAACTTAGCCTTTCCACACAGTTTGACCTAATACTGTATTTATCATGCACATTTAAGTACAGAAAGTTGTAAACCTGGTGCTTCATATTCATGATCTGGCAACACTTGGTGGAGTCCAACTATTCAATAATCAGGGCCCAAAGCTATTTGTCTGCAATATGCTTTGGATTCCATCTTCATCTTCTAACTGATTATCCTGTGTTTGTCATTTATTTTCAGTTAATTACTTTGTCCATATTTTAAGCTTGTTCTCAGATTCTTCTCATTAGCAGCACCATATGTTCAGTTCCTGTTATACAACTTTAGGCTGTGTTTGACCATTTTTAGGTCTACATATGCTTCATTGTGCAATACCACAGATGTAATGAGTAGGCATTTGTTAGTCCTTTTATGGACTACATTCACCTCATTAGACTTGTACTTAGCTGCTGACCAGTCACACTAGTGAGTCACTCCAGCAGTACAGCTACAGCATTTGGTTTTATCCTGTGAGCTTCTAATGCCCTAAAGAGTGTAGGATAGTAAGGAGGAAGACTAGGTATAACAGAGCAAGGTCCACAAAAAAAACAAAACAAAAAATCCAACCAAAAAAAAAACCAACCAAAAAAAAAAAAACAATGAAAGAAAAGAAAAAGCTAATATATAAGAAAAGAATATTATAAGACAGAAAGAAACAGGGCTCCTAAAATCAAACAGAAATTCTGAAGTGGGAAAGACATTCTCCAGATCTTCCCAGAAGTGCTTTAGGAATACATTTGTCAATGATTAAAGGTTTCAGATTAATAAAAGTATGCAATGCAATTGTTATTTCATGAATGCAAATAGCTTTACATTCTATGATGTCTCAAACTTCACTTCTCCTTCATGCATCTGCTTTGACTTTGTGGTTTTCTGTTTATTCTACAGTGCTTGAGAAGCTGTCCCTTAGACCAATAGCAGGTGAGTATTTCCTTCAACAAGGTATAAGACCATTAATGACCGTGCAACAGATGGAGATAGCACTAAACCTTTCTACCCATCTTTAATTACATTAATTAGATACTTTATGTACTTTAGCGGTTGCTAAAATGCATGCAGTGGACTGCAATGCAGTGGGAAGAAAAATGCAAGAGCAACTGTGTATGAAAATACTCCAATGTGCTGAAGGAGTATGTTCAGTGTTTGCTGACAAAGATCTGTCCTGGTTTCAACTGGTATAAAATTAGTTTTATTCTTAATAGCTGGTGCAGTGTTGTGTTTTGGATTTAGGATGAGAATAATGTTGATAACTGTAGTGGGTTGACCTTGGCTGTACACCAAGTGCCCACACAGCTGCTCTATCATTCCCTTCCCAGCTGGACAGGGAAGAGAAAATAAAACGGAAAACAGCTCCTGCATTGGGGTAAGGCAGTTCACTAAAGCCAAAGCTTGTGTGTGCAAAAGCAAAGCAAAAAAATAGCAAGGTTTATTCTCTACTTCCCATCGCAGCAATGTGTGACCACTTCCCAAGAAGGAGGTCTTCAACACAGGTAATGGTTTCTTAGTAGGTAGCCACTGGAAACAATGAATGCCACTCTTCCTGCTCCTTTCCTTACCTTCTATATCTGAGCTCACTGCTTATGGTATGGAATATTCCTTTGATTATTTTGGGTCAGCTGGCCTACTTGTGTCCTCTCCCAGAATCTTGCCCTTGATTGGGGAAAGAGTGTTTCAGTACTGCTGCTGTACTCAACAGTAGCCAAAACACTGGTGTGATGTCAACACCCTTCTAGCTACCAAAGGCGGTCCCGTGGCGTAATGGAGAGCATTCCGGTCTCTGACTCCCAAGGTCACGAGTTCAAGTCTCAGTAGGGGACTGCCCTGGCAGTAAATGCCTCCCTACCATCCGATCCCGTCAGATCTCGGATGCTCAGCAGGGTCAGCCCTGGTTAGTACCGGGTGCTGTAGACAGTCCTAAGGACTTCACTGTCACTGTCCAAGCTTGCTCGGCCATGGCAAATGAACCTTAGGACTTAAACAGTGGGGCCAGTTCTGCGCACGCTGTGCCTCACATAAAAAAAAAAAAAAAATCCACTGCGCAGGCTCGAAGAGCACACCCACATGGGGGAGAGCCCTTCCCAATTCTTCATTCGCGAAGGTTGGCCATTATTATTATCTAGCTACCAGTGCAAAGCACAGCACTGTGAGGGTTGCTATGGGGAAATGAGCTACATCTCAGCCAGACCCAATACAATAACACACTGATGTTTTAAGTGTTGCAAAGTAGTGCTTGCCTCAAGTTAAGGACTTTTCAGTGTCCCCTGCTCCACCAGCAAGGAAGTGCACAAGAATCCAGGAGAGAGCATAGCTGGGACAGTTGATCCAAACTGGCCAAAGGGATACTGCATGCTCAGTATGCAAATTGAAGGGGGTTGACTGGAACTCCGTGATTGCTGCTTGGGGACAGGCTGGTCAGCATTCAGTGAGCAGTTGTATTTCCCAAGTGTATTTCACTTGTTCCTGCCTCAATCTCTTACTCTCCCCTTCCACCATAGTTTAACCCCAGCCAGCAACCAAGCCTCATACAGCTGCTTGTTTAGTCCCCCATCAGTGGGATTGGGGGAGAGAATTAGAAGGGTAAAAGCGAGAAAACTTGTGAGTTGAGATAAAGACTGTTTAATAGGGAAAGCAAAAGTCACACACACAAACAAAGCAAAACAAGAAATGAATTCACAACTTCCTATGGACAGGCAGGTGTTTAGGCATCTCCAGGAAAGCAGAGCTCATCATGTCTGATGGTGACTTGGAAAGACAAACACCATCACTCCAAATGTCCCCCCCATTCCTCCTACTTTTCCCAAATTTATATACTGAGCATGATGCCCTAATGTATGGAACGTGCCTTGGGTCGATTGGGGTCAGCTCTCACAGCTGTGTCCCCTCCCAACTCCTTGTGCAACCCCAGCCTTCTCGATGGTGGGATGGGTTGAGGAGCAAAATAGTCCTTGATGCTGTGCAAGCACTGTTCAGCAATAACAAAATAAATTCTATATTATCAATTCTGTTTTCAGTACAAATCCAAAATATAGGCCCATGCCATCTACTGTGAAGAAAATTAACCCTGTCCAAACCAGCACACTCCTTCTCATTGCAATTATTATTATCTCAATTAGTATTATTACTACACTAATTCATTTCAATTGTTAAAGTGTTGTTATCTCAACCCATGAGTCTTACTTTTTTTTTTTCAGTCTCCTACCCATCTCACTGACAGGGGTGGGTGAGACAGCAAGCAGCTGTGTGGTACTTAGATGTTGGCTGGGGTGAACCATGACAAGTCCTTAATTCAGAACCTTAACTCAGAGTGAGAAAGGTCACCAAATGCCATACTGTCATAAGCATATGACAATTTTACTGCAGCTTTCATCTGCCCATAGGTCATAAGAGTGAATTCTGACCTAATTATCTCATTTATTTTTCCCATAAGGTCCCATTAGACCCCTGAAGAATGAATTTTGTCCTTAGCAATCTGCTGTTGAAAAATGTCTCATTATGTTTTTGTTTGAAGATCCTGTGCAATAATGAGACAATAGCTACACCTCTTTATCAACTTTAACCATACTGCATTTCTTGTTCAGAATTCCTACAACAGGAATAGCAGTGGAGTTTTGGGACTCTTCCATGCTTTTGTGATGTGTCATGACAGAGTTTCAGATTTTTTTCATGGGACTTGAGACTGGCTGACATGAATTGGACACAAGGCAAATATTATCTGTATCAAGGTTTCATGACTATTGAGTAAAACCTTGCTTTTATGGGCCAGTTTATTTACTGAGTAGGAGGTTCTGTTGAATAAACACTAAAATACTCATCTGAAAGTATTTCTTGATCAGCTCCCAAGGAGTATTGAAAAGAAGAATAAATCCATGCAATTGAGCAATCTGCTTTGTTCCTTTCTAATTATGAAACCTAATCAGTCAAAGCAATGATTGTCTCAACCTAAACAAAGTTATTGCATCCCCATGCACAGTTTATGCAAATATGGTGTTTCTTAAAATATGCTAACAGTTTACTCATTTGGAGAACATCAGTTTTATGCCAAGAACTAAACTGAAGGGAATTACATGATAAAATATGTGGCAGAAGGCTTCTCACAGCTGAACTTGATATGATTATGTGGTTCTGTGGTTGCATAATCATGTTTCTAGTATATGAGAAACATATATATTTTCGATCTATATAAAAGTCTTAGCTGGGGAATTAATTACAGCTTAAATTACATTTCCTACTGCATTTCAGAAGGCCACAGATTTACATACATTATTCTGTCATGGGCTTGATTTAAGTTAGTACAATCCCTTTTAAAATTTTCATTATGCTCTTTGTCATGAAAAAAAGATTTGTCAAGAGAATAGATTCATGTCATGTCAGTTTGTGTCCCTACTACAAACTGTGATTGGAGTGAATGACCAGATTTTAACTACCCAATTTGTTGTGTGCTGTGTGCCAAATTGGTATGCCATTTTAGCTTCTATTATGGCTCTTCATTGGATAGACATCTTACTGTCACATACCTATCAATTACAGTTTGAATGAAGATTAATGTAGTGGTTATCAAATCAGAAGGAAGCACATTGAAAAGGTTGTTACATAGAACACAAAATTTTAATTCACAGAGTATCACTGTATTATCTTTTAACAGAGATGAAATTACATGATTGAACCATTTCTCAAAATCAAGCATGTTTAAAAATGGTGCTGAATGACAATTTGTAGAAGAGATGACTCACTGATAGCAGATTCCTTCCAAAACTCTTATCTACTCCTGTCTAAATACCTGTGAATGACTGTGATAAGCAAATTGCTATGCTATTAATATTCAGAATTAACATAGTATGATCAAGGGAGTATTCAGAGTGAGAAAGAGTGGCTGAGCAGTATCCAGAAGTAACAAGTAAGATGAGATAAATTAGACTCCTGAATAGCCAAATGTATAGGCAAAGGTGGACATTGAACACTGTATTTGAGGTTGGGAGAAGAAAAAGGAGAGAGACTGTAGTCCACTAACTGGCAGGGGACAAAACTGAGGTTTCAAATCTGTTTTGCTAGAGTATGTGTACATTTTGTGTTAGTATTATCTGTCCAGATAAGTATTTAACTGTAAACTGTTGCCTTCTCCATTTAACAAATGCCTGAAGTGTTGATGGTTGCAAAATGGTTTCGTTTTAACTGAAATGATGAAACACATTGTCTTTCAGGCTATGTCATGACATAGTAGATATGATACTCTGGTTTATGCATGATGTAGCTTCATGAGTGGGTGCTTCTGTGGAAGAGTCCCATGATGTGGTATGGCAGATTGAGACTTAAATTCACATGCACTGATTGCTCTAACACACTGAACTGCTTAAGGGACCTTAAACTCTGACGATGAAATTAATTTCAAGGGCAGTGGTCTAATAGCTTGAGCAATTAAAGAAAGTAATATTTAAAGAATTCATACTGGTTTCAAAATTTTAGACTGGAAAAAAGAGGGGAAATAACAAGCTTTCCTAGGCCAGCTGATGGCGAGGAGGTGAATGAGGTGTTCTCAATCTTACTAACTCATGCCAGTCACTTGTCTTCATCATCTCAAGCATTTTTTTTTTTGCTCTGTAACTATGCCATTGAGCTAAATACCTTTAGAGAAGATTGAAATAGCAAGTTATTCTGACAAAATAAATCTTATTCTAATGTAGCATAAATCAAATGCAGTACTAGTATGCATGTAATTTAAGGTCTTCACTGACATGAACACATTGGTAAAGGTAGTTCAGCTTTGTCTGCATTCCTAATAGTTATGATGACAAAACTTTTATATATTGAACTGACGTGAATTAGCAAAGAGCTAATCTTCAAATAATTTATTTGCCAAAGTGCTAGTTTAACCTCCATTTTTAGCTTAATGGCATGTAAATGTAGGGAAAATGAATGAATATAATGCATATTTATATATAAAAATAAAGAAATACATGTATACATACTCCTTGCCTTCATGCTCTCAGTGGGGCTATTGCATGGATTTTTCAAGAGTCCACTTAAAGAACTGAAGTAGGAACAAACAGCTATGCTGGAATTTCAATGGCCCAGTTATTTCAAAGATGTGTAGAAACATTTATCTGACTTCTTTTCCTACCTACTTACTTCCCCCCCCAAAATGAAACTCCTGTAAAGATATGTGATATGTGGACAGATTTGGCAACTGAGATTTGACAGACGAGCTCTTCAGACTCATATAGATTTTTGATGCATAGTATAGGCTATAATTACTGCCAACCTTACACATTTCCTGTGAAATTGTTCCTTCCTGTCTGGCACAATTCTTGCTCCAAAAGCCTCACCCAAAAACCTGTCTATGATAAGGTACCACTAAAGGGATAATTAGGAGCTCACTTGCAGCTCTAGTGACAAAACCATCCACTTCTCAGGACGCAGTCAACACCCTTTAGGATTTTTTAGGTGTATATGTCTGTAAGACACAAGAGCAGTGATTATTGAGTCAGAACCACCTTGTGGGGGTGGGGGTGTGTGTAGGGGACAGGGATGGGTCGAACCTCATGAAGATGGAGTGGCGTCATATTCCTCATGGCAGCCCCTGGAGCCCACACAGAGAAGCCTTGGAGCAGCTATCAGTCACAAATAGCCCAGGAAAACTATTACACCCCACAGCTCCTGGAGCCCCTGATCAGGTTCAGATCAGCAGGGACAGTGGGAACACAGGCCCTCACCCTGGCCTGGGATCCCAGAGTGGCTGGTGGGTTGGAAGCCCCCCCTGGGGGGCTCAGCCGTGGAGACCGGAGCACATATGGGGGCAGTACGACGTCTCCAATTTGCCCTGGCCTGTTCTCATTGGAGTCCTCAATATGTGACCTTCCAAGTGGTAATTATGATTTTTTGACCTGTTTTTCTCTCCTTATTCTTTCTTCTCTTAATCTCTCTTCCTTTATTCTTTTCTTCTTTTTGTGGGCAACTTAAACACTTTCTGTAAGTTGTGGTTACCTCACCTCAGTTGCATGGAGTTTGTGTTTGCTGCGTGTAACAAAGATTCCTTACTGTGGCAATCTTTGCTAGTCCTGGTAATCTGTTGTAATGCTTTTGTGAAGTTGTGTGTTATTTCCGTAAAACCCTTTTGCCAGAACACCTATCTTCTCACCAAATTAGAAGAAATCTCTTAGTGAAAAATGTGTAGTTTTGCACTGGACATGAACTCAAGGAACCAAAGAACCAAGGACTTTACAAGGGTTTGTGTGGGCAAAATCTCTGAAGCCTGAAATGAAAGTGTAACACCTGGTAAAGTGTCGAGCTTTGGGACTTGGGTGTCACAACGTCCAACTATTGTCAAATCAGATAGAGAATAAGTTAGTGAAGCAGGTAGTTTATTTCCTAGATTTACTATGAAAGCCTGGTGTTTGAGTTCAAATGAAAGGATATTGCCATATTAATGCCTAATGAGTAGTAATTGCAGGAGTTAAGGTAGCTATTATAGTCCAAATGGAAATATTGCATGTAGCCATTTGTAATTAACACATTTGAAACAAAACAGAAATTGGGCAATTATTTAGCCTGCAAATGTGTTTTTTGGATTATCCTTGTTATCCAATATCATTAAGAGATTATGAAAACATGTAAGTAAGCCAGAGAATCCCGATATTAAGCATAGGCATGTGATGGAAAAATTGAACTGTGGCATAATTCTCTAAAAAATGTAAATGTAAATAATTGGAAAATTATATTAATTTCACAATTTTTAACATGCACTGTAGATGTAATACAAAATATGCTGAAAATGCATAGGGAAGATTTGATAACTGGATAAAATATAAAATATATATTCCTAACTGAAAAGCTTGCAAAGTGGGAAGCCTCTACCAGAGGTACCAACGTATAGATACTGTGTTTAAAATTTTTAGCTATTTCCTTTTAATGAAAGGTGTGTTGGAGTTGCTAGTATCTACATCCACCTGAGGCAAGTCTGTATATTACCTGAAAGTGGAACAGCCTGAAATGCCTGTTTTTGAGAAGTAATGCGGAACTAGTAATAGCAACATATCCTGGAAATGAGGCCGTAGGAACTTTAAACCCAAATTCAATGTTTGTCTCTTGTTGTAATACATATCTGCAACACATATGTGAGGCCTTCCTTTCAATTTATACCTATCACAATCCAATTTATACATATTGAGGAGAAAAACACCTACTTTAACTGCTCTTTTACTTAAATAGAGTCTTTCAAACCTAAAGACTAGAATGAAATATATCCAGATAATCTTTCTGTTGATGGCTGAATGCATATGCCTTAGGTCAGAGCCTTACCCTATGAGCTAAGTTAATCCCTTCATTAAAGAAATAGATCAGGGTGAACTTGGCTCTGTGCTTTTTGTTCTGTGCACAATGGTCAGGTCTGTCTTAGATGAAGTGTGATTTCTGTGATTCTAACATGAATATGAATGCAGTCTTAAGACTTCTCATAACATGACATATGAGGCAGAAAACAGATGCAGATGATGAGATGATGGGTCCAAAAATAATTCAGCTGGCAGCACCTTCACTGCACTTGGACTGGGCTGTGGTCACCTGTGACCTTGTCAGCTGGCCTCATGCTGGACCATGGACTGTGCCTTCTCCTCCTTCACTCCTTCAAGCATCAGACTTCTAATAAACATGATGTAGACCCTTAATGGACATATCCTCATGCCCTAATGAATTTTTAAGCTGTATGCTATATGCAGTTGCAGGACTTAGCGTTTTCCCCCGCAGTTAATATGTAGTTCACCATAACAATCTGCTTGTTTTTATCCCAGAGATTTAAAAAAAACCCCAACCAAACCATGCTGATCTAAACACAGATCAAGAACTGCTCACTATATAAGAATATTTGCCATGGGAAACTGGCATTCTTTTTGATCAAGATGAACTTTTTATCTAAAATAATCCCACTGTGTGTGAAGTAGGATGTTCCCTGTTGTTTCCTTCGATAACAACCTGCTTTCAGATCCTGGGAGAGGGATCTCTGTGAATTGCTGTACTGAAGTCATAAGTGTGTCAAAGATGAAAATGACATATCTCAACATATTGTAGACCTTATCCATTAGTTTCAGATCTGGGGAAAGAAGAGGAGAAAAATACCTCCAAATTTTTATGAAAGTTGCTTGCCAATTCTTGTGATGTTTTGACTTATTCCTTAATATTCTCATTTAACTGGCCTCATCTTGTTTTGAATATGTTCTTTTATGGTCATATTTTTGCTCACTGTGTAGCCTTTCAATTAATTTTAATAGAAATTAAATATGCACACTCAATAGAAAATTGCAACACCAATCTGGAAGCACCTAAAGACCTTTTTAGCACCAAGCACATGTTCACATTAATAGATTGGGTCCAAGAAGAAATTCCATTTCAAGTGAGTCACACTGTCAAGTCCTTAAATCACCACATAACATATTAAACCCAATTCACAATTATTGGAATACTGCTATCAGTTCATCTAGCAACTTTAGTAGTACAAAAGGAGGAAACAAGAGAAATTCTCAGTCTGTCTCATTTCATCTTGGTGATCAAGTCCAGAGTGTTCAAACAGAAGGCCTGATATACCTTTACAGTATTAAACTGTTGACAAAAGAGCAAATATGACTGTTTCAAGATTAAAGAGAAAATCTCCAAAGATGTACTCAATTCAAAGGAAATGACACTGACTCATAGTGATACTTTGAAAGAATAATGGCCATGTAATGTGATTTTCAGTGTGCAAATTTCAAAGTAAGATGAAGGTTAAACAGCCTAAAAATCTTGGAAATTAAATTTAAATAATTTTTGCTTTTGAAGCAATTCTTGATATTAGAAATTTTTTATTAATCATAATGAGCTTCATTTAAATACTAGTTCTCTAGCATGTCTGCAAAATTTGCATACATTTTGTACAGGTTTTATAGAAAGATTTTGAAAATCATATTGCACAGAGCATGCACAAAGATTTATCTGTATCTTATCCCTTCTTTCATTTGTGAAGCCCAGCCATATGATACGATTTCCTCGAGGAAGGACAAACGTGTCTGGATCCATCAGGAAGGCTGATGGAGAGAATGGCTTTCTGATTTTGTTTCCTGATCCCTAAAACCCTGGTGCAATTGAAAGTACCTAGAAATACCAGGCAGTAGGGAATCTAAGGAACTGATGTAGCAACATATCACACCTTTTCCCCTGCTCTTGATGTGCTTTTAATTTCAGCAACTCATACTTTTATGGAGCGAAAAAAAATTTTGAAATAGAAACTGGGTAAATTTCTTTGCTGAGAGCTTTGTCCCTGATGTATGTGGAGAGAGAAAGGGTTGGCTAAGGAAAAGAAAGTAACTATCTCATGCACCATATTTGTATGGTATGACTTTTAAATTGTCAAAAATTCATAAGATAGTCATCATCATCATCATCATGGCTAGGCTTCGCGAACGAAGATTTGGGAAGGGCACTACCCACGCTTGCTCTCAACCTCATGAGGGCACGCAAGCTTCTCCCCCATGACAACGGGGTGTCCCCAGAGAAGATAAGATAGAGCAGCTATACTAAAAACCTTGTAGTTTTCAAAATTATGGGTATTCTTCATAATTTGCTAATTATGATGATCTTAAACTTTGATATGTAATTATATCTATGTTTGGTCACTGCAAATGTAGACCCTAATGATACATTATCCCAGTAAATTACCAGGATATTCCAACTCTCTGTGCTAATGCAGCACAATATTCCCTTTTCTACAAAGTTTGCACATACTGCATTATGCATAAAGTGCATTGTGACGTACAACTAAACTTGGGTTAAGCTGTTGGCTCAATATCTAGCATAAATACATAAAAATGTCAAAGTCCTGGAAAATTTGATTTATGTTTTGCACCTCAGGCAAATGCCAGCTAGACATACAGTTTTCAAATTTCTGTCTTTTTCTGCAGGGAATATTATTTTAGTTGCTAAGGAACTACTAGCTGAGAATATACTGCACCAATGAAGATTTAGCTATTTCTTCTTAGCTCATAAAAGCAATCATGTTATTTTGATCATTGTGTTGCAATGGGAATCTTGAAAACTAGTTAATTTTATTTAAGCAATTACATTGCGAGTTCTATGAAATCTGCACAGAATTTTGCAAGCAGAAGGTAGAAATCAGAAATAAGGATCACAGCTTCTTATATTTACAGGAACCTTGAAACTGGAGAAGGTTTACATTTGTAGAAAAGTGTTACAAAAAAGGAATTTGATTTTTAATGCTCTACTCACTCAGTAAATCCTACTCCAATAAATAGGTTAAGTGCTTTTGCTGCATTTCTCTTTCTGAAAATATCTGTATATTGAGAGAGGGCCATGACAGACTCCCCTGGGGCTTGGTCTTCCTTTGCTCACCTCTGCGGGTGGGTCAGCCCTGCAACCAGGCTCACCTGCCATCTCTTTTCTGGGGAGAGAGACATAGAGATGAATGAGGGGTGGGTGGTGGAAATATATGAATCTATGAAAGTACTAGGCAGGTCAATTTAAAATTGCTTTTTCTATAATACACCAACTGGGGCACAAATATGGTTAGATGGAAAAGAAATGTTTTCCTTACACTGCATATATAAATCCTGAGACTCATTGTCCTAGGATAATGGCTTTGAAATATAGTCCAGAATAATATCATTAAACAAAAAGGCAGAGATATAGTTCTTGACGCTTCATGTTTCTGAGTAGTTTTCTGCAGGTAGAGGGAGTGATATTAAGAGAAATATGATTTCTGCTTACTTTATCTTTTGCTTAAGTAGCTGCAGTTGGCCACGTGTCACACAACTGCTATGGTCTGCTTGCTAGGCTGTTCTTTTTGTTCCTACTGTGAGATGATGCTGAAAAGGTAAATATTTAAATGTTTTCCCATGATTTTCTACTAAAAAAGATCAACTATAGCCAAATGCCTCGTGACATTAGTTAAAAAAAAAAAATGACAGGGAAAATGTCATCCCCTTGAATGGAGAAGGGAAGAAGTACTTAGATAATTTACATATCAGGTCTATTATGACAGACCCCAAATGACAAATAAATAAAATGACAGATAAATATAAGATAACTGGACTTCAGCAAGCAGGATTCAGGTTAGATATCAGAACAAAACTCCCAACATTTAGAAGAGTAAATTTATGTATTAGAGTCCCTGGTGACAATGAAGGCACTATACCTGGAGAACTTTTAGAAAAGCATGAACCTAAGATATTTCAGTTGCTTAAAGCATGGTGCTGCTGTGGGTTTGAACCCTGTAGGGGCCATTCATTTAAGAGTTGGACTGGATGATCCTTGTGGGTCCCTTCCAACTCAGAATATTCTGTGATCTATCAGGACCGACACTGCTACAGTTGTTTGTGCAGTAGGGCAAGAAAGTAGTGTGTTGTTCAATCATCCTGTAGTCTTCAAAATACAAAAAAAAAAAAACTAGCAGTGAAATGTTTCTAATAAAACAGCAAACCCCATACAAATCTATTCTATTGAACAAGAGTAAACATTGAAAAAAATTGAAATACAAAAAGCAGTCAAAAGTTTTTCTTACTTTTTCCCCTCATAAATGAAAAAATACAAGGTAGTCCATAGATATATTTTATTCTCCAAAATATTTCAGCTAAAAATGTAATTACTTGAGCTAAATAATCTCTGAAGTCCCTTATAAGTGTGTAGTTGTGTAAATTATGCCCCCAGTGTCTGTATAGTTGGTGGACACATACGGTCAAAGGCAGTGGAGCATGAAGCCTACTCCTCACCTTTCTGTCATTCTCCTTTAACTATAAAATGAGACAGAAGTAAAGACATTCTGAGCTTTGGTATGCAGGTACATCTAAGGTTGGCACACAGAGGACCTGTGAGGAATGCTATGAGTTGATGCACAGTTTATTGATGGATAGTTAGAGAGGGGGTCTGTGATTTGGATATGTCAGATAGCTTGAACAGAATAATTATTTTCCAAAGAGAAGAAAATATTTGGGCATACTATTTATGGTGTATTATGAGCATTTTTAAAATTATTTTATAGCACATATAAGTTGCATAGATGTCTGATGGAATGGAAGGAAGAAGTTAGTTAAGGTAATTAAGTACACACATCTACTGAAAAGCAATATTCTCAGTAGAACAGCAATGTGCAGAGTTTGCCTGTCAAGCAAAAAGAAAAACCTAACTGGCAGAATTGAAAACATAAGGTAGATAGATCTTGCTGAAAAATAAAAATTTAAAATGTGAATTTTCAATAAATATAATGGGAAGAGAGTTTCTTTTAGCAACCAATCCAGTCTTGTATATGTGACAGACCAAACAAAAATTCCTATCTGGAATATGAAGAAAACCTCCTAGAAAATAATGAAGTTACTCTTTTCCTTGCCATTGAAGCTATACTTCGTTTCAACTAATCTATATGCATTGTTGCCAGGTTCAGTTTGCACACTGATAAATAGACATCGACTTTTATAAAGGGCAGTTGTGAGCATGTGATTTTGCTAACTGAGAGTTTATAGCACTTCTTAGCTCATTGCTGGCATTACTGATATACTGCTCCCATCAAAGTCAGTTTAATTCACAGTGCCCTGTGAAAATGATTTGCAGAGGTACAGGCAGAACAGAATGTAAAATTTTTCAAAAAAGAGTTTTGCAAAGACTTTTAGAAAATTTTTCTGTGTGGCAACGTGGCCTCCACAAGTCCTGTCCCATCTTTTCTTTTAGTAAGTTAAAAATTGTTCCCATGATTCGCACTCTCCTGCACCCACCTGGGCTCCCTCGGGCCAGTGAGGCAGCACAGAGGCATGAGGCATGGGCTTTACTAATCGGTTACACACCCTTCATACTCATCCTTGGAGAATTTTTCTTTTAACCACATCAAGTTTTGTTGTTGTTGTTTTGGTTTTTGTTTTTTTATACCATGTTACTAAAAAAAAAAAAAAAACAAAACCCAAAACAAAAAAACCAAACCAACAAAAACCACCCACAACGAAACAAACAACCAGATAATGGGAAAACTGACAGTTTGACGGTTATGTTTTATTATGGATTCAGATCCTTTAAGCTACATTTGGGACTATTAAGTAAAAATTTCATATTCCACTCAAAGACTAAATCAGCAGGCATTCTGGAACATAAAGTGAGTAGTATACTCCATAATAAAAATAAATGCTTTCATAATGATTTACATGTTTACAGCAATAAAAGTGGCTAATGTGCAGTAAAGTCAAATTTCAGTAAAAATGAGTTAATTAATTCCTACTTTAAGTCTAAGAAAAACAAATAAGTATCATGCATGGCTAATATAAATATTAATTGCCTTCAAGATGACATATAAAAGCATAATACTGTGTTATAATAACGAAGCAAACTTTAAAATAACAGACTACTGTTCACCACTGCGTATGGCAGTGTCTATACACTGTCAGTGTGTGGGAGAAAGCTACAGATCTTGTAAATAAGGTCTTATTAACTGGGGAAAGAAAGCCCTTTTCTATTTCACAATTCTGAAATGCATCACAGAACTGAAAATGCCTCTGTGTGTGTGTTTGTGCATGTGTGGAATGAAAGAAAACAGTTTCTCAGCATCTGTATCAAACCACAAACTTATGGTCAGTTTTCTTGATGATGAGATAAAATGGCCCTCAAGAAAAAAAGAAATTTCTAGAGAAAATATAAATATTAAATAACCATTTTTTCCTTTCTATCAGACAAATCTTTCTGTGAAATAACATCAAGTGAGGGACACATTCTGTGCATTTGTCTTCTTGCAATGTCATTAATCTTTCTTTTCACTCAGAATGCAAAAAATCAATACTTTGGGGATGTTACTGGAAGGCAAGAACATTACAAAGTTAGCTTCAGAGTTTCACCGCTTATCTTCATCGGACTCAAGCTGATACTGGTCATTGGAAAATCATAGCATTTCTTTAGACTTGGACTGGTGCATTGGTCTGCTTGCATGCCTAATGCCATAGGGTGCTGGGCTAAATGCAAACCACATGCCCCTCTCTGTAAGAGATAAGGGAGAGGCTTTTTCTTTTACTGTTCTATACACTTAGTTAAATATTCTCGTTCTGCTTCTCAGCTGATGTAAGTTGAAGTTTTGTTGAAATCAACTTGAATTAGTGAAGCTCTGCCATCTCATACCTGCCCATGATTGTGTTCTAAAATATTTACGAAATTATTGCACTAGCTTTGAACTTCCAGATGTGGTAGGAAAGCCATACATCAAACATAGTATAGAGACAGTTCAGAACAGTTCTACAGATATTTGAGGGTCTGCTTGAAGAGTGAATGAATAAGTTATTCCTGATTCAACTCTTAAAACACTAAGAAAAAGAGAAGTCCAAGTCTGCAAAGAAAAAAACATATAAATTCTTGGCAATGGGATTTCTTTACTGATTTACTCCTGCTGAATACTGCTAAGGGACTAAGGGATACTGGAAATGATAAACTTGGTTACTTCAGTTAAGCAATAGTAAAAATTCAAAGGAAGGCACAGGAGCAAATAGGAATGATGGGTTTCTGTACATTTTACTTCCAGAAATGCCTTTTCAAATACTGATAAGATGCAGTGTGCTGCTATTGTTCATTGCATTGGCAGAGTTACACACCAATTACTTATCAAAGGTATTTTCAAAGCAAATGTGCAGCTTCTTGATTTTTGGCTTTGCTATTGCTATGAGCCAGAAAAAGGGAGGTAATAAGCGGGAATATCTGAATCAAACTGCATTTTTTTCCAAATGAAGAAAAATTATTATTATTTTTCACATTGAACAGAAAGTATAACTTTGCTTGCTTGAAATATTTAATCTCCAGCTTTTGTACAGAGAGCCAAATAGTTATAACCTTTTTAAAAGCATCACCTCAACTCCAAAGGAGACACTGGGAATGTGTGCTGTGTACCCTGGCACAGTGCCCCTCTCCTACAGCTGGGGTGACAGCAGTATCCTGCCTCTCTTTCTCTTCATTAGTTTAGGAATCTGAGCATTGAGAAAAAATCTGAGGCAAGACATAAAATCATTATTTTTACTGTTTAAGTCATCTGAAGTCACATTTTGGGTACCATGGCATTCACCAAAAATGCTGTATCTGGCTCTACTGTGCAGCTGTCACAATTACTAGTAACATTTCTGTGTAGAGGCAAAGGATTATTCACTTGCCTGTTGCTGTGAGGCCCACTTATAATGACAGCAGAATTCAACCAAGGACAGGCCAAGTGTTCAGGTACCACCAGCATGTTCCTCTGGATACTTCAATAGAACAGAGAAAGACAACTATGTTCCAAAATATTGTGGGTGAGCAGTCATCTCCACTGACTTGTGCTGGGTTTATTGCAGCCACTACACCAGCTTATGGAAAAAGGGGAAAGAAACTCAGTGGTGGCCCCATCTGCTCAGCTTCTATCCAGGCTGGTCAAATAGGGATGGAGTAATTTTAGTCCTCTCTTCCTTCCAATTCTGCACCTGCAAAACAGCTAATCATCATCTTAAGACATGTTATTGAGCCAGAAGGAGAACAAATTAGAAGCTGAATTTCGTGCAATACTTTCCAGTGTATTTAATTAATATGCCTCCTGGGGAAATGCAGCTGGGAATTTCTACATGGAAAACTCTAAGACACACAGCTGAGATATGCTAATCTAATTCAGAATTTAGGACTGAAATATAGATAAATTGATAATTATAGCTGTATAAATAACACAGCACAAATCGGATGTGAATGTCCTAACTGGCATGTGAGGTGCAGAGTACTGCCAATTTTTAATTTCCAGTAGAATCAGTTACAGCTATGATACCTACTGTGAAAATTTGTGTGTTACTGAATATGTGTTTTTAATGAAACCAGTAGTCATCCAATCAACAAAAATTCATAAGCTCAATCCTTTCATTTGAGGTTTGTGAAGAACTGAGTTTGACACCCTTCTTGCTGTAATAAAGGAAACAATGGAGAGTTTGGAAACATATGTCCATTTAGTATATGACAGTTTGATGGTTTCTGCCTTTGTAGACAGATGATGTGGCAAAGGCCTCAGTTCCAGTACCAGAGCAACCTGGCTGATTGTGGTTTGTCAAACAGACCTGGAAGTGCTCAGCGTACCCCTGACTAATGTGCTTAGCACAGCACGAACTTACTGATAAATGATATCACTTTGACTTGTTCTCTGACTTGTTCCCAGTAGTATATTTTAATATGAAGTGGTTCATAAGAGGTCTTTAATTGGTAAACTGAGTGCCAGATGCAATTGGTTGTCTCTTTTCATGTGTATGAGTGCCATGTCTAGTTAGACAGTTTTGGAAATCCCAATAACTGTATCCTTATTTTTATATCTGATTTTGCATATATTGCCCCAAAATTAAGGAAAAAAGAAACCAGACATAAATACTGGGGAACAATTTTTTATTTTTTTTTTTTTTTTTTAGCAAAAGTCTCTTGAAATTAGTTCTGTTCTTAGCAGACTGCATGGATTTGCATTCCTCTTAGGGAAGTCTACCACATATGATGGCTGCCATCTAGCTCAAAAATGGTCATTCATCCTGTTTCTCTGAGGTGCACACAGCAGTATTCTTGTGCCTGGGATGTCCAAGGCATGTGTGATGTCTTTTAATGAGTTGAGGAGAAATGAGCCTGGGAGTGGTGCACAGGCAGGAAAGGACAATGTCATTTCAAGGATCCCATCTCTATTTTGACACAATGGTGGATGGATTTGAACTAGTTTTTACAGCAATCAGCCTCTTTACAGAACTGTCTTGCTTCTTGCTGTATGTACCAGCCTTGGACTGCTTACCCATGGACTGTTACATCTCCTTTGGTACTTGCTTGATGTAGTTTTTTTCACAGGGGATGCACCTGAACTGCCTTCCTGTGGCTCCATTTCTTTGAGATTTAGCTTACCCTCAAGACTACATTATGTACTCCAGGAACCCAAAGAATATATTGAACATTCCGTTCCTCCTTCTGCTGTTGTTTTGCCAGCCCTTTTCACTCATGTTAGTATTATTTTGCCTTCTAACTGGAAGGAGATTTTGGTTTTTTATGCCTCTTTTGGAGGTTAATTAGTTAGAGAGAGAAATGATATGATGAGAGAACATTTGTTATTTAACTATCTAGTAATGAGGTTTCCTTGCTGACTTAGTTACAGATTTTTTTTTAATAAATATTATAAACTGATTTCTCACAACAGAACAAAGTAGGATGGTTAATGAATGACATTCTTCCTGACTGAAGATAAGGATCCTTTCTTCCTTAAAAGACCAAAGAATCTGCAGCTGTCTCAAGATGTTGGAGGACTATCCTAATTCCCTAAAATACGATTTAGGTAGCAACTGAGTTCAGCTATTCCCTGTGTGATGGAATTTAAAGGCAGAATGAAGTTGCAAATTTGTTTAACTCTCAGGTTGCTCTGAAATGTGGAACTTTCCATCTTATTCCAAAACTTTCTTCAGTAGATTTTCAAATTAGTGAAGAACTTGCCTGTGGCACAGGAGTTTATGCTGTTTTCCAGGCCCATTCAGCATTCCTTGTAGCACAAATCATTAATATTGAGATAAATATTGATCCTCTGTCATTCTTTGTGTCCTTTACTGATTTTAATACTTTATAACTGTATTTGAATTAATGAGTTTTAAAGACACTGTACATTGTATACTTAGCTACAGTCAGGCAGGACAGGAAGCACAAAAGTAAAGTGTAAAGTAAGAAGACACTGAAGAAAATGAGATGGAAAAGAAATTAATATAAATTGCATTATATATATATTCACACATATTATCTATTGATATATATTAGAAAGCAAGAGCCCAGACTACAGCAGAACAGTGGAAGAGCAGCACAAGTGACGTACATGTAGGAATAATGTGTCAGTGCCCCATAAAAAAGAAATACTTCCTGGAAATTAGAAGGGAAATCATGAAGCTTCAGAGTAAAGAAAATTGTACCAGATTTCCTGAAACACAGCATTTTGTCTCTACTGCAGGAAGAGGTGAAGTACTTTTTGACCTTAAAGTCTGCTTCTGAAGTGACTATAAAACCATGTCATCGTAAAGGGCCCTCTCCATTCACTGCTAATGACTTTCTTATCAAAACTGTGCAGTTTACAAGCCAGAGTATGATTTTTTGTGATTGCTTGCACTCCTAACTGGTCTTAGGATCTAGGAATCGAGCTGCTTTTTGTGCCTTTTACATTACGTCCGGTAATAAAGAACTGGTCTGCCATTTGACACAGCAGAATTCATTCCATTCTGGAAATTCTTTGCAGTGTTAACTGAGGAAAAATCTTGGTTTTATCAGTAAGTTGATAGGACTCTGAGGCTTAAAGGATACTGATGGGAAAGAATGTGATATTTAAGATCTTGCTTGTTTTAAAATATTTACATTACTTTTCTTTTTCTTCTGTTTATAATTTCTCAGTCACTTATTTAAGATAACTGCCTTCCTTGGAAAGGAAAAAGTTGATATCACCCTAACCAATAATCCTGCAGCCTCTGGATACAGGAGGCTTTTTAGTAGAAGCCTTTACTGTGTGTTGTCTGTATTGTACCAGCTGTTTCCTTACTACTGTTGCATTTTTATGTGTGAACCCATGTTCTTGATTCAGGGCATGCACTTGTGTTTCAGTTTCTGAAAAGGAACTTGGGAGGCAGTTGTCATTTAAAAGAAAGATTCTGTGAATAGGTATCAAATGGATTTATTCAAATATACATGCAAGGGTTGTCTTGGTAGTAAAATCACTTAGCTTCATATGGAAACTACTTTCAACATAAGACCTCTGATGGCCCTTTGTCTGAGTACATATTCTAGGGACTTTAAAGTTATATAGGAGATGCATGGTTGGGAATACACATCACAGCTTGGCTCTGGGGAGTAAGGAGACATCCAGCCTGGCATATATATTTCAGTATCCACCTAGATCTTGAGAACATTTCTTCTGACAGAGTGAAAGGACAAACAATTTCCACTGCAAGAGTGTAGCAGAGTTATCACAAGAAATATTGACTGCAGCTTTGTTGGGCAGCATTGTTATGTAAGTATTTTTTTGTTTGTTTAGGGATCTTCACAGGCTTTAGATGAGATCCCCCAGCAGCCCATAATTCCATGCATCATCTTTTTTCTGTCAATGTGACCATCTCCAGGAGACACTGTAGTCTTTCAGCAATGGTAAGCTTTGCTCTCTCCTTGCATCTCTACTATGTTATACCTGTAATAAAATGCCATCAGAATGTTGGCGGAGAGACCTGCCTTAAAAACAGGTAAAATGTATTTTGCAAACAAGGCTAATGATTTCAGCAGTTGAGGACTAAATTGTTCCTAGCCTCCTTGTAAGTTGTCCATAAGTAGACAAAATACTTTTTAAATTACCCAAGGCATCCAAAGGAATACATAAACTAATTGTTGGAGATGGAGTTTACATGAACATGGAAGAGTGGAGAACTGAAAGAGCGAAAAGAACTGACTTTGACGCGTGGAAGGTCCGAGAGGAACCTTCCCCATCCGAATAAGGACCTCAATGGACAGTCACTGTTATTTCCCCAGTTCTGGGTTATGAGTTCTGTCCCCTGTTACTATGCTGCCTGCACTGACAGGCTAGCCTGTCAGTGCAGGGACAGCTCCCATTGGTCGGTCCCTCCCTGGGAGCTGTCCAACCCAGTTACCTCCTGAATGT
>JAWWEV010000134.1:42451437-42494291 GCA_035583235.1 Hafferia zeledoni | reverse complement strand
GGAAGCCGAAGTGGACATCTACCATCAGGTTCAGCAGGCGTTCCACGAACCCCCGTCGCTGGTCTGGTCCCTATCCCTAGAGACCAAGACTGCGGCAACTAATAGCATCATCTTATGCCACATGCATTTATTGGAAGAACTTTGTCTGATTGCTCTGATAATAGTTTCATTTCCTGATATAGAAACTGATATTAAGACATAATATTTGGGGTTAGTATATAGTTGCTTACTTTGCTATAAATTTCAGCCAGTTCACGTATGTTATCACTGGAACTTAATTCTCTTTTGCATATCTTGAACATTTTGTGAAGTCTGAATGTAATGGAAGACAGTTATGTACTAATTGTTGTTGTTCACTGAGTTTGCTTACAATGTGTTTTTTTGGTTTTACAATACACCAAAAAGATAAAGATGATATATTTTTGCATTAATTTTTTTTCATGTGTGCATATATATATATATATGTGTGTGTGTGTGTGTGTGTGTGTGTGATTGTGAAGTGTATCCAGTAGTAACTTGTAAAATTTGCTATCTACTGCTCAGTACCTTCTTTGAATGTCAAAATAACCAGTAAATACTTAATTTTCTTACCTGAATGAAGCTGACATTTGGTGCGTGTATGAGGAAAAAATAACCAAAACTTCAGATACAATTTCTGTTCCACCCTCCAGTATTAAGGCTTTTCTCTGTCACTGGAAGAAAATTCACTCTTTTTTTTTTTTTAATATTTCATTGTGAGAGAGATCATTATTTCTAGTTAAAGTGAGTACCTCAGAAATATAATTCAGTTTTGAAAGGTATAGTAAGAATTTTTTTTAAAGCCTCTTCCTCTGGTATAATTGTGATAGTCGCAGGATTTCTCTGTTCAGTTTCTGTTCATATTTTTTGCCCACAGATGTATCTCTTATCACAGGTCTACATTAACTGTTCTGTCTCAGGTTTATATTAACTGTTCTGGTGGCTGGTAAAGTTTGTGTTTGCTTTTACATATTGGGAGGTGTTGGCTTAAAATGATGTCTTAGTGTAATAGGTTCCCTGCATTTGAGTCAGTTTTAAGTGTCTGAACCGTAAACACCTTATTCTTCTGAATACTTGAGAAGAGTTGGAAAAGATAATGTGATGCATATATAACACCTGTCACTTTGAAGAATATGAAAGTGCTTTATAAACTGTAATACAGGTTTAGAGCTTGCTTTGCCCTCTATGAAATGCAGCTTTCTCAGGCCATGGATGTGGAGGGAAAAAATAAATGGTTAACAATGCACAGCATTGGTAGACAATGTTTTAGGAAAAAAATTAAGGTGCATGCAATTATACACGAGTGCTATGGTGACTCAAATCAATATGAAGAAGACCATTTTTCAATCAGCTTTTTTTTTTTTTTTCCTCTGGCTGGTTGTGCTTTTTATTGTTTGAGTTTGATTTCGCAAATGCTGAGAGGATTAACAAAACAATATGAATTTCTGAAATGACATATAAAAGGACTTACTCAACATTTTGGGCCCGCCTGAACACTATAAAGCTTTGGAGTACTCTGAGGCTTGCACGTTTCTCACTAAGGTTCAAGGAAGGTGGCGCCTGCTCATCTGTACTGCGCTTCTTCCTGCCATCACTACACAAAAGCTTACATGCTTTTGTGAAACTGGTTCTCATGATTTGTTGGAGCTGAGCTAAGCTAAGCCATTCACCCAAACTGTGACCTTGAGTATACAAGGCTTTCTAACCCCTCTTAGACACTGCTGTTTACTTGTTCTTTTTATGATAACTAGGTAGAAAATTGCTCCATTGTACTGCTGAAGAGCGGATCGGTTTCCAATTACTCTGAAAGGCAGCCAACAGAACAGCTAACACCATGGGGCCAAGGTTTTAAATGGTCTTCAGTCTGGCTTTCAAGTTTGTGTTCCCAGGTTTGCACTCTCAATCAATTGCAGAAAAAAGTAATTTCAGGCCCAATTAGCTGTGAACCTCCATCTATGATTTTTAGAGAAAACCAAATAAATTTATGATTGAAAGGATGGTGGGAAAATGAGGTAGCACTTGAACTTCCCCAGTATAATCAGTTTTACCATTCTTTTATTTAGGTAGTGTGGTCTTTTTAAGTTACAATAGCATTGCATGATGCTGGTGGCAGCACACATCTCTACCTCTTTAAGGATAGGAAACATCAGTATAGTAATGAAGGAAACTGTCAGCGATTAAGAGTTAAGGAAACTTCCCTGTCTGACCATCCACGAGCCACTGGCAGTCACTCTCACATCTGAGGGTGGGACCAAAGCCCTTTTGCAGCTACACAACCCACACTCACAGTCAGACCAGGTTTCCTTACCAACTCAACCCCAGGATTTCCATAACAGAGTCTCAGTCGTCTCCATCCTTAAAGTAATTTAATTGTGGTGTAACAAGAAAATAACCACTTGAGCTGTGTGCTTCCAAGGAGGTCTCAGTGGATTAAAGACCCACTGATACAGTGGAGGGGTTTTTCGCTTCCAGGAGCAAGGCTAGGAAAGCAGCAAGCGGCAAGCTGCACTCCCTAGGATCAGGCCCCTCTGAAGCTTAGGTCGGCTCCTCCCGCCCCCAGCCCGGCAAACCCCCCGAACGGAATAAGTCCGCACCGGCCAGGAGTCCACGAGGAAAAGCCAGTTTTAATGGCGTGCACTTCCTTATATGGGGGCCCGCGCAAGTATCCCAGATGTGGGCGGGGAAGAGGGACGGAGACGGAGAGGAGTAACGCGTTTCATTGGGTGCATGCAAACAAAGGGGAGGAGGAAGGGGAGGAACAGCAAAAGGACCAATAGGAGAACGAGGTGGGTGGGCAAACTCTGAGGGATTGTGGGAAGAAGAAACAGGGAATCCATTTTAAAGGTACAATATTCAAACTGGGGAAATGCCCGTTCGCAAGCCCCCCCCGGTCCCGATCCAGTCGTGGCACGCGCTGCCCGGGGTCCCGGGTCTCCGCATCTTCGTCCACCCAGCATTTATAATATCTCTGCCACTTGCTGAATTCTTCCTTGGTCAGGTCTCCTCCAACATCGAGGGATCGTGAAAAAAGGAATTCTTGGGCTTTTATGCCCTTACAGTTTAAGCATGAGAAAATCTTGGGGTCCTTGACTCCTACAGTGTCTCTGAGTGTCTTGTCCCCTGGCTGGGCCACAGGTCCCCAGGCCCTTTGTTGTGCAAAAGGATGTTTCCAATTCATGGGCTCTTGCCTGGGGTTCCCCAAACCCAGAGCTCAACTTCCAGCTCACACTGCAGCTGCACACTGAGCTACTTGCATAGAATGTATTCCTCAACGTGAGCATGTTTCTCCCTTTACCTGAGTCTGTGGTAATAACCTGGATTGAAAACCAGGTGTCAGTGTTTTCAGGTAATCTGTCAGTTACTTGAGCCAAGATTTCAACTCTAGACAGTGTAGGTAGGGGAAAATGTCAGGTGTGTCACAAGAAATTCAATATTAATTATCAGGACAACTGTTAAAATCCTGCTTTGTTCTGCAGGGTGCTTCAGATGTAGGACAAGAGAACAACAGCATGCCAATAAGAGAGACAAATTGGACCAGAGTGTGACAAGTTTAGTTTCCAGGATTTTGTGGTGCCCTGAGAACAGCAAGATTAACTTTCTTGCCCTTTTCTGTGTGTTTACATACCTTGCAGCCTCTCCCACTAGAATAAAAGACTGAGCACAGAAGGAATTGAGAACAGCATGATTTTCAATATAGTCTGTCATCTAAAATAATTTTCCTCCTGAGAATCAATATTGTCCTAATTAAGGTCATCCTAAGGACTGATGTTTTTGGCAAATCTCCTTTTACAAAGACAGCTCTCTTAAATGAAGTTTTTGATGGGTCTGTTTTGTTATGATTACCAGTACTGAATTTCTCACTTTCAACTATGAAAACAATTATGGAAACTCATGATTTCTGATGGAATAAGTTTACTGATAAAACTAGTATACTATGCAAGTCAGCAAGCTGAACCTCTCACACAGCAACAAGTCAGTGGGAAACGTTGTATGTATCTTCTTTTCTTACATTGATAGACCATTGCTTATAGTGACTAAGTACCTCATGTGAGTAAACACTATTTGCTCAACATCGGGAAAAGGAAGTTGCAGTCTGATATTTTGCTGCTCCCCAGAAAATCATGTGAGTCATCCCGGAGAGCTTTCACTGCATTGCACAAGTGTTGTTAAATTTTCTTTGGAAAAGGTTGGCTTCAAGACATGCTGACTTGATGATTACTGTGAAAAGAAGGATGTGTGTCTGAAATCTTGATGGTAGAAATCACATGCTTGGCATAGTATTTCTACCCCTCATCTGTGGAAAGGAATCAATGTACTTTCCATAGAGCAGATATCTGGTCTCAGGACAGCTGGCTGTCTTTTTAAGCCATAGCATTTCAAAATGAGTTGACCCTAGTGGAGGATGGTGCTGTACCCTATCTTCCTCATGAAACTGAAGACAGAGACTGCCTTCAGGGAAGCTGGCTGCTGTTTCTTTAAAATACACCTGAATCTTTAATTATGCGTGACATAAGACATTTTAATTTGTGAGAAATATTCTTTGATGTGTATTTTGGTTTCCTTCTGTAACTGTCGCTTTCTTAGGATTTATAACAAATCAGCAAGCAAATAAAAGCCTTCCCTTTTTCAGAGAGGCCTTTTTTCCATTGCAGGAAATATATCACCAACTTACTGTAAAACAAGAAAAAAGGATATAGAGAGCGAAGTTTACCACTGACACCTGAGTCTCCATGCTGGTGGTTCATAAGGATGTAATCTACATTTAATGCATCCTTAAAGTATATAATGAGAGGTATTTCTGTCCTCTAGTGTTCTACAGGGAAGGTCTTGCAGTCTCTCACAGTCACAATCCTGAAACAGACAAATCAAACAATCTTCTTTCACGGAGGTGTGAGGCTTTTGCACAAGACAATAATTACCCTCACATATGCAGTACAAAGTCTTAATTACAGCATCAGGGAACATTAGCAAGTAGCCTATAAACATGTCTGCATCCTAAGTTTGGCAGGAACTCTTTTGGCAGAGGCTGCCAGTGGCCTTACATTGGTCACTTCAGTCCTGAACTGCTATCTGACAGATGTACTGGAGGGAACAGCATCAGGCTGTTAGTGTTCCTGGTCTCTGTGGTAGGCTTTCAGCCACCAGATGTCTGATGGAACCCACAATCTCTTTAAATCAAAAGAGCCTAATAAATATAGATGAAGTTCATCCAGTCTCTGATTAGTTTAATATATAGGGGAAAGAAGAAAGCAAGCATTTCTGTAGTGATATTTAAGGTATGAAAGAACAGTTCAAAGCAGGCTAACATAAACACTAAGTAGATAAAAAGTTTAAGCTGCTTAGAACTTTCATGAAAAGGAAAAGAAATGCCCTTTTGTTTGAATACAGCAATTTTAGGTTGCTTTTGGTCAGTTCTGCACTGCAGCTGTAAAGGATTCCAGATCCCTAGCTCCAAGATGCAATTACAGCACAGCTTAAGAGCCCCATAGCACATAGGACTGAGCCATGTCCCCATATCTGGGACACATTAGAGGAATACAGTTAACCCTCATTCCTTAGACAGCTTAGAAACAATCTTGTAATTGCATCTGGGGACAGACAGGTTGGACTGGAGTTCCCTGAACCAATTATAGTTGTAAGTCTGACAAAGCTTGGCTCTCAAAGCAGGTCAAAAAGCTAAAGGGACAGATTCATGTTACGTGCTGAGCATGAATGCTTCTTTTAAGCAGATCTACAGTGCTCTAACTCAAAGTTCAATAGGCACTGCGCCAGTCCCTCTGCTGTATCCCATGTGAACTTTACATTGTTTTGCTTATTAGTGGCATTTAGAATGCTTGATGTATTTTTCATCATTCAGACAGTCTTGTGGTATAATGTAAATAATATAGTCTTTTTCTTTAGCTGCTTTTTCCAACTTTAAAAAAACCATCTGCAAAATCCTTTACTTTTTTACCAGTGGAGACTAAACTTTCTTTTGTAACAAATAAGTTCTGTTTTTTCTATTTACTTATATGTCTATTGCTCATTGCATTTAAATGAGGAATTAACTGGCTTGATTCAAAGCCAAATCTTTTTAAGCTATGCCTCATTGAAGGAGAGTATCTAAGACTAAAACATGGAATAGATCTGCAAGTAAAAGACTCAGTTACCCCTATCATAAGAAAACAGTTGGCATGTGCTTCAGGGACATTTCTGTAAGTCAGTGCATGTACACTTATATTTTGCAGTTGAGGGGAGCAGGTGTTGAATTTTCAACTTACTGGGCTCTGATAGTTCCTTAAAAGCCTTATGTTTCCTTTTCTTCATCATGTTAAAAGTTTAACTAGCCTAGAATGACACCTCAGGTTTCCTTAGGCAGAATTTGGGCTCCAATGGTGTTAATCAGTCTTGCCATTATCTTCAGTGTAACCTGCTGCTCAGTAGCCTGGCTTTAATATGCCATATTTTCATTCAAAGCTTTGTGGAGATTTGAAGCTCACTAGAGTGAAAAGCTTTTGGTTTTCAGTTTTAAAAGTGTTAAGTTCTTTAATAACATATATTCATTTAATGTACTTAATAATATATACTCATATAGTTGAAAGATGTGAAAAGTGGGAAGACTGGAGACCATAAGGACAGGTACTGGAGGGGTACTCCTCAACGAAAAGGCTATTACTTGCACTAAGGACCTCCTAAGAAAATGCTTAATTCCAGGTACTGTCTTTGATCCCACACATTGCTGGTGAAACATGAGGCTGAAAGGGCCAAAAGAAAAAGACCAGCATGGTAAGAGCATCTTAAGGCATATTTTGAATGAAAACTTGTGATACTACAGTCATGAATATGCTTATAGCTGATCTAACATATAGATTGTATTCAAACTGATATAGCTATCTCAGGTATCAGTTACAATGAAAATATGGGCTCTAGGGGCCTGCCAAAACCTCTTGATAGATGGCTACTCATCTGGTGTTTGGGCTAATGCCCTGTAATTGATATCTGAGCTAAGCAGGTTGAAGACAGATAACATCTATATAAGAGACTGCATTGTTTTGTACAGATAGCTAAACCATCAAAAAACAAGTTACCATGAGTACTGAAAACAGCCCTGAAATGTTATGTAGAGCTCAGGGTGATCTAACTTAAAGGACTAGGGAAAAAAATACATGTGATTTGAGAAAATAGAAAACAGTGAGAAAAAACCAAACTTGCACATGGCTGAAATCTTGCAGAAATCAGGGAGTGCTAATATAAAGGACTAGGAAAAAAAACATCTTGGTCGAGAAAGTAGAAAACAGTGGGGAAACAAAAAGTTTAACTTGCACATGACTGAAATCTTACAGAAAGGAATGAGGAAAAATGAAAAAAGAGAGAAAAAGAAAAGAAAAAATTGAAAAAAAAATTGTATCTACAAGAAACAAAAACTGGGAATTAAAAACCTCTGAAGTTGTCAAAAAGGTGCTATAGGACTAGCATTAAAATGGAGGAAAGGGAATAGATAGTAGAAAGTGAATAAAGCAAGTAAACAAGGAGAATTCACAGAGTCTTGTGAACAGCATTTTCTTGTGCATGTGCTTTTCTGCAGGACCTCGATTTTGTAACTTATTTTCTGCCTCTGTTGCTGGAGGAGCCAAAGCTTAAGGGCAGTAAAACAGGAAAGCATTCCATTGAAATCAAATCTAAATCCAGACATGAGCCTGGTTTTCAACTTACAGCCTAACTCTAAATCCTTTTAAAGTTTTCTTGTAAGTTAATTGCACTACAAAACCTTGGCAGCTTCCTCACATCACAATTCCAAGCTGTCAAAGTAACTAAAAGTAGATATAAACCCCTTCTAATGTCTGTCTACTTTAGAAACCATTTTCTAGCTGCAATTATGTACCAAGCAATAAGTTCATTGTGTTGGGTTATGAGGCCCAACCTACAAATTAGGGCCCATCAAACTTATTTGGGCCTTGCTTTATTAGGTGGCCTTTCTGGGACAATAAAATGCACCTTTATCATATCCTTTGATCTCAAGTTTTCACATAATGCATGTTTGTTTGAACAGACAGACAAAGAAAAAGATAATTAAAACAACTAAAAATGCTCTCAGTTCACTCTCAAGTGGTAGAAATGCTCTTGATTACATGCATATGCAGTGGAAAAAGTTTTAACTGGGGTATTTCCTAGGGATGTTAGGTTTATATAGCACCATGCAGCACTATGATAGTCTCACATCATCCTGTAACCTGTTGGCCTCATGAAGAAAAAATAATGTCCTAGATATCTCCTATGACAATTCATGGAATATTATTGCCTATGTTACCTTGTGGATGTAGTGCATCAGTCTGTAATAATTATACAATAACTGAAAGTTATTTTACCATTGCATTGAAATTTTGTAGTTTAGACGCAATGCTTAGATACTTTATTGTTCACTAGAGGGAAGGAAGTATGGGAGCAGGGGATTAAATCAGGGAAACTTTTCTGCAGTTTTGTTAAAAATGGAAATGAGATTCAGGTTGGTGATTACTGTGCTGCATGTGAAAATATTTTGGTTTCAAAACAAAGTATTGCATCAGCCATCACTGTAATTAGGGAACAACAGGGTGGACTGGTTCATATTTCACATACTTGCACTGTACCAACAGAACTCAACTGATTTTAACGACATTTACCTCTGCTTTGGAGCGATGCTTATGCTTATCATGCACTGTTTATTACTTTTATGTATGTACAGGTATATTTACAAAGGATAAGTGTATTTACAAATACCTAACATTTAGTACACTTGCACCACCATACACTCAGTAGTCTTAAAATCAGTTTGCTGAGAATGGACATGCTGAGCATATCTGCTCATAAAAAGCACAGGCCTGGTTTTTATAATAAGAGGAGAGCACAGTTCACTTGGATTTTGTTTTTCAAGGGTACTTGTTTGAACCCAGAGAAATGTCAGGATGAAAATAAGGAGATATATATACATATATATATTTATGTATGTATTTATATACACACACATATATGTGTCTGTGTGTATATATATACACATGTATATATATGTGTGTGTGTGTATATATATATATATACACATACATATATATATATATGAATATTACTGTTTTCATAGAAATAGTGGGTTTCTTTCCTATGTGCTTTTTAAAAGAAATATTTGCAGGTACCTATTTGAGTTCCATGTTGCTATGGAAATGTCATGGAGGAGTAAGCAAAGAAGAAGGATAATTCTGTTTATAAAGAAAAAAGAAAACAGGTGAAAGAAAGAAAAAATAATTATCTCTCTTTTACAGCTGAGAGATTCAGCACAACAAAGATAAAGAGCCCAACATTTGTGGAAATCTATCAATTCTTTTAGGTTCACCTGTCATTTATGCATCCCTCTGCCTGCAGGGTATTCACAGAACACCTATAAATCATAACCCTCCCCTCATGCTCCACCTTTCACCTGCTTCTGCATTCAGATCCACCCCTTCATCATAGCTGTCAAAACTCTCTTCTGTAAAAAGACCTGAGAGTCACCCCAGCATCACTTCTAAAGAAATGTAGCAAAGCTCACTGATCAACAGGATTTCTTACAGCAGCAAGAAAAGAACTGGCACTACCAGTAACAAGATGTTGCTTTCTGTCCCACTGAATGTCAGTGTGAGTGTGGGCTCTCTATTCACAACATGTCCCAGTAACTAGGCAGTCTGATCTTTTTTGTCGTTTCAGAACTGATGCTGGAGGAAATGGGTAGGTCATTCACTACTCTGTTCATAAGTTCTGCACTCTCTGATTGTGAATGGTGAGTGTCAGAAACATGTCTAAGCCACCAAGAAGAGGTTAGAACTAAAAAAGTCATTCCTGATCCTTGCATTCTGCAAATGATCAGTGCCTGAGCCTGGATGCAAGCGGATGTTCAGGGTCAGCAGAAACTGGTTCAGAGATATCAGTTAAGAAATGCACTAGGAGAGCAGAGTGAAGGAGATACAGGGGAAGGTGACTATCTCCATAATATGTGCAAGAAATCAAGTACTTAAAATAACAATTCAGATGGTTTGGGACCACAGTTCTTTGGTAGAGCAAGGAGTCTGGAAAATTAAGTCCCACGAAAAGCTCTCTGTGTTATAATCCAATCCCAGTAGGTAAACAAGAAAATTGTCCCTCAGAAACACAGTAGAAATAACAGAAAATGTTCCTCAAGAACAGAGTAGAAGAGGACTTTCTCCACACACTTTTTGCAGTTGCTTTGCCAAACAGCCTATATTGATCCCAAGACAAGCCAGAGAACGTGATTCAGGACTTTGTGACTGTAAGTGTGGTCATATAAGATGGAACTGTGGCATAACCAAGCCGTATCAGAGCTGTGCCTGTGCATCTTCCTCTGAACTTTTAGTGTATTAACTCCTGGTGTGAAAAAGTGTGTGGAAAAAAACACCTGACTAAGGATTCTGGAGTCATGCTACAAAATGAGCTGCTTCTCTCCAGTCACAGAGCTGGATGTGAAGAAATATCTAAGAAGATTACACTGACTCTACACTTAAGAGATGATGCTCATCTGCCTGCATTTCACTTCCACCACACTTCCACACTACAAGACAGTCAACTCACATCCTGATGTTCTTGGATCTCAATTGTGCAGTCCATCATTCTCTACACATTGTATATTTCCTTTGTAATAAAGCCTCTTTTTTCTTGAACTTCCCTCTGTCCTTGTATGTCTTTCTGACTAGAGCTGTGTTCATCTTATCTCTTAAGTGAAAGAAGATAGAATATCCATCTACTGAGAATGTTATCATCTAAATAACACTGATATAATCACAAAAACCTAGACTGAGTCACAGACTCATCTTGGGCTGAGAATTCTTAGAGCCTTTTTCACCTAAAATGTGAGGCATATGAGGCTTTTTATATATTCAGCAAGCAGTGCATCACTGAAAAGATGTCAGTGTTCACAGATGAGGTCTAGGAAGCTGGAGCTGGTAGAAGGTTTTGCATTTCTTCCAGAACTTATAGGTGACATATTTCTCTAGTATATTGGCTTGCCTCAGTGGCATATCTCTCATCTTTTACTACACTTGTGGATAGAAATCCAGAGTACTGTCATATTTCCTGTTCCAGTCCTGCCCTCGTTGAAATCTGAAATCACTATTGCTTCCTTTCTAAGTCCCTAAACTATCTATAACCTTGCTCTTAGTCCTAATCACTCACATCTTTTTCCAGCCATCCCGATTCATAGAGCCACTTCATGCTAATATCATCTGGAAATATCCTTCCCTTGTTAAATTGTGTCTCTCATTCCTTACTAATCTGTCAACCAAGACCTGAGGAATCAGTGCTTTCATCTGGTGTTCAAGCCTCCTCTCTGCTTCAGGAATGTCAGCTCTAATTAGGTAGGCCAAAGTAGTTATAATTCACATATAACAAAAAACTAGGACCTTAAGTTCAGCAGCGGAGGAATGTAAATATCTTGAAAGAAGGATAAAGACTACGACAGGACTTGAATGCAAATTTGAGTTGTGAAGGCTGTCAGAGTTTTGTGTGGCAGTCTGTATTAAGAAGTGTACTCCAACTGCTGGCAAATACTACTTTATTAACAACTAAATAACTACAAGCAATCTCAGAGGCCCAATCCTGTAAGCAACTCAATCAACCTAAGCAACCTCCCTTAACAGAAACGTTAAATCTTTATAGTCTTTGTCTCTGCCATGTGCACATGTATCACTTTTAATTGGCTAAAGTTTTTGTTCACGTGCCTTCACTTGAGTCCTGATAGGTGGCTGATACCTCCCTCTGTGTCAGCAGTTCTCAAGCTTTGTGCTTTGCAATTCTCAAAACATATCTTGTTATTTTGCAGGTGTTCTTCTGCCAAAATCCAAGCTGACTGCAGCCCAGATTCCATCCTCATTTTGTGTGCTAAGAATGTGTGCAGGGTCACCTAAAAATGTGGGAGAAACTTTAGACTACTAAATGTAAATGTCAACATAAAATAAATGCCAAATGATTGACAGGAGTTTATGAGTATGTGGGGAAGGAGAAAAGAAGAAGCAAACAAAGTTTAGGTACCAGTACAACCTGAGATGTGTAGTAGGGCTGAATCTCATTTGAGTTGAAAAACTCCAATGCAGCCAAGAACTGCACCTGAATGCCAATTCTTCATCATCTACAGCTGCAGCCTAAGTCTGCTTCAAACAAGCTACTATAGCTGATAACTTCTAACAAAGTAAGTCCAAGGCTATTTACTTTAAACAGCTGTTATGTTTAATTTTCTGATTCAGATAAGAAAAAAATCATATAAGAACTGGTGTAGCCTTGCTGTCTTGGCTGTCATTGAGCCTGTCTGTGCTGCAGTAGGGAGGCAAGAGGAAGCAGCTCAGGCTTGCAGCAGAGTAGTTTCTGATCTTGTTTGGATGATGTGCAGGCAGCAGGTGTGCATCTCTGCCTACACCTCAATAAATAGTCTAGCAAAACTGAAAGAAAGGCTGCAAGACTTCAAAGAATAACTCCTGAAGGTGGGTTTGGCTTCTAATTCAAATCCTAATCTAATTTTCTCAGTGTGCAAAATTTGGATTCTTAGCCCAAATACTCTATAATAGTAAAGCTGCTTATGGGCACTGCAGGTTACACCACTTGCTCTTGGAATGCAGTGATTTAAAATCCAGAAGGAAAATTTCAGAATGCTTATAGTTTTTTTCTAAACTCCAGTATGTATTATGTCTTCTGTTTATTACAAGATAGAGAAGAAAAGAATTAAAAATGAAAAGGATGTATAATGCCTTGAAAATACTTTTAGAGTATTATAATGTAAAAAAAAAAATGCTGATAAGATACAGGGACTAGTCCAACATCACTGATGTACTAACATCACTGGGAACTGTATTATGGAACAATTGCTTGAAAAAATAATGCTGCAATCGTTATAGAAGGTGAGAGAAAATGGCCTAATCTTGGAAGTGTACCTGTGTAAACATATGTGCTTGCACATATAGAGAGGGCAGTCAGAATGCAAGTCAATTAGGCAGAAAAGGGGAAATCACATGTCAGAGAAGTGTGATTTGTTTCAGGAAGAAGCTGTTCTAACTATGATGTTTATTTTTAAGCAAAGCAAAAAAGGGGATCTTGGCAGTTAAGAATCTTTGATGTGGCTTTGGAGCATGTGTAAAATGTCAGTAAATCTATAAGAGCCACTAGAGTTATAGCACTTTGGAAATGAGTTTGTATGAATTTGAATGCTTGGTTTGTAGAACTGATTACATCACTTTGCACTTTGACTAAACAAAGGTGTGGCTTCTTTGGAAAAACTTATCCAGGCTTAGTTCTGCACTCAGTTTGATTATACTTTGTGAGAAAGCAGAAAGACCAAACCTATGGCTCAGATTAAATATTTCCAGTATACAAAGCTATAAGTGATTAGTTTATTCTTTGATGTAAAATAGTTAACTTCTATATAAAATGATTTTAAAAGTCCTCGTTTTGTCTTCCTTTTTTCATTAATATACTAAGAGAGAGATGAGGGAGAAACTCGATAGAGTAGGAGTCTTTCTGCTAAGGAAGATCCAGGCACAGGCATATCAGGAGGAATTTTGGGGTTCCTAGCAAAAAAACCCCTCAAGGATCAGATCTGCTATGCTCATATTCAAAGGAAAAGGAGTCAGGGACAAGAGTGTATTTCAACTTTAGAACTGAGGATAGAGGATCAAAGACAGAAACTGAACTAAAATAAAAGAATTATGCAGTTGTGGCTGCTTCAAGGTAAAAAGATCCTCTTCATCTGCTGCCTCCTCTTTCTTATCATTCATCTACAGCATAAAAGACTGTCAGTTAAGGGAAGCATCTCTGTAAAAGCAGAGGGAGCAGAAATATAAGTATTTTCCTTTCTACAGAAAAGGAGAATTGAACCCAGTTATAATATTAAAACAGATTGGTGGGAAATAAATATTTTACTTAGCTATTTGCTGAGAGAAAAGACTCCTTTTTGGCATTAGCCCAGTTAAGAGAACTTGAAAGGTTAAATAAACATAAATTCCTGAGAGGTAACAGTGTGATATGGGCTAGAGAGCGGATAGCAATATGAAGCTAGAATAATTTTAGCAGTACTGCTATAGAGCATTTGCTGTGCTAACATTACATTATACTATAAATCGATGTATTTTGCTAGGCATTATAGCTTGTATTTGTGTTGTATACTTGCACTGTGTTTTCCTATTGTATATTATAATAAGATGTGTAATTCTGCCACAACAAAACAACATGCAATAAAGCTTGACTGATTGATGCTCCCTGTATATTTTAGACTGTCATTTGAAATCAGCCTGAATTTCCAAGTTGACAGTAAATGAATGTTGTTGCAAAAGTTATTCATGTAGCACAAAGCTTGTTACTCTATGTTCTAGTTGCATTTTCTTTACTTTGGCTGGATTTGAGAGGTCTCTTAACCCATCTAACTGGAACAATAGGAGTAAACGTGTTTACTTCTGAAAGTTGCAGGATGCAATGATTCTGATTGATTAAAAATATAATAAACAAAAGAAAAAGTATTCTTTGGAAGTTAGATTATTTGCTGTTTCTTTATGTCATTTTAGCATGATATCCCACGTCACATGAAGATTCTACCTGACCAGAGAAGGTAGAAAGTTTCTTGAAAATAAATGCTTCATTCTCTTTTGTCATCTGTGAGAGAGAGGGGTGAATTCTACTTCCACTCATTGTATATAATTGTGTGATATCAAAGCAAGGATACCCTAAGGAGGGGAAAGAGGAGGACTATGTCTTTCCCTGAAAAGAGATGTGTTTTTCCACTTTCAACCTCCTCTTTCTCAGAGAACCTAGACAATGTCAACTTCCCTAAATCTATGTAGGCAGCACAGTTTTTTATGAGGAGATGGTAAGATACCTAAGAAAGTTTATTTTCTCTTAAGAACAGGAGGAAGGAAAGCCCCACTGAAATACCTCAGCAATATGAAGGTAGTAGGATTTCCTGGGTATATTAGGAATATTATGAAAAAACCCCAAACCATATTGATAATAACATTAATCTTCGAAGATCCTTTGAACAAGATGTTACAAGTTTCCCTCTTGGGTTACAGAGCATTGTGTCTGTGGGGCCTGTCTGACATAATAAATAGCTCCCTGACATCCCTCCAGGGTTTCTCAGATTCTTCCCTATAGCCATAATCCTCAAATTCCCCCACTGATATTTACCCATAAAGTTCTTTGTTGAAAGTGATGTGTATCAGGAGTACCATATTTACATTTTATATAAATCTCTGGAGCCCCTGATTATTTAAAAAGGCATTCACAGCTTTCTGTTTCCTGAAAAACTGAGTTTTGGAATGTGTCAGGTTTGAAAGTGACTTACATCTTTTCCTGTTAACAGCAATTGCCCCCTTTGGAACTTCTCTGCTCCCCTTCCTTTCTTTACCATGTTGGACCTTTCATCAGTTGAGTGCTGAACAAGTAAAATGGTTGAATTAAATAATATTCCATGATATACCAGATTTCAAGTAGTTAGGAAAAAGTAAACCTAAGATTCAGATAGCACACCTAATACTCTTCAAAGGCACAATGGCTGAAACTCATTGCTAATGCTGTTGTGCCCTCAGAGTGAGCAGTAACAGACCTATGGATAAATAGATCAGCTATTCCTGAAGAGCATTCAGTTATCAGGTTCACCTTTGGTGAATTCATGTTGACTACTCTTGATTACCTTCATATTCTTCATAAATAAGCATTCATGAATAAGCAAAGAGCCTAATGAGAGTTGAAAGACTTAAAAAAAAAAAAAAACAACAAACAAAAAACATGAGGAAGCAAAAATTGGTTAAGGTGAACATTTTTTATACTACATACCTGAAAGCACTTCAACAAGGTACCTCTCAAGGTTGAAGCAGATACATCTAAGAATTTGCTTGACTGTGAATGAAATATTCATATGTTTTATCATTATTTTTTAAACGAATAATGCATCTCTCCACATAGTTACCTTCTTTGGTCAGCTGGAGAGCTAGGATATGGATTTCATTTGTGACCTGTAACTAGAGAGACAAAACAGAGATTGCTTCTGCTTCATTCTCTCTTGTGTTTCCACGCAAGAGACAGATGCAATCTCTGCAGTCATTTTCTTATCAGACCATGTCTCATCATACATGAGGTAATTTCTTGAAATGCTGTTGGGGATGATCAATTCAAATGTGAATAAATATATGCATAAACTGATGTTACAAACAATTTTAATAAAACAGGTGGTGTACAAAAATATACAGATAGGTTCATGAAAGCACAGTGCAAGACAGTGTCTAAAAGAAGCTAAAATGCTATAGTAAGCCTACAGAGAAGGCAATCCCATCAGCTATAGACCTTTGTTTCCTCTGGAAAAGGAAGAGGTTTTTACAGCATTCCCCGGGCATCTTAATAATAACAATTTAGCTCCTACAATCAGGCTTTCATAATGTCCTGACTACTTCAGAGCAACATTAACATATATCTGAGACAATAAAAAAGTAGATATGATCCCATTAACTTCTTAAATAACTACAGGACAGTTGAATTCAAATCTAAGCCAAAACATCTATGGACGTTAAGTTAGTGTTAAATATTGTTCCTTTTGGCAGAATAAAAAGTATAAAATTAATTTTTTTCATGATGCAAGGGCTTAGAGGTTTGAACCAAGTGTTTTTGCAATAAAATGTTTGCTAGCAACAATTCTGCATATAGTTTACTTAGCAACCAAATGTGAGGGTGATATATGGGTTTTTGAATGAGTGCATACACTACATAATGAGAAAAAAGATATGCAAATTAAACTTTCAGTTTGATTGTTTAAAGGAAAAAATAGAAGAAAAGTATTTTCTTAACTTTGGGATAAATGTTACTCCACAACTTGATATCCCATTATTGCAATTGTTATTATGTATAATGTTTTGTTAACACTGATTTTTGCTACAGCACACACATTTAAAGAAAATAGTTGTGCTCAGTATTGTTGAGAGAGTACCAAGATTATTCATCAGTTTTCTTCATGTGTGGTTGGTAAATGATGCACTCTTCTAACTCGACTCAAGTCCCTAACCCGAACTTAGTTTCCCTCCAGTTCAGGAGCACTTAATTTCATATTGCAAAAATAAGAATAAACCCCCTCTGATTATGTCCTAGCTGATAACACATGGAATATTGGTGACTTCTCTTATTTTTTAAAAAAATGTCTTCACCCAACTGCTAGGCATGAGGAAGTTTGGTGTCAAAAAAAAATGAGGAATACCCATTTGAGGTTCTAAGCATCAGTCAGTACGGCTTAAATTGGAATATAAATTAGCAAGTTTCAGTGACAGAAGTCAAGTTAGGCCAGTGTGCATCAACTGAGCATCCAGAATGGACAAAATATTATGTGCTTTGTACTTGTGTTATCTTATACGAAATCTTTGTTGCACTCTGAGTTTTATGTCAAGTCTAATATATGAGCCTGTTGAAATCTTTTGTAACAGTGAGGTTTTTGAAGGTTTATAGGTGAACTAAATATAGGTGATGCTAAATCATGCAGGCTGGTTTTCCTCCATAGTGAATTTGCAAATGGTGAAAGGACACTGAAAGCTCAGAATATTCTTGAATCTGAAAGCATGGAATAAATAAAAAGAATATATAGAACTAAACTTTTCTGTAAAAGCAGAGGTTATTACACCAGCGACAGCTGTACACAAATATTAAGCCCTTTTTACTAGAAATATTTTAACATTTCCAGTTACAGGAACAATGTATTACACAGCAGAGAGCTACTGTGAATTTACATTGGCATTTGCTGTCTTTAAACAATACTAACACTTGCCTTGAAGGGAAGCAATATGAGAAGTGCTGAGGTCACTTGGTCTGTTCAGCCTGTAGAAGAGGAGGAGACTGAGGGGAGATCTAATTGTGGTTACATCTTCCTTGTGAGGGGAAGAGAAAGGGTAGGCATTGATCTCTTCTCTATAGTGACCAGTGACAGGACCTGACAGAATGGCCTGAAGTTGTGACAGGGGAGGTTTAGGTTGGATATTAGAAAAATGTTTTTCACCCAGAGGGTGGCTGAGCATTGAACAGGCTCCCCCAGGAAGTGGCCACAGCACATAGCCTGCCAGACTTCAAAAAGCGTTTGGACAATACTCTCAAGCACATGGTGCGACTCTTGGGGATGGTCCTGTGCAGGGCCAGGAGTTGGGCTTGATGATTCTTGTGGGTCCCCTCCAACTCAGCATATGCTGTGATTCTGTGAGCTGGGACAGAGAGCTAGCAGCTATTGTAGTTTTGTATACTTATTACACTTTTGGCTTAATGAAGAGATATGGATATCATACATCCTAGTATTCTGTAGAGAGTTATAGTGGTTTTGCTCAGAAACCACAGGATCTTATAATAGTAAGTCTCTTCGTTCTGAAGGAAGAACTTTCCTTTTTACTGGGTCATGTTTAGTGACTCAAACCATGTTAGAGCTGTGTTGCAAGAAAGAGATCAAATTTCTCAACATAATTTCTTTCAAGATCCTACTCTGAAGACATATGTCCTTACTTTCTTGTTGACTTGGGAAAGAAACTAATACTGTGCAAACCTTTACTGAATCTGTCTCAGTGTGCCAAAAAATCGGCTTACTTGAATTTAGTCTTTCCTAGTGTTTCTAATGCTAGCTTCCATCCTGCTATCATAGCCAGCTTTGCTCTTTAGAGACGTGTTACTCAATTATATGAGAAATTCCTCAAGGTTGTGAAACTAATCCCTGCCAGAGGACAGTGAGCTGTAATTGTCATCATCCTTCAGGAAGCATTACTGCCAGTATTTCAGTTTGCTTATTGTTTATTATTAAAATAATACTCATCCATTTAGACAGACTGGCTACAAGTTCTGTGACTTGGCCTGCCTTCCAAAGTAGTTTATGACTTTGACATGTCACTGAATACCAGGGGAAAGGCTTATGCCTCTAAAATGCTATCCTATTGCATTTTGACTCTACTGATATAAAGGATTTGTGAAGTATATAAATGTTGCTCATGGAAATGGCCTCTTTTCTAATTTATTTTCTAATTCTTTTTTTTTTTTAATAAAATTGAACTCCTTCAGAATTAAATATTCTCTTCATTTAACATGATGGAGAAAACAAAAATCAATTCTCTAAGATCAAACCATTTCCCTATCTCCACCCTCATTGGAAGCCGCATAGAGAAGTAATTCTGCTATTTCAGGAGTCCCACTATGGAGAATCCTATACAGCCCTGAAAGAGATGTGCTAAGTAGAATCAACCTTATTGATTCCCAGTCTTTGCAACTTCTTTCATCCCTACTTTGTAGGACAGGGAGGCTTGTTTGATTACAATGGCTACAACAAGTTTAATCAAGATGTCACCTGACTTCCATCACTGAAAATGCTATCTTGGACTGGCTCCAAAAAGCTGTCATGACCATTAGAAAGGTAATATTGGGAAGCTATGAGTATGAAGGCAAGTTACAACTTGAATGTATGACAGAGTCTGCTGAGTTCTAGATTTTCAAATGCAAGTGCCATAGGCTAAAAGAGACAACTACAGCTTTTGTGTCTGGCTGGTAATTTTTTTGGTGTTTGGATTTTTTGTTGTTGTGTTGTTTGTTTCTTTGTTTGTGTCCTAGGTGGCGGTGATGATGTATTAGGGTTTTTTTGTGTGTGTTTTATTGTGGTGGTGAGGCAGGACATGGGGTTGGTATGCTGCTGTTTGGCATTCTCTCTGATAGCCTGAAAAAAGTTCCTGAGTTCACTGTAGCCAAATTTGAAAATTAGTCAGCTTCCCAAATCTATGCATTGAAGATTTCTGTCTATCAGATAGGCAACTCCTGTCTGGCACCCATCAATAAATTACTTCATAAACTACATATAAGGCATATTAAAATCTTGTTATTCCTTTTTGTGTAATCCACAAGAGTAATTAAGCAGTAAAAAATGAAGAATAGAAAGTACTGTTACCATGTAGGAGACATGTGCCCAGCTTTTAGATACTGAGTTATTTACAACAGGAAAAGGAACCTGACAGTTCCCTGACCACACTAGCAGTGATTTTCTTACTCTGATGGATTTGCTATTCAGTCTTTTACAGAAGGTAGAAAAGCCTTAGGGAGAACAATCTTCATGAAACATTGTTAGATGACACTGCTGAATGATTAGTACAAGCCACATTTTTCTTTTTTTAATAAGGTAAATAGTTAATGCAGAGTGAAGACACAGCTGTATGAAAGATTTTGAGGTATTTCCCACCTTCCCAGTTCAGCATCAAATATACAACTATTTCTGTGGACGTACATCTAGTTTTCTGAGAGACTTCTCCAGGTAAAGTTGATATATTTAAAATAGGTCTGGAAATCACAGAATTTCTCTGAAATTATCTTCAAATTATTTTCCTCTGAAAATGGAGTAGGAGTTAGTCCTTTTATGTGACAACAGGCTCTTAGAAGCTACAGCACTTGGTCTTGGCTGTAAGGTATTTGCCTCACTGTCCCAAATGAAGACCCAGTCAACCGGCTGCTGTCAGCTCTTAACTTCTTTGATGCTGTGCTAATTTGTGTTCGGTTTCAATATTTACTAGGGGTGAGAAAGAGAAAACACTTGTCAATATTCCAGTCAATACAATCAGTCATATGGAATACAAAACTTTATGCTTCCTGTTCCAGAGGCTGTTTATACATTTTATATTCTATAGTTGCTAGATAAACATACAGCACCTAACTAGTCCTCAGCACAGGGTAAGAACTCAGATATTTGTCAGAATTTCTAAAGCATTGGATTAAAATGTGTATTTCTGGTCTACCTTAATGAAATTTTAAGTCTCTTCTGTAAAAAAGTCCTACTCTAACAGGTAGAAAAAGTTGTTCCCTGTGTCTTTTTTGGTTCCACATGTTCTACAGCTCACAGTAGCTAGATGATAGATATCTTGGTAAGGGAAAAACGGAACTAAATCTCACTAGAGGTCTCACTAGAGATTCAATTCAAGAGAACAGCATATGTGTAGGTTTTAAACTTTGGATGAATGCTGTAAACAGCACTTTCCCTCTCTACCATAATTTTTGATGCCTTTGTCACATACTCCTTTCATATGCTTCTTAATTTGAGAACTGTGACTCATTCTAATTTTAAATTTATTCACTGTATCACCCATTTTGGTATTGACTTTGCATTATGTGCATCAGAATTTAAGAAACCTTTTTAAAGAAGGTCATAGATTACAATAAGATTTGTTTACAAGAAAGGAACGTGAAGTGTTTTTTTGACAAATAGTTGAATTGTGAGTTATTTGTGCATCCTTGAGTTTGATCTGCCTCAAGTATTGCATTATGCATTTTATGCCTTTGAGTGTAGGGTGCTGGGAGCAGCTGTGTGCATGTGTATGAGCACATCTTCAAATGAAAATCACACTCTACAGAAACCAAGGTGGCAAAAGTTTAAAAAACATCCTATCTGATTCAGAGTGGCTGCACAACAGTGCAGAACAGAAGTTCACAAGCATTAAGGGCAGAATGATATGTGTGTTTGATACAATACATTTTGGTTTTGCTATATGAAATTCACATTGCCTCATTCAGTTTTAGATCTCAAAATATATATTTAAGTTTTCAAGCTGTAAAGTAAGTAGCAAAAACCATTTGTTACACTGCTCTAAAAGAAATTGTTTGGAAATAACTAGTAACAGAAATAAGGTCCAAGTGTTTCTTATTGTAAAGTATAGGGTTAAAATATTATTCTTTACTCTCGGGATGTTTTAGTCCCATGATAGTTTCACTGGTCAATGTCTCCCACTGATACTTGCTATTGTTATGGTAATAATACTTATCAGAGTGGTGCCAAAGCTATGGCTGTGTAAGCATTTCCTAGGAAATGACATGAGGGAGGCTTTTGTTCAGGCTTTGGTCTGTAGAACTCATAAGGCTCATAAATCAGAAGAACAGTGTTCTTTCACACTATTGTTGAAGCAACAGTGACCCAGTGAAATTCAAGAACTGTTCCAAGGGGAACAGTTTCCCTTTTAATCTCCTACACTTGTTAATTCACACTTGGAAAGAAACCTCACACTAATAATTTTAGATTGAAAGAAAGCAAAAAAACCCTATTTATTGTCAGTCAGTGAGTGCACAATCCAACTATAGTTCATTTTTAGGGCAAGTGCCAGTTTCTGCAAAATTACAAAGGATATGGACAGCTCTTTGGCTGTCATTAAGCTGCTTCCTTGGTCACATTGATGAACTACAGTGATGTGTCATTCAGTAACACATATTTTAAAACAAGCCAGGATTCAATGCCCTGATACCTTCATGATATACTTTTATCTATTCCTGAATGAAAAATATTTTCAGAATTAGACTATTAGGCCATAATCAAAATGAAATCTAAACACAACTTTTTCACATAATTTCCAATAAAAAAACACCACAAAGTATTGAATGTACTTCTCTTTGGATTTTGAAAATAAATAATGCTTCATTACTTTATTGACTACTTGTTAGTTATCAAAAGAGGATCATCATACTATGTATTTCAGACCTGGTATGGATGTGTAATATAAGCAGTTAACATTAGTCCCACTAGAAAAATACAATACCTATACATGTTTTCATCCTGAAAACTGTGCTACTGACTTGCAATTTTTATTCTACAAAGCTGCCCAATTCTAAAAGGTTTTTGTGAAACATCTTACCACTTTCCAGAAGCTATGAGTCATAAAACCATAGAATGTTTTGGGTTGGAAGGGACCTTAGAGATCATCTAGTTCTAAACTGCTGCTATGAACAGGGGCATCTTCCACTAGATCAGGTTGCTCCAAGACTCATCCAACGTGGCCTTGAAAACTTGCAGGGTTGGGACATCTGGGCAACTTGTTCCAGTGTCTGACCCCCCTCACAACAGAGTTTCTTCCTAACACCTAATCTAAACCTGACCTTTGTGCCAAGGAGTGTGTGAAAAGACTATGCAGTTGCTCAACATGATGTGAAGAAGTACAAGCAAAACACAGCAGTCTGAGTATTGTGTGATATTGCTACACAAAATATGTCTCTCTACAACTTTTATTTTGGAGTAGCAGTAAACCTGTATTAAAGATAAAAAGACAAATAAGGATTAGGGAAGATGAGTAAAAGACAAAGAATATTTGTGCAGCTTAATTGTCACAATATCTAAACTACATATTTGGGTCTAATTACAAATCAAGTCAAATAGGTTATATGACTTATTCCCTATAAATGCATGCTGTTATAATTGGAATCTTATTTAAGTATTAAAAAACATGTTTCTAAAACTAATTTTTTTTTTTCCTGAAAAAAGGATATTCTGGTTTAAGAAAGCAATCCTAGGAGAGAGTTCAATCTTGAAAATCATGAAGAGATTTAATTTGTTACACCCGAGTGATGAAGTATTTTTTTTTGTAATTCTCACTTCCCAGTTTGAAAGCCACCATGTTGAATGGTTTCAATACTGCTGCTGGGTGCCTAATTTTCTAGGTGTTTTAAAAATAAACATGGCAGAACTAGCATCTCTCTCATAGATTTATCCCTATATGCTCCTAAGAAGTGGGGCTGTTCCATATTAACTGAAATCCAGTTATAAATATTTTTGAAAGAAATGTTTGACTTCTGCCTTTACTTTTATTTTTTCCTTCAAGAGGGCATTAGTTTTATGAGTGCTGGCTAGAATTTGTGTCTCCATGTATTTTTAATATCAGATTCAAATTCTTCAGTGAAGCCACAGTTATAAGTGCATGTTTCAAGATGAGACATTAGGCAAGCAGTCTACATATATAATTGGCCCTCTTCACAATTTGAACGACTTCTCAGCTTCTGAACAATTCCTCTCTCTAACCCATATCTATAAATTTTTTTCAACTGATCTAGCATAGGACTTTTCATTTATGCTTTTACTTTTTTGTTGTGGGTGTGTGGAACAAATCACATTGGTGTTTTTTCCTGGTAATTTGCTGTCTCCAGAGATTAGGGGACTGTAATTTATTTGCACTTTCAGTCATGTCTTTCCTAGTCTGCTAGATATTTTCATGACTGATAAAAAGACTTGCTGACTAATCTACAACTTTCTCTAAGCAACTAAGAGACTTAAGGGTGTGAGGACTGACTGAAAAAAAGATTGACTCAATCCAGAAATACAAAAAACCCCACAGAACATACTTTTGTGTTGCATGCAATGAGTAAAGAATCTGGGCCAGGGAATGACAAATGTTCTGACTTTTCTGTTTGTTTCTTCTCAATTCTTAGTGTTTGTTTGTCCCCTTCCTACAGCTGAGAGCCTGGCTTTCTGTGTCTGAAGTCACGCGCCTTCATAAGGTTTCTTTGTATAGAGATCTCTTTGCTTATTTCTTTTTATTAAATTACTGCATGGACTTTGTTTATAGGCTGTCTTCAAACAAAGGTTTCTTCAGCTACAGCATATTTTGTTTGGCACAGCTTGACCGTATCATAGTATTATTGATATCTCACAATTACATTGTTATTTCACTCTGAACAGAGCCCAGTTTGGAGAAGGTACAAATGTGTTTCACTACTACTAATACTCCTTTAAATTTTTGAAATTAAGAAGACTTTCAGGGCAAAGAGTATTAGGCCATTTGTGCCACAGCAAACAATTATCAAAAAATCTTAAACAGTATAGTTCTTGTGGTGGTCCTATATACAGGATAAAACATACATTTAGCAGTGGGGGCCTATTTCTTGATCTGAATTATGTTGCATAAAAAGAAGTAAGGAAAAAAAAAGAAGGGCTATCTTGCTTCAGCTTTTATTTTCTTTAATAAATATAAAACTCTGCAAACAGTCTTCTGAGGTATTGTCCACACTATTTTAAGTTGGCTTTAGTGAAAGAAAGGCAGTGGAAGAATGCATTTCTGCATATGACATGTTTGATTTTGCTAAGGCTTGGCCAAAGGAAAGACTACCGTTCTTTATGGGCCACTGTATGAGAATATGTGCAAAATTTTGAACTATACTGCTTGGACTGATATATTTGCATGGCTATTCATGATGTTTTGTCTGGGTAATCAGCCAATTAGTGATTTGCAGTTCTCTAAAACTGAACTTACATGGATTTTTTTATGATACCAATGTTAATTTTTTTCTTTCTAATTCATGATAGAGTGTCTATAGTTTTTTATGGCCTCCTGATGTTTTTTTTCTTCACCTACTCTAAAACTCATAATAATAAAATATTATCTTTCTGTTACCCTTCACTGTAAGGATGGTAGGACAGCAGGAAAAAAAATCAACAGTAGAGATAGATACCCTGAAATCTATACTATGCCTATTCATTTTTTTGGAAGGAAGCACAGAAGTTATTAGGCCGTCTTGCTAACCTGATGAGAAAATGAAGATGAAAGAAAAAATTTACAATATGTTAAAAAAATGCAGTCTTCTCAAAGATGAAGTAGAAAGTAGAACTTCTAAAAATGAAAGGAAAAAAATGTATTGATGCCACAGGGAGATGTAACTATAAGTGAAATGAACTCTAGAAAAGATGCCACCATAAAACACAACTTCATGATAAGAACAAGTAGTCCTGTAGAACAAAATGATTCCCTGGAACAAGTGACCAGTAAATTAAAGAAAACCATAAAGCTAATAAGTCTAGGAACATATGAGACATAGCCAGGAAACCTAAATAAAAATACATCTCTGACCCAAACATTCATATTTAAATTGCACAGAATCTAGGGGTGGTGGGAACAGACAATGGACAAACTGTCTTAGTACTCTAAGGATTCCTGAGCAGTTGGAAAGTGCTAGAATGGGTTGTGGAATAAGTTGTGTTTTGTCAGGAAAAGTGTGAATTAAATGAGAACCTATTTTTGTTATAACTCTCTATGAACAAGGGTTCCAACTTCTAGATTTCTATAAATGATTTCTGGATATTGCATGAATATGAGTGCTAATTCTGGGAAACAGAAGAGATGATTTAGTTCAGATTGTGGTGTTGTCTGGACTAACACCATGGACATTTTTTGATGTATAAGTCTTTATATTTAGGAGTAATTAAAAAGCTTCAGCTACTAAGCTCTCAGTGTATTGGATAACACCAGACCTTTTTGTCAAAACCTGTAATTCATTCTGTGTAATCTTTTTAAAATCCATACTGTGTTTGTCTTCTTTAGTCTGCTGGAATTAAAATGAACCTACTCTAAAGGAATATTTGGAAGATACCAGAAATTTCAGTGTGCATTCTGCATGTTTTGTTTATGAGATTCCCCCATTATACTCATTACAGGACATTTGCTAGTGATAGAAAAGTTGAGCTTTGTTTAACAAAATGCTCCTTGCTGAAGCTCTACTCACTCATATTATGGCAGAAGGGAATGGAAGTAGAAGCTTTCTAGTACTCCACAAAGCAGGGTCTTACTGTCTAATAACTTTTCACTGTCTAATTGCTTTTCTATATCAAATCTGATTGGATCTGACATTTAGTTCTTCATATAGTGACTGAATGTGGATTTTAATCCTGCGGATTGAAATAAATGGTGTAGGAATACCTTGGACCAACATAACATTTAGCAATTTATGTTTAAATTAAGCAGGTATATATCCATAAAACAAAGAATCATAGAAATTAATAGAATAGAAAAGAATCATTTAGGCTGGAAAAGACCATTGAACTCAACCATTAACCTACTACCAAGTTCACCACACATCTTCTAAATACCTCCAGGGATGGTGACTCAACCATTTCCCTGGGCAGTCTGCTCCTGTGCTTGACAACCCTTTGTGGGCAGAAATTTTTTGTAATAGCCAATGTAAACCTTCCCTGGCACAACTTGAGGCCCTTTCCTCTTGTGCTATTGCTTGTTATCTGGAAGAAGAGACCATCACATACCTCACTAGAACCTCTTTTCTGGTAGTTGTTGAAAGCAGTAAGGTTTCCTCTGAGCCTCCTTTTCTCCAGACTGAACAGCTCCAGCTCTCTCAGCAACTCCTCCTAAGACTTGTGCTCCAGCCCTTTCACTACTCTTCACTAGTTTTGGTCCTTTTCTTTGGACACACTCCAGTGCCTCAATGTTTTTCTTGTAGTAAGGGGCCCAATGCCTCTAACTTGTCTTAATATAGGCCTTATTAAGACAAGTTAGAAAAGAAAACTCCTTATCTCTTATGTTACTGAGATAACTTGCCAGCACATTTAGGTCACAAATTTTCCCATTTCCACCTTACGTGACTTAGTAATAGTAGCCCTGCTGATTATTAGCCATATGAATGTGATTAACAGATTTTTAATGATCTGAAATTAGTCTGAATTCAACAAATTATAAAATTTGCATCAAAGTGGCATAGGGGGAACTTTAGAGATGGAATTAAAAAACCCCTAAAGGCAGAACTACTAGAACTAATAAAAAGTTCACTCCATATAAGTCATAAACCAAGTCTACAGAGTTTTTTTGCTAGAGTTCTGTACCACCCAACAGTAGAGCAGATTCTACAGCAAACCAAATAATTTTAGCATTTATTAAAAGCATTTGGGGATGTTATGATGTTTAGAGGAGAATCAGGACATTTCAACTCCACTGATTTGTGGTTAAATTATTTTCATGATGTCAGAGCTGATTCATGTCTAATGACATTTCCATTTCAAAATCTTCATTTTTTAAAAAAGTGTCTTTTTGTCTGCAAATAATTCACAATTACTTGCACATATGTCCTGCATATAGAAGAACAATGAGTAGATTTTCCACTTGGATGCCATTACTTAATTTAACCTATGTCACCACAGCTCTTTGTTCATAAAAAGCTGGAATGTTTTAGCTAATGTCATGATTTATTTAATTGTATTTTAAAGAAAATGAGAGTATTAAAATTCAAGTAATCTACTTTCTGAATTCTGAAATACAGACAGTATGTATATTAGGATATCACATCTTGTTATACACTTCTAAGAAGTCCTCTGAAAATAGGATAGCCATCAATTAAGAGCAATATATCTTCATTAAGACTGTTGTGCTCTAATATTAATTAAAATTTTACTATGCCTCACTCTGTCTCTCTCACTAACCTTTAAGGACTGTAAACAGTAATTACTTGGTAACCTGGAAGAGTTAGTGGACTACTTCTTTCTGATTTTGAATAAAATCAGTTCATGGAATAATGTAAAAAATATTAATAAAGTGTTTCTTTATGGCAAAAGTTAAATCCCCAATCTTAGAGAGTAGTGAAATATCAATAAAAGAATGTATGACCAGAGAAGCATCCAGACAAACACTGACCAAACAACTAGCATGGTAAAAACCTTAACAGAACTCTAGAGCCAGGTCCTGTGGGCCAAGAGTTGGACTCAATGATCCTTGTGAGTCCTTTGCAACTTGGCATATTCTGTAGCTCAGTGATTCTGTGAAAATTCCATGCAGCCTTCACATATTTTAGCTTTTATAGTTTGATAGCTTTTCTATCGAGCTAGACATTGTGTGGAACATAAGTAGTCTTCAGTGGAAACTCTAGGCATGAATGTTAAAACAAATATTTTCCTTTGTCATAGCGAGAACTGAGTGTATGTTTTATACTGACTGTATATTATATACTAAGTGTACATACTGTAAATATAGTATTTTTACTGACATACACAATATAAACCTATGAAGTTCCTAATTAATTATCCCTAATTCACATTCTGTCCTTGTAGTTATCCTTAAAGCAAATCACAGTAATTCCTCTGCTGTGACCCAATTTTTAAATTATGAAGTAAAACAAACCTTCCTTAGGTAATTATTGCCAAAATAGTAAAAATGTCTACTTGAAAGGAATGTTTCAAATATCTTTTTCACTCCATGCTCTTAGAGTTAATAGAGGTTTCCCAAAATGAGATCTCTTAATTGTAATTGGCTGATTAGCAGTTAGACTAAGATTTCTGTCTCTTTCACTGTATTAAAAAATAAAAATGTAATTCTATTCACCTAAAGGATTTTTTCTAGCACAACGTTCTACATCCACTGGTGGCCATGAAAGAAAGAGAATGAAAAGCATTTGTGCCTTCCTCTATCTACCTGTCTCCTCTTCCCAGATGATCTGTGCCTCCAAAAGTTTTCATCTTGCACTTCTTGAAAACATTAGAGTCTTGTCTACTGTTTCACATTATTTGTCTGGCCTTCCTTCGAATCCATGCAATCCATTTGCTCCTCCCTAATATGTTACAAGATCATCTACAGTAGCAAAGATTCCATTGTAGGAATGAGTTGTTGTCCCAAACTGTAGGGATAGATAATCCTTTTAATATTTGCTATAATGAAATGTTCCATGACCTTAGCAGAAAAATTTCATCAGTTTTAGCCTGCACTTTAAAAGTAAAATTAATCTGTCTATTAATACTCTTGGGTTTGTAAGTAAAGTAAACTCCATTGAGATGCTTTTTCCTTCTCTGTAGCTGGTTGCAAAGTCTTATTTCTGAAAATATTTTCATTATTTTGGAAAAAAAAAAAAAGTGAAGGATATTTGACATTTGCACTAATTTTCAACTACACTTCAAGTATAGTATTAAACTGACTTGTTTTCAAATTCTCCTCTCCAATATGGATTTTAGAGTGCTTAGATAACCATTGCCTTCTGAGGGTGGAAATCTCTCAGGAGTCCTGATGTCTTAAAGCCATATAAACAGTGCAGATGGAGGCAAAATGCAGGTGGTTTTTGTTTGTATTTAAGGGAACTGATGTGACATGTAGTTCAGATAAGACAACAAATTTGCAATTACAACTGGCTCACATTTGTAAAATGACTGTTCAATGATAATAATAGGAAAGCGTATTTCTGCCTGGCAGCATTATTGGACTGATTAAAGGAAATGCAACATACTGGCATTAAGAATATATTTGTAACAGAAAAACAAACTGAAAAAACCCTGCACACTTCTTTCCTATTTATAGTGCAGTCCTACAGAGTGCTCATTGTCTGCTTTGTGAGGAATCAACATCTATTATGTATCAGTCCAGGGAAACAAGCCATTTTCTGGGCTTGTATTATTCAATCCTGAAAGCAGTTTTGCAGAATTCAGCAAAAAGAAATATTTCATAATCAAATAATTGAATTTTCAAAGAACTTCTCAATGCCTTAGGCACAGATGGTACATGGTTGTTGATCACATTATCCAACAGATATACAGTATGTTATGCTCTTATGTTCTATTGAAATTTTGCTTGGCACAATAAATTCTTCAGAAAAATGTTTGCCAAAAGAAAGCACTCTTTATTTTGTAAAGAATTCAGAGTCTGCCTGTCATATTTTCAAAATGCTGATAACTGCTTTTGCATTAACATTTTTGTTTTTGCATAAAGTTTTCTTCCTGCATTTACAAGTGGATGCAGATAATATCAAGTGATTAGTCCATTACCTGCACTCATCTACATAGACATTTAAAAAGTTGCAGAGTGACAGGACAGCCTAGCATAGTATCAAAGGATTAGAAGTCACCTCAATTGTTATTTAATCCACCTCCTTGTCCTAGGGCAAGATCTACTGTGCCTATGTCCTTCCTGTCATATGTGTGTGAAGATTTAACATAACTTGTACTTGCCACTCCATTTTCTGATTACTCAGTTGTGACCAGGATTGCTTTTGAAGAATGTTAGAGATAGACAGCTTTTTAAAGAGCTTGTATATCTTTTTAATTAGACTACTATTAGCATCTTATTTTGTAGATGAAGAGATTTGTGCATTGAACAATCTGACCCATTATGCACTGAAAGGGTCTGTCCTGGAATAAATTGTTGTCTAATGTTGATATGATAAAACATTTTGGGGAGTTGGATTTCAGTCTGCATTGCGAAGCTCATTCGCACTGGAAACAGTAAAGGGAACCAGCGGTAAGCTCCTGCTCCCTCTAACTGGGCTGTGGGGCTTGAGGCTGCTGCTGGCCATGGTGAGATGCTCCTGGGCACCCTGTAGGGAGACCATGACCCATCCTGGCTCTCGGGTGAGGGTCTAGCCCTGCCCCTGCAGGCACTGTTGCACCTACACTGGGGTCCCTGTGATGCCTGCAGCTCCCACCATTAAGGACTCTCCCCAGTGGTGCCTGGGCTGACATAGCCCAGACCAGGTGGCCTTCCCAGTCAGCAGTTTGTAGGCAGACACTTTGTTTTGAAGAGCGAGAGCATTTAGTTGTATGCTTCAGGCTGTTCCCTGCCAGCTGGTGACAGTGCCCAGGAATGGCCTCGGCACACCTTGCTTCCAAGTCTAGGTGTAGCCTTGAGGCACTTTGTCCTGACAGGCACCTGACAGTGGGTGCCTCCAGTCACGGCAGTGACTCCAACCAACCTTGCCACGTTCAGTCAACATCCCTGCCAAAACTGTTGCACTTAATAAATAAAAAGAGGAAATTTGTTTCAGGACTGAGTTTCTATGTTTCCTGTGGGAGCATGCTCTGATTATGAGGACTGGAAAGAACATTTCAGAAGGTGGACTTATGAAAACGACAGTGCTGTGGACTAACATGGACCAGACAAACTAGAGACTTTCACTGTTGAAATGTAAGAGTTGCATATTTTATTGTTCTTAGTTTTTGAAGGTTTATTGTTACCCCCTCGTGGTTTTTCCCCTCATGGTTATTCCCCTTGTAGTTCTGTCCCTGGTTAGTCACCATGTTGTCTTCTTCCCCTTGTAGCTTTTTCCTGCCTTTTCCCTAATCCCTGGATTCCTATTGGTTATTTTTCCCGCCTTTTGCAATGGTTGAGTGGGGGTCTCTAGGTCCAGGGCTTAGCTCATTACATAGAGGGGTGTGCTCCCCCCGCTGCCCCCTACCACAAGGAGAGCCCACAAGGACTACACAGGAACCACAGCTGAGGGACGAGAGAGAGCCAGAGCCATTTATTGATAACAGAAGGGGGTATTTATAGGTTCAAGGAGGATCATAAAATGACCAATAGGAATCTCGAGGGACTTTTCACCAATAGAATTCAAGGGTTAAGAGCCAATAGAAAGGCTTAGATATAAGCCAGTAAGAAACTTTCTAAGCCTTCATCAAGGACACTGCAGACATTCTGAAGTGGGAGATAATGGTAACTCAGGGGATTTTGGGCCGGTGAGAGTTAGCAAAAAGAAAATAGACTCCATCTTGAACATTTAAACAACATTAAACCCCTCAGTTTTTAAGGCATTAGACTTAGTTTATTCATTTTCTTCACAAGTCCACTTCTGACAGGACTTTTTCCATCCTAGATACTGTAAGTCAATTGCCACAGCCTTTGACAAGTTGTTCCCCATTGGCTATCTGGTTGCCCAGACACACTCCACCTCTACTCTTACCCAATCACATCCAAGTTCCAGAAGCTTCCTTCAAAACCCTATAAATACCCGTGTAGTCCTCTAATAAATGCCTTTTGTGCCTTCATTTCCATTTGGTGCAGAGTATGCTTTGGGTCATTTTCCTCATGGTCAATGGCTTGTCAGTTTCCTTCTTTTCTTTGTATTAATGGTAAGAAAATAGACTTAACATTGTTTTAGTCAAACTTTTGTAACAAAATATACAGAAGTTCATGAGAGATTAAAATTAAAAATGAATGTATTTGCAGAATCTGGGAGGGAATGCAAAAATGGATTACAGTGCAGATTGAATTTCGGGCCTACAGAATCTACTGTGATGAGAGGTATAAAAATATCTATAAATAATGAACATATCCATTAAAAAATCAAAATCTTGACTTAAACTCCTCTTTCTGAATGTCAGCATAATTAAAACTTGCATCAAAAGAGTTTCTAACTGCAGATGTAATTGTAAATGAAGATTTCAGATTGAAAGTAAATGTGATGCAAAAGATGAAAAAATAGATGGCTAACAACTTCTTTAATGGGTAAAATAAACATCTAGCCATCATGTCTTCATCTAACACAAACTGCTGAATAAGATTCTGGTGTTAGCAATGTTTCTGACCTATAACATTTAAATAAAGCTTATTATTTAGTTTAGATTTAGTTCAATACTGAAGTATGCCATTCCCTCCTCCCCCCCCAACCAGACTCCCATGGCAAATGTTGTTCAAAGAATGCAAAAGTACTCAGGATTAATAAATATTAAATGTGCAGTTCTGTGGCGATACTTGGCCTGAATAATAACAAATGTTACATTTTCTACTGTACTTGGTAAGCATAACTAGATAATGACTTCTCTTTGATTTAAATACTATTTTTTCTATTATACAGAGATAAAAATAGGAGAATGGGATAACTGTTTGGTCCAAACCTTACATTGTGTTGGCAGGGAAAGTTAGAATGTAGGGCTTTGTCATGGGTGAAACCCATTTCTTCCTGCTGGGGAACAGTTAGTTATAATATGGCTGCTTACATAATGAAAATATTGTTTAAGAACCTGGGATTTCTTTTTGAATTCTTTTGGAATAGTGTATCATTCAAATGTAGAAAAATTGTAGTGCACATTTCAAAAGAAGACACTGGTGATAATAAATGAAGAACTTTCCTGTACTGCAAGACAGATGAGCAGGTTGTGAGTTTCATTCATCTGGAATAATTGATTTACATCAGTTCTGCAGAGCTTTAGGAAATTGCTATTTCGAATCAATTTGATCCAGTTATAAAGTACAAGACAGTTTAGCTTATTTTAACTGCTTTGTGAGATGGATATGAAGATATTTAATAATATTTGGATTTTAAATTCACTAAGTTGTGAAAGTATACAACATCTATCTTAATTATAGAATTCAATCTACTGATTGGGGTTTAGATAGCCAAATTATATTTTACGTATTTTACTACTGCAACTAACATGAATCAACAGGATGTGAAAAATCACTTAAGGAATTTGAAAATTTCTCTAAGACTATGGGAGCTAATATCAGTTGAGCATCTCTATAAAAAAGCAGAGATAAAACATTAGCAGATTTGCAAAATAAAATTACTAAGAAATTTTAACTTTTATTATGTATAAGATACAATGCAATTTTAAGAAATTGTTCTGTCTTAATTATTTATTTTATTTTTTTATTCAAAGAGGAGATTAAAAATAAAAAGGAAGTGCATAAAACATGGTTTCTACAGCACAATCTCATCTCTTTTTTAACAGCCTGCTGTGCAACACTGCAGATCTTTGAGTCTGTTTTTTGTCATCTTTTTTGTGTGCAGTCGGTTTTCGGGTAAAATGAATGATGGCAATAAATAATTTGGGAGAAATTCTTGGCAATTCATAAAACAATATTTGTCCTATTATGTGAAACTGAAGGTCAAAGTTTGAAGTAAGATTTAAAAGGAGAGGTCAGCAATGACTTCCCACTTTCCTCCTTTAAAATCCCCAAAGCTGCTGAGTTTTCCAGCAATATGCCAATACAGCAGTAATAGTTAATAACTACTTCTCCAAATGAACTCTCCCTATGAGAGTCCCCAGGCTTTAGCTAGTTTAACCTAATCTCATAACTGTCAGGTAAGTAAGTATTACTAACCCTCTTTAATATATAGCAAACTTAGTCTCTGAGAGACTAGCAACACAGTTATGCAGGAAGTGTACAGCAGAAGAAGAAATAAAAGGCTTGATTTCTTTATTCTCATAAGCTTCAGTTACTATATGTTTCTTCTATCCAACACCAGCAATTAGTCACGTGCTAGCTTTCAAAGGCTGCAGTCATCCTTTGTTTCTCCACACATATGGCAGCTGCCCCTCTCTGAACTGAAGCTTTTGTGCTGTAATGACCACAGGTCTCTTGGTGAGATGGATGAATTCTCTGCAGTATCTGGTGCTATATTGGCTTATATTATACACACATATACACAAAATTGTTTATGGGTAATTACTGAATGGCTTTCCACCACAGTTACTCATATTTGCACGTGTATGTGTGTATGTGTATGTGTTTATTTGTATATGGGGGCAGGCAGAGCAGGCAAACCAGTTTGGGTTTAAACAGTTTGGACTAGAAGGTAACTGAGTCACCTCTTCTCCTTTTCTTTCTCTAGAGGGAAGAGAAACCATGCCACTGCCAACACTTAAACTAGCTTGATTAATGAGCTCTGTTCTGCCAGCCTTCCTGTAATCTCTTCTGAAGTCTTAGGTTTGGTTTAATGTAGTTTCGTCTGGGGTGAGAAGTTGGGCTGGTTTTAATTTTATCTGGATCATTAAACCAGAATCTAATTGGCACTCATAATGGAGGGGGAAGACTTCTTCCCCTTTGAACTGACTAAGATAGCAACAAACCTAAATTAACTAGATGCATAGAAAAGGAGCTGAGAGCAGTGTATTCTGCTTTATTCAGATGTGCATGAGATTTGCGTTTGGAGATGTGATACAGCCAAATGCAGCATCCAGAATCCATTTTTTGTAGTGACTTGTTGATGAAATGCTTGTGATCAGTAAGTATAAGCAGATAAAGAGATCTGAATATTTCTGTGAAATTTGATGCCAGCTCTTTCTCTTTACTGAGGGATTGTTTTGACTTGAAAGTCCAGGATTTAAAATTTGAGATGCTTACTTACCTTCCTTCATGTTGAGTTGGGTTCCACTCTAATCCCTGTCTGTAGGTGGCACTAATCCTTCACTTTAACAGCAGCAGGGAATTTATGCATGCAGTGAATTGCAAAAGCAGACTTGATTTTTTTTAAAAACCAAAAAAGGATATGTCTGTGTTGTTGTGAATCTGGTAATTACATGAAGCATGTATGAGCCTACAGAGCTCACAACACTGTAAGAGTGAAGGAGGTATGTTCCTGTCTTTAACCTATAGAGAGTATCATTATGTAATGTTATTCTGTATGTTTTGGCATGGTTTCCTTTCAGTTTTCTTCTCTCAAGAGCATTGATGCAAACAAGAAATGAAAAACTTGACCTGCACCTCATGCATGCTGATTTACTTGGAATCAAAAACTGATTTTACTTTCTTTCTGGTTGAACAGTTCCTGGAGTGATGTAGTCCTTCTAGGAATGGTGCAGGATTCCAGACAGCATAAAGCAAGCTGTTTGAATAGCTGGTATAAACTTATTTTTGCATTCTAATATTTTTGGATTATTAAGACAAATCTTTGATTAGTTATATCCATTCTAATCAAAACAGGTAGTGTCAGATTTAGAAAGTGATTTAGATACTGTACCACTGAAAATATTACAGCCCTGAGTTGGTCACCCTTACCTGCAACAAGATGATCTTGTCTGGGGACAATTAGTTGCCCAAGAGAAAAACCATATCTTCATACCATCCCACCCTAAGGCAGCAAAAATTAGTTTACTCTGATTCCCTCTTACAGTAAGCCTGGAGGAATGTCCTAAACTAGTAGGCAAGGTATTCTGCAGCAAACAACCATTGTTTTCCAAGTTGTTCCAATTGTACAGATTAATATTTACTGAAGCAGGCATTTGAAATGAACTCTCCCACAGGCATATCCTAACCAATTCTGTAGGCCTCTGTGTCAGCCTGTCACTTTTCCCTTCTCCCTCCAGCCCGTAAATATTTATTTATTTATAAGGTCCTTCAGTCTACATGGAGGTATGCTGGATTGAAGTTCAACATGCAGAATTTGTTGAGGGAGCAATTCAAAACTACTTAATCACTGGGCTCTGGAATGTATTTGGAACTATCTAACTCATCCATGGCCTATCAAAAAGGATTACTTACAAGTTATCTGTGAGAGAGAAACTGACAAATAAGATGTAAAGAGGACCACCTAGCCTTAGTACAAAAAGGAGTTTTTCCTCAAATACCTTGGCAATAATAGCTTTTAAGTCATAATACTAAATATTCTCAGTTTGAAAATCAGAGTCTTCTAGATTTTGCTTCTAGGAACTTTAGGACTTTCTATGTGCATTGCTTAAATCTAGAGATCTACTCTGAAGAGTTCCTGAAGAGTTTGGGTGCCTCAGTTCTAGTTTTCGGTTCTTGCATGATGACATCTGTTCGTCTGGTATCACTTCCAAGCTATCTGTTTCCAGTCAGGAGGTAAACATTGCCTTCAAAGTAGAGCAGCAGGGTTCAAGACAGTAAATGCAAAAGGTTGCGTCAAGCCTGACTGGTGTGCCTGAAGAGGAAGATTTTCCCTAATTTAACTATAGTAAAATTTATTCCAGCATACACACATGTTTCCTTAAATGAGGATTTGGCACTGAGGAAGCTAACATTTGGGTTGAATATGTATTTTATAGTCTGTTTCTTATGCCAAGACTATTACCTTTCTTTTGGAGACGAAAGCAACAGCAAAGTGTAACAAAGTCGGAGGGGGAAACTTTTCCCAGTTTCGTGATCTGGAAACCTTTGGGGGAGTTTTTAATTCTCTGGGGTCTTTACGTTGCATTCAGACCAACTTTTCAGAAGAAAAAAAATGTTCTGCTCAGGTGAAAGTGAATTAGTAGGCGCTGTGCCCAGAAAAGTTCTCTTGGGAGCAGAGACAAAGGGTTCCAGCAAGTAATAGCTCCTTCACAAGCAGAAAGAGGGGAACCTGAAGCCCATAGGGCATTCTCACAGCTCTCCTTAGTTGGTCTTTACAATTTAAATAGAGGAGATTGTTTCCCAATGCCGATCAGATAATTATTCCAATTCCTTCCCATATCTTTCCTCTTTTTTTTTTTTTCTTCAGCTATGCTATTCCTTTCCTTTTTAAAAAGTTCTTTCCCAACATTGCCTTTTCTCATTAACTTGTTTAGTTTTTTGACTGAATCTGCCAATGGCACTTCATATCTTGTGCATAAGGTGCTCTTAAAGCATGGATGAAAGGATGATTGCTATGTAAGTTTCACTAGGGAAAAGAAACAGGTAGATACAGTAAGATGGGTGCCAAGGTGCTAATATCAGTTAATGTGATAATGATAATCTCATTTTCAGAGCTGCGTAGGTCCCACAGACAAAACAGAATTCAAAAGGAGTATTTGAAGGACAATGGAAAATGTTTTATTCTATCTTTCTGACAGTTTTCTGAGTGGAAAAGGCCGTAAGGAATGTTTGCGACACCTCCAAGCAGGAAAGGGAACCTGGCAGAAAGGAGATGGGAACTGACAGCTTGCTAAGACTTAAGAAATGTACCACTACACTATGTCTTAGCAAATAAAAAATGGACTAATAATACAACTTCTATTTTCCACATATATAATTGCAGGGTAATGTGAATTTTAATAATGCTATGCCACATTGCTGAGATTTCCAGAGTTTGAATGAGGCCAGGAAATAATTAGAACACATCTCTATTTTTCCTCAAGATAGTAATGAAGACTTTTATTTGTTTAATTTTTATTTGCACAATTTGCATCAGAGCATGCCTTACCTTGTGACTGAGAGGAGGGTAAAGAACTAGCCCATATCTAAGAAAGTGTGGTCTCTTCTCATGTTTTGGTATAAATACTTATGCAGTGAGAATATGGTAGGATTAATAAAGGAGGCTTTTAAAAAAAACATTCTAATGAAGGAATCTGACCTACTGTCTTGGAACAGCAAGTGCAGGGTCCGACAGAAGAGAATGTATTCTATCTGCAAAAGCCAGATATGCAGAAGATCAAAGTACAGGTCAAGAGCAACAAACTTTTAATCAGCCTAAGAATCCTCTCATTGCCCCAGTTCTCTGCCTCCAGAAGCTGATGATGCTACAGAAGTCATTCTCATACTCAGTACTGTGGTCATTTGCTGAGGGTACTCTGTAGACCTGCATGGTCTGTATCCAATATGAAAAACATTCTGAAAGAATTTTTTTCCAAAAAATATTGCCTTTTTTTACCAGTTGTTTATGGCTGTTTATTAACAGCCATATAATTTGCAACTAATTTATTTTTCCCTGCAGCTATGGCAGCAAAGTCCCTTCACAGCTGAGGAGTGAGCAGCTGAATTGCACCTTATGTTTGCACACCAGGCAAAGTCATATGGAGAAAAACCGAAGCATATTTTTATTCACAGTCAAGAATGACTGTGGAAGCCCAGCTTTTCAGAGACAGACATTTTAGACACAAATATATAATGAAGGAAGACTGCTTATCTACATAAAATGCATAATTGTATCGATAGACCCTGAATGCAAATAGCTTTGTCTTATTCTTGTCTTATTTTTTTTTATTCTGAACACATTATTATTATATATCACTATTAGGCTTAGTAAGTGTTTGAAATATTAAATTTAAGTGAAATAACAAAAATCTGTCATTATTTTTCAAGTTAGCATTAATTTCTTTTAGTGTAAATGTTTCTGCAATTTGTTACTATCTAAACAAGCTAAAAGTCAAATTAAGTATTTGAAAGTTTCAGTAATTTTAACAGATAGCTGTATGCATTATGTACTTTGTGAATCAGGTTCCTGAAAATACTACTACAATGTACTGGCTTGTTAAAAAAAGTATTAGTAAGTTTTATCTATAACCTGGACCTTCATTTTTAGTTGGGTCTCACAGCAGCGTGGCATCTACCTTCTCTTTAGCTAGTTAACTGCTGATGATTTCACCATACTGTCTTTTTTTAAAATTTTTATTTCTGCTATCAGTGAATTAAAATAGGTAATTTATTTGTCCGTGAGTTTCCCAGCCAGAGATGTTATTGAAAAGAGGTGATCTACTTTGTGGTGACATGATCTAAAAACCTGCAGTTGCCTTCACTTGTTGCAGATCAAAGGAAGTTAATAGTGAACCATATGAATTTCTAAACTAATTCTGTTAATGTACCATAGAGAATCAGCTTATTATTAACTTGATAGTAAATGTCCAGTTAAGTTCAGTAGCATACCATATGTATGATAGTACACTGGCTAAGGGAAACACCAAACATGCAGCTTGTTGAAACCTTGTTCTCCCAACTAAAAGTATTATGTTAGCTGATGGAGAACACTTAGAAAATACAATAGAACTAGGTAGCACTCATCTGCTACTATTTTGAGTAAATTGATTGAATAATTATCCCCAAGGACTTCTATGATCTGGCACCTTCCTTGCTTCAAATTAGAGGATGAAAGGAAAGAAGAATCTGGTGAGGTGATACATGATTTCCCATTACAGGCGTACAGAAAATGAAGACTTTTACTTGTTTTTATCACTGTGAATCACTGGATACAACTTGTCTGATGTGAGCAAATGAGATAAAGTTTTGTCTTCAGAACTCCTAAATTTTGAAGACTTATCAATAAGATGGTGGTGGTGCCAGCCATCAGGTCAGCTTCTATCAGAACCATAGATGGAAACATAGATATAGTCCTGGCAAATGTAAAACAGTAGTCCAAAGTGTTCTATTTTATTTTCTTACTTTTAGGTTTGGTAGTGCTATTAGTTGGAGTTGTCTTTGAATGTTTTATCCCCAGAAAAAAGAAGTTCTATTCCTGACCACTTAAATAGGATTCAGAGACAAACAGAAGCAGAAGAAAAGCTCCAAAACTTTTCCTGGATCTTAAGGAAGGTATGGATTATGCTTTGATTTATATTGGAGTTATTAATGGTCCAAAATTAGGAGGTGTATAACATCAGGGAATTCTGTGACCAGAACGTGAACCAAAACCATGTGAAGAGCAGGTACCACATTATATAGAAGGAATGGTGATATGTGCATTAGGAACATTGGTATGCATTTCTCTATTTTCCCTGAAGGATTCCTCCCATCTAGAAGTTAGACTATGAAGACACAATTAGAACTTCAGAAAACTTGTCTTAAAATTCCTGTAGTGCTAACCAAAGAAAAGAGATCTCATAGCAGTAGGAGGAATTTCTCTAAGAGAATGATGTTCATCCTTATGCAAGTATTAACTGATACTTGTTAGGCATTGATTGAATACATAAAACGCTGTTGAAGAAACTATGTTGAATGTAGCAAAGTATTATTTTGAAAAATAAGTGAATTCTTGTATAATATGTTATAAATCTACTTTTAAAAACTATCATTGGTTGCAAGCTTTTGCCTAGAAGGTGCTAGTTTATTCTGGAACAAAGTATTCAAAAAGTTCTGACTTCATAGTAAATGGCCAGGCTGTGTCACCTGAGAACATATATGCAAATGTTCCTTCCTAATGTCTTTTTGTCTCCTCTGTAAACTCAAAAATGTATTATTTAGTGTGGGTATGTCTATATTGGCAAAGACTGATTTGAATGGATGAGTGGATTTTGGAATATATTTGTGATAATTTGGAGCCATATTATCTCCTTGAAAGTGTTGCTCCCTCCTCAGGCTCCATTGTGAGATAAAACCACATTGTGGCTTTAGTACCTCCACAGGTGACCTCTTTGGTAATCAGTGATCTTTGGAATTCGGTGTTTTGTTTGTCAGTTGAAAGAGTGGTCTTGTTTTAGTGCAATAAAAAGAATGAATCCTTAATTGTCATGAAAAAAATTTCATAAGCCTGTATGAACAAATATATACTTGTCTGTTGAAACTATAAACCCATAAATAGCAGTCTCTTATTGCAAAAATAATCATGTATTTTTTATTTTAATATTTGTTAGCTACTTACATTGTGAACACCTATTTGTCAAAAACTTGGTTCCCAAGTTTGTTTTTTTTTTCTCTGATTGTGCTGAATTTTAAAGCATAATTAGAAATATTTCCTTAGAGAACAATGCAAATGTGTCATTAGCTGTTTTTTCTAATAGTGGGCTCTCTCATCTGGAACATAAAACTTGAAATTCATTTATAGTTTTATATTTAATTGCATATTGGCTAGGCAGTTTTTACCAGACTTTGTTTTACCATGTTTATTAGAACTGGTTGACTTATTCATCATTGTTAACAATTTTTATGGACATTTTTCACTTACAAATAATTCCAGATTTAATCCTTGTTTCTGTGTTTGAGTTAACAGGCTGGATCCAGACTCAGAAAAGTGGAATATGCTTGCTAGTTCTAACAGCACTTCTGTTTGATAGATTGGCTGAAGTAACCTAGTCCTCAGGCATGAATGACTTGACTCATTTTTGTGGAATTTAGGCACTGAAAAGTGACAAACATAAATCTTGCAAAACCCAATCCATACTCATTTTATTTTAGAAGCTAAAATCAGGCATATAAAGTAGGAATCTCTTACTTTGGTAGCATCCCTCTGTAGATAGTGAAGAAATACATATTCTGTGGGGAGTAAGTCAGATCACTCAAAAAATAATCTACTTGTACAGTGTAGCCTGTCTCTTTGTGCTCACTATAACAGGAATACTGAGTGACTTCATTCCTTACTTGGACAGTTATACATACCATAAAGTTATGAAGCTGAACCTGAATCTGAGTATAAAATACTGTAAGAGATCAGTAGGAAATTCTGAAGGATGTGTTTAAGTCTTGTCTTCTCCACTGCACAGTTTATAATTCACAGAAGTACCCATGCCCATTTCTGTCTCAGCTGTAAAATTATCTTGGAGTTAGTTATCAGTCATCTCTTTCTCACAAAGTGCTATTGAACTTGGAAGATTGCCTTTTCTCAGGAAGATTACTGCTAAAGATCTTTTCTGAGGTGAAAGAAAGAGGTTGTTCTCTGGGTGAGGAGATTTGAACCCATTTTTAATACCAAGATGGATGGTGTGGGCAGAAAGGACAGAAATTTGCCATATGCTCCCAAAGTGGATGCTTTGTTAATAAAGTAGTTGGACCCCAGTTCTTCAGCCCTGGGGAAAGTTCCTAGCTACCAGCTGACTGAAATGTCAACACCACATTTTCTTCTTTCCCTTTCTGTTCTCATTTTGGAAGAGTTTTCAAAGTCATCTGATTTGATAGGTATGGTTTCAGAAAATATGAAAAAAAGAATTCAACAGTTAATTAATTAGATAAGGAAGAGCTTCATCTTCAAAATGAGACATTTAGGCAGTGAGGACATTCTGGCCTCCTGGAAATCCGGGTGTCTGTGAGGTCACAGATCAGGTAACTTATAATTTAGACAACTAAATAATGTTTAATCTCCATTATGTACTTAGGTCGGAATGAACTGTGATTTTAATTCCTGTTGTAGTTTGGAATTATTATGTGAATTCTCTCCCCTGCCATTAACTGCCCATGCCAGTAGTTAACAAAGAGAGT
>JAWWEV010000134.1:42387636-42440276 GCA_035583235.1 Hafferia zeledoni | reverse complement strand
TTTTGCTGTGCTAGGCCTTGCTCCTGCTGCTGCCGCTACTTGCCTTTTGTTTGAGTTCAGGGAAGTAGAAATATTTTATTGTTACTCTTTCTGTTTCTTGCTGGGTGTCTTTTGGGGTGCTTATAAAACTACGGTGGTAAAATCTGTTTTCACTGGGGAGTGGGGGAGTTATTTTTTGTTATTCCTAGCTTGTGTAAGTGTATGTTATATTGTAGTTTTAGTTTTCTCTGTTCTGTATTAATACATATAGTTAGTTTCAGCATAAATCTAATTTGGAGTTTTTTTCCCTCTCCCTCTTTTTCCCTTGGCTGGTTAGTTAGGGGGGGAGGGAACCCTTTTTCTCTGTCTTAGGCAGTTGGCATTTTGCCAGCTTAAACCAAGACAATGTTTGATCTGACAAATGCTATACTTGACACATTTCCATGTGCATCTTGCATTTCTGATTACATTTTCAATAGTCAAACATGAAAAAGCTGTTATTTCAATACAGATTCAGTCTCAGGATCTACTTCAATTAAGTGCATCATTATACTTCACATTTCACTTGTTAAGCAGTTACATCTGGGCAGTGCGGTTGAAAACTCACTTAAATGAGTGGTGCTTTTGGGTAGACTTTAACCTGTGACACTCAGTGATGTAGTATATCTTAGCTGAATGGACAATAATTTCCTAAACTGAGCAACTAGATAATATCAGTTTTGTGGAGGACCAGGAATAAGCATGATTTGTCTCAAACATTCTGATTGTTATAACAGGAAACTGGTTACTGGAAGAGAGGATCCCTGGGAAGTGGGGTAGTGCTGTTCTGAGCTGACATCTTTTTATGCCTTGAGACTCATGCACAGTGTGCCTGTGTCAACTTCCCTACCCCCTGCCAACTACATCCTGGGGTACTGAAAAGGGATGGCTGCATACGTGCTAATGGAATGGCTTGAAAAATCTATTTTACATAAGAGACATGCACCAAGTAACCTGTAAAAGGCAGTGGATGAATCTCCTTTGCTATCTCACTATTTTTCCTCACTTTGTCTTGCTGTCTTTGTTGACCCTGGATCCAGACCATCCTTGCAGCAGGACCAATACAGGATCTAAGGTGCGGTGATCTTCATGCTTTTCTTTCTCCCTTTCTGCCTTTATTTCTCATCACTCTTGTTTTTTCCTGGTGGAATGCACTATCATATTCTATCCCGTACTTCATACTGAAATTTGTTGAGGGAATTGGGAGCTTGAGAAAAGTGTTGTGAAAGTCAAGAGCTTGTTAGCCAACATTTTTGAGACTAAATGGTGGGCAAGTCACCAGAATTAAAGTGATTATACAGTAAGAGCTCTCTGACATGGGGACTGGTATCTTTGTTCAGTCTGACAAGAATTTAGGATGAACATCATGTCCCCCTGCTGAGTCTGTCATGACGGGTTTGCCTTATGATACCACAGTTTTCTACTCAGAGATCAAATGCCACCTACCTTCTTAATGCTGCTTTATTTTGCTGTGGCTTCTACATTACAAACTCAGTTTCTCTAAAAGTATTACAACATTTTGAAAGTGTCTCTACAATAATCCTTAGACCTCAAGAGGTAACTGGAAAAATACATGAAGCAGAAGTATCAGGATATTCCAGAAACTGGTTATAGTGGCAATAGGTAAAGAATTCAAATCACTTCCTTGTATTCTGTCAGGGTTGACTTGTGCTGTAACAAATGTTAACACCCCAGAGAAGGAGCAAGAGCCACTGCTATAGAGTTTAATACTTAGAATTCTGACTTGAAGTGTCTAGAGGTATAAAAAATAGCAGAAAAAATGTTGAATACAAATTCTTTATAGCATTGAAATATTTTCTAAAACTTTCATGTCAGTCAAATGAATATGACGTGGCTTTCTTTTATACATGGAAAATATGCAAGGAAATTGGCATCTTTTAGCACAACATCTTCCATCATAGACGACTACAGGTCTGACAAAAAAAGGAAAATAGTGAGTTTTCTGCATTGGTGGTTCATCATATAATTTTGGGTCTGCAGCTAGAACAGAAACCCCCACATCCTTAACAGTTACTTTTTCACCTTTACCATCTAATTGAAACCTTCTGCATCTATATATAAATCAAAAAAGTATCCTTTCCACGAGGTCCTGAAGGCTTCCAAAACTAATTGGCCTTCTGTTGGGAAACATATAAAAATAAGAATGCTAAGTTTTTCCAGCAATTTTTGGTAAGCCTGTAAGTTGGCTTTGAGAGGTGCTGTAATCTCCTATTATGCATTACTCAAGATATTTGGAAGTAGAAACTAGATGACTTAGAAAGGGATATTATTTGACTGAAGAAAATCATATGGGAGTATTGCCAAAATAGAAATTCAATTATGCAAAGAAAGAGGTGAAATAAAAAATAGAAAGGAAGATAAAATGCAACTGAAATATCATATTGTATTTGATAAAAATTGAACAAAACACTCAAATGGTTAAATCTTAATTTAAACCTTCTGGGACAATACCCAGATTTATTACTTGTTTCCAAGAATAATCTCTGGCTTTTCCAAAGTAAAAGTGACTCCAATAATTAGAAGCTAAAACAGCTATTCTTACTCTAATTAATAGGAAATTGTAAATGTTACTGTTGGTAGTATAGATCTTTACAGTAGGTATGTTGCTATTCCTTCAATTGAAATTAAAGTGAGAATCATCACTTAAAAATCCAAAAATAAGTCTCCCTGGAAGCTTGTTCCAAATTTGCTTACTCTTTCATATAGCATCAGGTAATACCAGAGTATTGCTTAAAGAGCAGATTATTGGAATTCTTGCTCTCACATATTTCTTTCTGTCTAAACACAAACTTCAGGTTATTTACCAAGTCCAATGTTTTGATACTATTGAAGAGAGACTTAAAATCACTAGTGCTCAAGAAGGTGCAGTCTTCAAATAGTCTCAGTACTTCTGCAGTGAAAGCAAGATGGTATAGGTAACTCCTCTGTGTATCTGTCCCACTTCAGAGGCAGGGAGTCAGAAGATATGCCTTGTTTTTCTCCACATTTAAGACTGAATTTATATTTTACAGATTTTATATTGTGCTCAGCTCAGAACCAGTAGACATTCAGAGACATTCTTGCTTGATAATATTTATTTTAGCTAGGATGGACGCTCTAACTGTACAGAGCAAAGTACTGAATTTGGGAAATCCTCAGCTCTGCAGGTCCTGATGCTCATGGGGGACTTCAGAAAGCAACACAGTACACAAGCAATTTGGGAGATTTTTACTGTGTGTTGTGAGTCCTAATGCAACTACTGTGTATGATGATTAGGAGTCGTGCTCTCCTGAACTGATTATTTACAAACAAGGAAGAAGCTTTGAGTGCTAGGAGATGTTCAGATTGTTCAACTCTTGAAGTACAAGACTGTTACAATCCTCCAAGCAGGAAGAAGAGCAGGCATAGGAAGCAACAGCTGCAGAACGAGGCTGGCAAATTAATTAAAAATGATGGAGAAAAAGACATACTCAGCATCACCCTTGTGTAATTTTCATTAGATCTATGCCAACAAGAAATGATGAAGCATACAGCAAACCACAAATGCATGTTGCTGGGAACTTACAGGACACATTCATGGCTGCTAATGGGGTTGAATGTTGTCACTGCAAAGCATTTGTGGAAGATTATGGAGGTTAAAGGAAAATTTCAGATAAGAGGAAGAGTGACTGGAAAATATCATTGCATAAAATGCAAAGAGAAAGTTTCAGGGAACTACAGAGAAGTTGACTAGGTAACTAGTTAATAACTGAAAATCTAATTTCTTTTAATGTTTTCTTGCTTTCTATCTGATGAATGCAAGCAGAACAGAAGTGACAGTTCTCATTTGTTGGATAATATAGGATATTTAGAAACAAAAATAATAGTGATGAAGGCAGACCAAAACATTGACTCTGCTAGTTGAAGACTTACTAGAACCAAAGTCTTCAACAACAAAAAAAGGTTTCTAGGTGAATTGATCTGAGAAATTATAAATATGTAAGATACATGCGTAGTTCTTTTTAAATCTATTAACATAGCATCTTTGTAGCTAATAAAATAACTTTTTATTTTTAGAGTTTACATGTCAGAAGCCCTCAGGAAGGGCTAAGCTGATCAGTAACTGATCAGATACCAACCAGACTATAATGTAGAATACATCCTCCATTTGCATTTTTCCCTGAGGAAGAAAAATAACTTTTCAATACATCACATCATACTGACAAATTGGTTTTGCACTTGACTGGTCTTATATTTAATGTATAGCCTATGACAATATATTTATACAGGTGCATCAATTGAACCATTTCATAGTTAAAGATTTAAAAGGCAATAGCTGCTCTCATAAGTTATGGAGTACTTAAATGCAACCTTTTGTAGTGATCATTTTCAGTACTATAACAGTTTTAAGGAAAGTGACTAAATATGTAAAGGTCTCCAACCCATCCCATTCTACAATTCTATGACATGGAAGAGGGCAGAAGAATGAAAGATCCATTGTTAGCAATCCCTGCTCACCAAACATGAACCTACTTTAGTCCTGTAGTGGCAATAATGTCATGTTCTTCCTACTCTGGTCTGCTGGTAGGACTGCTCAGAGCAGAGCAATGGAGAAGTAAGAATATATTTTTTCCTATCTGTCTCTTTGGGCATTCTCAAATTCAAACTGATAGTAGTTGATACTCCTTTTTTAAAAGGTCACAGTATTAAGACACGACAGAAATGGAGAATAATTCATGCTGGAAAGAATCTAAGGGGGTTTTTAGTACAACTTATTCAGGCAGGGTCAGGTGCAGTATCAGGCAGCATTCCCAGGACCATATCCACTTGGGTAATAAAAAAACATTCAAGGATGGGGACTGGGCAATCTCCCTGAGCAAATTATTCCACTGTACTTGTGCTGAAAAAAAGGTTTTCTCTATGTCCAGTCCGATCTTTTTCTACCTTATGACTATGGTTTTGTCTTTTGTCAAAAAGGGATGCAATACTCTAGATGTCATCCAGTGAGTGCAAGGCAGAGGGTGACTAACCCTTCCCTTGACTGCTCCATTTCTTGTACTCGGCTAGGTCAATGGTCCTTCTGATCATCTTTCTATTTTAAATTATATTCCTGGTATCCTAGCTCTTTCAAGACCTGGTAAGGTAAGGTTAGATATGTGATAAGGAGAACTTAATTCACAATACTTCTAGGACTATGCTGATCTGATGTGGAAAAATTACGACCTTGATTGAGCAATTGAATAATTTTTGAGATTCTTGTTATTTTGGAGACGACTCTTACATTATGCTGCTAAATGGACTTTCAGCACAGAAAGAAGCACATAGTCCAGGTTCTCTGGAGGATGAAGTGGACACATTAGCCACATGACCCTTTGCTCTATTTTATTTGAAGAGGGATCTCCTTGTGATAAGTATGATTGTCACTTAAGGGTGACCTATTTATTTCAGCTGATGACTGCAGCATACTGATTTTGTAACTAAAGCAGAATTTAGGGTAATGGGGTGCCATTACACCTAGTGATTACAATTTTAAATAAAATTGCTACTAATTGATGTTTTGGGTGTTTAAGTCTTTATGCAGTAAGATAGAGAATATCAGAGCATCCTTTGAATGTTCTTGTGATTCCAAAGTGCTGAAGTAGTTTCATGATTACAACCACTATTTAATGATACACAGCAGTACAGTACATTAAGAAGACTTTATTGACTTCAATTATAGATAAACTAATCAGCAGATAATGACAGAAGGGAAAGTGAATGTAGTCAAAACACTAAACTTGAAACATGTATATTGCAAATCAGTAATGTTTCAAATTAGACATTTCAGACTAAACATTCAATGATTAATAAAAAGAACACAACTTAAAACTAATTCACTCCCTGAAAAATGTACAAAATATTTTAATAGCACTAAATTATTATGTCCTTTACAGTTTCTGGTTGATAACTCTACTGTTTGCATACAAAGATCTTTATAGTGTGTGCAAATTGTAATTCAACTTCAGTAAATATTATACAATTCAAGTACATAGCAACTCTGCCCTCCTCCTCCAGAATTTGCGAGTCAAAAAAGGAACTATCATTATCATTTGCCTTTGTTGCAGTGAAATAATACACAATGACACAGTATTGTTTCTAAACAACGGATAGCTAAGTTTTTATCAACACATGAATGTTGAGTCTGAAACAACTCAGGAGTCTAAAATTTTTAATTTTTTTTTTTTTCTTTCTTTCTGCACTTTAAGATTTTACTTCAGTGTAGTTATGAATGTTTATATAGCATGCATGTAACTTCTTTCAAGTCTGGAGCTTAGACGCATCAGAAAAAGCATCCTAATTATGTTGTGCTGCTTAGGTATATACAAAAATATCCCGGGCATAGTGCCTTGTCTCTCTTATGCTGGCAGACATTTTGGCTGGTTTTTAGCAGCTGCAAAGTGTCTTAATCTAGTGATTTTCTTTCTGCTGTTCTTCTGTACGATCTTCAGAGCTTGCCTCCCTTAAGTGAGTTCAAGTCACTTTTTGAAATTGCAATTTTCTTTCTTCATGCTATCTACCATTAGGGTAAAATAGTGACCCAGAAGACATTACCATATGTTTCTAATACCTTAAATCATATGGGAATTACACAGTTCTTAAATGTGAGCCTGCCATTCAGAACTGCTAATCTCAGTCAATCAATCTCTCTGTCTCAGATTAAAGAATTCTAAATTTCCTTGATTTCATTTGGAGTTATTAGTATTTTCCTACATTACTCTTTCTGTGATCTTTGCCCACATTTTCAAGTGTATCTCAACATCTCTGAAAGTTGGAAAGCTGGGCTGAAAACCGACTTTTAAATAATCCTTTAACTGTACCATTCTGGGTGTCTCCATAATGGGTGTATTGCAAATGTGTATTATGATGAACTCATCATAAAACTACAAAGACAGTGACACTTGAACTTGCAACTTCCATCTGTGAGAATATGTCTAAACATGTTTTTAGTTGTTTTGTTTGGTTTGGTTTACATAAAAAAGTAAGGGGGAGGTCAGGTAAAATTATACAGGGAAATGCTATATAATTGTGCCTGATAAAACCTGGTTTTAAAGAAAGACCTGACAAATGCAGTGAAAACAAAAACACAAGGCAGAGGAATATTGGCTTTCAGGCTGCTCCCTCGCTCTCTTTTTTTTTAGTCTCTTCCCCTCTCCCTTTTGCTTTTTACCAAGTCGCTATCTTTCAAAATAACAGAGGATGCAGCAGGTATTTACAAGAGTTGTGTTCTTCAATCTACTTAAATAATTTAACGACAGCAGGAACTCATAGTGGACAAGGTGGCAGTTTCTTATGTTCTCTGATAGTCTAGTATAGTGTAGGAAAATGCTGAAATGGATTCCAAGGAAGACAGCGCTGGACAGGCACCTTGAACAACTCAGAGACTTGCAGCCGAAGTTTTAAAGTGCAGTTTTACTTGTAATAGGTTTTTTGTAGCAATTCCCTGCCTAGTTCTGTTACCCTGTCTATGCTGATGACCACCACACCCTGTCCATTGTGTCCCTCGAGCTTCTTTGTTCTCTTGATGAGTCAGCCATTAAGCTAGATTGCCGGTCCTGGCCCAGGCAGGCTTGACCCCAGTCAGGGGCCCCGGGGATCGGAGGGCCCCCGGGATCGGAGGGCCCCCGGGCCCTCCTCCCCTCTCTGCCCTGTTATTCCAATGTTGGAAACCCCGTGTGAGTCTCCTATGCCTCGTCACTGATGGGGGGTAGCAGGGCCAGGGCTCCAGCCAGCCCTGCCCCTGTCCTTAATTCATTGGTTTAGGGACCTTTGACCCTGCCCCTTCCTCAGTTTTCACCCAATCCAGCCCACATCTGGGGCCCTGAGATCTTATAATGCCTGTGGATTGTTTGAAAAAACGCTCTCAGTCTCCTGCTTTCTTGCCTGAACTTTCCTGGACTCCTTTGTCTCTGTCTCCCATCTCTGCATCCCCTCGGACAAAGGGGAAAGCAGAGATCTCTCTCCCTTCCCTCCAACGCTGCATAGTATAGTTTCGGAGAATTGCGTTTATTGTTGTGGAACTTCAAGAGAAGATTTCTTTTAAAGGAAAAAATTAACCATCTGTGCTTTAGTGCACTCCCCACTTATAAAACACAGAAGCTTATTTTGTTGGATGTTCAAAAATCTGCTGTATTGTATACAATTCATTTCTCAGTGTGTTCCTCTCAGTACATTTGGAAAAATATAACTTTTAAAGCAATATAAATTTTTATGGCATTTGATTAATTTCTGATTAAAAGACATGGGGATCAAATGCTGATATTTCTTACTGTAATAAAAAATCCTCATTAAGAGGGTCCTTGGGCGAAAAACCCTAACATCACAAAACAGCACAAAGGTTTGAATCCTAGAATGAAGTGGGCTTTCAACTTTGCAGTTACACTCTATTTTCATTGGGCCAAAGCAGTTGCAGTTTTTCCACAAGAGATTTGCATTCACGGAGTCCTGTGCTATAGTTTGTGTAGTCTGTGCCATGCGCTGCTAGTGCTCCAAAGGTTTCTTACATTCTGCTTCTGCTTGCAAAGCACAACACTGAGGAACTCAAATGCTAAAGTATTTAATGTAGCTGCCATTGTCACCCACTTGTATTTCCCTTAATAGTCCTGTGACAGTACATACCGCATTAAAACACAGTTCCTTTCCTTTTTTATGCCTGTAGATGCACTGACTCATTCACTGAATAATATCAGATCACATTCTCTCAATTGTCAATGCCTGACGCTGTGCAGTTTCTGTCTGGTGTAGAAAAACATCTTTGTGAAAGCCCTGGTATTCTGTAGTAGAAAAGCAGACAATAAAAAGCACCAAATTCGTGTTCTCCCTTTGACAGGGCAATTGGAATAAGAAGACACTGATCTCTAAAATTTGAGCTATATATACGATTTGACAGGGAAACATTTTGCTGCTGCAGAATGTGTTTAATTTCAAGATGCATTTCCACATCACCAGAAAGTTGTGACTTGTTTTGGCAAACTAAGCCAGTCCAAAATTATACATGCCAGGTGGAAGAAGATAAAATAATTCCTTTACCAATATTGAAAGAACACAGTATAAAGAGAATAAAAGAATATGTAGAAGGAGGAAAAACAAAGAAATAGAATTGGATTCCCTGTTGGTGGAAATAAAATTACTTCACAAATTTGGATGAGGTCTGTCTGATTACTTCAGCAGTGGAACATGCTCTTGAATGGAGATTGTTGTTTAATTTCCTGGCATCTTGTGGTATAATTGCCTAGGGAATCTCAAAGTGTCTCTATCTAAAACATGGAAATTAGCTAAAAGGAGGGAGTTTACATGTTCTGTGTTATCTCCATTTCAATATAAATCTTGTCACTATGGTATAGCTTCTGAATCTTTGTCCAGCTCTACTGGACTCTGTACTTTATTACACATGTTATTTGCTTCTGAGACTTGAAAATTATGGATTTTTGCCAGTAGGATTCCCTTCTACTACAAAGTACATATATAAAGAGAACCATTACATCACTTAGCATTTTTTCCTCTGTCTTTCTGCTTTTTCTGAAATATTGACAAGTAGTTTTTTTCTCGTTTTACTCTTTTCAGACAAAGTGAGTTTTAGATTATTTCAACAATGGGAAATTTGAGCAGAACAGTAGGAGAAACACTTCCAGCTTTCCAGAAGCTTTCAGCCTTTTCTGTAGCAAAAGTTACCTGCCTTGTGCCTAAACCAACCATGTACAGAAAATGGTGCCCCTGCTCCCATGCTGTTGCTATCACCTCCTCATTACAATCCCTTTGGTAGCTTTTATGTCCTTGCACACAGTCACTGTTGCAGGATCTTTGTGCCTCTCAGGCACAAAGATTTTACTCAGTATTTGCTTCTTAGTCTTTAATACCAGGTTAATAGCAAGCTATGATCAATTGCTCATTGATCATTCTCGACAAGTATTCACCTACCTAGAAAAGCAAAGCTGGTAGAGAGAGTCTTTTATTATTGTAGGTAAGCTTTGGGTAGGTTATAGCTTTAACTTGTTGCCTGTATACATGTTTCTAGTTAATCATTAAAATTTCTATATTAGTACTTTTCCCTGAATGGTATGTTGTATTTTTCTTCTAGAGACCTAGATGGACACAACCCAATGAACATGCATATCTGAGTATTTTAAATACCATGATCAGCTGTGCCAAACTTTGAACTCGCTTGTGAAATTATACATCTACTGACACTGTCTTTGCTTCATTTTCCTTTTGAAATAAAATTCTGCTTGTTTGCCCTTTCTTCTTCAGTCCTTGCTATTATTTTATTCACAGTTCTATTTGTGCTGAATAAGCTTTTGTAAGACATTGTTGGTTCCCCTTTGAAGATGGGCATTTGGAAATTCTGTGGGTAACAAGTCATGAGAAGGACTTGAAAAGCCCCAGAGATCTGTGAGAGCAGTCGCCATCACCCAAACGACATAGGACGGTCTGCTCTCCCTCATGCCTGTCAGCACAGCTCAGTGACTGTGAACAAAATTATCAGGTGTACTCTACCACGACTTTTGGAGTACTTCCAGCCATTTGTTTGCACTGAATGAATAGCTTGGTTCAGAGTTACAGAGGTTTCTTGTTTGTATCCAGATGGCAGTATGACTACAACATACTCAGATCCTGGCTATACCCTTCTTTTGCACAGCACTCTGATGCACTTCTGCTGGAACAAGAGAATAACCACTGTGTTTGCATTGATCATTCCTTAGAGTTTAATATGTTTGTGTGTTTTCAAAACAATCAGTATCATGTGGTAATAAAATTAAAGTGCTCTTAATGCTCTTCATATCTTTATGTTGTCAAACAAGAAAATACGTAGAAACTTGCTCTGGGACATCTTGCTTACTTATCTCTTGAGTTTATACACATTGCTGCTATCAGCATATTTTGCTTTCATTCCATTTGGAATCTTACTTCACATGGCAGTACTTCCTGTGCTAATTAAGATCTTGTTCAGAGAACTTTTTGTAAGCCTTTTTAAGATCTTGACATAGTTTGGCTACTGTTTCCCGTCATCTATTACTTTTTTGCTTTTAACATCCAAAAGCAGTTCTTTGCCATGATTTTGGGTTTGAAATTTTACTTTCTCAGTTTTAAGATTTTATTTTTCTCCCAATGTTTGCCTATTTTAACTCACAGCTCTGGCTGTGTTTTTAAATAAGGATACAGAGAAAACCAGACTGTTTAAGATTGTAGTGTAGCAACTCCAAGTTGTTTCTTCCCTTTCCTCTTTTTCCTATCTGAAGTCTCCAGCTATCTATTACTCTTAAAATATATTGGCAGGAGTTTAGTAAGTTTGCTAATTAGTGTCCTTAAATTCAAATATTATGACTAGCACCCATGATTTGCAGAAAACTTCTGTGTCCTTTCCTATTCTACTTGTAGTACCCACTTCTTAACCTGATAACAATTCTTTTTACACCTTTGTTGATTTAAAGTATTATTTTTTCCTGTGATCTCTGTTTTTGACAACTTTCCTATAATATTACTGTCAACAGCAACACTTCCCTGTCTTCTTTGTTTCATTGTTCTTTTTCCTCTTCCTAAACCTCTGGCCTTTTCTATTCCTTTCAAATATCTAATTTCTAAATTATTGATGATTTCAACATTAGCATAGTAGCTACCTATATCTGGCAGGAAAGCACTCTCAGAGTACCTTCACAGAACCTTATGGTTTGTTGAGGATGGTTTTAAACACCAAACAGCAAAAGCAACAGTACAGTCAGGTCTTAGAGATACAAAATTACTGGTTGTGGTCTGAATAAACTGAATTAATCTCAGCACAGAACAATATCTCATAGCTGAGCTACATCACTGGTCTCTAGTAAGCCTGACCAAGGATTAGTGAAACTAAACCTTGCTTCAAGCTTCTTATCTATGTTCCTTTAAAGATGGTGCTACAGCTGTCTACTATGTCTTCCTTTTAATCTTGCCAGTGAGCAGTGTAAGCTGGTTTCAGTTACCTTAAACGATCCCATTTTGCTGTCTCCAGTTACACACTCATGGTCATATTTGCAGTGATTCTTTTCCTGCTTTTAGTTTCTGGCTTATGGTACTTCCAACATAATAAGGTGATGCTTAAGCTTTGACTCTTGTGTGTTCTCCTGGCTTGTCTCATGCAGTAGTAGAATAGTAGTTTCACCCATACATAGAGAACTATTATTTCAATACCCATAGTGTCTGGAAAAATACAAATAATGTGTGTCTTACATGACAATGTTGAGTACCAGTCTACATGTTAGTAACTGAAATCAAGACAGTGTCATTATCAGAAGAAAAAGTAATGAGGTGTGTTGCTCTGTCTGTGATTTCTGTCTTAATGTTACTTCCATCACATGTTGTCTAGTTATGAACATCTATAATACATATCAGTACATAGGAAAAGAATCAAAAATACAGAAAAAGATTAAAAATGTTTCTTTCAAAGGCAGGAAATAATTTAATAAAACTGTTACTTAGTCTTTAAAGTCATTAGACCTAAAAAAATAGTTGCTTGAGAGAGCTCACTAAAATCATTAGCAAATTTACTCTTAAAATTTTGAAGACCATATTTCATTACTGAAGCTTTCAGCTTTTGTTGTTTGTAGAGTACAGTATGGAATATATCTCTACAACTATTGTTTGTAGAAATATTTATTCTGCACAAGTCAATATTTGATTTCAACCAGCAGTGAAGACATAGAAAAATAATTCTCAGCACAATGACATTAGAATTATTCTGCATAATGCTGTATTTATTATCTTCATAATTACTTCAACATATTAAAATGGCCTGATGCTTTTCAGAGAGTAAAATCCAAGACAGGCATCTGATCTCTAAAAGACAGAGAAAAATATTGCTATAGGTATATATAGTGTTTGAAGTAGAGGTTTTCAGGCCTGCTTCACTGATTGGATTTTGGGAAAGTAGGGCATTATAGGGAGAGAATAGATATTTTTCAATATATATGCATTCTGGAGGTCTTCAGTAACTTTCATAGTTTGCAGCCTCTACTTGAGCCCCTGAGGAAGCATGGCTGTCCTCTGCCATATAGAGATACATTTATTCATTTTATGCTGCTTATGGGATTCATTACTGTAAGCAGGAAAAAAAAATGTTGATTCTTATCCCCTATGCAATAATTTTAACCTGATTATATATACAAAGGTTCAATCAGCCTCTTTGTCTCTTCATCTGAATAAAAAATGAAAGATTCTACTGGAGACATTTAGTATTAATGGTATATTGTGTAGCTATAAAGACTTACTAAGGACATATTTATTTGCTATTAATTCATATATCTTAACCAATTTTTTTGGTTACTTAAACCAGAATATATCTACTCAGTGTTGTCTGAGTGAAAAAGTCACAACAAGCCATAAAATCCAGGGGAACATGAATTTGCTTTATTTCATTTACTTAAGTGAGATAATGATAAATCTATATTTAGAATTGGAATTGCAAGGAAGAAGATAAGGCTATTAGAAAAACAAAAAACTAGCAGTTTTAGAATGACAGAAGCCTTGGCTAAAAGCCTAAAAACATCCTATGTCTTTTATTTAACAGGGAAACTTTGAAGTGTTATTTCAAAGGCTGTTTATGCAATATATATATCACTGATAAAGTAAACAATCAGTGAATCTTTCAACCTGGACAGTTAATTAAGGAAATAAAAGGATTTAGGTAGAGGAAAGGAGACAAACTGGTGGGTTTTTTTGTTTTTTGTTTTTTTTTAATCCTCACAGGTTTGTTAGGATTGATATTATAAGATCCTGAATAAAACTAAAGCTGTAGCAGTGGGATCTGGTGATCTGGTTTTCATTCTTTAGGAGGATTTCCCTAACCTCAGCTATAGAACAAATTTAGGTATTGTATCTGCTCTGCTGGAATCTAAACCTTCCAACTCAAAAAATGCTATGTGAACATTAATGGAGACCAGCAGATACAGAGCAATGATGTACCCTGATTGCAATCAGAATCCTGAATTAGAAATTGAAGTACTACAGAATATAAAAGTTCATATTCAGTAGCAAACCAGATGAGAGGAAGGTTATGATGACTGTAATGATTAGCTTGACCTTTTTCCTGACTCTTACATTATAAATCACTGTATTTTACCAGCCAGATATATTTTCAAATATGTACCTCATATTTAGAATAGTAAGGAAGCCTGCTTTGCTTTTAGTTTTCTTGGTTTGTGTATTTGAAATCATCCAACTTTTGGATAAAAATCAATCAAGTGAAAGATAATTCTGAGATTACTTGTGAAAAGAACGGGTAAAATCTTCTGAGTAAGTTTGATATTTATTTTTATAAAGCATTAAAATCGATCTTTGAAATTTCCAGACTGAAAAGTGTTATTGACTTAAAAAGGGAGACATAGTTAGCAAGATGTCCTGAAAATCACGTTTGTTCAGAAATCTAAATATAGATGGTAAAATGTCTTTATTAACATGATGATGATGATGCTAGGCTTCACGGACAAAGCCTAGGGAAAGGCTCTACCCACGTAGGTGTGTCCTTCGAGCCTGCGCAGTGGATTTTTCAGGTGAGGCACAGCGTGGGGAGAACTGGCCCCACCCTTTAACTCCTAAGGTTCATCTGCCATGGCTGAACAAGCTTGGACGGTGACAGTGAAGTCCTCAGGACTAGAACCTACAGCCCCCGGTATTCCCAGGAGGTCTCCCATCCAAGTACTAACTGGGGCTGACCCTGCTTAGCTTCTGAGATCTGACAGGATCAGGAGTCAGGGTGGCATTTAACTGCCTTTTATTCAGTCCTGCTGCAGAAAGATGGAAGCTGATGGTACTAAACCTGTAAACTCTTCTGAAAAAAAAAAAAAAAAAAGTCTGCCTACTGGGAGAAAGTAAAATGGCTACAGAAGGGAAAACCACTGCGGTCTCATCATGCCGGATAGTTTACATAGTTTTAGTACCATCAGCTTCCATCTTTCTGCTGCAGGAATGACAGAGCTTTTGTAGCAGTGACAGTGTGACAGCTCTTGTGGTAGTGCAGTAATGACAATGGCTCTTGTAGCAGCAAGTGATAGAGCACTGCCTCTGCAGATAATTTAGCATGTGCTGACAGGGCACTGCCTCTGTGACCAGTTTAGGGTATGCGTTAAGGCAGCTTTCGATCATTTTTGTTTCAAGTTAATGTGCCAGTTGAACTACAATAGCTAAGAAGCAGGCAGAAAATTATTTCATATTTCATAAAATTACAATGTCATATCACCTGGAACTGGGTTAATAAATTCCTAAATTGCAATAGCATAATTAGTTTGGACTTAACAAGGATACTCTGTCAGCAAGAGAATTTGCACTCTGTCTCATGAGCACATTTAGTCAGGGTGGCCGTACTCAATTGTTATGGGTTTAGCTAGGCCTACATTTAGGCTTTAGTTTTCAAAATAGACCTTAGATTATCAGCTGACTTGAGCTGGGTTAGGCCAGCTGACAACTGACTTCTACTGGCCAGTGATATTCCATACCATACCATATTCTGACACCACCTCAAGTATAAATACAGGAGAGTAGGAGGAGTTCTCTCAGTTCCCATCATGGTCAAGGTAGAGACAGGACACGCTGCTGCCGCTATGTCGCATTTTGTTTTAGTTCGGGGAAGTAAACATTTCATTGTTATTGCTCTCTTTTCCTTGCTGGGGGTCTTTTGGGGTGCTTTGTGGAGCTGGAGTGATGGGATCTGGTTTTGGTGGGAGGCAGAAGATTGTTATATCTAACTTGTATAGGTGTGTGTTATATTGTAATCTATTTTTAATTTTCACTTTTTAATGTAAATATATAACTAGTTAACTTCAAGTTAAAGTGTCCAGGTTTTTTTATTCCCTTTTCTCGGTGGGGTGGGGAGGGAGCTTTGTCCTTTGGTTTATACTTGGCATTTAGCCAAAGTATTCAAACCAAAATATCAAGGAATCCACTAACTTCAAAAGATAGGGTGTATGATATACACATATTTGACCGAAATCAACTCTATCTGCCCCACAAACAACTCTGCTTCTATTCTCCGTTTTTCCTTTAGTCCTGTCTATATGAAAAAAATATAAATTACTTTTTTTTTTTAAATTTTTTTTTGTGCTGGAATTATAGGATGTTTTCACCTCTTAAAATACTTCTGAAGATTAACAGAGTCTAAGGGACCAGTTGACCAGAGAGCAGGATTGTGTCTACAAGTAGCTTTAATATTTCATTTATGCTGCAAATTTCAGGTGAGTATGTGGTTTTATAATGTCAGTGTTATGTATAGTGCTTTTAGTACTACTCTGAAAATTGGGTGGTGAATACACATGCACACAACTGTTGAACTCCTCTATTTCTTTGGCTGTCTCCACTCTGGAATGATTACACTGACACAAAAGTTCAGTATAAATTCTTTCAGTCTCTCTTGCATCAGTGTTCAAATACTAAAACTTTGCTGCTAGATGAAATTAATTACTGCACAGACAGTGTTTGTCATGAGGTCTCATTTTCATACTGTATAATTATACAGATATGAAATATAAATAGCAACTATTCAAAACAGCTCAAAATAACCTGTAGTTAATTTCTCCCATGTAGTAAAAATATTAAGTAGTAAATATGTATATTTTAAGTCTATTTTTTATGACTTGTAGTTATATTTGCATTTTGCTTAAATGTGCTTGTGATGGCTTCTGCTGTGAGAGATGTGTCAATGTGATGAGGATATTACATAGCATAAAACAGGTTGTCTAATAATTCAAAAATTAAGCACAAATTATATATTAAATGAGTTTTGATTAGTTGACTTGTAAGACAATTCAGCTGGAGCCAGAACTCAATTTCTTACCAGCATAATGTAACATATGTTAAATGAAAGAGCACTGTTCTGTAGATGCAACAGCTTAGCACTGACCTGTGGCATACTAAATACAGAAAAGTTACTATATAACTCCTCTCCAAAAAAAAACCCCAACAATTGATATTAACTTAGGGACTATACATTTGTTGTAATATACAGTTGAAACCCTTTGCAGTATGAAAAGGTGAGTTAAAACTACAGAAGAATTTAAAAAAGAAGCTAAAAAAATAAATTCAGAGCAACTGAACAACAGTTAAATTTTTATTGAAATTAGCTTTATAATGTGGATAGAATATTCAAGTTGAAAAAGTATTTGTTTTTCACTTCTAAGTGAAATGAATAACATCCGAACCTGAAGTGAAAGGGTGCATAAATCAGATAACAAATTTCTTGATCTGTTATGTCCTCTAAGGGATAGCCTCGGCTTTCTCCTGTGGTCACAAATGTTAGGCAAAGTGAAGAGTTCAGTTTTCTTTGAAAGCTCACCAGTGAGGAGGCTGAGCATGCACAAGGAGTAGGGAGGGGACACAGCTGGGATAGCTGACCTGCACTAACGAAAGGGAAATTCCATAACATATGGCATCATGCTCAGCTGTAAAATCTGGGGAAGAAGAAAAAATGAGGGGGTGTTTGGAGTGATGATACTAAACCTTCTTTTGTCTTCCTAAGTCACTATGTGTGGTGGAGCCTACCATGCACAGATGTTTTTGAACTATATTTTTCACTAGTTGCCTTTGTCAGGTATTTCATCAAAAACTTCAAAACAATTTCTCATCCTTTTTCAGCACAGCCTGCTAAACATACATTTGAGTAAGTGATTGAAACTTTAATTTGGTACAAACCCCTTGCTTGATATTCCCAAAAGAAAAATGAGTTTCTATTTCTTTTGGTGAGCTACTGAAGTTTTGAAAATTATTAAAGATTGGAGTTCTGGTATGCATGCATACAGAACTGTGGACTGTTAATTAAAAAAAAAAAACACAAAAAAACAATGTTATATATATAATTTTATTCTTACAGAGTGTATTAACACACTTCATAACCTTCAAACATATTGATAATAAATTGGTCAGCATTTCAAAGCCTACCAGTGATTTTGAGAATGCTATTCTGCACCTTCCAAAGAAACTTGATATTTAATTCTCACTCCATTAAATTAAATTATGCTACTTTATTAGTTAAACCTTGACCTGGGTTTTACTTTTACATTCTACATAACATTTAACATTTTTCTGAAAGTGAAGTAAAAATAATTGTTCAAAGTTTGGACTGTATAAGCATACAATGTGTGCACTGGAACATAATAAAAATTATAGAAGCTTGCAATTGCTAGAAAGTTACCAAACACATAGTCCATTTGAACTGCATTCTGAGGCATTCTTATGTAAACACTACTTACAGAACTGCTATCAGAAGGGATGTAAAATTTATTTTGCTTTTTCAGAAATTGCATCTTTAAACAAGCTTGTATGATTATGTGTGTATTCTCACAGCTTCATCTCTTTATATTCATTAATAACTTGGAAAGATAGTTATAATTTAAATAAAATAGAAAACAAACTCAATTTTGCCTTTAAGTATTTCTTATTTTTGTATTTCATGAAACATGCCTTATTGTAATTTAAAACTACTTAAAAATCAGGCGATGAACCAAATGAAAACAGTAGGGTTTTTTTTTACAATATGGAGATCAGACCACATTTGAACACAGCCAGGCCTGCTCCAGAATGAGGGCTGCCACAGGGTGCAACAGTGTCCTGTGCTGTGTAGCCTGAATTGCTGTTCTGAATGACATAATGCTGGTTCCAGAAACAACTGGCCCAGCAATGCCTGTCTTTGCAGGCTGCATGACCCTGCATGCTTTGCTAAAAGACTGAAGCAGAACGCCTTGCTGGGACATCTGTACTTATCCTAGTACACATGTTGCTTTCCTCAAAAACTGACCTGGCTAGCAACTTGTGGCACAACTTTATGCTCTTTCAACACACAGTCTGAGGGCGCAGTATAGAAAATGTATCTAGTTCTTCAGTTCAATTGTTTCTTAGGAAAATCTTTAATTGTAATATTTATAGATTGCATAATTGAATCACAGTTGACTTACTTGTCTATCATTTCCTATACTGGGCTCTTTTCCAACCCTGTCCAGTCAAGACAAATTAAGACAAAAGAATAGATTTTGAGTTGTTATTAATTTTAAATCCTATTCACTTAGATTTATTCACTTAGATCCTGTACTAGTGTTGATATTGAAATACCTAACCAAAATAATTTCTAATTTGAAAATATTCATGAAAGAATGTCTTTGACCTCTTAGGAAAAGGTTGCAACCCAAATATACAGCTGAGACCCTAAAGCTGTAAAGTATATGTACGAATCTGTATGACTGGTATATGTACATTTGGTATAAACATTTTCCCTCTCTCTTAATATATTTACTTAAATTAATTCTATAAAGTTTTGTTTCTGAGTTTGATTCTGGAAAGAGTTCATAAGGACAGACATTCTATGGTCTTTTTGGCATACATTCATATGGAGATAGATAAAAAATGTTATCTAGTTATCATTTTGTCTTTAATTATAGATTCTAATGTTTGATCAGATGAATGTCACTTTCCTTGCATATTCTTTATTAAAAAGAAGATAAATATAGATATCCTAAGACCAATTTTGTCCTTATTTTATACAGTTATTGAAAAGAGTGAATATTTTATACCTACAGATGTTTTTAGCATTTCAATTAGACAGAATTGTTCCTACAATAAGCCTTATCTTCTCTTTTTTACAGTTAAAACCTTAACAAAACTATCTGCTTGTCTTTGACCCTCACATACAGGAGATCTATACATTCAATTCCTGTCCTTCTTTACCCTTTCCTACCCTACTTTTTACCATCCTCCCAAGATACAGTCAAGCTAAGCACGAAAGTGCATTTGAATGGTGAAAATGAAAGTACTGTAAAGATGACTGTTTACATAAAGTTAGGATCATGAACGTATGTGTGCATGGTCAGGACTGGATCTTCCTAATCTTTACAATATGCTCTTATAATCTTACAGGCTCAGTACTGTCTAATAAAATAATAACATAAAAATACAATGGGCTTCATGAAAGAGTTTTATTAAGAGGAGGAAGAGACACACCTGTGTTTAAAGGCAGTCTTAAATAGACTGAAATATTGAAAGTACTTAACATACTGAGTATAAGCAGTATAAATATTATTCCCTGGATAATACTTTGCAGATCACCTGCCTTACCTTATCAGTATTGTGTACTTCAGAAGTTTCATTTATTTCAGTCATAAACAGAAGTTGTAACTTATAGCATAAAGAAATAAACAGGGGCTTTAGTTAGAATAGTTGGTTTTACAGGCTACTGTAGGAGCTAAGGATATAGCTAAGGATATGTCAGCATTCCATTTCTAATGGTTTATAACCACAGTGTAAAAATGGCCTTTAGTCTGAAAAGATACCTTGCCAGATAAAGTCTCAGCTCAGAACCAAATTGTTTTAAAAGAACACATTTCCATAGCTGTATTCTCTCTTCTGTATTAAAATTTAATGGTTTAGTTCAGCTGTGGGAATGAGCTCTACATTTGATATTTTGTTAACAACAGCTCTGAGCTGCTAGATAGGTCCCTGTCCTCAACCTATCAGTGGGAACACACTGTAATGAAAGAGGGTGGAATTTTTTTAAGTTTCCTAAGGAGCACAACAAATACACATGAATTTCTTTCCTGCTCCTGAATTCATAGAGGCTGAAAAGCCCTCAGTTTAGCCCAAAAGACACAATACAGTGTCAAAATATCCATAGTGGAAACTCAGTCAGCTGAGCCGGATATTTTTCGTCACACAAATTACTGCCTTGGCTGATGCATTTTGTGCCAAACCTAAGCTGCTTCTAAATTTGAGTTGTTGTTGTTGGTTTGGGTTAGGGTTTTTTGTTTGATTGGTTTTGGTTTGGCTGGTTGGTTGGTTTTGGTTTGTTTTGGGAGGTGGGGATGGTGGTTTGTTTGTTTTGTTTGTGGTTTTTTTGTGGGTTTTTTTTGTTGGTTTTTTTTTTTTTTTTTTTTTTTTAAATTGCACCATTCTGGCTTTAGCCATCCCAAGCTAAGTGCAAAATATATACCACTCAGTTAAATCCATGGCCACATTCTACACAGATTTTTCTCTAAAGCAAGAGCTGCTTTTTCAACTGTATTTTCACCTCATGAAAGCATGCCAGGTAGAGATCCAGCAGTCTGCAAGTAAACACAAAAGTCTACCTCAGTAGGGTTGACTTTTCAATAGCTTCTGTGTATTTCCAGTATCTTATTGAGAATGTGGTGATTCCTTGCTGTCAAAGAACAGAAGTTAAGTAGCTAACATATTAATAATCTGCTATTTGTGAATATCTCCACATATGCTTGTGCCTAAGAGAGAGAAAACAGACCAAAGTCACTGTACAAGCATGCATTTTTATATTAGCATCATGGAAATCATGCTGCCATTGGCATTGTTGTAGTCTGCAAAATGGAAGAATAACCAAATATGTCAAGGTGAAATAACTATAAAATAAATTTCATGGTGGAAAGGAAAGCTATATAATGCGTTTATAATATTTTCGATATTTGTAAAGTAATTTACTGATGACACCATCGTGTTGAACTGGAAAGACTAAGTGTGGTACTGCAGAGGTGGATGGTTTCTTTTCAGTTCTTTTAGGCAAATGGAAGCAATAAAGGATTTTTGGAATTTCTTGACACATTTACATCTTCCATATATCTGCCTGATAGGTTAATTTTTAAAGGATATTACATAATTTGCCCATCTGAGCATTAACAGTTAGCTTTACATTGTATCCAAAGCTGTGGGAGAGTAAATCATTAGGAAATACTTGATAATCCTGGCATAATGATACATGTCTAGTAGCTTATCATATTGTTTATTCAATAGTACATATAAAGTCATTCTGACAGTGGCCTCTAAAGCATTACTGTAAAAAATGTTATATTCCCTGTTAATAGTGCAGCTCTTTTCGTGCAAGTGGTTGGTTGTCATTCTCCATATGACCCTAAAGAGCGCAGTACATAATCTTGTACTGCACGTCATTGTCCTCTCTCTGTGATGTTGAAAATGAGGATCAAACATGGTGGATTTCAATGGCCATTACACAAATGGTTTCTAGAAGTATAGAGGAGAATACAGCATTGTGGTACATTGCTCAAAAGCAAGGATAAAACATTTTTTATATAAAAACAATACATATATATTCCTGTGTGAGGTTTTTCTGTGCTAACCCAGGAAATCATACCTTGGACTCTAATAGAAATCATTTTTTGTAATTTTCCCTGTATTGTAAGTGTGTACACATTGCAGGTTTGTAAGGCTGGTTTTGATCAAGGCATATTGCATTGTCTGAGGCAGAAGTTATTGCACATAGCTCACAATAAAGGGTGATAATGAAAGCTGCCATGCAAGAGTTGTGCTGTCCTGTGATGATCATACCCTTTTTTGACAATGCCATAATGCTTTCAATCCTTTCAAGTAGGGAATCATAACTATGTAACCCTCCCCACCAACTTTTAACAAAAGCAGACTTGTAGATGCAGCAGAATGTTTTTTTGCTTTACACTGCTGTTTCTGAGTGCTGAAAAGGTCCTGGTATATACATGGCAAACTGGCTGTGGAGTGTGGTGTGTGTTTTATACTTTTCCATTATGCTGTTGCTTTTCTGGCTTGAAAGCTCACAAAGAACTGAGAGTTCGCTGTCTGACTTTTGATGTGTGACACTCTCAAAGACTTTCTGCAAATAACTCCTAAAAGTAATGAAGCACGTACTAGAACAAGTAATAGGTTCTGAAATACTCTTAAGATCTTGCAAGAGTTCTGGGGCAGAGAGTCCAGCAACCAATAAAAATCAATATTTTCAATCATCAGAGAGTTAGTATAAAATGTTAATAGTATAATATAGCTCTGTCATATAATGCATACATTGCAGAATGACTCTATATTGATATTAATGTTGTGCAGATTAACTTCTTGGGAAAGCATACAGATACTAGAAAACTGAAATATCACTAAATATTTCTGTTTAATGAAGAAATATAATTCCTGTAAAAAACTATTTAGTTTCTTTTGTAAGTACCTAACTTCTGAGTTTATATTTCTTAAAAGATTATATGATACAGTAAAAATGCAGAAAGAATGTAGTAAAAAAGTGTGTGAAATAGCAGCTAACAGCTTCTGTGATGAATTTGCTGGGTTTTCTCAGCATAGAACAGTGAAAATATGAGGTTATGCAAAATGCATACACTCAAAAAATACAAAAATTACTAATGCCCTTCCTTATAATTAACCATAACCTCCTTTTAAAAATTTGTAATATTATAGAAGGATCTGTCATAATATAGATGCAATTTTGTAAGTAATTCAAACTTCTGAAAAGGAAGTGAACTGGATGTCTTGGTAGGTTTCTGGATGGTTCTGTAGTACCTATGTACTGCCTGGGCTCTATAAATAGTACAACATGGTCCTTTCTTTGAAGCTATGAGTATGGGGTGAAATGATGTTCAGTTTATCATTTTTTGAAATCTCCATTCTCACAATCAAGAGAACTTCTCATGTCCTTTGAAAGTTGAGTTCTGTATTGTAAGGATAGCTTAACTCACACATGCAAGTCAAAAAGCCTGTGATGGAGACTTTTAATACAACATTAATGAAGGTCCACATGGCTGTCAGAGTACAGGCATCTAGTGTAACCTAGTTGTCTAAACTGCATAGCTGAAGAGCATCAAAAGAGACAGACTTTATCTGTGTTAAAAATCCAATTGTAGGTGTTCACCAAAGTAATGTATATGCAGGTTAGGCTAGCAGACACCTGATTTTATATTTCTGAGACACTGAAAATTATAATTATCTTTCCTGCAAGGAAGCAGAATTATTCCTGCTTTTAAGGGGATTTTACAATTCTGTCTTCTTTGGAAAGTAGTCATAAAGAACTTCATGATTTTCATGTGAAAGAGGGGATTTCCTTTAACTCTTTGTATTTGACTGGTCTCATCAATGTCACAGGAAAGCCAAGACCCTTGTGCCCAACCAATCTGTTGGCATCCTGTTATGGGGACTCCACTGAACAATCTGGTGTACTAGAGGGCATCTTCCCATGATATAGAAGAGGGGCTTCTTCAAGCATGGCTCATATGCCAGACTGAGGTACTATGTCTCCTACAATGTTATTGCGCATGTGTTTGTTGCCACATGACTAAGCTCAACCAGGCTCAGTCATATACTGAGGAGAATTCCATCTGGCTGTGTTGTTGAAGGGCAAGATGGTATTTTGTATCTATATATACAGAAGTGTAAAAATCCCCCTTCATCTGTATTTGTAGTGTCAGCCTGGAAGGGTATATCAGAGGTCTCAGGATATTTCATATGCAGGTTCCTCTTGAAATTTGGAAGATAAATAAGCAATAGAGAAGCAGCACAAAAGTTAAAAATATATTAAGAATATGTGAAAGGAAATGGAGAAGTAGCAGCTCAGCAGTTGAACTCTACCCTTATGGCCTTTGCAAAAGTTGTAAGATTTCCTCGAACAGAGTGGTCCCAGATAGGCACTGATGTCTTCCAGATTGAGTACCAAAATTCCATCTGTTACACAAAATAAAGAATACAGTGTGTCCAATTCGTCATGTGAAGTAAGAAATTGGAATGACTTGAACTATTTAGTCATATCAAGTCTCATAACTCTGAATTTTTTTTGCATGCTCTGCATTTGCTTCAAATAGAGAGAGACTCAAAATGAAAGTATTGCTTAAGATGGACCATATTCAACCGTCAAAGGCTATATCGTAACCCTGCATTGTCCTTTCATTCCCTAGTATATCCTTATTCATTTTAATGTAAATGTTGTGGCAGTATATGTATTCTCTGTGCAGAGAGAATAAATCTACTAACTCTACTGCATCTTTATAGTGTCAATGTAATCCCCAGGAACAAGTTTAAAAATCAAGATAATTATGACTATTTCAATACACTTTGCCTTTAACAAAAAGAAAACTCGTGCTTGTACCTCGTACTGTTTCTTTTTCTGAATCTTTGTCTCATTTGGCATTCCTCATTTTACAGAATCTCTAATGATGTGTCATCAGTGAGATGGACCAGTTAAACAGAACTCCTAATGATATTTTCTGACTTATCTCTCTTTAAAAAGCCTTGTCATGTCAGAGACTTCATAAGTACATAGTTAAATTGGTCCACAAATTTTATTTTCATATTCCACGAGTTTATATTAAAAACTCTGAAACTCCTGCAGCAGATGTAGTGAAACAGCTAATGATATTGCAGCTCATATAAATATAAGTTTACATGTTTCTGCTGAATTCCATTTGACAAATACTTTGCACAAAAGCAAGTTTAACAGGATACCTTTGAAATTTCTGAGTTCATTGAAAATGGAATGCGTCACTTCAAATTAACATAAAACAGATAGATTACAGCAGACCAGAACTGGCTGTTTAGTCCAATACATTGTCAACAACAATGGTAAATACTGAAAGTGAATCTTTACTGAAAGTGAGTGAACAGAGTCAGAGGAGTGATTTGAGGTACTGAGGAGTCAAAAGTCAAAATGCTCTTCCAGATCTCTAATCATATTTCAGAAGCTCACTAAGGCAGAGGCAGTGTTTTTGCATTTAGTACTACTTCACAGGCTACTCAATGAAAGAAAAATCTGACATTTAGTACCTACAGATGTGTTGCAATGAGGAATTCCAGAGCTTCAGTACATGACATATAAAAAATGCCACCTATTTTTGGTTTCTTAAGCCTGCTGATTGCTAATTTTACTGTAAGAGACAGTGAACAAACTTTACCTATTCACCATACCAGTAATAGTCACATCCCTCCCCTTGGGTGTCTTCAGTACTGAAAAGTCCTACATTTCAGTTGCTCTTTGCATGGAGTTGTTTCTCTACCTTGAATCAGCCATGATTTTCTCCAATTTTTATTCCTATTTTCTTGAACAGCACAAGATGTGAATGCACAATGGCAGACTGCAGTTTATTTTCTATCTCTTTCCTAATAATACCTGGCATCCTATTTCAGTTATCAGCTGCTTCTGAGCAGTTGCCTAATGTTTTTACAGAATGCCCTATTATAACCCACATTTTAAATTTCCCAGCAGGTCTTATACCACAATACTGTGTATTTAAAGCTGGGATTGTTGAACCTATGTGCATTGCTTTTTGTTTATCTATGTTGTGTTCTGTCTGACGTTTTGTCATACAATCAGCCAGTGTTGTAAGGACTTTCCGCAGTAATCCACAACTGGCTTTTGGGAATTCTCTCCTGAATCACTTAGTACCACCATGCACCCCTCCCTCACCTGTTGTCTGGGTGTAGATTTGACTTCCCAGCCCTGAGCTGCCCCTCTTTCTCTCTCCACTCTTCAAAGTGGGGGGAAAGAAAAAAAAATGAAGGGGGGAAAAAAATTGAAAGAAACTGAATTAAATCAGAGTATATAGGTATATTTCCAAATGTTTACAATTATATATATACAATCTGCACCCAAAATAGGAAAAACACCCAGGGGAATAGGAAAAGGGAGAGGGAAGGGAAAGGGAAGGAGGGAACAGGGACAACAGAGGGACAAAACAGAGCAAATGGGTACAATTAGACACCCCCACCCACACTCCCAAGCAAACCAGTACAACACACTCCTACCAACAACCCTCAGAAGACCAGCTCCTCTCACGCTTTCCCTCTCTGAACTCCTGCAAGGCTCTGACAAAGGACTGAGGCAGAAAAAAACCTGTTGCACCAGCCCATGCTGGAAGAAGATCCACAACTTCTTATCTCCCTCTGTGATATACTCCCTTGTCACATGGGAGGGGAAAAAAACAAGTGGGGAATACCTGGGAGATGGGCCTTTTCCTAGTTACACCTGGTTACTAGGGAAAGCCTGGATCAAAACTATCACACCTGTCCACATTACACCATGCAGCCCAGGTCCTCTCACAGATCACATCCAGGGGCAACCTACCCTTGAAATGAAAATAGAAAATGTTTTCCACTGTAAGTTTTCTACTTTCTACTGATTCTTTAAAAGTTGAAGAATCTGCTACATAAAAATTTTTAAATTTTAATTATCCTGATAAAAATTAAGTTAATTCCTTTTAGGCTGGAGCAATCCTGTGTGTTAAAGAGTTTAATAGAGTTACACAATCTTTCTAAATGAACATTTTCTTTGGGTGTTTCAATATTTTATACTACGTTTAAATTTCTGCCTGCAACAACTTTTTAGTATCACAAAATTTACACCATTTTATACATAAATTGTTGTTTTCCAACATTCTCTAGGAGTACTGCATGAGGGCACAGTTCACTGTTATATAGACATAAAACATACATTGTTTTTTGACTGACTGTTCTAGCTCAAACTGCAGCAGTCAAGTTCGCTACTTCAGGCAAAACTCCCTCAGACAGATGAAACACACACGCACAGAAGTAGAATTGACATCAGCTAACCACATGTCTCTGTTTAATTCATTATTTGTTTTCACCATATGCTATTACTCCAATGCAGTCTCTGCCTTGTCCTTTCAATAAACTCCTATGGTACTTCTTAGAATAATACAGATCCCTTTTACTTTCCAAATTTCCCTAACTTTTTAATTTTGCCAAGCAGTTACTTGCCTCTTGTGAGCCATATGAGGAGCATCTGAGGGAACTGAGGGGGTTATTTGCCTGGAGAAAAGGAAGCTCAGAGGTGACATCACTCTCTACAACTGCATGAAAGGAGATTGCAGTGAGGTGGAGGTTGGTCTCTTCTCTCAGGTAGCAAGTGATTGGACAAGAGGAAATGGCCTCAAGTTGAGCTAGGGGAGATTTAGGTTGGTTCTTAGGGAAAATTTCTTCAGTGAAAAGGTGGTCAAGTATTGTAACAGGCTGTCCTGGGAAGTGATGGAGTCACCATACCTGGAAGTGTTCAAAAAACATGGTGATATGGCGCTTGGGGACATGTTTTAGCGGTGAACAGGGCATTGCTGGATAATGTTTGGATTCAATGATCTTTGAGACCTTTTCCAACCTAAATGATTCTATGGTTTTAAAAGAAAGAAAGATGAAGTCTCAAAGCTAAAAGGACAGTGTACACAGCAAGAAGGAAAATGCCTAAACAGAATGATAGACCACTTACACATATGAATATGTATGACTGTATACACATTTTCATTCTTCCTTTTGATAAATGAATTGTATGAAAGACAAAGATTGTAGTTGCCTTGAGTATTTACAAGAAGATATTTTTTAGATAGTATGAACATCCAAAACTCTGCAATTTGTATGTGCACGTCCCATATTTGTCAGCGTTCATTTCCTAGCTTGTGGTTGTTTCTGTGTGGCCTTCAACTTTTACACACAGCCACAATTTTCTGTTGACCAATATAATATTTTAGGAGCACCACTGATTTCCCAGTAATTCATCCATGGGATCATGTTCATAGGAACACTTAAATACAAGCTTTACAAATAATTCTTCAGTGAGCACTATTTATGGAAGATACAGTTAATTTTCTGAGCAGATATTCCTCATGTCATATGTAGGCTGAGCACACAAAGGTAAAAAAGCAACAATGAGTGAAAAGGTTTGATTTAGAAGACTAAATTAAATAATGTAATTTTCAATGGAATTTTGCAAATGAGGTCTTATAAAATATAGATTCGGAAGTCAGTGTCTGTGGTTTCTTCGGATGCTTTTGAGCTGAAGTGACTCTGGAGGAAGGGATATCAGGACAAATTACTGGTGAGGAGTAATACTGTGATTTCTGGTCATAATTTAAAATTTAAAATTTGTTTATAAATCAGTGCCTTTCTGGTTTTCACAAAATCTCAGAATAAGCTGAGTTGGAAGGGACCCACAATCATCAAGTCCAGCTCTTACCCTGCACAGGACCATCCCCAAGAGTCACACCATGTGCCTGAGAGCATTGTTGAAATGCTTCTTGAACACTGACAGTTTTAGTGCTGTGGTCACCTCCCTGGGTAGCCTCTTCCCACCATCTGGATGAAGAACCTTTCTCTAATATCCAACCTAAACCTCCCTTAACACAACTTCAGACCATTCCCTTGGGTCCTAAGACTGATCACCATAAGGAAGAGATCAGTGTCTGCCCTTCTGCTTCCCCTAATGAGGAAGTTGGACCTCTGGTGTTATTGTGCAGTGTATGTGCCAATAATACATTATTGAGAATTGCTAAGAACTAACACACACACTTTATTTATTCTTATAGTGAGACTAGAGAAGTTGATGCAATTGATAGTAACATCTGTACCATTGTTTTAAGACATCTTGCACTATATTTTTTAGGGTGGGGAGTGTCTTAAACTTGTAATTTCATAATGAGAAATGGATATAAACACCCAGTTTCAGAAGGTCCAGGCATTCACATGACCACAAGTTATGTACAAATCCATGCTGCATTCTTATATAAATGTCCTTGTATTGTAAATACGGAAAGTGTGTGTAATTTCCTATAGCTTTCAAAGCTAAGTTTTCCTTGGGATTTCAGTCCCTTCTTTCAGCCAAGGCAAGATAATATCTGTAGTTAGTGTAAAACTGTCTTTATGTTTCATTTGTCAGTTTATCATGCTTGGGAAAAGCAATTGCTTTCATCATTTTTACTTTTGGGGGGAAAGGCAAGGAGAATCTTATGGATGGGATGTTCAACACCATAGGCCTTTCACGCTGCTTTTTGTGTAATGAAAGTAAAAAATGCTATACATAATTTACATGGTTAGTAACTTATGAGTCTCATTGCCTTAAATGAACTTGGCCAATATAGAACACAGGCATTCCCTTTTAACAGAAATACTACAGACTGTTCTGCTTAGATGGTATATATGATTTCAGAAGGAGGTGTGGAAGGGATTGGGGAGCAAATGGAGAGACATAGATTGGACTCACTCAGTGGATAAAAAATTTGCTGGATTGTTGCACTCAAAGAGCTGTGGTCAACAGCTGGAGTCCACGTGGAGACCAGTGATGAGTGGTGTTCCTAAAGGTCGGTATTGAGACTCACACTGTTCAATATTTTTGTCAGTGACATGGACAGTGGGATTGAGTGCACCCTCAGCAGATTGGCCAGTATCAGAAGTGGTGAGTTTCTCCCTCTGCTCTCCTACCTGGACTACTGTGTCCACGTCTGGGGCCCCCAACACAAGAAAGACATTGACCTGTTGAATGGAGTCCAGAAGAGGGCAACTAAGTTGATCAGAGGACTGGAATGTGTCTCCTATGAGGAAAGGACGTTATAGTTGGGACAGTTCAGCCTGGAGAAGAGGAGGCTTTGGGGACACCTTATAGCAAGATTCAATGCCTAAAGGGAGCTTACTGGAAGCTGCATAAGGGACCGGAGAAGGACTTTCAACAAGGTCAGGTGGTGATAGGACAAGGGGAAATGGCCTTAAACTGAGAGAGGGTAGGTTTATATAAGATATTATGAAAAAACTCTACTATGAGGGTAGTGAGACACTGGAACAGGTTGCCCACAGAGGTTGTGGACTCCCCAACCCTGGAGGTGCTCAAGACCAGGCTAAATGGTGCTTTGAGCAACCTGATGTAGTGGAAAGTGTCCTTGCCCATGGCAGGACAGTTAGAGCTATGTGATCTTTAAGTTCCCTTCCAACCCAAGCCATTTTATGATTCTATGAATTCAACACTAAAAGGAATAAGGTAAAAGAATTTAAATATTGAATATTGTGTTTAAAAGTTGGAAAACACATTAAAAGTTCTTCTGAAGGGACTGTGAGTCAAATCTAGAATGCAAAAGCTTTCATTTTCTCTCCCACATTATAAAAAAACACAAGCAAAGGCAAATTTGCAATCTTGTCTCAAAAGGCTGGCAGTTCAGAGAGTTGCTACAGAAACCTCTGTAATGGTTTGGCTTCCTTTAAAATTGTATGTTTCTTGATGAATAATACCTGAAAGCTGTAGATATGGTTTCAGTAATGCACAGTATGTTCTATTCACTCACCTTAGGAAAAACTAAACTTCAACATTATGAACAGACAAGGTTTTATCTAAGGTCTATATGAAACACTTAGAGATAAACAGTTAGCATGGCATATTTTTGTTCTCCCAAAGGAATAATCTTCTGTTGAGATATTGGATTTGTTATCTTCACTGGACTTCAGTTTAACACTTCTAACAAAGCATGCATTTATGTGATGTATGTATCTGCTCAGCAGCTAAATGTATTTCTTATAAGCCAAGAATGGCCAATAGAAATCATCCTGGCTGCACTATTAAGAGTAAATAAAGATCCATTCTTTAAAAAGTCTTTAGTTTGAGTGTATAATAGCATATATATAATCTAGAAAAAACATATACAAACACTCCACTGAGTGTTTAAGACAGGTGAAAAACATAGTTGTATTGTTTCTCTAATCAACTCACAGGCAGCCTGTAATGATGGCATGGAATCTAGCAAAACAAAACAAATCAAGGCAAAAAATCAAAGCCAAAAAAGCAAATCCCAAATGCTCAAACACAATATTTTGCCTGAATAAAACACATTTTCTTGTTAAAAATGCCTTTGCCACACTTCGCTAGTTTAATCTTTTACCGGGCTATACAAACGTAGGAAATTAGCCTCTTCAGAGGAAATCTTTTTAGATGGAATAATTTCCTCTCTTTGGAGGAAATCTTTTTAGAGGAATCCTTAAGATGAATTTTTTTTAAATTTGAGGCCAAGCATTTATTTTTAGAGAGTGAATCTTTTGTTTGTGTGTAGTGATAGTAGTGATCCAGTAGTGATAGCACTAAAACAATTCAGAATTAAAGAGTTTCAAGATCTGATTCCCTTCTATGCAAATTGATGGGATTGTGCAGATGGCTTCTGAAGTCTAGTTTCAAATAAGATAACTGCCTCCCAGAATCAATAATTTATAACTAATGGCTTGAACAGTACTGAAAACACCTGGGGAGACTCAACTATTCATCTTTTAAAAGAAACATGCATTTCATTTATATATTGGGTTTCTTCCATAGAAGCTTTCTTCAGGATCTTCCCATATACAAGCTCTATTCAGGAGTTTTATTTCTAATATAAGTGAATCTGAAAATCAAAACCAAATACTTTTATTGAATGACAACAACATTTTAATATTAAATCAAGGCAGTCTTTGATTTTGCTTTCTAACTGGCATTCAAATTTGGTGAGTATATATGAACACACCTTTAAGATGAAGGATTGTTCTGCAACACATTTTCCCTTTTCCTGTAAATCACATTACATAGGGACAACTTTGATTTTATATGTAACCATTTAACAAGAGCTTTAATATATATTTTAAAAAGCTGAAAAATTGTTATTTTTACCTTCCTAATGGTAATTTCCCCACTGAATTAATACGTCTAAACAGTGAATTCAGACTAGCTTTTAATGAATAAGATATATCCTCTTATGAAAAGTTTTTTTTACTTGTGATTCAACCTTACTATGCTTTTCCCCCATTTTTCCCAGTTCCTCTGTGAGATTCTTAGAAGAAAATAATTTTCATTATCTGTCTTAAAAAATGTCTGGTAACAAAGTCCAATTGAAAACCTCATTAATTTAACGCACAATTTGAATTTTCCGCTCGTAGAATTGAAAGGTCCATTCCTACTTTTAAAAGTAAAATTTAAAGTTTTGAGTTATCAAGAGGATACTTTTTCCTTAGAGGATGGGGAATGGCTGTGATGCTGCAGATTCTCCTCTTTATTTCACACATATGCAAACTGCACACAGGAAAGTAATCACTTTCTGGATGATGGTCACACCTTGAATAGGAGTAAGAAGAAACTCTGTTTCCCTGAGTTTGGGTTGTAGTTTGTTTCAGCTCTAGTTTACATACCCTAATTTAGAGCTATATCACATCTCAATAGAGTAAAGATTTTCTACTAATAGTTCCATTATTTTCTCCGTGACAGAATTTAACATCATCTTCATTTAAATGCTAATTTTTTCCAGTTAATTGCAGAAATAATATGCTTGAAGACAAATTTAACATTTCAAGCCCTGCTATGCAAAATAATAGCAAAATTCATGCAAATCATCCAAATCAGTCAGTAACTCTCCAAGACAGCACCAGGAGAAACATATTAAAAGTGAATAGAAGGTGAGAAGCACCACTGCTGGCTTATTGCAGAAACATCCCTTCTGATTTACTGCAGATAGTTTAAACTGGGTTTTGTTTATTTTTTTTATTGGTTTGGGGTTTTTTTGTTGTCCTTTTTTTTTTTCTTTTAACTGTAGTGGATTAAGTAGCAGAGTATAAACACACCAGTCTGATATCTTCACAACAGACCTCTTCTTTGTTTTCTCAATTTCAGATGCAAATAGTTTTAATCATTTATTATCTCACATTTATTCACACAGTCTGAGTTAATGGAGCATGTTACTTCTTTGTCTGTGGTTATATTTACATGAGATTTAGAAAGAGATGCTTATTCAACAGTGTCATCAAAACAGCTGCTTTCTCTGGTTAGGCACGTCTCCCAGTTGTAATGAAACCAGTGAAATAATGTGTTTAGTCTAAGCAATATTCACATGAAAACTAAATAAACTTCCTGTCTAAGACCTCCTCACCAGCATGCACTTCAGATTTGAGGAAACTAGATACTCTGAGAACACAAAAAATTTGAAAGACCAAAATAGAAACAACAGCTACAGTGGTAATTACAGAAATGAATTTCATCTGTAATTCACATAAATTCCCACTCTTTTCCTGGGGTAAATTCTTCAGAGAGACTGGAGGACTTGTTTGCAGGTAGCCATAGGTAAGCAAAACGGGTGGAAGCCATGTTAAAGCCAAAAATGTACTAAGTGAGATTTTGCTGGCTTAAAACTAGTCTAGATAAACTAAATATCTGTACTAGAGTTTAGATATTTAAAGGAGCCAATCAAGTCAATTTGCAGAGCTCAAAGCCATTCAGTTGGCCCTGGACATTGCTGAACAACAGGGGTGGCCAAGACGTTACCTCTACACTGACTTGTGGATGACAGCCAGTGCCCCATGTGGGGGTGTCTATATCGATGGAGAAAGACTAATTGAAAGCATGGAAAGACCCATGTGGGCTGTTGATGTGTGGTAGGGCACTGCTCTTGAGTAGAATCTCTGGAGATTTGTCATGTGGATGTTCATGTGCCCAAAAGCTGAGCTAATGAGGAACATCATACCTGGACTAGTGTAAGGGAGAGTTGTTCCTGGCTCAGTGGGCCCATGATGCCTCAGGCCAGCTGAGAGGTGGATTTAACCATGGACAATATTTCTAAGGTTATCCACAACTGTGAAATGAGTGCTTGCTAAGTGACTCCAGTGTGGGGATGGTGACCCCAGTGTGGGGATAGAGACCCCTGAAGAGGGGATAGTGACCCTAGTGAGGGTATAATGACCCCTGAAAAGGGGATAATTGATCCCTGAGAAGGGGATAGTGACCCCAGTGTGGGGATGAAGACCCTGAGAAGGAGATTGGATGATCCCAATGTGTGCCTCAAGGACATTTAACCTTGAGAAGACAAAATAACTTGCTTTTTGAGTTGTGTGTTGCAGGACATGAACCATCGGGTGAAGAAGACCTGAGCTGAACCCATGTTACTGTCCAATGATGAACTACTTTCTTTTGTATAATATAAGAAGTTTGCTACTTCAGGTTTTGGGGTTTTTTCCCTCTCCCTCCTTTTCCCTTGGGGGGGAGGAGGGGGGAACCCTCTCTCTCTGTGTTGGGCAGTTAGCGTTTTCCCAGCTCAAACCCCCCCAACCCCAAAACAACATCAACAAAACCAACCCCAAACCACCACCACTAACAAAACTCTACACCAAAATGCTCCAAAAAACTTGTAGCATAAACAACTGAATACAGATGGCTGGAAAACGTAAAAGTCAAATAGAGAAGGCCTAGCTTACAATCAGAAAGAAATAGGCACTGAAACTGACCAAATAACACAAAGGGTTTATTGTCAAACAGGTTCATGATGAATAGAATGATTTAGAGGGAAGTAAAAGCTTGCATATGTGATCTCTAATAGCATGAGAGACAGGGAAAGTTCTGGATTACAAAGAAGTGGAGTAATAAAAAGTGCTAATTAGTGTTGATTTGATGATTTGGTGATTGTCAGTGTTGATTTGATGGTTTCCTGATTGTCACTGAACAGATATTAAGTAGAACATGTGTTCATCTCCCAGCTCTTCCACTGCCACACTAGCTAATGAGTAGCATGTCTGGAGTTCTATTGAATTATTATTTTACTCTCCATGTCTATGTACACTTCAGTTGTTAGGTAGGCAGAATAGCTATTGCCGTTTTTCAGCTACACTTTCACCTACAAACTGGGTTTGATGTAGTCCTGTCATATTTCGGGCAAGTTAAGATCATTGTCTTGCCTGTGGATTTTATGCTTTGAGCCCATTTTTTTTTTTTTAAGAAAGGAATTTATAGGGACAGAAGAAACAATGGACAGTATTTGTGAATTGGAAACTAATTTTTTCTTGAATTTATACATAGAGCACATACTATGAAATTGTACATTAAAAGAGGTATACTATAATTAAATCCACATCCATGAGAAACCCATCAACAATATTATAGGAGTAATATTTTTCACAGATAATATCACAGACATTTTGTGCCACCAGTGTGGTTCATTATTCTACCAAGGCCTTAATCTTTCATTATTCATAGTTAAAACTAAATTAAGATTTGTTCTCCATTCCCTGTAGATTTGTCCAAGGTGGCAGCTGTGGAGATTGCTCTATATTAGACAGTACTGATAGCATAATAAAGTTGAATGAGATTTTTGAAAATATCTAATCCACAGTTTGTCAAATTTTATATGCTCTTATAAAAGAAACCACTCTCTGAAAAACAGGTCTAGTCACTGTGGCCTTGCCAAAGTAAAACCAGTGAAGTCTGTGAAGTTGTAGTCATTTTTTTTTCCTTTACATTACCATGTATATTAGTACTTGAACAGGCTATTTTATTACAAAGTACAGGAAGGTTCTGTCCAACAAAAAAGGGATCTGGAACTGCCAAAATGTATGTGTCAATGCTTTTCAAAAGCTTATCTCTCTTTCTCTTATTATTAGTCAGTTCTTTGAGGAAAGATCTTGGAGCTGCTTGAAGTGAGGTACTGGTGATACAGGTTCTTTTCACTTACTTTGACTCCTATAAATGTAAAAAAAAATGAAATGAAATGAAATTGAATTAAATAGGAGAGAGAGAAATTTCATGTGCTGAAAGGATGGAGGCATGTTGAAATCCAAGAAATAAAATTAAAAAGAGAAACTACCAAGAGCAACTTAGGGAATTTTAAACCAATCACTATAGCCATTTAATTCTCATAACAGAATATTACTTCTCCCATTTTAACATGAAGTAGCCTTTTCTAACCCAAACACAGGAAATGTGAAATCAGCACAGCAGTAAATGTAACTTTTGTTCAGCAAACTCTGAGATGTGTTTTGAGATGCAATCAGGATAGCTCAATCATTTACCCTACTGGGAACACTGTTCACAATATACCTACTTTCTGTAACTCCATGCAGTCTGGGAAGTGCATTCAGTTGTTTTGGTTAATTAGAGAATGGTCCCTCGATGCAGAATGAAGATGAATCTAATACCTGATATGTGAAGCTTTGGAAGTATGTAAGTGGTTGCTATTTTTGACATGTATCAACAACAAAAAAATACACTTACTTTTCTATAAATATGTAATTGCTACATTGTGCTGATCAGCTCTTGCTTTTAAGCAGCTGAATTCTGATTTACATGCTATGCCTACAGTAGTCATACAGACAGATTACATCTAGTAAAAGGCATAGGTCACTATTTTAAAAATGCCATTGTTCCTCAGTGTAGGACAAAAGGTACATGCCATTTTGTAATTTATCACTCTCCATTTTTGCTAGGGAAATATCCTTGAAATGTATGTCTAGGGGTTAGGATCAGTCTTCTTTTCAAGATTTATATTCCCTAACAAAGATAAGTACTTGACTGAGTATAAAACTCAAATAAAAGTTTAATTAGAATGCAAACATCCTAGTCTGAAACACTGTAGACTAGTTTTTAACCATTGTATTAAAAAAGAAAAAGATACATGTTTTTTTTTCCCCATTGTCTCAAAATCTAGGGAAGGGAAACAGAAAAGCCATCCAAACTTATTCACAATGAGAAACAGATGTGTCATGTAGTGTTACCGTATTATTCATGGGATTTTGGTATCTGTATTATTTCAGATACACATTTCCCAGGTATACTCAGAGCACAAAAAGCTTTGAAGTTCTACAAGTGTTATAATAAACCTCTGATTCCTTTCCATGGGAATGTCTTGCCTAGGATTGCAAGCTTGTAGTGTAGAAAGGAGACAGAAACAGCTCTCTAGGCAGCTTTTGAGCTTCAGTGGGAGTAAAAGGGAAGTACTTCCACTGAAGAGGGCTGAGAAATAACTGCATAGTGACATTCTGATATTACATTATGTTTGTCTTATGGTACATCTTCAGTTCCTGCTTGGCAATGCTGCCTGAATATTGTGAAAAGATTGTCTGACAGCACCACAGTGCAGAGTCAGGGCATCAATTGCAATTATGTTGTTGCTGTTCAGCTCCATTAGATAAAGTATTTTTCATGCCCCTCTTAGAGGAGGTCACTGACCTACAACGTCCATGTTCCAGCAGAAGTTATTGTGGGGGCAGATGGAAAATCAAGAGTCAGAATTGTAAGCAGTAAGTCATCTCCAAGGAAATTTACCAAGGAAATTTGGGACAACATAGTTTGAATCCATGCATCAACTGAAGGCCTTCAAATGCAATTGACCATTTAGAAAAGAGTGGTTCTCTTGCACAGCAGAATAGTTTCATATGTGCCCAAGTCAATACAAATCTGATGATGGAAAAACTGCAGCTATGAGTTCTGAATTACCAGCAATGGATATGTGGTGATACTGAGTACTAGTAGATGCTTCATGTATATCAACATAATTAACTGGAAGCTAATTTAAAGATATACTTTTTTTTTTGTATAATGAACAGCAGTGTCTAATTCTAAATTTCCATGTAAGTAAAAAAATAAATTGGAAGAATAATTAATCAAATACTGCTGCAATATTAAATAGCTAATTTACCAAGAAAATTGTTTTTGAACTCTGGTGTGAAGCCACCTCTGGCTATTTTAGATTATGCTGTATAAATTATGTATGGAAGTGTATTTTGACTGCCAGAATACTTTAGTGTAAACCCCAACCCTACAAATCCATATCTGCTGCTGATAATACAACCCCAGAAATGTTGACACATTTCTTTCTAGAATACTTATTCTCTTCCACGTAAAAATAAATTTTACTGATACAAAAATAGAAGATATTGCTTGTAAGTTTTTTTGGTGTTACATGTCACATTTTTGTTTCATTTAATTGGAATGCCATTTAAAAACAAGAGCTGCTAACTAAGAAGCTGGCCAAAGAAATGGGAAAAGTATAATAATCAGTTTAAATATCAAGGTTCAAATGTAGACTTTGAAACTCCCAGTAGGAACGGGATGGAAATTTAATGCTGGCTCTGACTAAGGAATATTTTAAAAACCTGTTTATAGAAAATGTTTATTGCAATTCTTGAATAATATGCAGTATCTCTGAATAGTGAGGAAACAATAATCAGTGAAATACCTGTGGTATTCTGCTCTGGCATTTATAATTACTGTTACATGCAATTTATTACCAGTGTGTATAGACATAGTTGTAAAACAAAATTACATAATTAGATAGCACATGATAGAACTCTTTAAACCAGCATACAAATCTTTTGTTGTTATACTTAGAGACTTGCTCAGGTAAGACTTTTTTTATCATGTATAATATTTGAGGGGGAATCTTCATCAATTAGGAAGTCTAAATGACCTCCTTGTATTGGAGGTAGAAGTGAGGCCAAGACAATTGCTCTCTCAGCACTGCTGTAGGTATTTCCAGAGCTCCTCCAGTTCAGAGGTGCTAAATATAATAGTCAGATTTCAACAAGACTTCTCCATGGTTTAATGGTCTTATACTTAAGTAAGCCATAAAGTTTAATGGTTGTATTTGTGTTTAAGGCCAGAAACATGCTTATATACTTTTCTGGTCCCAGACCATTATTACCATCATTGAAATATCTGAACTGCATAAGTGAGGCAATAAATAGAAGAATGTTTTGTCGAGGAAGGTTGCTATTTGTATTACCATTCCACTGATGCAAGGACAAGTGAGGAGGAGATTGAAGATACTTTCGCAAAGAAGCATGATGCCTCGCTCCATAAGTAGTTCCAACTGAATCACAGGGGATCATGCTCTAGCTCATTATGATTACACAAAGTATCACAATTTGGCTTGAAACAGCTTTCAGAAAAATCACACAGGAAGTTTGTGTGAGATCTTAAAGCCTCATTATCTGACTCTTAGCCAATGCTTTAAATACAAGACCATCTGAACTGCCTTATTTTCCAGTCTCCTTTTCAAGAAGGTCACTATTTTGTTACTTCTCTCATGGGGTGTGAGTTTCAGTAATTACATCAAGAAGCTGTGAGGACGTATTCTGAAAAAGATGAATTAGTTTCAGCATAATAAAGGCTCTGGCTTTGAAGATTGAAAGTTTCTTAGCCTATTCACAAACGTCTGAACTATTGCCTTACTTTTTATTCATAAAATATGATTTTTTAAGCTGGTAGTCATAAAATGGACAGGTGAAATCAGATATCACTGCATAGATTTTGAAGAGTCAAATTCAAACAGCACAATTTAAATGTCTGAGATTATTAGTGTCATCATGAAATGTGTCATGATTATTAGTGCTGTCATGTCTATTTTTCATAAAAAATATGAATTTTATTAGGCTCTAATACCTTCTTTGGTGGGGCATTGACAGAGCAATTAAGAGCCCTTTATTTATAGTTGCAGCCCAGCACTTAATATCTGAAAATTCTTGCTTTTATTGTAAGCAGAAATGTACAAGAGAATGGTTTGTGATTTCATGAGCACTCCTAATGCCAGAATTACTGGATCATTGGAGCATCTGAATTGCAACAGGTTACTTCATCCACAGTGAATTTTCTGGCTAGAAGGGAAGCAGTTGGCTCCTCATCTGTACAGTTACTGAGTACACCAAGTTGCAACCACCACCCATCCCGATGACATATTGGAGCTTGAGAACTTGATTAAATCCACTTACTGGTGAATCCATAAGAGCTGAACTGAAAACTTTTCTTCATTGAGTTGTAGTCATAGTTATCAGGATAATTGGAACTAAGCAAGGATCTAGTTATGCTACTGACTCAGCTGCTCCAATATTCAAACTTTACACACTTTCACTGGAAAGGGGTCTTAAAATTTACTTAGCATAGATGAAGATATCAGTTCAATAATCAGTAAAATAAAGGAAATTAGAGTCTTTCAATGTGTATTGCAATCAGCTTGGAAATTAGGACTGGGGTAAGGAATTCCATTTTGATTTTACAGAATATTTGGAGGGCAGAAAATAACTATTGGAATCATAATTTTCCTGTTATAGGGACTTGTGTACCACACATGAAAGGTCTTTGATGAACTCTGTAAATTTCAATATAGAAAGTGCAAAGGTCTGTTTGTGTTTTCTTGTTTCCAGATTATCTGTCACTGTGGTAATGGGGGCATTCAGTACAGCTCTAGCTTTGAATGGAAAGTGGTGTAATGGAGTAGCACACTGCCAGCTGCCAGCTCATGCTTTCCCTCCTTTTTCTTCTATAATGACACTTGGCTGAGTTAAGCTGAAATGGCTATAATGAGCATGACCCACATTTCTTTCTCCAGCAATGAGGAACTGACCATGCCAACAGGAGCTCTCCTCACTGTGTATCTCTTCAAATTTGGACAGATCTGTGTTTGATAGTACACCAACTGCAAAATGAGCCGAGTATATCAGCAGTTTGGAGACCCAATTTCTATGTGAGAGTAACTAGACTTTAGTTACATTTTATTTTATGAATAATATTACAAATATTCCTCAAAGCTATATGCCAAAAGAAATCAAATACTAAACAGAGGAGGAAAAATTGACCTGCCTTATTTGAGGTATCTGAAATACTTTGTTCAGATAAAACATGTGCTTATGTGCCTGCTTGTTCTGTCATTATGCTCATATTTTTTTTTCTGAAAATTATCTATCATGAGAAAGAATTCTAAACTTGCTGCCATACTAAGAATGTTCTCACTTATGCTAAATGTACTATACTACCAAAGCCAGTCATAAGTAGACATTATTTCTAGTGGAAAAGGTAGTTTATATCTGCAGCAAAACAATATTTTTTTTTAATCTGGTCACAATGACACATCTATTGTATATCTTGATTGTAAGAGCAGAAGTATTGTTTTTTATTGAATTTCCAATTTTGTTATTTTATCTCATTTCTCTTCTGCATTGTTCATGTATAAACTCCCCTTTTTTTGAGGAAAATGTCTTTTTTTTTATTTAATCAGGAGGGTGTGCTAGCAAATTATCTTTCAACTGGCAGAAATAATTATTAGTATGTGCCATAAAATGATAATGTAGTATCATCTGAGAAGACAGAAGCATGTTTATTTCTTCTCCTATCCAGACAATAAAAGGGATTACTGTTATCTTGTTTATAAGATAACTTTCTTTAACAAAGAAAGTTTTGTGTGGTTTCTCAAGGGACCTTAGATTTTTCCAAACATAAGTAATACCATGCTGTAATGTTAAACATGCCAAATTGCAGTTGCAAAATCATAATTATCAGCTAGTCAGACACATGATGTCAACTCCTATTTGTACAACTGATGTCCTTAAGCCTTCAAAATAAAGACTATTCCATGTTAGTAGGACTTTTTTTGTTTGTTTGTTTGTTTAAATGTTTCAGGGTCATAGACAAAAATGTTCACTGTGGGCTTTATTAAGGAAGTTGGAAAATTAGGAATCTGCTGTATTTTCTTGATTTTCTCCTTCTCTAGAAATCTTCCTGATGCCTCATTTTAGACTTTGTTCCATTTAACATTTTTTCAGATTCCTCACATAGGCACAGAAACAATTAAGGTTTGCGATGAGATCAGTCAGCTATGGACATTGGGCCAGATACTAAGTGAAGGAAAATCTAAGAAGCTGAAAAGAGTGTTCCGTTGCACTCAGGGACATACCATAGTAAGTGCTTTTATTTGGTAAGCATTCTCTGGCTGCACATCAAGAATATATGTGTAGCCTATAAATTATTGGTTCTGTGTTTTGTTTAAGCCAGGTAGCCATGTGTTGAACCATAGTATAAAAACGTCTCGTTGCAGGTTGTTTTGTTTTTAATCTCAGACTATTTGCTAATTTTATAGACTAAATTCAAGTATACAACCATTTATAAGATAGCTAAGATGTATATATAATCACAGTATTTGTAAGGCCCTGTGAGGACCTAAATTCCTTTAGAAATCCAAAATATTGATTGAAATCATCATAGTTTCTTTTTTATTGTCACCACCCTGTATTTATGCATAGAATACAAGCAAGTGAGAATAAAGAGCAAAGAGTGGGAGTAACCATATAGTCCCATATTTCTTCTTCAGTCAAGCCCACACATATTTTTTCATTTCTGCTCTCTAGAACGAGATCCAGTTCACTAGTATGGGCAACCTATTCTCAATTCCAGATGTGAAAACAGGAAAAGGAAATGAAGGAATAAAACAGGGAATAATGAAGGATAGTACTTAGCTACCAGTAAGCGTTATTTCCATGTGTTAGTCTTGTCAGCAAGGGTGTATGTGAGTGTAATAAGAATATATACTGGGAAAAAACTCCAGGTGTTCTGCAGTTTAGGAATCAGGTCACCTAAATACATCCATTGCTACTTCAAAAAGGTTTGTCTACTGTCTAATAAAAATGAGGTATTAAGAAATTGTATCCGTTGCTACAGCATTCAGTGTGATCATTGATTTCCTCATGATTAACCACAAGTAACTGTGTGACTCTTGTACTTTAAAAATTAATTCAGCACTTTACCTATTTAAGTAATGCATGACAAAGGCTCTTAGAGTTCAAGCATGGAATAATGGTGTCATTTTAACCATATCCTTTATTTTCCTTTGTGGGGGATTTTCTAAAGCAGATTAAAATCTGCTTGTCAATCTTTTAAACACTGTTATATATTGTTCCAGAGGAAATATAATTTCAACTATTCTGAAGCTGATGTTCTTTTAAAGTCTGAAACACTCCTTTCCATAACAAGGCAGAGAAAAATTCACATAAAAAGTAAGCGACAAACTTCCAGGGAATGCAGTAGACTGTTGCTTATTCATACACAGAATCTCATGACTGGAGGAAATCAGCCTGGTACAGAGTCTGCTCTGTAGCTGCTCTGAGACCAGTTATATTTGTATGAACACCAGGCTGCTTATGGCATTGCTTTTGGCTGCCTCCTGGGTTTCAGACTCATGAGAACGGTGTAAGGCATGTAGTGTCTGGTTAAGCCGAGTCCTAAGTGGCTGGACGAGAAAATGATAAAATTATGGCAGAAAGGCTTAAGATACATAAGAGATGGAACAATAATCTCATCTGCCACATGTTTTTTGGATTACACATGAAGCCAAGGGGGAAGGAATGTTTCCTTCTGTCTCCTGTTCAGCCCACAATTTGATTCCTGATCAGAAGTTAAAATGACTGAGGATCTTAAGAAATTGTAGTATCATGACTGACACATGATTTGTATCAATCCTGGTGTGACTGCAAGGCTGATTGGTGACAGCTATTTGCAGGTGATATCTCTCTTTTTTTTTTTATTATGCGGTAAATTCATTCCTAGTTGTAAGTAATAGCAGCCATTTCAGTCAGAAATTCCGTTGGTAAAATTATCATCATCAAAATAAAATGAGTTTTAACTTATTTTCATGCCTGTCGGTCATTTTAGCAGAACCTTAAAAAACTCCCCTGTCACCTTTAAAGTAAAGAAGGCATTTTCAGCTGTGATCCTAAGGAACTTGCATGCAGTAAATAAACCCAGCCTTATTTATTTGCCTTATACTGAGCAACAGCTCAAAAAGACTATAAAGAAATTGTTTAGCACGCTAAGTCACATACAACCTAGTGAGGGATATGAGAGAAAAAAATGAAAACTCAGCAAAACAGCTGGAATATGACAATGACATTATACACCTGTTTAGGCCTGAACATGAAGAAATGGAGATCTGTTTTCAATTATCAATGAAGTAAATTAATAAGCAGGGTGAAAATCAATTTCAGTTCCCAGGAAAGAAGTACTTTACACTTACATAAAGAATTGTTCTCTCTAGCCTACTAAATGATGCAGAGGTTTATGGAAAAGTCCATAATACAGGATACAAAATAATGATAGGAGATTTGGGAATTAATTTTCTAGTAATATTTTTCTTTCCTTTTCTGTCCTTTTTAAATTAACATGGGCAGTGTTTTTTTATTATTGTCAAGTGGTTGCCATGAGCATAATTAAGACTTAACCTGAGGCATTTAAAGCACTGAGTTTCCTTAGAAATTAACAACAACAAGAATCAGTACTTTTTGTTCTAAGGCTATAGACTTTCTTTTGCAAGAACTAGCATTTGATTCTAATTGCACCTGATGTGTCAAGCATGACTTTGCTGTTTGTCTATATCTGATGTAACTACCAATAATGACCTTTCACTTCATCATACAATGTAAAACTTAAAACTAAATATGATGTGTTTCCTTAAATTGGCACTGGCTTTTTCTGTACTCCAGGAAATTATACTTGTGAGTAAATTAGATTACTGTTTTAAGTAATTCCCATTTCTAAGTATAGGATGGCATTGGTTAAAAGAAGCACTGTAAATCTTATTTCCAATTAGCTTAAGCCCTATAAACATTCACTGAAACCTGACTAAATCTGCTTAAATTCAGAGACTGCCCACGATTTGCCAGCTGGTAGTTCCTGTCTAGAGATTTAGCAACAGATATCTGTGGGATGGGAAAAAGCTGATTAGAGATGAGTAATGAGGAGAGACCAAATCCCCATTAGCCAGGTCGAAAAGCAGAATTTAGCAAATGACCCATGAGATACTTATTAGTGCCCAGTTAGGCAAAGAACAGTAGGCAGAAGACCTTGCTTCTTATGAAGGAGAGTGCAGAACTGCCAATGTATACCCTGCTTTCTTTGAGCTTCCTGTGGATTCAGCAACATTTTACAGCAGAAGAAACTCTCTTGTATTTCACAAAACTGATAAGTAATTATTTTGTTCATGTGGTTAATATCAAAGAATAACAGTTTGGATTTTCATAAAATGTATGTGGTTCATGAGTCTCACAAACAGTAAAAAAAAAAAAAATAAAGTTATCCCCTAGAAATGGGAAGGAGAGTCTAAGGAACAATCACACTAGAACAAAAAATATAAAAAGGGTGACTAATTATATTTCCTCCCATATTCATCTTGCTGTCTGTGAAAGAAATCACTGAGGTATGTGCCAACTTCTCTTTTTTTTCTGGGAATAAATTAAAAATGTATTGAAGTCAATATGAATCCACTAGCTATGGTGAGCCTTGTATAAGAACTATATTGCTTTTGCTATAGCAAATTCCTCTACCCATTTTCTCAGGCAGAACAACTTTCTCTGATGACAAAAAACATTAACTGTCTTTTGAGATGAAACTCCTTTTTGACATGTGCTACATTAGGAAGCTGAGTAATAAGATTGGGATTCAAACTTATGACATTCATATCAATGTGTCTTGCTAAGTATTTAGATCTCTCTTCTGCGAACATTTGTTTTAAATATCAGTGCCACACTTATTTTGCTATTTCAAAAATCTATGGATATATTTCATATTAGTGTGCATCCTCAAAGCAAAATTATTTTTAAGTGGAGTAAAAAATCCATATTTTTTTCTTGTTCTGAGGATTACATTCTTAAAGAAGAGGTTCACTATTATAATGTAGTGGATTTCATACTCCTAATATAAATAACAAAATGAAATATCATCTCCTTTTCTGATTATTCTGTCTAGACACATTTTGTAGAGTGGGCAGTTGGGAATTATGAGATTAGAGTTCCATGGAAGTGTTCCGCTGACATCATAAGCCACACAAATGAAGCTCAAGTGGTTTATGTTGTCATTAGGATCCCAAGATAGGATTGTAAAACTACATAATTCATGGTGTGCCTCTTTGCTTCATATAATAATACACAGTCTGAGTTCCTGTTTTAGTTCTTTCTTATTCCCATGGAAGCCATCCTTCCTTTTCCCAAACAGCTTCCTAACAGCACAACTGAAACAGCAGTTTGTTATAAAATATAAGGTATTTTTTTAATTGAAAGAAAACAGTGAACATTTCTTGAGAGGGGAATATAACAGTGAATATGTCAGTGAACATAATAAAAGAGATCTGAAGAGTATCTAGTTTAAGAGATTTCAAATTTTTGAAAAAAGGCAAGAAATTTTCTGATTAAAAAACACAATGGATCTGGAAAGAAACCATCCAAATTTTGGTTTGTCAAAACAATTTTTTTTTAAGATTTGAAATATTTTAAATAGTGAGACGTACTTTTATGACCATGTAAACTGGCATTGAAAAGAACCATCCTTCCAACATGTCCTCCAATGTACTTAACCTAAATTTTTCTATTACAGAAGCTTTAGTAAGGAGTTAATGCTGAGTGAAAATGCCTATATGAGACTGAAAGTGTGATATTTTTCTCTTTTCCTCTCCATGCCAATAGCCACAATTTTGTGGCATTAGGTAGCATAACAGCTTCACTATTCTAAGTATTGGATATATGGCCCTTATGCATTTTTGAACAAGGAAAGGAAAGGAAAGTGTCTGAAAATATGAAGCAATCGAGAGAAACTGTTATGTTCTCATGGAGATGTTAAAATAACCTACTTAAATAGCTTAAGAATATCCAGTGATAATTTAATTACTGTGTGTGGCCTCCTTACAATAAAATTGAATCAACATGTGTTGTGAATCTGCTATGATCTCACTGTGACAAAAAATATTTCTCAATAAAAACAGAGCAGCTCCCAGCCATCATAAAGACTGCATTAGTAGACCAAACTATTTTTAGAAGGTAACAGTGGATTTTATATTTTCAAACATGTTGGTCACGATAAGAAATGTTTAGAAATCTTTATCTTTTAAAGCAAAGATATCAGCAAACAGCTAACAGAATAGTGTATAATTCTGAAAAAAAATACTCTTTTTGGTTTAAATGCTTTTATTTTGAAACAGAACTTTGGCTGATACTGAAGATTCTTCTCTAGGTAAAATGCAGTGCTTAGATTGTTGTGAAATTCATAGCTCCCACTCTCAGAAATGATATGACACAAGGAAAAGATCAGCAAAGAAAAAAAGGGAAGAGTCTTTTTTTATGAAATTGCACCAGAGGATTTTTCTTAAGGGAATATGTAAAATAGATATGTTTTCTACTGATACAATTGCATGTCTGATAACAGTAAGCAGATTAAGTATATACAGAAGATTTTTTTATGCCTGCTTCCTTTGAGTGAAGGGTATTATGTTTGTAAATCGAAGTCTAAATGCTGGCAAACGGAACACACTGCATAATCCTATTGAAAGGTTTATACATTTAAATGGTATTTTAACATAACTGTAACTTGACCATTCCTTTAGTTCAGCTTCAGGAGCAGACACATGAGGACATGTTTCCCAATAACAAATCAGCCAGAACTCCTAAAACCCAGTGTTTTTTCAAATTTTTAACCGTCATTTTTACAAGAAACATTTGCATCTGTAAATTCAATTTCTAGCTAAAATAAACTTTTGATCTTAAATGTATAGAGTAATGGTAAAATAAATGAAATGTGGTTTTGTTTTTTGTTTGTTTTTTGTTTTGGTGTTTTTTTGTTTTTTTTTTTACAGATTGAAGAATGTGTATAACTTTTTATCTGGAAACACTGTAGACAAAAAGAGTAGACACAGTTTTAGGTGTAGAGTATATTAAGTCAAAGTCCTCATGAACTTTGAGGAGAGAGAAAGTATTACACTTGGAAATATTTCTTGGAGTTTTTGTTCAATTTGGGGTTTTTTTATGTGTGTTTTTAATTGTTTTTTGGTTCTTTGGGGGGCTTTTGTTTGTTTCTTTTTCTCCTAAAATTGCAAAGACCTGTTCAGATTGGAGCACTGGAAAAATGACCTACACTAGATTTCTCACATGACCCTAACTAAAGCCATCAAAGTGTCTGGCTGTAATATGCATTCTCTAGTCCCAAAATAGGAAAAAAATATTTTTGATTTTTAACTAGTGTTACTGGACCAAATATGAGTTTAAGAAATTCCTTATTTTGTATTCTTAATTTCTTGCTTATTTTGTGGGAAACTGTTTGGTAGTAATGTATAAAACATCAAACAAGTCTTGGGTTCCAGCTGGGTAGTGGAGTGAACCATAAACAGAAAGAACAGAAAGAGAGAGGGGAGAGGTGAAGAGCTGTAATTTTTGAGGAGGAGACCAAAATGCAGGGTTCCTAGAAATCTGAGACATGGGAGGATGGTGCCTCAAAAGAAGGATCTGATTGTCGAGACTAAGACTGGTGACACATTCTGGTGAGAAACTAGTTCTAACTAGGAAAATATCTGGAATAAGAAATAAATGCAGTTGCAACCTAGAAGCAGCTGGGAGGTGGACAACAAATGGGAGTAAAGAGATTCAGACGGGGAAATGCAAGTCTTTCTGTCCAAAATATATCCAAGCTTTTAGCAAGAGACAGAAACAGGAAAACTGAGGGTTAAAATGAAAATATATAATGATGAAGACCAAACCTAAAAAAACTGATGGTACTTCAATAGAGAAAGGTTGGACTGAACAGAACACAAAACTGGAAACAGAAAGATTTAGGCTCAGTAGAGTACATTCCTTTTCAAAAACTAAAACGGAATCCAGTCTCATAATTTATTCTGTCAAATCTAGTGGCAAGTGTCTCAGGACCACAAACACATATGTGTTTTGGTTAGCCTCTTGAAACAAAAAAACCTGGAGTCAGATGTGTCCTACATGCATTTAAACACAAGATAAGCAATGTTAAATGTTTTTACATGATCAAGGATATAGTCAGTAATTTAACTGTGGGATAAGAAAATATTTGGACAGAAAAATTCAGGCTCATTTATTTCAAAGTTAGCTCTGAGTTTTGTAATGGTATTTTCCCAGCAGCTGTTTGCAAAAGCTTCCAAAAATATTTTTATCTAAGAAAGTTCTGATTATTAGAAATAGATGAATACCGTACTCAGTGTGGGGCAGCAAGAAATCACCAGGGACCAAAAAAAGATTGAAAAGTGAAAAGGTGGAAGGACTGTTTTCATTCATTTTGATCCTGGACATCTCTGGTATTTATGCAGTTAGAACATAAGCAGGCAGGCTTTTTCCTGTACAAATTGTCCTAAATTTTGCATGCAAGTTCTAAAACCCTCTGCTCAGCTTTTCCTTTCAAGTCTAATTCACAGAACTTTCATTTATAAATTCAGAGCTCAGACTGCAAATCATTTTGGACTGTGTGTCTGGGGTGGATTGTTATCTCATTCTAAATAGACTGGAGTGTAAAGTTGCTTCCTACATCAATGTGTACAAGATAAATAAACCAGTGTTTTTTCTCAATGTGTCACTCAGTTTAGTATGAAATGGAATTTTTTATGAGATTAATTTGGAGATGCAAACCAATTTTTAGCAAGTGCCTGCAACTCATACTACTGTGATAGGTGACAGTGATTTCTGTAGTTCTGACAATCTCAAAAGTTATCTGTAGGATGAACACTAACAAAGTTTAAATATTGATTTAACATGTGTAATGGCAACCAAAAAAAGAAGAAAGTAGCAGCTCTATTAAATCAGATGGTAAAAATCACTTGTACCTCGCTCCCTTATCTAAGGAGGGCTAAGTTTCACAGAAATAACATGCAAATCCTGTAACTTAATTATGACTGCCAACTCTTAGGCTTTTTTAAGCAGTTAAAAGCTTCCATAGAAACGTTATGAAAGAAAAAGACCAATATTCAATGGCTGAGGCAATAAGCAGAGAGGATGGCTGTATCCTTAGCAACATTGTCACCAGACAAACACTTAACGGAGCTGAGTCCTGAAGTACATCTTCAGACAATCTGACACTTGGGCTTAAACCTGCTGGAGTGAATTTCCACTCCATTACACTTAAGTACATTTCTCTTTGATTCAGTGGTGTCACCTATCTCTGTGGTAGTGAAGAGTTTGGATAAGGGTATGAGAAACCAAGCTTACAAGTTTTCAGCAAGTGCTGCACAAGCACATCCTGTAAAGTCAAGGATGCCTGCACAGCTTATGATGGTACACGTACATGGCTTAGCTGTAATTCCAAGGTGAAACCTTGCAGCAATTCAGACTTGTGCCATGCTGATCAGTTTGCACTTTTTAACACCTACAGTTATTCCACAGTGACTGGTTCAATTTTACAACAAATGAAAATAAAAAGACAAAGAGGGAATCCTCCCCTCTGCACACACAGCTATTAAATGGTACAGTGAAAGCATTTGTATGAAAACAAAAGAAAATAAAACCAGTGTTTCTTCTGAGGTAGCATGCTTCTGAACACATAGATTTCTAGGCAGCTTTATTGGAGACCAGATGTGTCTTGGAAAACAAACATGGTAGAAAATAAGGATCACCAGGTAGTTTTAAAATTATCCAAACAGTAGAGTAAAAACAAATTGACATTATGCTGAAAAAGAGAAAATCGAATGTAAAACCTACTAGTAATAAATATTTTCTGCCTCAAGCTGTTTATACTTCTTTTCTCCAAACACACAGCTGGTGTTTAGATTCGAGTTTGAGAAATATAACTTGAGGAAAGTGAGACTAGTGGTATAACAAAATGAAAAAAATAACTATACAATAATATAATTATTTGTATTTTTTTTTTTTAATATTATGACTATTTGTGCTCTATTCTAACAAAACCTTTTGGTGCTTTCATTTTTCTCCTGTTTACATTTATTTTTTCTCCAGGCTATATTTGTATGTGCTCCCTAGCTTTTAGAGTTTACATGTCCTTAGTTATTAATTCCTCCCCAGAGCTGACACACAGAATGGGGGGGACTGAAGACCAGTAGAGTGCATCAGCTTCCAAGTGACCTTAGATACCTTAATTCTTTAGGTGATTCTAATCACAGTGAAGGTGAGAACAAACCAATAGTCCATGGGTGTTGCCATTTTGTTTACCTAGAGTCTGTTATGTATCTGCTTCCATCACTTAGCAAAATATTTACATGATAGTTTAGATAACATTTTAAAGCATTGGTATGGGTATCAGTCATTATTTTTTGTCAGTGTAAACCAGTCAGAAAAAACAGCTGTAAATGAGGACCAAAGTAGATGTTCTGGCTACTATCTGTTGGAGAGGAGCAGAGAAATTCACTGGGATGGAGTATGATTTTTAACTTATCCATTCTGTGAATTTATGGATGGGAACAAGATTAATCATCAAATATTTCATAAATAAACTCTTTGAGAATTTGACTGTGTGGTCCCTGATGGAACAGTTTACAAGAAAAGTTAGCTATTTTCATGTATTAATATTTTAATCTCATTGTTTCCCTGTGGCACACGAAAGTGTAAAACTTTCACTATGGCAACCTTTAGATTAGCTAAAAGTGAGATAGATCTGCAGGCACCAGTGCTTGAAAGTTCTGTCCCTACTCAGTCTAATTTTGTTTAGCAGACTCTTGCCCAGATTAATTCCTCAGCATACACAACAATTATATTGCTAAGCCTGCAGAGACCCATGCCTTGTGAAATGACATTTGAAACTTCTTGAATTTAACAGATTTATATATATATATATCATTTTTATTTAGGGATAGAAGTAGAAAACTTCTGAAATTTCAAATTTAATACTTGGAAAAAATTCAAATGCAGAAAAAGCTTAAAAATGTTTAAAAACTTAAAAGAATGTTTAAGAAGTCACAAATCTTTTCCTTTAATGACAAACAAGAGCGCCAGTGGCTTGGAATTTAGCCTTTGATTATATCAATATCAATTAAGTTCCTATGTCAAGAAGCATCCAACCCATATATTCCAGTGTTACAAGAAAATTTGTTTTGATTTGGGAACATTTATAACACTTAGTTTGAGCTCATCTACACACCCTGGTATTTTACCAACCTTTCTATTGGCAGTAAAGAGTGGAGTGGAATTTTTCATTTTGGCTCCAATGTTTGGAAAGGCAGAAAGTGCTCGTAACTCCAGATGAAGTAAAAGGAACATGAAGATCTTTAACACTGTAGAATTCACACAGAAGAGCACTTATAATAGCTGATGGCTGTTAGGATGGAAAGGGACAGTGCTGTTGTTCTGACCTTCTAACATGTAGGTTTAGAGCCAGAGATGAGCGTGAAATATGCTTTCCCTGTTCTGTATCACTGATATGTCAAAATACTTCCCTCTTTCATCAGGGTAAATGTTAAAAGTGTGTAAAAAGATAATATAAAGTTTTAAAGGACAGGAACAAGCAGATCTGGTTCAAGACTACTTGTACATTCAGCGGAGGTGTGTGAATCAGCGTTCTGCTGCCTGTCCCTGCACAGATCAACAGCTAGAGGATGAGGAAAAAAACTCCAAATCCAGTACCAACTCAATTATATCATCTCTCCTTTTTTCAGATTTTCATCTCAAATTTCAGAAAAGTTTTCCTGAATTAAAACTTACTTCAGAAATATAATCCTCCTAAAGTATCATTAAAAACAAAAAAAAACAACAAAGACACAAACCAACCAGCCAAACAACCAAAACCCCAAAATCACCCCCCCCCCAAAAAAAGAAAA
>JAWWEV010000134.1:42335827-42372406 GCA_035583235.1 Hafferia zeledoni | reverse complement strand
CGTGTGGAATACTTGTTAAGTTCACTTCCTTGGAAACCCTGGTTACTGAGGAAGCCATGGGTCAAACCCATTACACATATTTAATCATAATGTCCCTGAATCATTTAGGCCGGGAAAGACCTCAGAGATTATTGAGTTCAACCATTAACCTAACACAAACATTTTCATCACTAAACCATGTCCCTAAGCACCACATCTGGACTTCTCTTTGAATACTTGCATAGATGATGATTCCACCACTTCCCTGGGCAACCTGTTCCAAAGCTTGGCCACCCTTTCAGTGAACAATTTTTCCTAATATCCAATCTAAACCTCTATGGCACAACTTGAGTCCTTTTCCTCTTACCCTGTCAGTTGTTACCTAGGAGAAAACTCCAACCCCTACCTCACTACAACCTCCTTTCAGGTAGTTGTCCTTTCAGCCACTTCTCATAAGACTTGTTGTCTAGTCCTTTTACCAGTTTTATTGCCTTTTGAATAATCTTATGTCCCTTCCGATGCTGGGAACCATGAGTTGTGTAATATCAAATGTGCCTCCAACCAGACTGCAGCACATCATGCAGACTCAGTCTATAGAAAGGATTATCCCATTCCAGTCATTTGAGCTTTTATTAGGTTTTCTTAAAAGAAAATAGTTCTATACATCATTTCTAAACTCAAACAGAGAGGATGTTTGCTTAAAAGTTTTTTTGCTGCACTGTTTGATAAAGGCATGGTAATGCAGGAGGTGTAATTGCTGAAACCAAAGGGGAGCTGCCTGAAGAAGAATCCTCCTTTATAATGAGCAGGCTGAGTTAGCCTGCAGTCAAGAGATTTGTGCAGCACACACTGACCTGAAGGCTAAGCTGTATGTGTGGTGCAGCATATTGCTGCAAAGTACAGGTCCCATCCTACCCAGGTTTAATGTTTTGTGGATCACTAGCTCTTTATATACAATGGTCTTTTGCTCAGGATTGCTACAAACCATAATTTTTTAGAAACTGCAAACAATTCTGCTAATAAAAAGATTGAAAATCACACTGGTTTGCAAGATAAAATGTCTTTCCAACCATTGAATGTCTCCCTCCAGGTGAGGTTTGAGGAGCAGAAAAGAAACAGTGAAATGTCTTGGCCTCATCCCTTGACTGTGGTGCTCTTTTTTTGGGGAATAAAAGCTTCAAGTCATTGCATTGTCAGTCTGTCAGCTTCTCTGTGCAAGAGGGAAGGATTCTGGAACTGCCTAAGTAGGATGTGAGCACTTAAGAAGATCAGGTTCTTTTTAAAATCCCAGACTAAATTCAAATGATTTTGATGGATGTCAACATTTTCTCCCTGCTTTTATGAAAAAAGAAAAAAGGTTTATTTCCCCATATTTCTCTATTTCTTGAACAAAGCATCACTCTTGTCTACAAGCTTTTCTTTTTGCCTAGTCCACAGGTTCCTTAACTATATTAACTGTGGTAAATTTACATTCTGAAATATGTCCATCTAAGAACTAGACATGCCTGACCTACTTTGATGATGTGTTTCAGGATGACAGTAAGCATTTTAATGGTGCAATACTGCAATGTCTTCAGACTGAGAGCTAACAATAGTGCATAAACTTGTTTCTCAATTACCATTATTCTGTGCTTTGGGTTTAGGAAACTGGTTTAAAAATACTGTCCCTGCACAGGGTTATGATATGACTATTAATAAAACAGAAGCATTTAGCATGCTAGATAGCATAGAGCTCAAGTGCTTTACAGAAAAACTAGAAATGGGAAGACTGAGTGAAGAGGAAAAAAAATTCCAGTTTTAACCCCCTCTAAAATTCTCAGTTTACTTCTTCCCATCCATCTGTTCAAATGGAATAGTTAAAGCTGAAGAGACAATTTGATTTGGATTTTTTTTTTTTTTTCAAATCACTTTCCTTAGGGAACAACTTGGGGGAAAATATTGTTTCACTATACAGTATTAGTAGAGGTTTTCAGCCATTCTTTAGAGAAAGCTGTTATAGGTAATAGATGCTGCTTCTGAATTTGGGTGTATTTGGCCAAATGTTGCTCTCATCTATGTCAGTGGAACTTCCAATACATCAAAGTCCATGAAATGAGTGCTTTACCAGTGGTGTAACTGAGGACAGATTTTGTCCTACCATTGCTGAAATACATAGGCAGTTTAAGAAAAACACTGAGTGTTTTGATCAGGATATAACCTCTAATGAAAGTACGTGGACTCATCTGGCAGAATGAAGCTCTTCTGTAGGTTATGGCTGAAATCATAGTTACTGGATAGCCATCCAGAAGAGTCTTTAATTCATTTTACTGTGTGCTACATTATTATGTTTCATATTATAGCCCTGAGATCATGTGTCCTCTTAAATTTTAGAGGTGTTTTAATCTAGCAAATTTTCCCCAGAGAGGATGAAAATTTGTGAAAAAGTTTCATGTCAGGGTTTTTTTTTTTTATTATTTCAAGTAATCAAACCTTTTTTTCCTTTTTATATCATATTGACATTTTAAATTTACAGAAAGGTTGGACATTTATAGAAACAAATAAAAATTGATTTTAGTGTTCACAGCAGGGAAATTCATCACTAACTCTAACTTTTTTTTTTCCTATTAAGCTCTCAATTATTCTCTCTTTCAGGAGTTAGATGAGAAGGTTTTGGCTGAATCTTAAAACTCTCAAGCAGAGTTCTTGTGCTGGTGCTGTACTGTGTAGTCCACGGCAGGGCCGTGGTAATCCAAATCCATTCTAGTAATCCAAAATGATGGTAGGAGAAATCACCTGAATACTCAAACAATTGCTCAAGTCAGCCCTCAAAACCATGGACTCTGTAGAGAATTTTTCTTTCCTGTGAACCACTGCTGGAACAGCTCTATCCTCTTGCGTTGATGGTATAATTCTATGAGTCTTTGCCAATAGTTTTATAGACTTGAGAATGTTGACTTTCCCTTTATTTCTATTGTAAACTTCTATCATGTGTTTTGATGTGCAACAAAATATTTAACTAGGCTGATATTTAAAGTGTCATTGTTGGTGCCTGGGTAAACATCACTTGGGATCAAATGGGAATTTAAACAGCTATTGTTTCAGGCTTCATGCCTGCTTCTTCAATCATACTTGCACGTATAAGTCTTGCTTCTTGTTTTAAATCTTTTCTTTACATCTAAAGCAGACAGATGTGTTTTCAAATTCTAAATAAAGCTGTAAAGCTCTTTCAATGTCACAACACTGCAGCAAATCCTGGCCTTTTCATATAGTCCTCTCAGTTTCTCTGTGCGATGGGCAAACCACAAACTGTCCTCAGTTTGTGTTTCTTTCATATGCTTGGCAAAGTACAATCTGGAAACTTCTGAAATCTAATGGAAAGAAAACAAATGAAAACTTTCCCATGTTAACTCTTGCATTTGGCCTCTGATCTCAGTGGGAAATAGAATGGTAGGAGTTTCCTTCATGGCGTCAGGTTTTCTGGCATGCAATTTTTCAGCAACTTTATAACAATTTATAAGCTCAGTGAAGTATATTATTAAGTGGACATAATGGCATCTGAAAATATATGAGGAATGGTTTGGTTTTGTTGTATTTCAAATGCATCTATGTTGTTCTAAAAAAAAAAAAAAAAGATGCCAGAAATTATTCTTGCTGTTGTTGATCTGTTATCTCAACCTGTAAGAATATATTTGGGGTTTGGTTCTGTGTTTGTGTGGAGTTTTTGTTTGTTTATCTTTTTTGTTTGTTTTTATTTTGTTTGATTGATTTTACAGTTAAAGAATTTATTTGACTTTTCAGGCTAAATAGTCCATTAGATTTAAAATTTACATGTGACTCTCATTCCAAGTGTTTTGTAACAGAAAACTTCACCCAAGTTACCTTCCAAGTATGTTATATTTCCATAAGACCCACATAGAATTTATCATTCCTTGGAAGTTTTTTTCATTACTATGGTTCCTGTAAATAAGACAGTGATAAAACAGGATAGATGTAGAGACTTGACACTATGAATGCAGGCAAGCATGCCTAGATCCAGGTGGATATACAATTAGAGATGCTTTCATAGCTTGGATTGTCCTTTTCAGCACAGATCAGTCTCTAGTTCATGCTCTTAGAGTAAAAAAACCCCAAAAACCCAAACTTCATTAGCATGAAATATTTAGAAGCCATAGGATTTTTTAAAAAAATCCCTGAATGAATGAGGACTTTTCCATTTCAGAATAAAATTTTCATATGACTTTTGGCCCTAGTTTGTATTTTATTGATTAAAAATTTTATAGTAACATGATCCAGATCATGACAAAACCCCCCAAATTACTTGATTTCTATTCTTGGCAATAGTTTTGACATATTGTTCAACTTTATCTGTGATCATTCAATTTTAATAAGTTATTAAAACTGAACTATTTCTACATCTAGATGGTACCCAGACCAAAGGCACTAATTCCAGTAGGTATCAATCCAGCTAGCACTCCAGAAAACCAAATGCAACCCTAAGTAAAATAGTAAGATCTAAAGGAATGCCTCTGACTGAGTGCTGCTTAGAAATGAGAATATTCATGATTTGAATGAATATGAGTAGCTTAACATTGCCAAAATTGACTCTGAGATGCAGAACTCTAATACCTATATGTTTAAAGTGGACAGGAAAGCACCCATTTTCAGTGAGAAATCAGCAGGACCTACCAGCTTTTAAAATTAATTTCTTTTTCCCCTGGAAGTTCTTTATAGTGTCTACAAACTGTAAATACCCACAAGCCTGTGAAGTTCTCCTGTTTGTTTATTTGGCACAAACATTGTAGTTTCTTCTTTGTGACAGCCTTTATGCCATTATTTCAGTAATTTTTCAGTTTTTCTCAGCCTCTTTCACTTTCCTAAGACAAAATCTTTGCATTTGAATTCTATGGACCCCTCAGGAAATATTTGATGGATGGAGCTGGTCCTTTTCAGTTACTCTGCTGAAGAAGGAAGCCTTTCCTACAAAGTCTATTTTCTACATTATATGTGGGAATAGGAAAAATAAGTTAGAGTCAGTGATGAATTTCCCTGAAATTAAATTCTGAAACAGATCTGCACATGTTGCAAAATGTCTATGCAGTAATTAATAGTGTCTGAGAAAGATTATTGATAACATAAATAATATTCTGCACCATTAAAACTTACACTTTAAAATAGTTTTTGCATTATATATTTCCCCTTATTCATCTGAAAATGCAGTAGTAATAAAAATCTTCATTCTCATTGGTGTTTAGCATACCTTTTATGTTTAACAAAATTTTAGCACAGTTATCTCAGTACATATCTCAACATCTGTCCTCTTTCCTTCTGTCAGTTCCCCCTCCTGCTCCAAATTTCAGGTGTAGTTTCTCTGCACAGGCAGCATCAGGCTCCATCTGTAAGAATAACACTAGGAGTCACTTCTGTTCCTGGCTGAGCTTTCAGTGAGGGCAGTATGCACACTGCAAACGGACCCAGAGTGTAAGGATACTTAGTGCACACAGAGAATTAGACTACTACAATCTGAATATGTGCAAACTCTGTCTTTTTAATAGTTTGCAACAGAGTCAGAAAAGTAGATTGATTTTTCAGAGGAACAACAGGCTGGACAATTTAACAGTGGCTCTCAGGCAAGAAGTCACAACCCTGCTTTTAAATGGTTAAATATTGAAACATTGAAAATACACTTTTTCAAAATGTCAAGTTTGAAATTTAATATTATTAAAATGTAATTTTCATAGCCTAATTTTTTAATGGCCATTTTGACTGTGTTTTTCTTGAACGCAATGGCTTGAGGCAGACAGCCACCATAGAGAACATCAGTTCAAATAGTTACACGTTGGGAAAGTTTTTATATAAGCAACTCAAAATGGCTTTTATTTTCAGAGGGAAAAGGTTGTCTCTGAAAGAGGGCAGGATGACCAACCTGCTTCTGATAAAGAAATGACTTAACACAGCACAAGAAGTGCTTAATACCTAATTATATCATTAGCAGTTAGAATTTAGCCTAATGAAGGTTCACATATATAGCACTGCAAGTGTTCTTTAACACTAGTAGGTGATTCAGAAAAAAAACCACTGCACTAAGAGAAAAAAAAAATCATGTAAGGGTATGATTTTTCATCTTGAATCCATAAAAATCCCCTATTATTAATAAAAATCTTTATTGAACTGGTATACAAAGCAGAGTAGAAACTGTTCTATATATGTATGTATGTATGCATGTATGTAAGTATGTACTTCACTAGGTAATACAGGAGTTAACTATTTGTTGTTCTCATTAACAGTTGCAGAAGGAAATGGTCCTTCACTAATTGGCATAGATTGACTTAACAAAACAAGGCTGGCCTGGGGCATGAAACATCACATGTAAGGTAAACAGTGAATTTAAGAGGAAAATATATATATCTGGTGACAACGATGTGGGTGTTACTCATTTGCAATCATAAATCAGGGCTAAAAGTAATGGAAATGGATGTATCTAAATTTCCTTGCATTCACCCCTCTTTCTGGTGACTTCTGATCATTTACAGAGAGAATGACAAAAATTGAAAATATTGCCTCTATTGGTTTAGTGAACGGGATTTCCCAGTTAGTTCTTCGTAAGGATAGCTTTGGTTTTTATATCCTAAATGTAAGGAAATGAAAGGAAAGATAGAACAATTCTAAGTTTGACTGGATGTTCCCAAATTTCTTTCTAAAATAGAATGTAAAATAAGGTATTATTAGTGAATTCACCTCAGACATGTGAAATTAAATTAGTGTTCCATTGAATACAGTCCATTGGATACAGGTAAATATATGGTTATGGAAAACAGTGACACAGTAGTTAATAGCCTTGACATTATCCAAAACAAAGTATCATGTTCTCTACCTTTACTTTTAAAGTTTGTTTTCTGCTATACCATCATTAACTGCCAGAAACAGAATAGATCATCCACAACACTACAAAATTTTCTGAGATCATTAAAAATATATTTATTAAAGTTAAGACATCAAAATTAAGACTGGCATATGATGTATTCTGAAATAAATTGGGAGACAGATCATACAGAATAATTAAAAAAAAAATCAGGAGTTGCCTCTCAAGAAAGCTGTGTAGTGTGTTGTGTAAGACTTATACTAAACATGCACTGGTATGATGCAAGACGAAGTACAAAAAAACCATGGCATAATGCAAAAGAAGCACTTTGGTTCTGTTATTTTCTTAGATGGATTTTGGTGAAGATAGCAGAAGGGAAATCAATTGTTATCACCCCTCATAGTTATCACCCCTCATATTACAAATTGTCCCATGGACCTAGATTTAATGGCCAGGAGACTTCATTGCATAGTTGTTCTGTCAGTCAAACACATACCCTTCTGACACTGCAGGGGAAATGAAACCCTTAGCTGTGAGAGCAAAAGTGTTCATGTTTATTCCAGCTGGCAGCAAGTGGTAGAAGGCAAACATTACCTCTGCTAATATGCTTGGTACATTGCATGATATGCTTGCTGAGAGGAAACACAGGCAGGGACTATTTCACCTCAGTTTTCTCTGAGGAATTGTAAATTACCCTCATGAGATATTCAGTAACATGCACAAGATCAGCTGTTTATCAGCCTGTTTCAGATGTGACAGTGTAATAGATTCAACAGAAATTTTCACTCCTTGTAATTTAAAATATGTCTCCAGGAACACCATATATGAGATTCAGTACAGAAGACTTTAAAGAAAAGAGCTTTGCCAGCTAGCAAAGGAGGAAGGAGGAGAACCTCTCCCCTTTAAGATGCAAGGTATAGCTAGATTAGAGGATTGTATTTCTACCAGCAATCTGACACATACTGTTGAAATACAAAGTAAGGAACACAGGAATATGGGACAGGAGGAGGGAAATCCTTCCTCTGGCTATATCTGTATAGAAGTTGAGGAGGCTTCAGTGTCTTTCATGACTTCAGCTTCCTTGTTTGAAATTGTTTGGAAATTTCTGCCCCAGTCCATCTCAGTCTTGTTCAGCCAGAATAAAAATTAGATCTGATGATTTGCTGTCTCACATGTATCAACATTTCCTCTTTACCAAATGCTTATAGTCATTGACTATTTTTATGGCTAAGAAGAGGTTGCCCCTTGGTAATTGTACTGATTGCTGTCATTTTCACCCACAGAGAAGAGAGATTTGGTAAGTAGGAAGTTTCAGGCAGGCAAGCAGGCATTCCTGAAGGAGATTTCTGCCTTCTTCTTAATGCTGACTGGGAGTGATTTTAGGCAGCAACAACCGAGGTGAGAATATACCGAGCTCCTACAGTCATGTGAGAGGCATTGATTTTCAACCTCAACGGTTCCTCGTACTATTGGAGAAAAGCAGAGTACAAACAACCATCTGGCATCAAATTAAAAGATGGTTGTTCTGGTAGAACATGCCTGGAATAATCAAATGAAAATTATGTTCTTTTAAAGTCTAGTTCAATGCACTACAGTAGTCTCAGACAAGTCAGCAAATGCGAAGATTAATTCAGCCTCACTTGCTTTTTTTTTTTTTTCTTGCTTACTTTGAGACAGATCATATTTATTGCATAGGCCAGCACTACACCAAACTACAGCAGGTTCATTCCTTAAATGCCAGTTGATTTTATGGGCTCATATTTAACAAAAGAAGATGCAGAGTAAGGGAGTCACAGGTATTTATGTGTAAACCAAACTTTTGTTCAAAATTACAGAGGTAAAACAGAATAGATCTTTCAAAGTACTGGACTGAGGTAAAGGGACGAAATAATAAAAGGCTACAGACCTGCTATTGCTGCAGATTGAGGGAAAGAAAAAGAATGGTGATATTAGTAGCAAACACACAAAGCCATGTACACTTTATGAGAGTAGCAGCATACAAGGCTATGAACCTAGGCAGGAAAACCAAAGAAATTCCAAAAGTAGGTCTGGCACATATGGAAAAGGACAGACACTTTGCAAATATGTATTCTGAACACTTTCTTTATTTCTGTTGTCCCATCCAGCATGTAGTTATGTAGTTATCTGTTGAACTGGGGTTTTTTTGTTGTTCATGAATCCACTATATAAATTATAAGTCAAAAATGTAATAATTTATTTCGTGCAACAATAAGAAATCTGTCCCTTGTGTGATGCTAGGAGAACTGTTCTACCTGTGCCATAAGATTCCAGTGGTGTTATTAAAAAAAGAACATTTATCTGAGTCTCTGAGTTCCTTTATGGAGGAAAGCCATATCTTCCAGTCCATTTGTAACATTAGACAGAAAATCACTTTTCCTCTGATACGACTATTTGTCCAAGACAAATTTCTGCTGCGACCGAAGTCATGCCAAAGCACATGCTGCCTGCTGGGCAGAATTCTTATTACTGACTTGGAGCAGCACTGTCTTCCAGAATAGTTCTGCATTCCAGGCCTTGCTTAATATCTTGTATGCGCTAATACAGATTTCCTTTCAGTGAAAGGGCTGAATTAAGAACAATGTTCCTACTGTTACAAAGATTTAATTCTGATCATTTTTGGGAAAAACTTTTTTTTTTTCAGTTTCTTATTAATTTTAGGGATCACTTCAGTGAAGACAAAAATCCCTTCATAACAGATATTAATTATCATTGTAGATTAGTAATTAATGTTGAAAAAGGTTGTTCAAAGAGCATACAGGTGTATATATAAAGACTTTGTATAGCCAGTAGAACCCAATGAACCAAATGTCAGCATTGAGAGATTATTTTTCTCATTTGTAGTTTTTCTGTTATGATAAAATCTAAATCAAGGGCAGAATTTTTAGAATTGCTATTGATGCCTAGATAAAATTTGAATTGTTCCTTTAAAAATTGCCCTTAATCCTCTCAAAACTCTTAGTGGAACACAGTAATTCTGATACAATAATACACAAGCATTGAAATAAGTAGGCAGAGTGTCTTCTTAGATTTTTTTTCCATATTAGGAAGTGGAAAGGACTATTATCACCACATTACCAATAGCAGAACTTCCATATATTAGAAGATAAAGAGTTTTTACAAAGAAAATCTGTACTGTAAAAGGAAGTACTGTGTTGAACATGAAGAAAAACTGCTCTGTACCAAGTCAAACTAGAATATGTCTTTAATATGAGCAGTTAATTAAGCCTGAAGCCAACAGCCATTTCACACGAGTACAGAAGGAAACCCGCAGAGATTTCTCCTACTCCTTAGATTAGATTGCCTTTCTCCTTTGTTGTGCAGTGGTGCTTTGTGCACAAGTACATAACATCTGCACTATGCAAGGACACCACCACCTACATCATGGTAGTAGATGATTTGTCAGGTCTAGTACTCACCATATGGTGTCAGGATGCAGTAATGACAGGTCAGGTTTCAGTGTTCCATGAAGGGTTGCATGGCTTTTTCCAAGTTTCCTTAGTACCAAGTAGCTCATCCCTGGCTTGCTGCTGCTCTGGGCTGTTTGCCCAGAAGTCTTCTCAAGAAAGACTAAAACTGTGATAGCAAGAGGAATCATCCTCATCCATCTGCCTCTCTGTGGAGACAGCAGCAGATTCAACTGCAAAACTGTGTTCAGTGTTATTCTCTGCAGTGCTGTAAAGAACACCTGTAAACCTGACAAAATTGCTATGTCCCTGAAGTACAGTGGGAGCATCTGTTGAACTCGGGTGGCTGATCATGCTAACCAGTGATGTGCATAAGGAGTGAGAAAGGAAAGAGTAGGAAAGACCAGTAATATGTAAGACAGAGGCTTGGTATTCATTTTGTCACAGTAAAATTGTAATATTTGTGCCACTATTGATAAACTGTTGCTGTGCTTAATAGACTTCAGCCACACAATTGATACTGGTTTGGTTGTTTGTTTTTTAAGTAAAGAAGATGGCTGGCTTTGTATCTAGTCTGCAGTGATGTCATGGCTAGGGGGATTATGTTTCCTGTGCTCTTACCAGAATATTGGTTTTATATGCTTGCTCCCCTAGCCACTTGCTAGCTGAAAATAAAGGGAAAATTTTAACACAGAACTAGGATGTAGAGCTAACTCTTGGGTCATATGGTTTTCATTAGTGTACTGTGTAGAATACACTTAATGGAAGAGTGGCTTGAGTTAATTTTGCTGAAAGGAGACTGAAGAAGAAAACTGTCATGTCTGAAAAAGCGTTGTAAAAAGATCTGAATCTTCTAATTTGAATCTGCTGCTCCCTGTGTGCTGAGGAAAAAAAAAAAAAGTTTAATTTAGATTTTTCTGGAGAATATACTTAAAACTGCAGAATTATTTTCATTAACATACCATTTTGAATACAGATAACAGCCAGTGCAACATAGTTTTGCATTTGTTATATAGAGCATAAAGTACCAAAAGAAATGGCTGAATTAATACTGAATGGACTGAATTTATATCTAATATATCATTGTATCATTCTTCTCTAGTCTCCATAAATAATTAAAACTAGAAAATAGGATTGCAAATAAGCCTTTTGATATTACATCAGCAAATCTACTGTAACCAAAGGATGATAGGCTGAACCCTGACTTTCACTAATCTGTTTGAGAATGTGTTTTAGAGCCACAATTATGCAGTGAAACTTACTTTTAAATAAATTATAATTTTTATGCAGTAGAATAGACTTTTTTTTTTTTTACAGAAAGGCATATATTATTTTACAGATGACAATCATTGATGGCTTAACAGTGATTCATAAAACTGATTTTACATGAACATATATTTTGCATATTATGCAGAAAGGAACAAAACAAAACATGTAATTATGAAATTACATGAAGTATTTCTCTTCTGTTTCACATTAAAGATCCTTTAGGTAATATCACATTTTGGATTTGGAAACCTCACATTTTTTTCTGATCAGCAAGGGCTGAAATGAGAAGAAATTCTCTAATTTTTTGAGTTGAAGCTTACACAAATTATAGGTAGTGCCTTTATATGCTGCTCTTCCCTTTTTGGGTTACAAAGCAGCTTATCTAAATAATGCTACAACCCAGCTGTGTTTCTGTTGTATACTCAGGAATTTTCTGCCCTGTACCTGCTGGACTGAGAGATATTCACACTACTACCAGATGTTCTCTCTTTTGGGGAGGTGGTAGTGATTATGTACATATATATTTTAATACTTCATGTGATCTTGGAGTGACATATTGCCATATTGCACACCGGGGAAGAGTTAAGGTTATGCTTTCAACCCCAAATTGTGCCTTTCCTGGCTAGCAAACAATTAACTCGTAATGTTACTTGCATTTTATTACCTTTGGACTGATCCTGTGACTATTAAAGAAAACAGCAAACTGACACTTGTTTCAAAAGTTAAACCCATAGTATGTAATACATATAGTTGTATTTCGAATCATATATAATGATTTTATGCTTTTCTAGGCTGTTCAAAGATCAGGTTTTGGGGTGTTTTTATCTTTCCTCTCTTTATGTTTAGCATGCTATGCCATTTAATGAGGAAGCAGAGATTTAGCAATGTTATTAATGGACAAATTAAATGTCAATTAGCACTGACATTAAAACAACATATTTTTAATCCACAACAGAATTTTGGTTCAGCATACTAATCCGTGCTCACTTGCTTCTTATTTGTGATGTTAATATTTATCTTCCAATTCAATAATAAATAAAAAATAGTAAAAAATGCTATAATTCATGGAAGAGTTTAGGCTCTGTAAAATATGTTCCTTGAAAATTTCAGATTTTACAAGCGTAGGGTCAGCAGTATTTTTTATTTTATTGCCACAAATGTCAAGAATTTCCTTGGAAATCAAATAACACCAACACAGTTTTTCAATGATGCTCCTGAGGTACATACAAAAGAAGATCATTTGTGTCTAAACAATTTGGTGTTTATTTGTAGATTTAAATCTCTCTTTAAGCTTCCAATTTGCCAATATATTCATTAAGGCAAAATACTAGCAGTAATATCAGCATCTGACTTAAAGAAACAAAAAATTCAGTTCTTTATTATATCAATTTTGAAAAAAATAGAAAAATATCCCACACTATTTATAAATCATTAGCCCTAAATTTACTCTGTTTTAAACAGAAAACCTAGACCTCTGAACACTAAATAATAATTATGTATTAAAATAAATTCTAAACTGTTTGGTGATCTTTAATAATTTAATTGAAAGCTACTAGTTCTAATACTTTTGGGGTTTTTCTAACTTGCTTTAAGTCTAAATTCCCTCCTGAGGCTTGGAAGACATCAGGTTCCTGCCTGTTCATTAATTTTTCTCTTTAGCTATGTGTCATGAACACAACAAAGAAAAAACATAATTAGTTTAGCTTAAATATCTAGATATCCTTTATGGATATCATAATGTTTGCATTCCTGTATGTAAACATTTGCATAAATAATTGACTAAATTAGTATACAACAAGTATGTGTCTTTGTCAATAAAGAAAGTGAAAATATGGAAAATAGAAAAGAAATTAAAAAGAATAAAAGACTTTATTTCCTCTTTAATGTTCTGGAAGGGAAATAGCACTTACTGATCTGTTATAACACATATGATTGAATGGATAATTCCATGTTGAAGTGCCTCAGAATATACTTCAAAATCCTCCAGCTATTGATAACTCTTCAGGTCTCATATTCCAAACTGACCAACCTGCCAGTATTTTAAATTAGCATACTGTTTCTCTTCCATTATTTATACATGCTTTGGAATAAGCATTTCTAGAAGGAAAGACAAAGTTAGCAAAGCTCACTCTCCTAGGCAAACAGATAACCGCTGACTTTCCTTATAAACATAATTTTTGTAACTTGCAGTTGTGTCAGAAACTTTGCATATTGTTTTGCAGAAGATATCAGGGAAATACCTTGAAACAATTAAGATATTAAATTAAAACAGAGCTAATGTATTAAGAAAAACGAATTCTCTCAACCTTTATTATAACTCTGGATATTCAAGAAGTCAAGGCATGATTGTGCAATACTTCACTGTTAACAATATGGACTGTATTTGCAGAGTCTGAGGTCTGTAAAGATAGCATTGAATGGGACAGACAAAATGGTAAGTACCAACCCCCCACATTAAGGTCTTAAAGTAATTTAATAAAAGAAAATAATAAAGCAATCCTAAAAGTGTGTATGGATTTATTTCTAGGAGACATCCAGTGGAACCTAATTGACTTAGAATAATAGGAATATTTAATTCATCTGTTGGCTGTCTAGATCTAGTTTGTAATTAGAAAAGCACTACACTGGGAGCTGACAAAGGAAAGGAGGTATTGATGTCTTATCAAGAGAGATATTTCTCACAGAACTTTCTGTATGAGATTTGGATCTAGAAATATGCCCCCAGAAATATGTTTTACTTTTCTCACTTTTTGCTTAAAATATATCTATGCTGTCTTTGTTAATTATGGTTTTTTTCATGCAAAGATATTAAAAAACTCAGTGTCACTAGTTCTGGTGTACCCAGGCAAACAACAGCAGTGTGGGTGACTTGAAATGCAGATATTTACCACAGCAAAAAATCACTCTGAGAAACAAACATGTCATATTTACATTAAGATATGGTGTGTCATGTTTGTTTAATTTATGATCATTATTAGTCATTTGAGATACAATTGTCAGTTTATTACAGAGTGCTATGTATGACAAGAAAGTAATGTATATTAATACTGTTTAACACACACTACAATTTTGGCAAATATCTTTAAAGCTGGTAGCTAAAAAAAACCTTTCTATCTTGATAATAATACTCCAAAGAGTCATCAAGACATGAATTTGGTATGTATTAGGGACCACCTACACTAGGAGTTAATTGTGGCTGGTTTGGTGACTATATCATGAGCTGAACTCCATTTTAAGTAAACCCAGTGATATGATAATTTATTATAGCTCCATATTTCCAAGTAGTGAAATGAAATATATTTCTCAAGTGGTGATAATTTAAAGATAGTTAACATTCATAAAACATTTGGAAGAATTGGTATAGTTAGAAAACATATATAGACATGAGTGAAATTATCTAAGAGCTGAACTTGTCACTATGTAATTGAAATATATCTTTATAATGACCCTTTCATTCAGCAAATAAAAAAATCCCTTTTTTATTTGAGGAATAGATTAAATGAATATTGCATCATCATAATTTGCAATTTTCATGTTATGTCAATAAATTATATAATTTTTGACAAGTACTTCTACTTATAGTGTTAAAAGAATATATTCATTGATCTATTTACATTCTGCTGTTATTGATGACAATGATCGCAGCTGCATATTATGCAAGGAGCACAGTGCAGAGAAAAGTCCTTGGAGAAAAGTGTAAGCCTTGTTAAGATAAAGAGAGCTAGAACTATTTCTATAATAGGATATAAATGAAGGAAAAACACAGATAATTAAAGTGTTAATTCAAGAAGTGTTTGACTGCAACTTGTGTGTTCTTTCAACACCTATGTCCATACTTTGTGATCACTCAGACAATGAATCCAACCACATTTCCAGCGCAGAAGACAAAAGATGGCTTTTAGGTCATCAAACTTAAGGTCAAGTGCTTTAACAATATGAGTGGCTGGTACATATTTGAAGGGGCTATTAGGGGGTGTTTTGCTATTAACAAAGTGAAAAAGGGAGTAAGGGCTGAATACAAATCAACCCTTCTTTCATCTGCTATGAATTGTTATACAGAGACAAATCACAGATTTTACTTTCCCTGAACTGGTTTTCAACAGGGAACCTGAACCTGTAATTCTTTAACTTTTAAAAGATCTCCTTTATATTTTTTTTCCCAGCCAAACACAATACAATTTATTTAGCATTTTAAATAATATGATATTATTTTCAGAAAACCACCATGTTTCCTTCTGAATTTTTTCTCCCTTTCAAAGATTGTCCTAGAGTTTCAAAAAGGTGATGTCCTTTCCTTTAATAACTGTACACTTTGGTACATGTAAAAATACTCAACATAACTAAGATGTTTTGTTCAATTCCCTGGGTACATTATTCTGTTTCTGCTTTGGGACATTAGAAATATAATATGTAGTGAACTAACTGGAGGCACTGTATTAATTTTAAAAAAATCCTGTATAAAATACATACTTTTTCTGTGTGCAGTCAAATAAGGGGAATGGTATTTCCTATGACTGTATTGAATTTCTTCAAAGAGTAAGGCTTGTGTTTAAACCTTCCCACAAAACCATAGAATCCACACCTTCTTAGTTACATATAAAAACACTTCAGATATAACAAATCCTGACTGAATATGTACTTAGCTTTAAAAACAAAACCCTGTAAGATTGTAATTCTTATTAGATACCAAATACTTTTATTTTCTTTGGAGACTAAAGTTTTCTTTTGTTGTTGCAATAGGATCATCTTGAAAAGGATCTTTTTTCTTTTAGGAAAAAATAAATCCCCTCAAATTTACAGTGATTTGTCCCAGAAATCTTTGGGTGTCTTATTATTATAGTATTCCTTTAAAATACTTACACATTGTTTCTTATAATGAAAAGAACTATCCAGTTTTAAGCTTTATTTTATTCTCATTTGATGAAAATTTTTTTCTGTTACAAGTAAAGGCCTATTTAAATGAATTTAGTGTCTCTCACAAGCCTGACTGAGCAGCGGATGAAGTTAAAGAATCATCCCGCTCTTTTGTTCCTTCTGGTTGTTTTTCTCCTGTCTCAGTTCACCAACTTAGTTCATGAAGCAGCTGCATAAATTCATGTAGAGAGGGACAGTGACAAAAAAAACACCCACAGAAGGGAGAGCAGCATCTGCCTTAGAAAACGCTGAGATTCATCTTTTAATATATCAGCTCTGGCTGGGATTCACAACTCACACCAGTCAAAAAATAAGGTTGATGAACTCCTGTCTTGCTTGTGCTGATGCTGGGGTAATGTGCCAAAATTAAGAACTATTTCAGCTGGTCTGTCTGAAAACCCTCCCTAGTAAAAGCTTGCTACACAAGCATGCAGTTGACAGAGCAGGCAACAGCCTGATAAATAGCAGGTCTTTGTAAAATCCCACAAAGCAAGGAGACAAACCTGAAAACCACTAGTTCCTTTCAAAGAATATATGGCCTAGAAGTTAAGTAAATTGCCACACAGTTTGTGTTTGGGCATGAATATGGCAAGGAAACCTATATCTCCTTATATCAACATCAGAAATTTCATTGACTTTAAGGAGAACATTTTCACTTCAAATTATTTATTCTTCCACCAATGTGTACATATATATACATAAATACATATTTATAATTTTATAATATATTTATATATTTATTATATGGAGATATACTACAGGTAAAGGAGATTGAAATAAAATAATGGTCTAATACTCATTGGCATGTCTGTCAGTACATGGAGCGTGTAATTTTTGTGACCTATGATTGGGATTTCAAACGCAGGAGTAACCAGATTTCCTTTAATCATGTTCTTGCAGCCCACAGAGACAGCTTCCCTCAGGCACACAGGTGGGCCCAGGAAATAACTGAGGAAGTTTCAGCACTGAGAGCTGAGTGCAGCTGTGAAATACAGAGAGAGCAAATTATACATGCAGTAAATGTGTTTGTATAAATTCCTCTTTAACAGGAAAAAGTCATGGACAACAGAGAACTGTATTTTAAAAAAAACACATAGACTGTTTTGCTTTATACCTTCCTGCTATTTACACCTACCTATATTCTTGTTCCCACCTTAAAACATTTCTTGCTTAGTGGGTTACTTAAATATCCTCCATTGACTATTTGCCATTAGGGACAAACAGAACAGCAACAAAACTCCTTCGTGACTCTATTAACTTTTAATGAAGACAGTTTATTGATGGTGGAGCTGATTATATGTGATAAAGCAGAACTCCAATGCCTTGTTCATTAGTATTTCCCCACACTTTTGTCTGCCAAGTCAAGAAAGAAGAGTCTAAAGTGAATCTATAGATAAATGTAATAATTTCTTTGCAGTTATCTTACAGGTTGACTTTTGGTAATACACCATTTGCTCTATTTATGTCCAAAACCCTGATGAGTTTTTCTCTAATTTGACGATTTGGAAGACACTTGTAGATGAAGAAAATAGCCTATATGCTGCAAGTTGTGCTGCAACACCCTTCTAGGACTGAGATAGGACAATACCCTTAAAAAATCAATAGAAAAGTAATTTGAAACCTAAAATACATCATAAGGTGTACTTACATTAGTGATTGTCCCCACTTACTTATGGTTTGTTTCACATTTTGAAACATTTCAACTATGTTCTTTTTTGAGGAAAGCAGACTAGGATGTTTGCTCCAGGACTTCATATGTACTTTACCTGTGAGTTAATGTTTAGTTCACATCAACAGATTAATCCTGCTCCAAAGTTGAACTGCCCCCAAATACATGTATGGATGTTAGATCCCCCAAATCAACCTTTTTTGTTTTATAAATGCACTTAGAGTATGCTGCTTGCAAAGGTAGAATACACTCTATGCGGTAATAATATATTGTAGAGTAGTGAGGTATCAGTCTGCTCATGGCCTAAATTTATGCCTACAAAAAAGAAAAAAAAGTGTGTTTATTAATTGTCTAGCTAGTCTACCTCTGTTGCAATTGTAACTTTAATTGTATGGGAGACTTGCACTGTATGTTGCAGTTTGGATAAATTTGGTCTGAATTTATTCCAATGTGCAAAATGGGAATTTCCAGACCATAGAAGTATTTAGTTCTAGAAAAAGTTCAGATGACATAATGGAATGAAATTTTATTTTGTGGACCAATTGTTCAGACTTTCACTCATTCTGTAAATTGGTCAGTCAGAAAATTAGTTTCTTATATAGGAAACAGATTAATATATAATAGAACAAGTTTCAAGTGAATTCCTTCTTTCCTTGTTTGGACTTATACATACCTGAGAGGTTGTCTTTACCTGCTTTTACTTTTTCACTTTAGTAAATGGACAAGGAGGCACAATAATGTTGACACATACAGATATTCAGAAATATTTAAAGAGATATTACAACTGCATCTCTGTCGGAGTCTGTGCTTTCTTGTTCCCATAAATTGGATATATGAACTAAGAGACCTCACACATCCAAGGAGAAAGAAAATACCTTGAAGAAAAGGGTACACTGAAAATAGGCTCTACTTCAGACAGATTTATTGGATGGGATTACATTCAGAAGAAGCAGAACAAATAGGTTAATTTATTTTTATCCGTAAGTCAGCTAACTGCATGTGAAGTAGGTAATCTAAGTTGAAAGAGACGAAAAATAGTGTTAATTAGATTTTTAAAGGCTATCTCACCCCAGCTGAACTTCTCAACAGAGTTTGTTAAACTTTGAATGAGAAATATGTGTGCTTTGTTTGCAAACTATTAGACTTTCGGATATGCAAATAGTGAGATGAAATGTACTGCATTAATGATCATAACAATCGGTCACTCATAGTTATTTACATTTCTACTTTTTGCCAATATTTGTAGTCATAAAATTAACTCAGAATTTAAAGGGTTCAAATAACTGGGAGCTGACATGGGTAAGTAAGTCTAGGAAATGAGTTCAAACATTTTTTTAATTAGTTTTGTTCAGTAATTATAAACTATGAGATTTCAAGAGATACAGTATCAAATTTTTTGAAGGAAAAATTGATTAATATATCTTGCTAGTTTGTCTCTGAAGTCCTTTTTAGTTTCCATATGATGCAAAATGCAATTTAATACTTTTTGAATAACTAATTCTAAAATTAAGCAGTCAACTTCACCCTTCTTCTAAGAAGGTGACATTTTCTAAGAATCATGGTCTTACAGCTCAGCACTACAGTTATTTGCTGGTCTCTAAGGGTTTAAGTTACGATACTACGACAGAAACATATGGCTATTCTTATGATATCCTACATGTGGGGCTTTTGCATGTGACTAAGGGGCACACACACACTCAGAAAGAGTGAGTATCTGAGTGCAGTAGGAAAAGAGAATATGTATGAGAGTGTGTGAAATTTTCCTATAGGAGTAAAGTGAGGAGAATAGTATGTGTCCTTTAGTTTTGTGGTGAATAAACTCAAGGTTCCCTCTCTCAGGTTTCTTTTCTTCTTTTCTTCTGTTTCTTTCCTTCCTTTCTTCTACTTCTCTCTCTCTCTGTCATGTTAAGCAGAAAAATCACTTAAACTGATTGTCATGGAATTGTTTTAGATTTAAATATGTTGCCAAATTTTAGATTTAAATGTTTAGGACAATAGGGTAGAGAATGAAAGATTGCTGTTAATCTTGGGTTGAGTAGGGGAGGGGTAGGTGGCTTCTGGCTACGCAGACCAAAGAAATAAATTCCATACAGAATGGAACTAATGAAATCTGAAATTATTTAAGTAGCATTAATTTCAATTGTGCTATCATGGTCTTAAAATAGAAGTTATATGCACATTCAGAAGTCTGCCCTTTTGTTGGTATTGTTGGATTGTTGTTGCATGGCATTGGAATGAATTGTTTTGGATTTTCTCTACCTTGACTATTTTTGCCTTCTGGGGCACTGATGTTCATCACCCTATTTTTTTACTGAAAAAAAACCCCCTCAAACAAAAACCAAAACCCAAACCTCACAATATTGCTGTATTATGAGAGAAAAGCTATGTTTTCTGCACCACAGTGCTGAACAAAGAATGGGCCTGAAGTGTCTGCTAGGAAGACCTTGCAGGCCTTGCGTACTCATTGCATTATAAAGATGCTACTAACTCTGTTAAAATACCTTTGAAAACTGATGAAGTGAGATTCGTGCAGGTTTATATGCCGTACTTGGTCAGTATAAAGACTGCAAGAGAACTTTTTTCTATGATGTAGGTGTTTGTGCCTTGGCAGTTTCTGGAATATGTAAGTGTAAGCTGGTTGGTACTACAGCCTTTCAGCCTTACTGGCACTAACAGGATGTCTCCTCCTCAGTTATTTTCTGTTTCAGAACTGTCAAAGTACTGATCTCTGCAGGCATCCACGTTGTGCAGTTTGGCTGCAGTTGGCCAGAAGTATTTAAATTGCAAGTGTGCACACACACACTTTGAAACAGCAGGGAAGCAGAAAGCTTATTTCGTCAGGCATGAGCTAAAGAGCAATGACTGGAGGTGAAAAAAGAACTGACAGTAAGAAGATGTACCTTTTTAACCAAATTTAAGTGAGATTTGGGACCCTGCTTGGCATTTCAGGACTGGGCTATACAGGAGCAAGATTATAGTCCATGTTCTCACTTTACTGAATTCTTTGTTTCTTATCATCAGAAGAGGTCCTAAGAGTAATGAAGTGATTACTTGATTTTCATATTAACATTATCTTACAGAGGAAATGTAGAATTGATGCCACTGTGCTGTGGCACAGATGTTCTTTGTTTTCACTAAGCAGCAAATGAACCAACCTTTAGTTTTTGAAAGGGTTGAAATTTCTATTCTGAACAAGAAAATAAAAAGCCAGTGCCTCTCAGAATTTCTGAGCTCCCTTTAAAAACGTCAGGGTGTACAATTGGTCTCAGTTTTGCATCACTTGGTTGAAGAGTGCATTGAACAAAGTTAATTGGGGATGAAGGCAGTATTCTCTGGTTATGGAGGGTTCTGGAAAGATGTGGTTGAGGATGATTGCATTAATGGATTTTTCTAATGCTGGAATCTGTGTGCCTCTTTCTTGCCTGTAGAGTACTAAACCTGAGCTTGGGTTTTTCATGTATGTATTGCTACTGCCACAGAAGATGTAGAAACGATAGTTGTTAGGCAATAATACAATTGCAAAAAAACCCTCTAAAAACTGTGAAATTCAAGTTGTCAGGATGGAAATTTATTGACATTAGACTACAGTGCAAAAATAAAAGATCATCTCTGTATTTAAATTTATAATGACTGATAGAAACTGGAAAGTATATAAGTGTGATTGTTGTATTTTCTATGAAATCCTTAACTTTCTGTGAAGATATTTGGATTTTTTTTTTTTTTTCTAATGACAAGGTGAAAAAAATGATTACCCAAATGTCTATAAATGTCTTCTCAGTTTTCAGAAAGGTGTCATTTTACAGTGACTAGATGTTTTTAGCTAAACATTTTAAATTTCTTACTAAAATGCTTTCATTAACAACATTAGCATTTTCACTTGCACTCACTTGCCACTTTGTTCACCTTTTTGCTTAGTAACAGAGTTGATTAGATTTCTTTCTGATTTATCTATCAAGAAACTTAATTGAGTAGAAGCTTTGTACACAAGTAATTCATAAACTAGATACTCCATTTAAAAGGGGTGTGAAGAGCATAATTAGTTGTGTTGATAAGGGATATCAAGATTCCCTAAAAAATGCAGTGAGAATATCACAGGAGTAAACAGAACATTTTAATCCCTCACTTATCAATTGAATATCTACATGAATATTGACTAATTTAAACTACAGTGTTTCCTTTACCCTTGAAAAACGGAAGGTAAAACAATTGTAAGATGAATTTCGCCGGTTATCCATTTGGAAGCTGATGTGCTGAAAGAGTCATGCACTTTATGTACCTGAAGTGCATTTTTAGATCTGTCAAATACTTGCTGTCCTGTGATGCTTATCTGTGAATAAAAAATTTGTTACAGTAAATTTATTTCAGAACATAAGTCTTTAAACTACAGCACATATTGCTCAGGATATGTCAGAACTGAAACCATTCTAATCACAAAGCCCAAGGTACTTCTTATCTGTATTTGTTAAACATTCTTAAGCTGAAGCCTAAAAAATAGCTTTGAGGAGATAGATTGTGTATGTTTTTCAAAACATAAAAAATAAACAAGGGCACAGTATATGTATATTACACAGAAATCCAACCCCCTTTCATGCCTTTTTTCATGACTATCAGAACCTGTATCTTGATGTAGTCATTCCATTTTACAATTACTGACAATTTCTCAATGAAATGAACACTCGGAATCAACTTTTTTCCGCCTCTTCCCTATTTATAAACAGATTGACTTTTTAAAAGCAATATATAAGGGGCGGGTGGTGGTGTTTGTTGTTGGTTTTGGGGTTTGGGTTTTTGTTTGTTTGTTTTCTGTTTTTTAAGAAAACAATTTAAAATTCCTTTTGGTAAAATAATTTTTCTGCAACAACAGAACTACTATTATATAAACATTGTCGGAAGGACCAGCAACAGAGAATGTAAAACAATCCTTTGAGAAGTGGCATCATTAAATTGATGGTATATGGAAATGCTTAAGAAATTTGAACTATGAATAATTTACTGAAAATCAGATGTGGCATACTGGATCTTAAAAATCCATAAATAACAGCAGCTTCCTTCAGCACACCTTCTTGTGTGTTGGCATTTTTTTTATAAATAGATTTCTCTAGAGAAAATAGCTTTCAAATATTGAAGTTCACATGGATGTAACTGAAGGCAATATAAATCTGCCTGTGCTCCTGTTAGACCCTTATCCCCAAATCGTCTTTCTATTACAATGAGAAAACTAAACTACCAATCTAAACCAAAAATATTTTATTTTTCAGTAATTTAACAATTACTAATATTACAGAGAACATTTAATTGTTTAGAGATACACTAGAAGGTTACTTTGGGAAATAGGGAGAAAAACTGACTTTTTTTGAAATATTCCATCTATGAAGAAAGAGAAGCCTAATCTGAAAAGGCATAATGGAAAAAGTGGATGTAGCAATTAAGTTTATTGAGGTGGAAATGGCATTTTCTGTAGTTCGAAACCTGATTACCAAGGAGAGAATAAAAGGATTTTTTTAGCTTAGTCATCAGAGAAATGCAGCGCTGTGTTACTCCACAGTGCAGATCTGACCCAAAGAGTGCTTAATGCAAAAATGGTCATGCAAAACTGCTCTTATAAAGAGCAGAGAAGACACTTCTTCAGCACTGCTTTGAGGCTTATGTCAAATTGTCCCTCTATTATCTGATTCAGTCTGATAATACAAATAGAGGAAGCTAGTGCCCAGTCTCTGGACTTTTGTGACCTTGTCCTCTTACTAGAGCCACCTTATGGATGCTCTACATGCAGCTCCATTGCCAGGATCTGCTGTGTGTGCTGTGTGTGTGGTTGTTGGAAAACTGCTATCTGAGAAACAAGTATCAGTCAATAGCAGGACTCAGTTCTGTCCAGAAGTCAGATTTGAGAATGGGGGCTGAGTTATAAGGCAGCACAGCTGACATTATGAACAGAGCAGCATCACAGGGCTGCAAACGAGTCACAAATCCCACCCTCTCTGGATGCTCACAGCTGCACCCTGGGTGCTACAGCTAAAAGGCCTCGGACCGTGCTAGGGAAGGATGCTGTTTCAGCTGCCACCTTTCAGTATTCTCACGTTCTACTGACAAGAAACCATAACAAATTCTTAGAGTGCAGAGGGCGGGATTTTAGCATATTTACTCACTGATTGTATTACACATTAGGACTCTGACAAAGTGATTTTTTTTTTTCATGCATGAGCAAAATTTACCTTCTTAAAAATTTCTGAACATTACAAAAAAGCAAAGAATGGAAACCTTTTTTATTTAGTTTTATTTCCCAGTTCCATATTTATACCTCAAAAACACGCTGCTGATTTGTCATTAAGTTGGAGATTCAAAGTAACAATATGCTTACTGTTTTAAACTGAATGCTGTGTTGAAGCAGAAATAAATGTTGTGTTATAGCCAATTTCAGGCACACCATGAGAACACAGTGGGGTTGCTGCGGGGTGTTGGGATGAGACTTTTCTTATGAATTGCCTGCCTGGTAATTAAGACTCAGTGTGGAATATTCTACTTGTGACTGAGAGGCTGTGTGGGTGGGCAGTCCTTCAATGAGTCTTCTGGGCCTGGTTTTATCAAAACACAGGCAACACCCAAAATGTTCACTCAGGGATTTTGTTCCTTTTTTTGTTGTCAGCTTTACTACTTCTGTCACCCATAGATCTGTTGCCAGATTAAATTTAGCATACTTCCAGCTGCCAGCCTGCAGATTTTCTATGTATTATTCAAAATACTGACTAGTTATTTCACATTATTTTTCTCAAATATTTGAATATTGGCCTTTAATAATTTATTGAATAAAATATGAATAATCAGAAACCATATGAGCAAGACCTGTAAGAGAAAGAAGGATAATTCACAAACTCAGAATCACCACCATTCACAAGATTACTGTGCAAGTCAGTCTTTCAACCACAGCACGTGCCCAAAGATCTTCACTGTAGTGAAATATGCTTACTTAAAAAAATTCTGTTTCAAATATATATAGTCAAAAAATTCCAAACTTCTCTAAAACTAAGGTCTCTCCCTCACAGCATATATAGAAGCAAAGTCCTAGCAGTTCTTCAATCAAGATTCTCATGGGGAAACATTACTAATGTGAGCTCAGGTTTTCGATGCTTGCTATTCCTTCTTGTACTGTTGAATGCTGGAAGCAGAAAACAGCATGTAAGCAAAAAAGAAAGGAGACAGTATGATTGCTATTTTATAGATTCATCTATGTGAGATTCTTATTAGATACTGATTCTTATTTGATGCTCTATGGATATATCCTTGTTTCTGTTACATTACTAGGTATTGAGTTCCTCATCTCATCTAGAGAGTTTAACTATCTGAGCCCCATTTTAAGTGTGATATAAGCAAAAGACATAATTTTGATTTCTGATGATTCCATTGAACGGATGATCCCGTTTCACTCCTTCAGGGTGTGCATGCCTTCAGTGCCTTCTGTGATGCCAGGGAATGGCAGACGTGATTTTCATCAACTGCAGGAAGGCAGTTAGGCAGATGATTAATGATTCCCTGCTGCAGGAGTACTGTTCACTGATGGGTGCACTCCACTAACTAACTTCAGATTTCTCTGGCAGCAAGATCTATAGCAAGTTAGCATTTGTATTCACTATGCAACTCTCACTTTATATTCAGTCTAAAAGTGAAAGATGACTTGGTCCTAGCCTTAGTGGAACTCTTTAGTTCTATTATATGTTCAGAGAAATTAGAAGAATTTCCTTCCTGAGGGTAAAGCCAAGGTTCTGTGTTCTCATAACTTAGCTATTACTCTACACTATAACTTTTTATTTTTTACCACTTTGAATATAACTGTTTCCTTTGCATTCTCTAAATTCTTCGCTATTTCTGCCTTGTCTCTTTTTCTATTTGCTATTTACAATTAAATAAATATGTGCAGAATATAATTTAAGACCTAACTATTTGTTAAGAGTTCTAGGTATTTCTTATACTATATCTACTGCATTTCTACTGCATTTCCACTGCATTTTAATCATGGAAGATAAAAGTTTTCTCTTTAGTAAAAAACCTGAAAACTTAATAAAAGGAACAAAGAAAAACAACTACTTTGTCAAAACTCCAACAATACTAAGTTTATCAGATCTGAACACATCTTTACCAGCACATTTCCTCCCTCTTTATTCTGTTCAGAAAATTTTTCAGTAATTATTTTGTTAAAAAATTATAAGATAAATTTCCCTTTTAAAAGATATGGAAATAAAAGTTCATGTTGTCACAGGAAAGAGAATGTGAGCAGAGTGTGAGAACAGAATTGGTGATCCCATTATTCATCAATGGTAATCTACCTATACTGGGGTAAAGTTAATTTTCTTTACAGTAGCTGGTATGTGGATATGTTTTGAGTTTGTGCTGAAAACAGTGCAGATAACACAGGGATGTTATTACTGTTGAGCGGTGCTTACAGAGAATCAAGGCCTTTTCTGCCAGCAAGGAGCCTGTGGATGCACAGGAAACTGGGAGGAGAGACAGCTGGGACGCTTGGTCCCAGCTGACACAAAGGATATTCCAGATCATATAGCATCGTGCTCAGCATATAGAAATGGAGGAAGATGAAGGAAGAGAGGGGATGCTCAGAGTGACTTTTCTACCCAAGTCACTGTTACGTGTGATGGAGCCCTGTTTTCTTGGGGATGGCTGAAGATCTGCCTCCTAATAGGAAGTGGTGAATGAATTTCTTGTTTCGCTTTGCTTGTGCATGAAGCTTTTGCTTTTCTATTAAACTGTCTTTGTCTCAACTCAACAGTTTTCTCTCTTTTACCCCTATAATTCTCTGCCCCATCACACCATGGGGAAGGGAGTGAGGGGACATCTGGTGCTTAATTGCTTTCTGGTGTTAAACCACAGCATCACCTGAACTGTGTAAGACACAGGTTTTGACCCCACAGCAACAGTTTTACACAACATGAATTTATCTCAGATTTTCTACATCCTCTGGGTTTAGGTTGGCTTCATGGTTCTTTACTGCATAAGCCTTTCTTTGCAGCTAAAAAGACCCTGAGATAATTTAAGAAAAAAGAATGATAGAAAGCATTGTGGATTGGGAAAACAATTTTCTATCAGACCTGATCTCAAACTTCTTTACGTACACAAGATTTATCTTCGTAGTGTATCAATAGTGTCCAAAGAAGTGGAGAGAGGTTTTGTTATTATCTTTTTATTTAGAAACTATAAAATAGTGAAGAAGACAACAGCGTATTGTGTATTTCCCTAAGGATGAATCAAACATGACATTGGGAAAACACTTTCAGAAGAGAAATGGATGGACTTTATATTTTAGTCAGACGTTTTATACAGTAAGTGTGAAACAAAGGATGACATATGACAGAACATATAATCTTAATCTTTATAAGCATGAAGAACACTCTTTTGAGGATGCAGTGTTTCAGGCAGGTGACGCATTGAGGAAATGGAGGCTGGTGAGGATGCAGTCATTACACACCAGTGCCAGCTGGTTCAGCTGAGATTGCAGGCTGAAAGTCACACTGATAAGGTTTATGAGCAAAGACCATGTTCAGAGACAGAAACAAATGTGTTTACTGACTCTTGGCATTCAAAATGTGGCTTGCTTTCTTTCCATATCTTTGCAGAAATTAGTCTGCTTTTTACTAATTTGAGTTCTGAGTATTTTGTGATAGCAAGTTTCTTTGGGCCTACTTGTTCACGTTTGTTTCATTTCAAAATTTTTTTCTCTTTCTGAACACTGAATAAGAGACAATAACAACTGCAAATGTAAGGATCTAAACAATAGAGATTTTAATATTTATCTCACATTCTGATGGGTTTGAATGTTTCTGACATGCTCAATATGTGATGGATCTAGTGACAGAAAAGTTCTTTGTAATTTTGTTTTGTTTTATTGAGATCAAATAGTCAAACGTTAATACTAGAAAGACAGTTGGAGTGAGATTAAAACAGGAAAAATAACAAGACTTTGCATTGTGAATTAAGTGAAATGAATATATGTACAGCTGCATATCTATATGCTGTGATCTAGAAATTTTGTAGAAATATTTGCCTCATGGTATTTGCAGGATTTTCCCCCAAAAGAAACATCCACTGGACATGGTGCTTTGTGAGTGGTTTTGAAATTCTTCTAACATTTATGCAGAATTCAAAAGCAACCAGGGGGTCTTGGGATTGCCTTATTTGACATGCCTTTTTCATGAAAATTAAAAATGGCTATTTGGCCTAAGGCTTTCAAGAGTTCTTTTAAAAACGCATAAAAGTTAAAGAGAAATTCTTTTCAAAGGAAGGCATTCGTGCTTAATGCTAAACAGATACTCAACATGCCAAATTGAATGCAAACACTAGTAAGAATGCCAAAAATACAGGAACTGAACAGTATAAATGTCTCTGCATAAAATAAAGAAATAAGTAAGACTATTAGAAGGTAAATATTAGTTTTAGTCCTTGTGCTGTATGCAGGAGGGAGAGAAGGAGGTGGAGAATCAACATCATTGTTTTCACAGGTGTGTGTCAGCACTGGACAAGGAGTAAAGTATTGAATAGTTACAGCAAAGGTTATTTAGACTCCTGGGCTCATTTCTGGTTAACAGAGGAGAGATGATGATTATTGGTGTGCCTGGAGAGAGGTGGTCTCAAGCATCATCCTGAGCTGCCAGCAATGACTGAACTCTTTTTTCTCATCTTTAGCCTTAGCATCTGTCACTAAATAGGAACAAGCTGACCTTCATGTAGCAGTGCTTTCCCACTAATGCAGCTGCAAGCTTTGCTGTGCCCCCTTTGCAGCTCATCCTTTTTTATCTTGTGTTTATGCAAGTAATGCTCAGCACCTCTGATGTCTAGGATTAAACTCTAAAGCTGGCAGATTATATTTATAAAACATAACTTCTGCAAATCAGGGTATTTGGTCTGTGACAAGCTTATCCCACTGTCTTTAGTTAATTCATCTATATCTACATAGGAACTTTCAGATTAATATGTGCATAGGAGTTATCTTCAGCTATATCAGCAACCTACCCAACCTCACATCTTCAGTATTTCACAACACAACTACTTAGTTGTGAGTGACAGCTGGAGTGAGAATTACAGTGTGTATGCTCTACACTTCATGCAAATCAGAAGAAAACAAAAAGTAGTAAGGGATGCAGGAGAAATTTTTAGCATGTTTGCTAAGCAATAGTGTCAAAGGTTGAATATCGTTTTTGACCTCTCTACATTAGTCCTCGTATATATACTTAACAATGGCTGACATGACTGAACCTCCTGAACTTGAAGTCCATAGATAACTGTTTCAGTAGATGTATGTTTAGGTTTTATTTAGAAAATTGAATGTGATCCTTTTTTTGAGAAGCGGGGCTCCAATCATGGGCTTTGTTTTATCTACTGCAGGTAATTTCTAATTAATGGATTACTTTGAGAAAGAATAAAAACAGAAGACAACAAAAACCCTTTAGGCCTAAAAATTGTAAAGTTTCACTTACAATGTGAATACCACCAGTCTTGTGTTCTGTCCAAACACTGATGAAGCATTCTTGTGGACTCAGGTCACAACATACAGGGTGTTTATTGCCTAATATTTTTTTCTGTGAATTAAATTGAGACATAGCAGTGATTTTTTTTCTTTTCCTAAGTAACTATGATCTAGTTTTGCAAGTTCTACATCTGTCAGACTCCCACTATTTTGTAGTCCTGAAGTTAAGCAGATTTTAAAGAAGTAACAGTTCACGTTAAAGAAGTGCGTTATGTGGTTGCACAACTACAATTAAAGAATATACCACTTATGGGGCAACTGACAGTCACCATAGTTGTATTATCCCTGAATCCTCTTGAAGTTATTTCATAAGCAAATAAAGTTATATGGTAGGATAAGGAGGAAAAATGGTTAGATGTAAAGAAGATTGAAGTCCTGAAAGATAAATATATTTTGATTCAATATTTTTTAGATTTTTTTGAAACTGATGACACTATATCCCTGAAAAAAATCTCCTAAAGGTAAGAGAAATGACAGAATTAAAATTCTACTTCTCAGACAGTGCAGTTTCTGTTAATATCTCAGAAAGACTGATTTCTTAGTTACAGTTAGTATCCAAATAAAACCCTCCACAAATGGAAATAGCAGTGCAGTTCCCAACAGAGTAAACTATGTAGTTTTGGCTCACAGTTACTCCTAGTAGTTTTTTAATCTCTTTTAAAAGGTGCCGGATGGAGAACAACACTATTAATATAATTAAAAGCCCAGCAGTAAAAGATAGAGTATCTCAATACAAAGTTAACAAAATAGCTTCTGGAGCAAGACTAAAGTGCACATCACTTTTATGTAAGCAATGTGGCTTTGCCTCTGTCTCAAATAGAAAAATCAGTGCAGTGTTTCTGTTTGTAGTTGATTAAACTGACCAAGCAGCAATTATTTTACTAACTGCAGCTTGTATTAAGCTCAAATTTGGCTTAGCAGCATTTCATTAATGACAAATTTTAATTTAGCACAGAATATATTTATGCTTTTAGTAGGACAGGCAAAAATATATATTGCATATATATACATGTCATTACATAATATATATATATATTATACATATAGCATATGTAACATATTAAATATATTATAATATATGTTATAACATATGTTATATATCATGTCACTACATTAACCACACTTGTCTCACCACAGGGTCTATATGTAGGACGAAAAATGTTGTGTTCTGTTAGACTAAAAAAATCATCCTTATGCAAAACACTGCTATTATTAACCTAATACCCTTGAATATCTGCAGATGACTGATTTAATTATCCAATTTCAGTGTCAGGACTAGCATGTCTGAAAATAACTTTGTTATCTATTGTGTTTTTCAGTCTCTACATTTCTACCGATAGCCTAAGCAAACTGGATGGGATTCAGAAGATGAGTAAAAGCTGAAAATCCTTGCCAGTAAATTTTCAGGAAAAATCTAACACCTCTGAATAGGATCCTGTCCCTACAAAAACAGTAGGAGCTGAGGGTATATGCTGCTGACTGATGGCTGCCTTATGCTTTTCATAGAATTTCTAAGTGGCTGGAGAATTCAGTCAGAAAATCATCTTGGAGGATTTCAATTTTATTGCCTCATTTCCACTCTGTTTGCAAGACTGAGTAAAAGCAAAGTATTGACTAAGGTACAGATCTTGTAAAAGCACCAAGAGTGTGTCTAATGATTTTCATTTCTTATACATATACATCCCCCTTTTTGCCACATACAAAATTCATTTTACAGTAAGTATTTCTTCTCTTTTCCTGGACAACTTGTTGCTCTCATCTTCTTTCTTCAGATTTGCCCATATTCTCTCTCTCTCCGAATGCTCATGACTCTCCTTATTTTACTTTGAATAATTCCCTGGAAAGTTGCAGGTTTCAATTTGACAAGGAAGAAATTAAGTCTATTCTGTATTTCTAGCAATCACAGATATTTGGAAGTTCTGTGGTGAAATAATCTGTGTCTCTACGTAATTGGAAGTACAGAAAACTCATTATAGATGTATAGATAAGCTTGATCAATGTAAACACTGTATCAGAAAAAAAATCTATCAAAAGCAGTCATTATGATGCTGAATTTTCCCACACTTCTTGAAATGGAAGGCTTTCATTTGTATGTATAACATGAGCCTCTGGTCTTCATTTTCCTCCTTACCAAAAAATTTCTGGAAAGACTGTTTTAAAAATTAATTAAGTTACACGTGCATGTACTTGCTGATTTATATCTGACATGCTTCCTGAAACTAATACTCAGCAGGTGTCTTGTTTGCATTTCAGAAAATGACACAGTGTAAGGACTTGTGCAAAACCTGTGTCAACAGAAATTATTTATAATTAGGTTAGGCTATTAAAGATGCTTGAAGAGACTTTTATGTAGGTTTTAAGCTAAGGTACCTTCAAAAAGTCTTAATAATCTGATTCACATTCATACCAAATTCACAAAATTATTTATTTATAAAAACATCTAATTTCTCTACTTTAAATATTGGCATTTGAATTAAAATCCTGTGAACTATTCTGATTAGTTCATTTGCACACATTAAAGGAGAGTTGCAACCCCTTCTAAATAATTTGTATATCATATACAGTATTAAACACTGTAAAGACTTCAGCATATCTACTTTATTGTGTATGGCATTTTAGACTAATTTTTCCTCCTATTCCATTTCCTTTGCTAAACACAAGTGCAGGAAGTGGCTGAGAGTTATTTCACAGATCATCCCTGATTCTCATGGTGAATTTCAGAGAAATTCGCTGCTCTATTTTTTTATCGTTGCATGCAATTCTTTTGTCTGGTTGTCATCTACATGCAAAGAGGCTTCTCACAAGCAATTAACTGTTATTTTGGGACTGCAGTGTGCATTAAAAAAAAAAAAAACAACAATCCTTATACACTTTGCTTTTTAAAATCTCCCAAATTTGTTGGTTCCTTTCAGCATCTTTCACCAACCCTTATTCTCCCTGCTCTTTCACTGTCTGTGTGTCAGACATTAGCTCTCCTCAGTCTTCCCACCTCACTTGTCTCCAGCTCAGAACTGATCTCTCATTTGTATTTCCACTCTGTTAGACTGCTCTCTTTTCACCTTTCTGATAGACATTTTTGCTCTTGAAGCCATTGCATAGCAATTTCTCTCTTTATTTAGCTTAAAACTGAGTCCCTGCAAATTATTTTTGGCCTAGTATGCCATTATATGAACACAATATATTGCTCTCTAAATGTTTGTGCTGTATCAATAAACCTGTTATCATAAGTGTTATTTAATGTAATCTCTTTGTATTTTTTGTTATTATTCCCAGGGCTTAGGTTTTTTATTAACTAATTTAGTTGCACTTTCACTTCCTTCTTTAATTATACTTGCAAGAAAAAAGGCATACCAAAAAAGAGCCAAAATGTGAAGAGAACAGAGCAGAAATAATTCTTGGGGTTTTTTTTCTCATTTAAAATCTTCATGATACTTAAAAACATCATCAAGAGATTAATTTTGAAATACTAAGCCTCTTGCAATATTTTAGCTAGAAAGACTACCAAAGCTATCTTCAAAAGAAAATAAAGTCATTAAGGAAACTCACTGAATATTATGTCATATTCATATCCCACGGTACTTAATTCTGGAGATAGAAGGACACAGATGTCTCAATCAGTTATGTTTGACTTTCTCTTATAAAAAAAAGATATTCTAAACAGCAGAGGGGTGAGACCCACTGTTTTTGAAACACAATGAGAAAGAAGTGATATGTTGAAATTGTTTCTGGCTTAGTCTGACAGCTGCATTGTGATTTAGAGTCTGATCCTGCATTCTGACCTCAAGCAAAACTCTGTGGATGCCAATGGGAATTTTATTTCTCTAGGAACTTCAATATCTGATTCTTCACTATATAGTAAAATTCTGTTGTATTCTGTATCCATCAATATTCATACTTAAGATTTGTACATTTCAGGGCAGCTCTGTGGCTACATTTGTTAAAAAAGACTTTTCAGAAAATTGGTCTTTTTTCACTTGTGAAAGAACAATAGATTTTATGGTCTGCAAAACAAATTCTGGAACTAGAAATTGAAGGGAAGACTGAATAAATAAATAAAATAAACACTCCTCTTCATTGCACAGTACTGGAGGCTCTCTATGGTCTGAGTCATGGCAATTTCAGAAGAAAATGGAACATGTCTGCACTGACATTCTTCATTTTTCTGCATTTTTCTAGCCTTCTGTTACTTATTTCAGCACAGCTGAAAAAAATTTTAGGGTTCTTGTCTTCCATTTTTATCTCGCCCATGGCCTAGCTCTGAAATGTATACTAACATTGTTAATCATTCAGATTTATCATTTGTATGATAAAAATGTTGGGTTGTCTCCAAGTGCAAGATTAAGACTATAAAATACTAATTTTAGGAAAACTGTCATTTGGAAAACAAAACAAAGCCACCAAAAAAGGAAAAATTGACTCCTGTTCTGCTTATGCTCAATATATTAAATTTTGTAAATTTTCTTTATTTTCTTACAGTTTAAAAAATGCTAGTATAATTTATACATGCATCACACTACTTGACAAAAAAGAATAGACCCCTTCCCTTAATCTATATCTCTCTTTGTACATGGTTAGGTAAGTGATTAGAGAATGCCTGAGATCTGCAGTGATCTGCTTAGAAACAAACTTGGATTCCAAATGATTTTAAAAAAATTGAAGTCACTGGGATTCTAATCCTTGGGTCAGGACGCATTTTCTTCCTAAGTTCCCTCGTTGCAATATTTTGATTTAGAGTTTCTGGGTAAATCTTTTGACTTTGAGCTTGTTTGTTTGTACTCTTTACACAGGAAATTTACTTGTACAAGGCTGAGATCTTGATTTGACATCATTAATTTTTTCCAACTACTTTCAAAAACCCAGAGGATAAGTGGATGTTTAGATGTTTCAGTGGAAACTCTTTGGTTTGGCTCTTTTCTGAGTCCAGCTCATGGAAGAAAACCTTGCAGTCTAGGCTGAATTATTGACTAAACTGAAGAAGGCCAAGGCAGGAATGTTGTTCACGTCCTGGGACATTTAGGGAGACAAGTGCCTTGTGTATTGTTGGCTATTCCATCTTGAAGAAGCAATAAAAAACTCTTAAAGGAAAAATACACTGAAATTTCTTTCATTCATCAGACTGACATTTATTTATCAACTTCTTTATTTATGTACCAAATAAGAAAGAAAGAAAAAGAGAAGACTATAAGAAACAATTTTCAAATAAAATAATTGACATCAGGGATAGAAAACAGCAGATGGTGGATTAAACAGTATACGATAATTATTTGTCAATAATTATTGGAAAAGGTCTGTGAAACATATAAACTGAGGGATGCTCAAAAAGGTATATCTTCAGTTCTTTACTCCTACTACCAATGTACTCAGACAAAACACAGAGGCACACACAGACCCACAGACATGCACACAGACTTCAGCTTATGCTTTGTACTTATACGGAAGACAGAACAGATTAAAAAAACATAGCAGCTAAGGTGCTTGTTCAACTGCTCTAAAACAGCCAGACGCTCTGCTAACATGTAGTCTTGACATGGATATTAATTCACATTCAGCTATTTTCCATAAAGAGATTTACTGTGGTTTGCAAATAATGCTTCTGTCTTCAGAGTGTGGGATCTGATACAGCATATGTATGTATTGATGATTAAAATACTATTCTCTTTTAGTTCTTGTATTTTTTAATTACTTTTTTGAAGACACAATTTAAAAGTATGTGATGGTGAACAAAAATTTTGCAAAAATAACAACCTTTTGCCTCTTTTTGACTTGCCTGAGAGTTTTCTTTACATTCATTGCTGTCTAATAACAAGCTGTATTCATCCACGGAAAGAGAAAGCCTTTAGAAATAAAAATGTGTATTACACACAATGTATGCAAGGATGTTATAGATCATTTGGTAAGGGCAATGCAGTTTCTTGTGGATCATAACTCACAAGAAAATTAATAAAAAGATCAATTCTGGCATTTAGACAGGTCTTACACAAAAAGGAATAATTTTTATAGTAAAAGACAGCCCACATTGAATACTCTAAAACCTTACTTTGTATAATACAGCAGCACATAATACAGGAGTGCTACATTTGTCCATGTGGGTACTAGTGGAACAGAGCAGTAGTTTCTGTACTTAGGCAGTTTCTTTTCAATAACTAAATATTTATGACCACATATGGCAGTGCATCCACTCTTTTAAGTGCAGTTAAACTTTTAGGCCTAAACTGCTAGTCAAGTCCAGGGCTTAGTTTAGCAAGGGGTTTGACTTTTGTTTTAGATTGATTGATTTTAGATTTTAGTTTGCTTTTTCCGTGTCGGTTTTAAGCATCTAATAGAGAGAACCTTGCCAGCAAACATTGTTGTGCTTTCTCTTTTACATAAACTGCCAATACCTTTCCCAGTGATTCTTTATGCAACCTGAAAGCACTCATTCATGACACAACTGAGGATGGAATATACGAGAATATGAGAATATACTTCTACTATTATGGAACACGTATAGCTCAAGATTGTGACTGGTGTGCATATAAACAATATGTACAACACTCCTATGGGAAAATGTAAAGAACAAAGAGTATTATGTGACAAACCCCCACAATTGTATAGTTTAGACAAAGACAAATGGGGAAAGTTACATATTTTCTTCATGACCACCTTGAGGCTGATTATGTGTTTTCCTGGAAAAATCTTCATCAATATTTGATTTTAGGATGCTGATGCAAAATTTAACAGGGAAATGGCTCTTTCTGTGTCTGCAAGGTATTTATTACTGTAGCTACTTTTCTGTTGCCACTGTGAATCACTTATATCTCTTACAAACAGCACGTTATTTGTATAGACTCTTGGCTTTCATCTGGGCTACTAGACAAGGAATGAAATTAAAAGAGTGGGCCATTGTAGCAAGATTGCTTGCAGAAAGTGAATTTCTGAGCAATCCAAGCTCCTGCTTCAGCTCTGTGAGAACCTTTAG
>JAWWEV010000134.1:42277340-42335482 GCA_035583235.1 Hafferia zeledoni | reverse complement strand
GTGTGCTGTGTGAAATAAGGGGCTTTCACTTTAAATCTCATAGATTCGTCTGTGGAGTCCATTTAACCTCCGCGAAAGTTTGTTTACTTTAGGCCATAGCATTGACTAATATCAGTATACATCCTCTGATCTTGAATAAATGACATTTAGCTGGTTTTATTGCAGCTAAACCCATTCCTCAAAGTAAAGCAGGTTTTTGCTGAGTTGTTTAATAATGTGCATCAACTATTGCAACAGAACTGGTCAGACTTGGTTAACAGTAATAAAATGTGACTCAAAAAATAAAAAAAATCAAGAATATATTTTTTTTTAACCCCTATTAGGCACAGATATAATAGCAGTTGAAACAGAAGCATATGAATGGCCTGCTATTTATAGAAACTCTGCATAATTCTGTGCTGAAAAATAAAAAAAGAAGCTGCAATAATGTTGCCATAAGCTTACCATTCCTCTATGCATAGTTATTTAAACTACTGAGTTCTGACACAGACCATGGATTCCCTCTGTCTTCCTATCCCATTCTTTGATCCTCAGCTTTCTTCCATTAGAATTTAGTTTACACCACTTAGGCAGGGTTTACGTTCCAGTGGTTTTCAAGAAAAGAAAAAAAAAAGGAAGTGTTGAGTGGAGGGCTCTGAACTGAAAAATGTTTCTTCTTGGGTAAAGAATAATCAACTGTGTATCTGTCTGTCTGCCTATGTATGCATGTATCTATGTATCTATCTATTTATAGACATACCACCACCACCTACCCCTTTGTGTATATATACAGAGGTATGTGTGTGTATACATATATATACAGATATACACCTCAGTTTCAGTTCAGTTTAAAAGCACTCGGAACAATGATAATTTTAAAGAGGGACCACTTTTGCACTAAAATAAAAATTGTTATTAACTTCATTGGTGAAAGGTGATCTGTCCAGAGGACTTTTCTCTACAGATTTCTGTAGATACGGATTAGCCACTTTTCAGTTCCTTTGATTTTATCTACTGGTCCTCACCTCATCAACTTTCCCCCTCACCTCTCATTATCTCCACTTTTGCTCCTTAAGGAAGTCTCATTTGGAATAATTAAAATAGAAGAGACACAGGATTCTGTAACATTTCAAATATTTTTTCTATACTATTTCACAATATTTTTATCCTGAAGGTGTTTGTTAAGGTGGTCTTTCACATAGATTGGTAGTTTACTTTCACTGAACTTCATTATAACTTATACCTCAGTGTGAATGACTAAATGAAGAGCTGATTTACAAAGCCAAGTGTGTTTTCAATATTTGGGTGTTCTGACTTCACATGCTTCATATGTGAGCCAGCGTGTATTTCCTTTCCTGCCATAGAGCATCTTCAATCTCCCTAGACTCCCAAGAGTGACTGTGATAGATTCAGCATGCCTCAGCACCTGAGATTCCAAACTTTAGAAATCTTTGATTGTGTTCTTAAAATAAGTAAGTAACTAACTAACTAACTAAATAAATAAATATTTTTTTTGTTAGCTATACTAACAGAATGCTTGATACAAGTAACCTTACATGTTCTGTGTATGTGTGTGTGTCTTTCAGTTTGCACATGAGAAATGAGAGACAGAGGGAAGGCATAACTTAATCACCCAGTGTTCATTATGTCATAGTGACTGTAAGCGATTCTGGAGAACATATGACAAAACAGAGGCCTGATAAAGCTTTCTTCTTTGAATCTGGACTCTAGAGTTGCAACTTGTATCACACATTTAACAGATCTTGAAAAACCTTTACTTTGCAAATGTCTGAAAATTTTCTGAATCTATGTGTGTTTGAGGCCTCCAAAATTTCCCACAAAGATGAGAAAGTTCTGTAGTACATTACTTGCTCTGTGAAAGGTGCCTCCTGTTTGTTTTAAAACTAGTGGCTAGTAATTTATTTGGCTACACTTTGCTTCCTCTGGTATATAATTTATAAATAATTATTCTCTTCAAACTTTTCATATGGTTCTTAGTTTAGTTGATTTCTGTCCATCATCATAATTGAAGATAAAAAAGTACAGTAGATTTAAAAGAGGAGCAGTGCTTATCTGTTATCACTGTTCCTTTTACCAGCATCTATTTCCTTGTCTTCACCATTACATAATACTGGGCAGACACTTTCAAGGAACCATTCAAAATCTCTGTCTTGAACCTAGTGTCTTCCCTTCTTTCTATCCTCAACAACAACCTTTTTCACTGTAATTGGTTCTGTACCCTTAGCTTCTTCACCAGTAATTTCCCTTTATACCTCCCTCCTGCAGTACGTAGAAACACTGACATTAACAACCTCGTTTCCTCAAAGCTCTCTATCCTCTTTTGCCTTCCATCTTTCTCAATCTGCTTCCCTAAGTGATCATAACCTCCTACTGACAACTTATTTTCATGAATTAATGCTGTCCTACTTCAGTTCATGATTCTTTATCATGTTACTCAGTTACTGTTTTAGCATCCTGAGAATTCCTGTCTTTGCCTTCAAACTCATTCTAATCATATCAGTGGGTCCTGCCACATCCTGTCTTTCCCTTACCTACCACAAGATCCTGGCAGCCTTGCACTGAAGAGGCTCTTACATAAAGAATTTTATCTCCAGGGTTTCTAAGCATAAAATTCTCCCTTAATCATCTGCTTTATTTGGCCTTATGCATTTTCGCTTCAAAACACTTCATAGGCCTGTGCCTGGCCTAAACCACAGTCTAGGTGTAAACTACTTCCTATACAACCTCTGCACATTTCTGTGAAACTATGTGATAAAACCCAACACTATGCTACAACCAGAGTACTATTAAAAATGTTTAATGCATGAGTTGTGTTGATAATCAAACTTAAGTACTTGTTCTTTATTTGTAAAAGTGCACATTTCTCTTAGGCTAATGTCTTAAATGTTATTATTTCCCTCTAGATTGCTTTTGTGGTGAGTCTAACAGATACTTACGGGCAGTCATGTAGAACATGAGACAGTAAAGCAGCACAAGATTCATATGTGTATTGTGAGGTCATGTTTGTCAGTGTGCTGATGGGTAAAACAACACTATTTGGTGGAAGTATAGGTACTTAGACAAATGTATGCATGAGATCCTTTAGTCATAAATATATCATCCTAGTGCACAGAATTTAGTGTGTAGTTCATGAGTAAACACAAACTTATTTTTCCCCTTGAAAAATGAAAGACCACTAAAAACTTGATATATCTTCCTTGGGCAGATTGGAATTTAAATGGAGGTTTTATCAAAGGTTTGGCAGAATATATTTAAAAATATCTGCTCAGAGACCTCAGGAAATTACTTTTTCTTATGGCTCTGATTAAATATTTCATGGCAGTTCATGCTTATTTATTTGCACTTGCTATGTCAAGATAAAAAAAAAAAAATATCAATCCAACAAGCTCCTCTTATTATAGCAAATCCACTTACTTTGAATATGGTCCCATCACAACCAGGTGACCTGACCTAGGCAGACTGCTGAGTCTGCAGGGTGAATGTTGTGTCATGCTGAAAATGAACATGCAGGGGCATTCCTCACTGACAGTTTTGGAGGCTGGTTTGTTATTTTAACACTTGAAGAAATACATTGAAGACCACAGGACTTTTTTTGCACTGGACATGAGGAGAAGCATATCTAGCTTTGGAGGTTTACATTGGTAGATAACACAAGCTGTTGTCTTTGCTATTTTTAAAATTAACAACCTACTCCATTTTCTGGAATAAATGTTACAATATATATCATCCATCCACATGTGCATTTTCAATGACTAGATTTCCTGTAATTAAACAGAGATTAAATAAAACTGGACTCAGGCGCAGGTCCATTCTATCAGTCTGTGTGTGACCATCATGGCCAGCATCCCTTTTTTTCAACATTCTTTCTCCTCAAGTTTTATTCTTTTGTTATTTTTTTATTATAAATGTCTGCTCCTTAACACTCTTAAATCTGGAATTTTTTTTCTGTATGTTTGAGGCATAACAACAAAAATATTTTCATCTAAAAGAAAACTAGAAATCAAAACTTCATTTATCTAATGGATAAGGTCATGACAGAATCTATGCAAATTGCATGAAGAAATGAGCTCAAAGTATCAAGTATCAAAGTATCAAAGTATCAAGATTTCTTCAATTATCTAAAATATATAAATCTTACTTGTTATGTTATTCCTGATTATTAGTAATTTTTGTTATGATTAGGTTTTTAACATATATTGACCTCTATGTTGTACAGCCATATGCTGAAAGGCAAACCAGGTCTTTAAATACATGGTCTGATAAAATCAACATGCAAATAATTTTAGTCCTTTTTATTACACTACATGAAATCACTTCTCTTCATAAGTGCTTCTGTCGAGACCAGCTCAGGATTCATGCCAGGGTGTTGGGATTACCAATTACCGCTTCCCTCTGTAACCTTTCTAACTCCTCAATAAAGTGCTAAGAAAAGCAATTAATCACCCTTGGCAATTATAACAGGAAACAATTTTTGTTGACAAACCATAAATGTTTCACTTTAACAAATTTGCTTTTTTTTTGACACCTGCATCTTCCTGTAAGTTTAAGGGCATTCTCTGCCTGCCTTTAAGTGTATGAGCAAGGAGTTTCTCCAAGTGTTTGGGATGTGAAAGAATGAATCAGTTAGGTCTGGATTTCAATCTTGTACTTCTCATTGTGGAGTTAAATAGAGCTCTGCACATTCACAAAGATTGACCCATGTGATGTAATGAGGGGTTCAGTCATGGATTACAGAAATAGTATAGAAATTGGCGGAAGAAAGGGAAATTTTGCTTTCAAAATTTGTATAAATAGTATTAATTTTCAGCAAATGCATTTGCTCTTCATCCAGCTGAATTCACATGTATTTCTACAATATTATCCACAAATTATGATTTCTCTTTTAATTTCAGGTTTTAGGGCCTTAATATGAATTAATAAAACTTTTCCTTCTTTTTTACTTTTCACAGGTGACATTTTTGTTAATCCTTTGCAACTGGTAATTAAAGAAAAAAATCACAAAAAAAACTATTTATTAAAATGGTAACACTAAAACTATGCACAGGCCTATTAGACAATACAAATGTTATTAAATTATTAATTATTAGATTGTTAATTTAAATTAAAAATTATTATTCTCTTCTTTTTATTCTTTATGCTCATGTTCATAGAAGTAAAATAATAGATTAGTGGACCTAAAACTGTGAACAAGCCTTTAAAAATCAAAGCTAGGCAACAAAAATAGATAAAGTTGTTTTACTGAAGTTAATAAACCCCACATTCTGAGACAAATATCCTCAAGCCATTTGTTTAAACAAGCATTAAGTTTAGCAGTACTACACCATAACATGATACTCCAAATTAAACTTTTGCATCTCAAGTGACCTTTATAGCAGTTTTATAGTTCATAAATTCTTTACAATAGTGCTCTGCGGAGTAGATTTAATAAATCTTGATTGTGCTGTAAATGTTACAGCACATACTTAAAATGGCATTTCCAGTCCTAAGAACACAAGTGTGAAATGATTCCCCTATTCCATATGGACAATTTTGGTTCAGTTATCATGAAATACTGGAGAATATTTCAGTAATGAGGGGAAAGATACCAAAGGTAACCCAATTCTACTGGAGAAAAAAACTCCATGACTGATGAATACATTTATCAACTTGTATAGAAAGCATATTGATTACTGATATACCAACAGGAAAATCTGCTGCAGTTTGCTGAGCTTCTGAAGTACTCCAGCATAGCTGGATAGAGACAGAATTGTTTTCCATTTTCTCTTTTGTTTAAAGACTTGATTTCCTGGCAAAATATCAGATCCATATAACTGTAAACTGTGTGGTCTTTTTCACTTTCCCCAATACACTGGGGGAACAGCACCTATTTCACAGAATTTTTACAGAATATTCTGAATTAGAAGGGTCCTGGAAGGATCATCAAATCCATCTCTTAAGTGAATGGTCCATATGGGGATCAAACCCGAAACCCTGGTGTTATGAGCACCATGCTGAGCTAATCTCAGGGTCAGCCTGGACAGAGTATGTCTGCTTAATCTTGTTTATCTGTTTAATATGATGGGTTTTTTTCCTGGAAAAAGAAAATGTAGTTAAAAAAATATAGTGAAAGCACTCTGGTAATGTGTTAAATCACCTGTTTTTATACTAAACTCTTTTTTCTACTGTGTATCCTCCACCTTTTAGTCCAGCTATTTATTTACTTGTCGACTCCTTAACATCTTTTCACATATTGTAGTTACATTTGATGGAAAAATTGTCAACTCTGAGCTGTCATTTTGAAGCCATGAAATCCATTATCTTAACATCTTTGCTCTGTTTAAGAGTTCATTTATGAATATATTTTCTCATTCTTATGCATATAATTTAATTTCTTGATTACATTTCTGAGAGCCTTTTCCAGTGTTCATAACTTTCACAATTTTCTTTTCTTGATTGCAGCTCAAATTTTTATTCTAAGTTTATATTTATCTCTTCTTTCTTTCCCCCAGATGCAATAACATGAAAAAACTGTCATTTCTCCCTAGTATAATCTGCTAAATGTGTTCCTACTCAGATAAATTTAAACATTTGAAATGAAAATATTTCAAAATTTACTTTATCTGTAGATGTTGTTACTGAAAATAAGCCAAATTTGAAAAAAATGCTCACATTTTCATGAATGTTAAATTATGGATTTTGAAGTTGAAACTCTAAGCCTTTAATGATTTTAAGGATCTTATTCATAAAAGCAGTACAAGGTAATGATAAATTAGTTAAAAGATAACTACTGCTATGTAAGTTCTATTCCTTCCCTAAAATAAGCAAAACCTACAAGGTCTGCAAACCTGCCTGTTGCTTGAGGGATGAACAGTGTGATTTTTGAAAAAGTGTCATTACTAATCTATTAATTTGCTCATAAACATTGAATGGCATATATGGTCATTCATTGCATGGCCTTGCAATGAAATAATATATTGGATAGAGAGATACAATCAAACTCAAATCATAAATGTTAGGGTCTGGTATAAATTATTAATGCAGAAAGTCTATAAGGAAAAGATTGTTATAAGTGGTCCTGCAAGAAAATGTATAATGCAATATTAATGAATCTGGGTTACAGACCCATGATTAGTATGAGAGACATTATTTTTAGCAGTAGTTAAATGTTGTTCCACAAAGACAGTTTAATAATGAATGACACATTCAAAAAATGCTCTGTTCTTCCTGAGGACAGAAATATGCAGATCAAGTTGTCTGAGAAATCTAAAGAAGAATAAGATTAATAGTCTCTGTAATTGCCAGAACCTGAAAGAAAATGGTCAACTTTTGCAAAATATAGTATATATAAATGACATCATAGTATTAGCAGTGGTTCTAGCATATTGTTTGCTGCTTTTGCCTTAAGTACAGAATGTGATTTTTTTTTTTCCATCTGCTTTAACACTTTGCAGTCACCCTGTAAACAGCTACACACTTCTGAAAGGATTGTGGACACAGACAGCAGAACATGAAGGTTAGTAAAGGTGAGATAATCAATCTATGCTAATTTTGTTTTCTAGATGCGTTTATAGTTTTTTTGAGTCTCTTGTGGGTAATTTTTGATATTTGAAAGTTTTGGTGCCACATTTTTGACCTTAGGTTATGTTGAGTAGAATTTTTAAGTGTATCATCCTTAGAATTTACTATATTACACACAATACTGCAATGAATGGTGCTGTGTTGGTCTCAAGCATCTGATTTATACTTTCTGAGGTAAAGATTGTCTTGGATCTGGAAGTTAAAGGAAACTTTAAAACTCTTTAAAACTCTTTTGACCTTCTTTATGTTTATGATAGTCATTCAGAGAAAGCTCTATGCTATTAGATTCTGAATGTGCAAAAAACTATAGGACAAAGTTCAGGAAATTACTTCTATCCTGAAACAGCTGAGATAGAAGTGGGAATGGAGGCATGAAGAAGCATTTTTGCAGGGACAGTAAGTACCCCTCAAACGTTCTGTTTAATCAACACAAAAATCAGCCAACTAGAGATAAACTATTACACCACTACGGTGATCAAGCTTGTTGGGCAAAACCACCCCAGAGCCCAAACTGTGAGATGCATAGATTTGCACAAATTAGCAACTTCCCTTTGCATTGCAGTTATTCAAATGTTAAAAAAATAATGCAACAACACTGAGCAGTACTAATTATAAATCAGAGAATCTCATCAACATGTGGATGCTTGCTCTACTTACCTGCTTTTTGAATTTCTTCTCTTCACATGCCATTTCCTTTCAATTCTTCCTTTTCCTCTCATATTTTACTCACTTTCTCTGCAGACTCCATGTTGTATAACCTTTCCACCCTAAAGTCTTTCAGTTAATTTCTAGAACTGTAAGGATTGATGTGTGAGAGTTCACAGAAATTAAGTGTAGGAAATTCTGAGTAACCATAGGGTACTCATAAGAATTGTCTCCTTTGCGGGAACTGAAGTGCTTATATATTGCTACTTCTAAAAATAGAAAATTCACAGTCTCAATTCTCTTCAAATTTAAAGCTGTTTAGATTTCCATAAAAGAAGTAAGACTGGTCCACCCTTCTTACTTAGAAAAAGTAACTTCTGTACATAAATATGACAGACTTCGAAACAGAAATTACTGTTCAGAGAATATTACATTATAGACTCAAACAAAATCAGATTTTAAATTAGGACATGTTTCTGCCATCTCCAAATATACATATTTCAATAATGCAAAATTGGGACAATGAATGAAAAGAATTTTACATATTTTAGTCCATGAAATATCCTAGCTGATCATAAAAAGTGTTATGTATAATAACCAACCAGAAGCCTAGAAAAATTTTGATAATGCTACATGCTATTATAACCTAGTCATTGGAAAAAATATGACAGAGAATGAGATATCTAGAACAAAACCACTACAAAAATAACACTTATATATGCATAAAGAAGCCTTACTAGATCTCCTACTTAGAAAATATCCAGATTTTATATTCCTTTTAAGCCATATTACAGCTTGCAACACAAATCTTAATACTCTGTGGCAATATCAAAAATCCAGATAATTTCAAGAGCCATCAATAGCAAAGGGCAGGCCTCTGAAAAAACATGTCCTGACAGAAATAAGGAAAATATTTTTTTTGTTTTGAAATATCTTTTTGTAGTAGAAATGCACTGGGATCTTGTTGAATAGTAGTGGCAACTTCCTGTCATTTATTTGACTGTAAAACAATCTTAAACAGGTTGGTTTTACTGAAAATCAAAGTTCTAAAAATAATCTTTGAATTCAGAACACCCACAAAAAATAGATATTTGGAGATCTTAATGTTGCAGGATTGTCCTCTGTGAATACCTTTCACACAGAAAAGCAAGACTCAAGTTGTACTGAATAGGGTTTTCTACGAAGGATCTTGCTGACTGGATACCACCCACAGACTGGATAACATTCAGTTAAATAACCCTCATTTTATAGCCTTCATTTGTAGAACATACATTCCAAAACACATGCTAAGATTTTTAACAAAACTAGATCAGCTAGAATAATAAGACTTAAATATAAGCTATTCTGAGCCTGTGTGACATTCTGTTCTTATTGCCTAATAATGTGGAATTTTAAATGTACAGAGTGGCAGAATTGACCTGGCTAATAATAAATAATTGTTCTACTTCATATGGAAAAATGTTTTGGAACAGGTTGTTATGAACTTAATTTTCTTGGTAGCAGAAATTTGTTTAATATCCCACCAGCAGAGAAACAGCTCAAGGAAGAGTAATCTGAGTGTTCAAATCGAATTGTGCCCAAACAATAGAAACATAGCTTTCTGAAAAACAATGACAATGCCAAGAAAAGAAGAAAAGTCCAGTTTCAGCCCAGTTTTCTATTTCTTGCTTCTATCTAATAAAGAGGATCCAGCATCATGACCTTCCAATTTAAGGGACTATCCATTGTTTGCTTTTAAAATTATTTTGGCACATATTTTAAAATAAAAACTGGTGGAAGAAACCAAGGCATTTAAATAAATTTTCTGATTTCTGCTTGTCAACAGAATATGATTAATAAAAGCTTGCCCCATGTGAAGAATATTGAACACTGGAAAACTAGGCCCTAACTCCTACTTTCCCAAGTTAAACAAGGAGATGAACACCTATGAGCGGTTAACAGAGAAGTAAATTACCTATGAATACTTTCACTTCTGTATAGATATTCCTCTAGAGACTAAGGTTACATAACTCTAGGAAATCTGTCCAGGTTTGACACAAATTCCAAAATGCATGCTATATCATTCACTCCATCATAAAATTTGCAAAAGTCAAGCTAAAAATAAATATTGTATAGCTATGTTTTAACACGGTACTCCATATTCATTGTGACAAGGGGATAATGCAACTTCCTCTGCATGAAAACCACTTCAGTCTACATTTCAATTTTCCTTTTTTCTTGCACTCCAACAGATTTCTAAAACTAAGTTCCTCCAGCCACAGTCTACATTCAGAGCTCAGTTTCTGGGAGCTGAGGGTAGACCTGTGCTTACTTCTCTTGAAATTTTTAAGTACTGAAAAGCTAGCTGTGCTGAAAAGGCTTGCATCGTGTTAAACGTGATAATGGTCTTTGAATATAGAAAAGATTGCTACAGAGAGCGAAAGGATAAACTGTTTTCCATATCTGGAATGTGTATGACAAAAAGTAAATTAAAGCAAGGTAGATTAAGGCTGAAATACCTCAGAAGACTTTCTATCTTTAAAGACCATATTGCTTCGGGAAAGTGTGGAAGCACCATGTCTGAATGTTAGACAGTATCTGTCGGCTGTGAACAAGGTGCACTTGATTTTGGCTTGAGGAAAGAAATGGAGTAGATAATTTCCTAATGTTCCTGCCAGCTGTGTTTTCTATTATTCTTGGTGATTAGACATTAGAAAGAAATCATGTGTGATTTATCTATGTGCCAGTGGATACTCTAGTTTCTTTCCATTATAGAGATTAATTGTTCTAATGTAAGGTTTCCCCAAACTTTATACTACAACCGCTGAGACTTTTGTAACATCAAAAAGTTCTTAAAACCTGACATCCAAACCCGCTTTGAAACAGGTCTCTAGTAAACTTTTTTCAAGTTTTCTTAAAAATTAATTAAAAAACAGAATCTCTTTGGCCTTTTGTTTCTTTCCTTTTTTTTCCTTTTTTTTCCTTTTTTTTTTTTTTTTTTTTTTTTTTTTTTTTGTTGTGAATAGGTGCAATAAATCCCTTATTAACATGTCAGACTCCTTTTTTTTTCCCTTCAGATATGAACAAAAAAAGGTTACTTATTTACGAATGCTGTCATCACTGTAGACAGCAGTGTCTTCAGAGCTGGATGCTAACAGGCATGTACAAGTATGGTAAAATACTCTAGCACATTTGTGACTGATTGGATAAGCCTTGTTGACTCAAGATGGAAAGAGGATAACACGCTATTTTTCTAAGTAATATTCTGTAAAAATGTCATACATTTTGTAATATTCGAGAATTTTTAAAAGCCTTTGAGACCTTGTTTCTTATACAACAAAACTCACTTTGCTATTGATTAATTTGTAGAATTTCATAACATCATAGTTTCTATGAAAATAACATACATTTAACTGGATAATTAATTTGCAAAAGGGAGGATCTGGTCCAACAAGCAAATTAAACAAAGAGGAATACCTAAGTATTTCTGGCAGGGAGGGAAGAAGGGAAATAAGCGATAAAAAATTTGCAAGGCAAATTCATGGCAAATGACAACTGAAGGTTACAGTAACCTTGCAGAATATTACACATACAGACTTATATTACCAGGATATTTTTCTTACAACATTTCCCTGTCAAACAGTGGGAACGTTACACTTACTTTTATGAAAAATGTTTCCATGAACAATATAAGGCAAAACTATACATTGGTTCTGTAGATCTTCTCTGTAATGTTGGAATATTAGCACAAATTCTGTTTTTGTTGATTTTCATTCTCTTTGTCTTCTAGACTTGAACATCCAGTATAAAAATAGTCTTTTATTACTGTTAATTTATTCCCAAGTCATAGAATTAAGAACTATATTGATCTTAACTGCAATTGCAGCATATCCTTGAAGAAAACAATTCTCTGAAGAACCTTGCATTTTCCAGCAAGGGAAACTCCTGGAAGTTACCATTCACTAGAAAGATGTGAAGATTATACCATTTCTGTTGCTCTTTTTCATATCAGGAAGAATACATTAATGGCTGTAAGATGCTCCCACTGATATAAAGTCATAGGCTTTAGGACCTAGTAACTTAGATTTTATTTTGCAAGCTGGATCCTTGTACTGGGTTTCTGTGGCAAGGTTTTGATAGTGGCAGGGCTACAGGAGTGGCTTCTGCCAGAAGCTGCCAGAAGCTTCCCCTGTTGTCTGACAGAGCCAATGCCAGCCAGGTTCAAGAATGATTCACTGCTGGTCAAGGTCAAGTCCATTGGTCACTGTAGTAACACATCCTAGACAACTTATTTAAGAAGGAAGAAATTGGTTATTGCACACAAGTTATTGTGGCCAGAGGAGAGAGGAGCAAGAATATGTGAGAACAGCTCTTCAGACATCAAAGTCAGTGCAGAAGAAGGGGGAGGAGGTGCTTCAGTTGCCAGAGCACAGATTCCCTTGTAGCCCATGGTGAAGACCATGGTGAGGCAGCTGTGCCTCTGTAGCCCACGATGATCCATGAGGAAGCAGAGATCCACCTGCAGCCCATAGAGGGCCCTGTGCTGGAGCAAATGAATGCCTGACAGAGGCTGTGACTCCATGGGAAGCACAGTGCTGGAGTAGGCTTCTGGTAGGACTTGTGGTCCTGTGCAGGGAGAAGCCCATGCTGGAACAGGTTTGCTGGTGGGACTTGTGATCCTACAGGGGACCTGCATTGGAGCTGTCTGTGCCTGAAAGACTGCAGTCAGTGTAAAGCACCACTGGAGAAGTTTGTGGAGACTTTCACATGTAGAAGGGACCCCACACTGAAGCAGTGGAAGAGTGTGAAGAGTCCTCCCCCTGAGGAGAAGGAATGACAGAGACAATGTGTGATGCACTGACTGTAGCCTCTAATCCCCGTCCCCCTGCATCACTTGGGAAGAGATAGAGAATTCTTGATTGATGTTTAGCCTGAGAAGAAGGAAGTGATGGTGGAAAGATATTTTAAGATTTGGGTTTATTTCTTTGTTCTCTGATTCGATTGGTAATAAATTCCCCCAAGTTGAGTCTGTTTTGCTCATGATGATAACTGGTGAGTGATTTCTCCCTACTCTTCTCTTGACCCATGAGCCTTCCATTTTATTTTTTTTCCCTTGTCCAACTGAAGAGGGAAGTGATAGAGCAGCTTTGGTGGGCACCTGGCATCCAGCCAAGATGAACCCACCACAGTCCATCATTATTTAAAATCTAAAGATCCAGAGCTTTCAACTTGAGCTGTGACAAAATTATCGCTATTTCAAAGACATGTCAGAGTCTTATGAATTCAATCTTCTACCAAAAAGTGCATGTGAAAATCTTGTTACTGAAGTAATTATAGGGCTTGAAAAGTGACACATTTTATGTAATTTATTATTTTCCTCTAATTTCTATTGAACTTAAAGAATGGGGAACAAAAAACAAATAAAATTAAATAAAAGAAGGTTAAAGTGTTCAGTTTGATACAATTACATTTTTGTCACTGGAAAAATCAAAAATAAAGAGTTAATTTAAGATGTAGAATACATTAATTTATTATATCTAGAAGACAACATAGAAGTGATATTCAAATTTGAGCCAGTAAAATTCTTCTGGCTAAAAGCAATAATAATTTCAAAACATTGCCAGTGTTTTCTATTCTTATTTGAGATGGAATGACAACCTATCTTCCAAAAGAAGGCCTCATGGACATTTTCAACAATTAATTAAATATGTGCAATACTTAAGTATTTCTTATCTTTAAAGAATATCAGAAAAGTATTCAAGAAAAAGTGAATTACATGTGAAAGTTTGCTTTAGGCTTTTTGAAATTACTTTTATCCTCCTCTGGGAAACAGAACACCAACAGAGATGTGCATACAGAAACTTCAGAGGTAAGTCCTTTAGGATGGTAGCACCAGGAAGGCAATTCTCATATAAAAAGCTCTGAAACATGCAACGTGTAGACACTGATATATTTTCAGTTAGCAATGACAGGTATCTTATTTCAACTGTCACTATGTTAAACTGATCACTTCACTGTCTCCTGCAATACAGATTTATGGCTATTTATGACTGGTACTAGATGTATCAAACACAACTGTCCTTGGCTTTAAAAAGAGCAGTGCTGTAGCAAAAAGCTGGAGAAAGCAGATCTTCTTATAAGAGGAACAGAAAGGGATAATTTTTTCTTTTATCTTGCTATGCATTTCTGAAGAGCACTATATTACCTCCCTTACAGAGACAAAAGATCAGTTTGGTGTTCAACTTGTGCCAGATTCAAGCTGAGCTATTTAGAGGTAGATTAGAATTAGTTGGGAAACAGGACACTGATTCACTGTATTTGACTTGGTTTCACATTTCTGGACTGAAAAAACCCTAGTAGTACCTAGCAATTATTAATTATCTGGTAATCCTCATCCAGCAGAGACTGTCTTGTTGCTCTCTAACATGCAGAAGTGTAAATATGGTGTTTTCCAAAGATTTCTTTATTGCAAAGATGCATTTATACAAACTACCATGTAGCAAAGGGGATTATTCTGCACTAATATGTCTTCTAGACTCAAAATTTTCCTTGGATAAATTATTGTCTATGTTCCCTGCATAAACTTGACTCAGTTTTGCATGCTTAATTTTAAGAATTTTTTTTCTATACATAGTAAATTTTAACCTAATATAAAAATATAACCTTAAGTTATTATTCTCATTTTTATCCAGTTGCACAGAGAATGATGAGAAAAATAAATCAATGTCTGATAATATGCTATAAATCTTGGAGGATTTCTGATGGGTTTAAGAGTGTCCTTGTAAAATAATGCTCTGATTGCACAGAGAAATGCCAGCTTGAGTAAATTATCTGGATAAAAGTGGATGATAGATGTTATGATAGTTATGCTTGAGGTCACCTTGAAAGCTGTGCTGAGAACCAGCCACAGTCCCAGTCTCGCATTAAAACCCAATAAAGTAGAGATTAAAACATGCCTTCCTTCTGTTTGTTGTTCTTTGGGTTTTTTAAAAGGAGTGCACTGAAGGGTGGATTTTGACTTCAACATGTAGCATAAGATATTGATAAATTATACTTTCCTAGTGTAACCACAGGCCTCTCAGGAGACAGAATTGCTGCTTCGGGCAGTGTAGTGAAAACAGTTGGGTTCTGTAAAGGACTTGAAATGTGCAAATAAAACTTATCAGAACAAAACATTAATAGGTCTGAAACTGGGTACACAGATTCAGAGTATCTGTTGGTGTCAGATGAATGCAGACAACTTGTCATGAAGGTCAAAGATGCAAGCTTTCGCTGCCCAGCTGGCTAATGAGGAGGAATCAGGTCTCCTGTCTGTGCCTCTGCAACACCTGTCCTGCTGTGGGTTTATCAAAGGATGATTCAAGCCAGCCTCACTTTCTAAACCACTAAGTATATAACTGATGGTGAAAAAATGAAAATCCTTAAGTATCATTATCAGATCAGAAACTCTTTCTTTAATCTTACAAAATCATGCCTACAGAGATGAAATCTACCACTTCCCTGGCAAATATACTCTTTGAAGTAACTTCACAGCAAATCTGAGTGTTGTCTTTGTACATCAGATTCTTCAATCAAATAAATTACAGAGCAATTTTAACAAATATTTTTACACTTTTCCATAAGAAGATGTACAAACCCTCCTTGTTATTTGTTCTGAACAGGATAAATATATCTTTCTTTTATGGCCACATAAAGAAAACAGAAGTGTGTTTTACATGTAACTGTGCATGAAAGAAGAGAGAGGTTTGCATGGTTCTTGCTTCCCACTTTTATTGTTTCCATTAAACATTGAAAAATGAAGATAAAGCAATTAAAAAAAAAAAAAGAAAAGAAAAAAAGATGACATGGACTTGCTCCATAAGAAAATGTGACATTTCCTCACTGCACAAAGAATATTTATGGTTTTCAGAGTGATGAAAATAGCATAGCAGATGTGCCCAAAATAAGATCTAGCCCACCTTCATACATAAGAGATAGGATCAAGCAGATGTAGACCATCACTGTCTGTTGTTTATAACACATTTTACCAAAACTGAAAGCTACAATAATAAAATATCAAAACCTTTACACATTGTCCACAGAAAGCGTTTTCTGTCCCAGAGAAGTTTTTTTCCTAGAATCCAAATTAAAAATATTTTTATACATTGGAAAAATATGTTTATCTGCTCTCTGGCTCTGTCTGTTAACTAAACAATCAATCACCTGCAATATACCTCCCTAAGTATCCTCTCCCCATTTTTATGCTAATCTAAAGGTTGTCAGTTCATGGCCTCTTGTCTTAGGCTCCCACCCAGAGCTCAGTCTACATCTCAAATTGCAGCTTGCAAACCAAGCTACCTGCACCAAATGTATTCCTCAATTTAAGAGAATGAAAATAATATGATGTGATCAGCTCTTAGGAAATCCAAAAAGCTGGTACTATCTAAACTTCTAGATATTTTAGAATTCAAATATTCAATATAGGAAACGAACAGTCAATATATGCATTTAAGTGAATCCTTACGTGAATGAAAAATACTATATACTATAATTTGCATTTTTTTTTTCTATACAAGGTTTAGGGATTTTTTTTGATATTACAGAAAAATTTTAGAGGAGACTTATGGTTAGTCAGAGATCAGGTATCAATCAAGGTTTTATTTTTGTACAGTTATTTTCTTCATTAAAAATCACTTATTTTCATATTTCTTCAATATATTTCTCCTCTACACTGCTATTTCCTAGTTCAAATTGAATTTATTAAATATTTGAATCCAGAAAGCTTTTACAGATGCATTTTTTGTTTGTATTTAGAAAGACTAGAGAAGACACTATTGAATAGCTCAGTCTTTTTTTGAGTCTTTCTTAATTTTCTCTACTTCGCCATTAAGCACCAAGCTTATGTTTTGAGGTTTTCTTTTTTGCATTTAGTGAACTTTATCTTGTTTTCTTTTATGTCCCTGTGCTTTTTTGATCTTATCCCTAAGGGTCTTGAGCTGTTCCTTTATATTCACATATAAACCTATATTCTTCTTTCCACTTCTGTTTGATTCTTTTTTAATTTTCAGGTCACTGGAGAAATACTGATGCCTCTATAACAGTTTCTTACTGTTCTGCCATTGTTTGTTTCACTAGCAAATAACCTACCACAATGCATTAAATATCTTCTCTTTCAATAAATTGCAGCAGTGCTGCACTCCCTTGCCCTTTAAACTTTTTTCTCTTCACTGTAGATTGTCTCCTGTAGTCCTGGAAGACGTGGATCTTTCCTTCCTCCTCAGTCACCACTTTCCTGTTCTTTTACTTTCATATTAATATTACTTCCCACAGCTTTTCTGCAATCTTTCACAATTTCAGTTTCTGAGTATACCTTTATTTGCATGCTCTACCATCTTAGTTAGTTTAAACAAGATCTGAAAAGGAAGTGTCCTTTACTCTCCAAAACAAAAACAGCCCACAAAATATTCCATGCACTGACTGTGCTATCCTATTTTGCCCTTTAGGTTCTGCCTTTTGCTACTGAGGCTTAAATTATTCCTCAAAAAAAAAAAAAAAAAAGGTTAATAATTTTGTCTTCCAGCTTATGTGGAATATGTGAATCCATCTCTGCATTTATTTTCCTTTCTAAGAGAAAAAAAAAAAAATCTAACAAAGCTCATTTCTTTCTGTGAACTTGTGAAAAAGTAAATGTGTGATACATGATACACCTTCCTCTCTGGTTCTCCCATCTGTCATTTCTAAAGAGATTGCATCTCTGTATCAGTAATAAACCTCTGTGGTTTATCTCAACAACTTTCTAGGATGTAATTTTCATTATGCTTTGGCTATATTTTAACAAAATAATTCTTCCTACATACTCCTGTATCAGGACAGCTGTGTAATGATGTCCCAAAGGCTGATCTTCCATCTCACCCTCTCATGCAGGTGATTCACCTATGCCTCACTTTAGATGAAAAAATAGGCTTTTGTGTTTGTGTTTTTTCCCCTCTCTGCACTTTTGAGATTTTATCATGAATCTAGTCTGTTTTAAAATCTCCTCCCCTGTGTGCACTCGAAGATGTCCTTCCTCTTCTTTCCATGGCTCTTAAATCTTTCTTTGCTGCCTCCCTTGTATAATGCCATGCCAGACTTCATGACAGCTATTTACTCTCATTACTTGTCTGAAATGTTCATCTCAGTCATCTGTCTCTATCTACCTCTATGATCTTTATCACACTGTGCTACTTCTGTTCCACCACTGTGCTGTCAGATGCTTGAAGTCTCTTTTATAGTGCATAGGACTCAATGTAACAATATCAGGCTCATCTAAATAAGTAGCATGGTGAAGTAAACCAGAGGGATAGAGATACCTTGCTTGTCTCTGAAATAGCCTTTATTATGGGTGCAACCAGGAGCTCATTCCCAAAAAAATGTGTTGTCTGCACTTTAGGGTAGGCAAGGTCAGGACCTTCCAAAGGACTTCTAGGTAATGATTTTTCTTTTCAAATGATCTTAGGTACCAGTATAGGCAAGAAGTGATCCAGGGTTGATGTTCCTATTTTAGACTGTTCTGCATGTAGGCACTTTTTCTTTCAAGAAGACGTAATAAGAGAAAACTAAGAATAGAATGAGTCAGAATAGAACTAAAATATAACCTTGACTTTCTAGCCTGTTAGTCCTTCAGGAAATCACGTACACATTGCTAAGTATTTTGTACGTTCATTTATTTTGAGTCCTTTTTGGGAAGCAGAAGTCATTATATCTTTTCTGTTGCAGAGACAGGCAGCTGTGTCCTACCCTGGGTGTACTGGAATAATCAGAGCCTCACGAGACAAAATACTTCTGGGACAGGATAATTATAGGACTTATAATATAGCTTTCTCTCCTTTCTATATTCAATTTCTGTTTATCTCAGTATTTGGCCACTGGTCTTCTAGAATGAGGTGCTGGGTGCAATACGACAGACAGATATGTGCCAAGAAGAGCATAATTTTAAAATGCCTAGCTATGCAGCTGTACAATTTCTCCAGTTTCTTGTGGGAGTTTTTGGGGGAGTTTGTATGCCACATCAATGCACCTTTAATTAAAAAAGATAAAGGGGTTTCCCTTGTTTATAATGTATAGTGCTGTATTTGAATAGATATTGTATTTGGCAATATTTGGATTACTGTGGTCATGTGTTATGCAGATTGTTAGAGTTGTGTCAGCAGACTCAGTACTTTCAATCTCAATTCAATAAGCCCCATTTTTTTTTTAATTATGTAATCTGATCACAACACTTTGCTACAGGCTAAAAATTCTCTTACATTCTCATCATAAACACTTTTATTTATTTTAATTAATATAAAACATCCATTTAGCTTTTAAATGTTTTTATCTTAACCATACTGAAGTAGAGATAAACTATTCCTGGTTATTTTTGAAGCCTTTGTAATTTTCCAAAGGTGAGTAAAAAAGGGAAAATAGGAAAAAGGTTCAAATGAGTAATTTAAACAGATTCAATAGATGTTTTAACATTTTCCATTATTTCTGTATTTTTCATGCATTATCTCATGCTAATTTGACTATTTTACATCAAAGTTCATCTTTCTAATATATAATGTTACTGCTATTCATGTTAATCTTGATATAGTTTGACCATATGAAACTACAGCCATGCCACCCTGATCCCCGATCCTGTCAGATCTCGGAAGCTGAGCAGGGTCAGACCTGGTTAGTATTTGATAGAAGACCTCCTGGGCATACCGGGGGCTGTAGGTTGTAGTCCTGACGACTTCACTGTCACCATCCAAGCTCGCTTGGCCATGGCAGATGAACCTTAGGAGTTAAAGGGTGGGGCCAGTTCTGTGCACGCTGTGCCTCACGTAAAAAATCCACTGCTCAGGATTGAAGGATACACCCATGTGGCTAGAGCCCTTCCCAAAATCTTCATTCTCAAAGCCTAGCCGTGAACATGAAAATGACCATATAAAGGAACCAACATTTGTCAGGCATTTCAGAAGTTGTCACTGCTGTCTGAAAGTGTATTGTGCAGTTTAAGGTGAGTAAGTATATTCAAGAACTAGACCATGGAAATATCCATTCAGACTGAGGTCCCATGCTTTAGTCGCATATCTGAGACTCCTAAAACAGAGAAGCCGATGGTGTAATTTATTCCTAACTATGTAGTGCCATGACAGTGGCAAAGCAATCACACTGAGCAGCATTTAGGGTATGGTTTGCCTCTGTTACTTGCCCCAGGTGTTACCTGCTTAAAGAGAAATTTGTTCCCTGAGAGTGGCCGTGTTTGGTCCCTAATCACCAGTAATTCCTTAGCTTCTTGTGCTTATTTCAACACAGATGCAGTCAACATTAACACCAGTGTTAGAAGTATTATAAAATCTCCACAATAATTCCTCTTTAATTAGCATCCTAGTAGCTTAAATTGTTTCAATGCTTTTTTTTTTTTTTCTCTAAATCTCCTCCGTTCTTTTCGTAATACCTTTTTTTTTCCTTTTTCCTTTTTTTTTTTTTTTTTTTTTAATTGCCTAAGTATTTCCCCCCTGGTTGAATCTACTACAGTTTTTTACTTTGTCTTTTAATAGCTCATTCAAAAGGATAGAAAAGCACAGTGGGGTCCTAGTAGAGTGCTGTAATATCAGTGTTTGTGTTCTCAGGGGTTTTTCTTTCTCTGGAGCATAATTGTTGAACTAAGTCTTGTGATGAAGATCAAACCCATTGGGCTAATTGCAATAAACTTGCAAACAGTAGGAGGCTTGTTCACTCTGTGCAGCTCTAATTAGGACCCTCATTCTGAATAGGTAATTAAATACTGGTTTGGTTATCTAAGTGAAGGGATTAAGGTTAAAATGTACCATTCATATTTATAGGAAAATACAAAGTTCTGCATTTGTGTTGGCTGACTGGCATTAGAGTGAACTCTGTCAGCAATACCTTTAAATGTGCCCAGATGAGACAGAAAGCGACACAGCTGAAATGTAGCACACTGTCTGCAAGGAGTCTCTCATGGCAATGACGCAGCCACTGAATAAGCTAAAGCTGACCTTTTATCTTTAAGAAAAATAGTCCTTAGCCTCTGGAAAAATCAGCATTATTGTCTACCAATAAAAATAAAATAAGTGCTAACATTTCAGCTGGTGGATTGTGTGTGTTGACACCTCTACCTCACTTGCTCATCCTCAATTATTTCATGGATGATTGAGTGCATGCTGCAAAAGAGGAGATAGACATTTGTTCTTTAAGAACTGTTATTCAAATGGAAGGCATGCTTAATTTTAGTAATCTAATCACCTAAAGCAGGTACCTTGGACTCACATGTTTTATAAGGTTTTAAACCTGTGAAATATCTTTGGCTATACCCACCAATTTATTTGAAGTTTCACTGCTTCCCAAGGCTAAACCCCAGTTCATTTCATTGTTTTTCACATAAATATTTCAGCATTTTAAAAATCTTTAAAGGTATTTTTGGGCATTTCATTCATTTCTGGTAGTGCTTATATTGACATAGAAACATAGTTCAGACAAGCACTGAAGCATGTAAGGCCAGGGAGATCCATTTAAAAAAACCCCCAAACTGGAAGATCATTTAAAAAATTTTACAGTTATGCAGTAGTAAATGTTTCTTACCGTCCTATAAAAAAGGATGTCATATATTTTCTTGCTTAGAGGACACAAAGTTATTTGTGCTCTATATCAGAAAGGTTAATTGATTGTCCTGGGTTTGTGGAAAACTAGGAAGGAGAATGGAATTTCACAGGTGCCAAGAAGTAATTGATAAGGACAGAAACAGTTCAATGCCTCAAGCTGTACATTCTTCCAGACATGCTGATGTGCCCTCACTTCTACTCTTCCCACTTCTCTGTATGAAAAGCAAACATTATATTTCTACAGATCCTACCCTCCATTGTCTTCCACTCCCTGGAAAAAATTCAGTTATGGTAAATCTGCCTTTTTTCCCCCTTCTACACCAGTACATAGGCCAGATGAAAGAGTGCATAAGGGTTCTTTCCCCTAAGTCTTCAAGATATAGACTTCATTAATCTCTAGAACAGAAAGGGTTATGGTAACCTAACCTGTCTTTTTTCTCATTACACTGGTATTTGTATTTCCAATTTCTTCCAATAATTCATTGTAAAGGGTGACTGACACTCTAAAAAGTCCCCTACTGAAATAATGAGTGCCTGCCTTCTAATCCCTTACAATGTTTTTCTGCTGCCAGTTTTGACAATTTATAGATGTTATGATGACAATGGCAATACATACTGCATCCAAAAATTTATCATGCTCTCATGAACTACGACTTAGGAATCACCAATGTTTTTCAAGACCTGGACTGTTAAAACTTGAAATATCCTACATGTTTTCTATTCTTATTTATTTACTGAAAATGAGGAACTTGGTGCTGAAATTTTTAGAAGTAAAAGATTATACAAAGATAAAATTAATACAGCTTCTTGGGAAGGCATTCCCAGGAAAGGTAAAAGCAGCTGGCAATGCAGTATCCTGAAGTAAATAACATCCCTAATGCCTTAGTGGTACAAAAAGTTCCTTGGGCATCAGTATGAATTATAGGAAAGTCCAAAATATCAGAACAAAGACAGTATATTTCTGACCATTTTAATGAATAATAAAATAATTTTGTTTTAGAAGTCACCTCTGAAAAGTAATAAATACCTAGAAGACTATCACACCAGTGAAAAGTGAAACAAAAAGATTATATAAATAGCATTTTTAATGTTTAGAAACACTATAATTGTCATCCTTGTTAATGTATTTCTTCATTATTGAGAGATTATTTTGGGGACTTTATAGTGGAACCTGATGTATGAGGTCCCTTTATGAGTTTAATACCAAATTAGTAGTGAAACTTTGATGTTGTGACTTAAATATATGATTAAATATCCCTCATAAAAGCACTGAAAACAATAAATAGATATGGGCTTTAAAGATTACTGTGCATATTCTACTGTAAGCTAAAATTAATCAGCAAATCTTTTCAATACTATGTTCCCTCTGTGAGCACAAGTCTGTGTAAGTATTGAGTATAGATTTTTTTCCTGTATGACTAAAAAGCAATGAAGTATGAGATTTTATTTACATTCTGTAGGAGAGAAATTGTACTGTCTTACACTCTTTTGTGAGCTGATCCTGTCACACTTCAAGATCAAGTGTTTTGATTCCTATAACTAATTGCTTCTAATGAACCACAGTTACTAGTTGTTTCATTATTTTGTGACATACTTTTTAAAAAAATATTTACTTCATGAATCACATGCCACATAACTAATCAAATGTAATGGACTGTTTAATTCCTCTGAAATAGCAGGTAGTGCATGAAGAATGATTTTTTAATACTTGCTGGAATGGGATCTCCTGGCTCTTGACCATAGTTTGGTAGTTTGTATCTTAATTCTTCATAAAGATATGTGTAGCTTCACTTTACAGGTGAAGATCAACAGCTGAGAACATGTGATGAAGTGATCCTCAATATCTAACAGAAAAAAAAAAAAAAAGCCTACATTGTCCTGCACAGCATTTTGAAATATGGATAATGCTCTCTAAATTTGAGTCATTTGCAGTCATCTCTGGCATATTCAGTTTGCATCAAGACTACTTGATGTAAACATCAGAAAAGGTGACTAAAGGCTCACCACTAAGAACACAGAGGAGCACAGAGGTGTAACAGCTGGTGGGGAAACCTAAATTATACAGTTCTGGCCTCAACTCCTCATCTCAGGGCTGTTCCAGGGGACTCTAAATCCCATGGGCTGGGGTGATACCCATAAAGAGGAATTATCAGAAAATCTCTCTGGTTCACCTTTTGGACTGAGAGGGCTGGCAATCTACAGAGGTGTGGCACTAACTTTGGAATGCAGGGAAAAAACATCTTGGCATTGCAGAATACTATTTATAGGATGTATAGGGGAAGCACCAAAGATAGGAAAAGAGAGGGATCAAGCTGGGAAGAATGGAGGTCCAGGAGCCAGGGTAGATTACATGTCAAAGGTTAGCTACTGGAGGGCTTTCATCCTGATCAGCCAGAGAAAGTAATAGGACGAGGTGGCTGGCCATGCTTGTGTTGTGCTAGTGCTGAGTGTGCCTGTCTGTGGTGGCCTGTGCGTATTCGGATTCGGTAATCCTAAAGTTCTTTTCCAACCTAAATTTCTAGGATTCCATGTGCACGTGTGTGCATATATGCATGTCTATTGGGAATACACATTCAGTCTTGCCACTTGCTGGGCCTGTGGAGATGAGGCTGTGGCAGCCTCACCTCCATTGGGCTCCTGGATGTGGCAACTCCTAGCAAATAAGGTTAAGTTTGAGGGGGGGAAAAAAAAATCAAACTTTCTTTTCTCTTTTTTTTAATACCTTCCACAATTTGTGTTTTTAGTCTTCTGACTTTTGTACCAACTATCTTCTTCAGCTAAATAATATCACCTGTACTTCTCTGCAGAAGTCCAGAAGGAATAGCCTTTAGCCTTATGCATATGGCATTCAAACCAAGTTCTAGGTTAATCAGGGTAAATGTTGTACTTGGTCTACTAAATAAGACTATGACCTTCACTTCACCTTCTCCAAATTTAATTTGGAATTAATGTTCCTCTTTACAGTAACTCTGTCCTGAGCTCCAACCAGTTAACTTCAATTGATGCCTTTGAAAGAAAGGCTAAGTCTAAAGTCTCAAAGAGCAACATAGACAATTTATGTTTGTTGTCTATTTTGAATGTGCAGGAGTTACTCAAGAGCCATTGAGTTTCAGTTACCTCAGGAGTCAACCAGATCACTTTAAAAAGGATTAATCTAACTATGCTTTATTCTTATCTAGAAGGCAAACCTGAATGAAATATAGACTTCTTAAAAAAGGAATATGGGGAGGGAACAGAGGGAGATGAGGGACAGGGCAGTTTAGTTGTTTCCTATTAAATACTGGAAACAAAGACCAGAAAATATCCCCATATTGTTTCCTCTGTTCCTGTTTTAAGACTAATCACACAGAGGACACATTCCCCTCCTCCTCAAGTTACTTGAAATAAATGGAAATAAATCAGACAAATGCAGGCTCTGTGGCTCAGCAGGCGATAATTGAACCCTTATAGATTAGAAGTGCTCTTGTGTCCATTTGCTCTAGTCACAACTCTGTTTCAGAATTCATTTTTTTTTCCCAATTAAAAAAAAAACAAAAACAAACCTAACTTGCATTACAAGCTGGCCATGTAATGTGAAATTACATGTGATGAATGCTAAATGGAACCTGAATAAATATGAAGAACATGAGTTCAGCTGAGGAGTAGTAATAGTGAAGAGACTAAAGTTGAAGTGGAAACTTGGGAGGCATAAACTAAAAACCATAGTATGTACCTGCAATCTGAACACCACAATGAGATAAAAATTGTCCAATAAGTACTTTTGGACATGTGAGACAATTCTTTGAATACATCTGAGTAAAATAATGACAATGTTCATCCATACCTAGAACTTCTCTCTCTTTTAATTTGCCAGTTTCAGCATAGCTTGAATTTTATCTACCAATCTTGTCAGCCTCTCTCCTCCTTCATTACAATACTTTCATACTTCATCCTTTTCACTTTTCAAGTGTAAATGTGAACTATTATTTCTAAAACTGTCTCTTTAATTCCTCTGGAAAAAAAAAAGAAAATTAATATTTAAGAGTAGTTACATTCTTATATACAGATATTGCTGATTCATGAAAAGGGTAAACAAATGCAACTCTATTTATTACTACTTTGTGCAAAGGTTTCAGTCAAGTTTTTTATTGCATTCAGAACATTTGGCACATAAACAGTTGGGGGTTTTTTGTTGTTTGTTTGTTTTGGTTTTTTTTGTTGTTGTTGTTTTTGTGTTGTTGTTGTTGTTGTGTTTTTTTTGTTTTGTTTTGTTTTGGGTTTTTTTTTAATATTAGAGATCAACCAGAAAAACAATCTCTGGCAAAGTAGATTGATGTAGAACAGAGGAAATTGTTACCAGGATTACAGAGCAAGTCACTTGCAGAGCTCTTTTGTCATCCTTATGGGTTGGACTTTTTCTCCATCTCTCAAAGAGGCAAAGAAAGTAATGTAATTTCTTATTTTATGTCGCCTGGTGAGAAGATTTGAGCCAATAGCTTTATTTGAAGTTTTCCAGTAGAAAAACATCAACCTTAATTTGTCAGATTTTTCATAGAATATCTGAGCATGTGATTATTTATACAATGCTCTGTGTCTAATGAGGCTCATTCAGTGCTTTAGAGTGCAATTCACTCCTTGATTGGCACATAACTGTCTTGATTTGAAAATCTAAAGTATCATTAGATGATTTCCCCAAATTATGCACTTAAATTTATCTCTGATGTGCCTATTCCATGCCACATGAATAATTTCTATATGTGCCAATGAATGATTTGGCTACATTTACCCAAACAATGTAGACTACCCCTAGATTCCTATCATTTGGGAAGTACCAGCTGAACTATTCCTTTGCTACTTCTCCATCTTCTTTGTGCTTCTTCACATGGACTAGTTTTCACTGCAATAGATACAATCCCTTTTTCTTTTTCATTTTTTTAAATTTTAGTTTTTCTTTTTTTTCTTTTATCTTTTTTCTTTTTTTTCAAGAGAGACTGGGATACAGACTCTTTGCCTCTGAAGAACTCTACAAAATCAAATATTAGCTTCCAGGGAAAAACCTGTCATGCCCACCCTGCTAGGCAGTAATGAACGCCAGAGCACAACTTCCTGTCTCACAAGTGGTGTGACATAGGCACAGCATTGGACGGATAGCTTCTGTGACCACTTTCATAATTTGAGAACTATTGACCACTTCTGATCGTAATTTGACACTACAGGTAGATTGCATTTTTTTGCTTTAATTAAGAAGGAAAATTTTATTTAATGATCAAGGTAGTTAGGGAAGCAAAGTAAAAGGTTTCATGTACATTGTCAAAAAACTCCTTTATAAATATTCAAGAATACCTTTTACCTGAAAGTTCGCACCATGAGTTTCTAAACTGGTAGTCCTCAAGCACACCACAGTGAGTCTGGTGAGACAAAAACAAGGCATCAGGCCAGTTGGAAAAGTGAGTGAACACATTGCTTTTGATCTACTGTAATGAATCTATCCAAAGACACTGTTCATCAGAATTGCAGAGATATGCTGCAGAAGGTATTGACACAATTAATATGAATAAAACCCCCACAAAAATAGTATAATTCTTACTCATCCTGTGTTGAACAGAAATTCTTCTCAGAAGGATCTGGGCTCTGTTATTTATTTCCATGGTAGTCAATAGCTAGAGAAAGTATTTATGTTTTTCCAGAGGCAATTCTCTTAGGTAAGAAAGATAAATTCTGCTGGACAATCCCTATAAAGTTTAGCCACACAATGAAAAGATGCTGTGGTCCTAATTTAAAGGAACAGAATGGTGAGGTTAAATAAACATTAACATCCTGGGGAAATCTGACAGTGGCTGAAGTGGTTATGTTGCTCTTACCCTATGCAAGACTAAAACACACTGATTTTACCAGTGACTGTGCAGCCTAAATTCCTGAAGGTTCTACGGAATTTCTATTTTGTTGCCTAGTGATCTTTAGTACCTTGCCATCTTTTAACATCTTCTCTAGGGATTTGAAAAACTCCATTTAGATTATTGCAATCCTTCCCATCCCTTTCTCTTGATATCATGCTCAGCATTACTACTCTTAAATCATTTCACTGGAGAATAGAACAGCATCATCTGTCTTGACATGAAGGACATCCCATACATATTGTGGACTTCTCTTAAAAATAATTTTCAGTCCCAGATTCATATGAAATATCCTTGCTGCTGGAAAATAAATCACACTTTTGTTCTTTGGATCAGTATAATGACCACCTCGATGTCATCTTTTGATAAAAATTAAATTGCTTTTTTTGTTACTAAGGTTGTTTCCCCTACAAACTCTTACTCTTTCTCACTATAGACATTTCCATCATTCATTTTGTTTCCAACCATCTCTAATTTCCAAACACAGATCAGATGCTCTGGTCTCACCATGTGCTTTTTTTTTTCTTTTCTTGGGGTTCTGAGGGTACCATCAGTGCTCAACAGTATTGACCAGCCTCCCTGGGGTCACTCACTTCCCATGCCCCTATACCCCATTTCGACCCAGCCTCAGGCCATCAGTCCCTGTCCCAGAGACACTGTAGGAGTGCTGGTCTCCGTCCCTGTTTTTGTCTGCTGCCTGAACAGGCCTTTGCTTTGCACTGTGGGTAGCCTGTGTCCTTGATGTATGTTCCAGCTTGTCTTCAGTGCTGCCCTTTCCCCTCTTACTGTATTGTTCCTGACGTGGCTCCCTGGGCAGATTCTGACCCAATATGGCAAATACAAATGAAAGTGGTCACCAAAACCAAAGGAAAATGAAGTAGTTTGTTTTCATCAATAGCTATGGGGATGCCATTTTCACTACTTTTTACAAGAATATTTATGCTTTCATGATGATATTTTCTGGGTCCTTTTTTTCAGATATTAGTTTTCTTGAACCACTAGTTTTATACCTTAAAGAGTGACAAAGCTTCCTATCTCAGAGAGGTGATACTGCCAGTAAGCAATTTTGCATGACCACAGTGTGTGCTTGCAGAATCACAGAATAGTCTATATTTGTTTGTCTATCTGCTAATAGGGGCCAGCAAAAGTCACTGGGCTTGAATGCCCATTCACCTGAGATATCTATGGCTTTGTTATCATATCCCTGCCATTTAGATTTCATTAACTTAGGCAAATGAATTCATCATCTCCTTGGACAAGACAGACTAAAGCTTAAGCTTTCCCTTAGATGTTAAATCCTTTTTATTTTACCCTTGCTCTGACTTGTCAACTAGTTAGTTGTAATTAAGTTCTTTGTTGTTTACAAGTTGTTGTTTATAGCCTTGTTTTCATACATTTTCTTAGCCATTTATTTTCTCCCCAAAGAATTATAAAATGGTTTCTATTGTTTTAAACAAAATTCATTTTGTTGTCCATATTTTCAAGAAGTTATCGTCTACTGGAGTTTAGAATGAATGTTGAGCCTAGGGGCAAGCAGATATAACTTAAAGTTCCAATTACACATATGATTAAAAGAGGTTTTTCACTGTGTAGTATATATTTGTATAACAAAAGGGAAAAGAAGAAACCTACCAAAACTTGCAATTAAAAGAAAGGAAAGGAAAAAATACCATAGAAGAGGGCTAAAGAAATAACTGAATTAATTACTGCTTGAAGAAGCCCTTTGGAATGAAAGCTGAAATGAGAAGCAAGTAACCTCTTATAGTTTTAGACTACATAAACTTGGAGTGGTATAGCAATATAAGTGAAAAAGGATTAAAAGAAAGGAAATTTACCTTTGTATGGTGAGAATAGGGAACAAATTAAATATTTAAGAAATAAAATTAGGCCTTTTTGCCTTGAAACTAAATAAGGTTAGTAATTTAGCAAGGAAAAGGGATTTGGTGCTATCACACCAAGACAGAAACAAAACACTGTTGTATCCTGCTTGGGCACAAAAATGAGTTGATGTTCTAGAACTACAAAAGACTCATTCACAATACTGAAGATAAATAAAAGCAGTTATAAGTCAAACTGAGAGCTAAGTAAGTACAGTGAAGTTCTGAAATAAAATTGCAGATACGCCAGTTTATCTGGTGATTATGCAGAACTTTAAATATTTTTTTAAAGAATTGTTACTATGAACGTTAACAGAAGATCAGAGACATTTGAGCTGTGATTTACTAAAATTCAAATTAATCTCTTATATTTTATATGAATTTTTAATTTTAAAAAGTATAATTTATAAAGATGATAAAGGAGATTTAATAGCTGTAAGACACACTAGTACAGTGATTCATGCACTGATTCTTGTGAAATTACTCCTAAAGTAGTAAAGATCATCCTTAGTACCAGGGAAAAGTAGTTGGAGTAAGTAACTAGCAAGCTCTAGATAAACCATCCAGAAGCTGCATTTTTCATGAAGATGCCATACCTCATCTAAGCTGCTTTTCATCTGGCTCATTAGCTCTGACATAGTACCATGGTTGCATGGTTCATGAAACAGAGATGCTTCATTCTGAACTGCTAAAGAACTCTTGGAGCATCACATTGATCAGTCATTCAAGCATCTCTACTTTGCTGTAATCAGAGTGAAAAGAAAAATAGCACTATTTTTATTCCTTATATTTCAAAGCAATTAATACTACGAGGTAAGGTTCTTTAAAGTAATAAAACTCAGAGATGATAATATTAAGCTACCTCAATTTTGAAGTGATTTAACCAGTCTGAGTTTCAGATTTAGATCTCTATTCCTGATTGCATTGGTGTAAATAAAAAGCAAAGTGGGTACAGAGTGGTCATAAAGTGTTCCATCAGAATCGAATCAATTTTCTTCTATGTTGCATTTCCATTGAAATAAACACAGAAACACCATTCAAAGCCAAGGCATTATCATGGACAAGAGAAGAGAATTAAGTCTGTTAATTTTTCATTATTTTCCAGTAGATCACACTTCAGAGGTAGTTTACTTTTAGAAAAATTAGAGAAAATACTATCAAAAGAAAGGCTTCCTTTAGGAGCAGACATACCACATTACAGTTGATTTGGGAAGCCACCAAAACTACCAAATTCAGGTAAAACCAAGCATTTAAATACTGTTTCTCAGTATAATTTCATTCTGTAATTTCTGCATTAACAATAAGGCTTTTACTTTTTCTCTGAGGAAAGGTCTGCAGGGAGACCTAGATGTTCAGAAGGTCACTATATGTGGAAAAGAATTTGACAATATAGGTTTAAGAACTGGTTGTTTTGTGGGGTTTTTGTTTTGTTTTGGTTTTCTTTGATTTTTTGGGTTTTTTTTGTTTGTTTGGTTTTGGTGCTAGTTACATATTTCAAAGTTTCAGATTGTTTCTGTGTGGTTTTTTTTTTTTTTTTTTTTTTTTCCCTAGGGAATGTAATGGAAGAAATCCTATATTTCTTTTAAAGTAAATGAAAACAGAAAAGTTTACATTTCTTTCTTATCCGACACCTTGGACATTTCAGGACCATGGATAAACTGACATTAAGTAAAATTGTGGTGTCCTAAAATGATCATCCTAATAAACTAGACTTTAACCAAGGCAGTAATATTTCAACTCCAATAATATACTGTATGTATTTATAATATTAAGCACAATATACCCAGTTAAGGTGTTTTATACCACCAAAGAGATGGGATTCAATGGTCTGAAATGACCAGATAATTTCCTGGGCTTTGAAACCTGAGGTTGTTGTCTAGATCATCTTCTTCATTAGTCTGAGATCTGGAAGTTCATTGGCCTAACTCTGTTTCTGTTAGCCAAGTAAACCCTAATAAAAATCAGTTCATATGATGTTGCACTTCAGTTTAAGGACACAGAAAAATCACTAAACATATAGCATTTTTCTGAAACAACAGGAAAAATAATATGAAAGACAATAAATATTGATTTTCTAGGGTGTATAGTACCTTTTATCTATCTTCTGTTCCCCCCTGAAGGGTAAATTACTGAATGTAGAAATTGTACCTTGCTCTCTGATGCAGTCTGCATAAGTATAAATGTACCGGTGGAACCTTTCCTCACAACATAGGATTTTACCTACAATAGCTATGGAGTCAGTACTTCAAAGTTCTTGGTGGACTCATATTGGGACATAGGTGTCAATTTGGTTTTGACTTTCTGTCAGAAATTAAACAGCGATCACATATGTTTTCACTACAAAGTTCAAAGAAACCTTTGTGTTTATAGGAAAATTCAAATATATGAATGTTTTAAAGACACATAAAAAGATCACAATTTCTTCATAATTTGTTGTTATATATTGCAAGGAATAAAGTTCTGCTTAGTGTGATTGTATCACCTAACTCAATTAAGAATATTTCCTCAGCCTAGAGTCAGTCATTCCCTAGTTTTAAAATTTCCTTACCGTCATAACATTTTTAATTTTATTCTTGTCATCACATTGATTTGAAGGATTTTATTTTGAAAGTTTTTTAACTAGGGCATAAAGGAAGAAGGGACGGAGAGTTTGATGGTAGTTTTAGTACCCCTGCTTTCCACCAGATGGTGTCTAATAGGTGTTGCAAATGATTTACAAATACCAGAAAGAAAATAGAGGTTTGCAAGCATCAATTTCAATCTTGATGTGGTTCAGTGGAAGCTATTTTACTTTGAAAGTCCCATTTCTTGTGCCATAATAAAATATACTCTTCCTAATGTCTGCAAAATTTCCTTGGTGCTCACCACGAGTAGGTGGTCCTTCACTGAGAGTGGCTTTGTGAAACAGTATTCTGTTCATAGCTCTACTGACTCATATTATCCTCTTCTTCCAGAATTCACGTCTGGTGGTACAATATTTTTTTCCTTTTAGCTTTAAAATATTTCCTAGCTGTTTTATTCAGGCGGTGGTGAAGCTAGCACTTTCAGGGGGTTTGTTTGTTTGTTTGTTTGTTTGGTTTTTTGTTTGTTTTTCGTGTCCCCCACTTCACAATTCCTTTTTTCATCTGCTTTTATCTAACAGAAAACCTAACACTGCATCAGACTGTCTCCATTTGATAAGAGCAATGAGCAGTTACATGAAATAGTCATAGACACTGAAAAAGACACCAGAGAAGTATAAAGCATCTGCTGTAACTTGTGTTGTGTTTATATCTGAGAATAGCAACCAGGGCATTTTTCACTGTAAAAGTTTACATGATGAAAAAACAACACTTTGATTTTAAAGGCTGTAACTTGAAAATATACAGCATACCCAGTGCTAGTACTGTTAGAGCATTAAAGAAATAAAATTGATGATAGTTACATTAGTATTAATTAATCATGTTATAGTAATCATAATACTTTGATACTTGGATTAATTTGTTCTTCTTACACATTTTTCTGTAGTTATTTGATTGCATTTGCAATATTAGTACTTTGGTAAGCATGAGGAATAACTCCACAAAAACAGCAACAAAACTTTTCTGAAAATAATTTAACATTTCATCTTAGGTCATGAAATATCTCTCTATTCTATAGTCTAGATAGACTACATATTCTAGCTTAGTCACTCCAGACTTGGCCCTTTCTGTGTTCAAGATCAGACTTAGAGCTCATGACAGCATTTTCTAACCTCTGTTCATTGTTTTTTTGGATTTCCCTAGGCAAGATAGGAAATACTATATGAGATGAACTCTGGCGATTCATGACATCAGCATCTGAGTACAGAAGTGAGTTGTACATAGAGGAGTTCCTTTGGCAGGAACCACCCAAACCAATGGAAGAAAAGCCAGAACTGCAAGAAGCAATGCAAGTGCAGCAGAGATCTGACCTGAGCTGCTTTTTGTGTCCTGGAACGGCCTGCAACACATCACCTTCCCTGTACTGGGTGACCAACAGGGCAGATGGAGCCCCAAATCATGGATTAAATTAACTCAGTGGATGTTTTGTGGACATTTTACAGAAATTTCACAAGGGTGGTCCATAGACAAGAGGAATGATACCTGTGCATTCTATAAAAGGATGGGAAGGAGGGGGGTGCTTAATGAGGATGTGTTAGATAGTGTTGGACCTGAGCATGACATAAATGGTATGGAATAAGGAGTGGAGAACATGATTGTTTTGGCTGGGGTAGAGTAAATTTTCTTCAGAATAGCTGTGGGAAGTGATGTTTTGGATTTGTGCTGAAATGTGCATATGCGATGCACAGGTATTTGAAGTAAAATATGCATATCCTTTTTTTTTTCTGTGAGCTAAAGTATCTTTAGCATGAATTTATGTTTTTATTTTTCTGCAGGCTAAAGGCAATGAATTATTGAAAGTGAGAATGCAAAGAAAATTACTTCTCACAAAACTATAACAATTACCTTAGGTTGTGCTTGAGAAAGGCCTGCGGTTGTCCCTTGGCTGGCTTTAAACTGTCCCGTGTACAGGCTAATTCACAATGAATAAGGGAAAACTTCTGAGCTGATATCATTAGAAACTTAATTTTCCGTCTTGAAGGGTATCATGGACTATATAGTCTGTTCATGAAATTGAACTATTCAATTTTATTAGAAATATGCCATTTATTTCAGATTAACTGGAATTTTCTGTGCAACCTGAACTTGAATATATTTATGTAATGCATAATTGTTCTTTGTGGCACTGTAGTGGAAGTAATCTAGTTACATTAGTATTGCAATAGCACAGTTATACTACTTTTGGCATCTGTGCTTGCCTAGATATCTCTGCAAAGCATTGTATTGGATATTATGGCAGTCTACTGCAAAAGAGATGTGACAGCTGCATGAAGAATTCTTGCTCTCATTCTAATCCTGAATTTTTGAAGTTACAGTAGGGTGAACTGGGAGAGAAAGGGGAAAGCATATAGAATAAAATAATTTAGTACTTACATTTGTATCATAGTTTTGGAGTGTCCCAGTGAAACTGAACTATGGATTTAAAAACAAGAGACTGAAAATATCACAAATTTCCTTGAACTAAATTTTGAAAAGCAACTATATGTGAGTACTTGGGACCTCTATAATGCCCTTGTTTGACTGTTACTTCAGTCAAATGTAAAACAATGTTTAAATCCACTGCAATAATATGGTTAAGTGAATGACCTCTCATTCATTTAACAAAATGTTTAAAAATTTAAAGTAAAATGTATATTTCAAGAAGCTCAAAGTATAACAGTAGTGAAAATGTATGGAAAAGACATGAAATTCTGGTGATATAATACTTGAATTTCAGTTTTCCACACAGAAAATTCTCTGGATATGACAACTTTCCAGGGAACCTTGTTACTATAGTCTGTCTGGGGAAGTGTGTGCTTTTTTGTGGGCTAACATGCATGACATATTAACAACTAATACCATAATTGCCCAAAGATTACCTTATTAACCTGTAGCTCATCAATGTGAAAGACTGGGCATCACCAAACTCATTATCTCAGTCCCCACTTACCGTGAAGTGGGAAAATCTAAATTTTACTTATGCACTTACTGTGATTAGACTTCATTGCCAAGTGGATTCATAGGATGGTCTTTTTTAACTACTTATTTATTGATCTCATTGTTGTTTGCCAAATATATGGCTCATAAATTGTAGATAATTAGCTGCAAAATTCCAAGAATACAAGAAAAACTCATTATTCAATATTTTACATTCCATCAAGCAAAGATATCACTTCAGTTCTACACACAAATATTATTTTACTGCAGGTTTGTTTTGTTGTTTTTTGGGTTTTGTCTTTTTTTTTTTTTTTTTTGAGTACCAGTGTCAATGTTTATAAGCACATGTTTATTATACTATTAAGATCAAAGTTTGAGCTTCCCCAGTTTAACAGTTTTAATTAATCTTGAAAGTACATTATGGCTGAACATGGCAGTTCAATATGAGTCTAGTCTGTTGCATACAAGGATCCAAACTATCTATTAGGTAGATAATAGTTTCTATAATTTCGACCAAAATGATAATGTCGAATACAGTCGATTATTTCAATAGGGGCAGGCTTCTATATACGTGCTGGAATTCCTAGCATTATCAAGAAATAGCATAATACTTTATCCTCTTCAATGCTGAATGTGGCTTTGTTGCAAACAGGCTCCTATTAGTGAAGGAACAGAGGAGCTGTCAAGTTCCACAGTAAACCAGATTTTCTGAGTCAGGAATGAAATACTGCTGAAGCAACCTTCAGAGCAAATTGTCACTGTCTTATTGCATTTAACCATACCTTAAATATATCTTGGAAAGTCTTACACAGCATAATTGCAAAGAATGTTGCCCGTAAGAATGGTCAATAGTGCCAAAGGAAAGGAGATGGCTCAAATGCACTGCACTCATATTCTTGACTTTAAGCTATTTATAAATTAGTGATGGTTCAAGATGTAATATGAAATCTAGATAATAAGAATTCTTAAACTGCATAAAAGGAAAGTTTGAAACAGCATACAAAAATACATAGTGCATTTTCTTGGATAAATAGTGTTAGTAAAAATACATAGAATGTGCAAACTTTAAAATATAAGTTTTAATACTTTTTTATTAAGGGAACATGACAGTGTGAATGTAAGTATGTGATTTGGATTTTTTTTTTTATGTTGGATGTTTGTATTATTTTGCTGTAATAAATAAAGCTTTTGAATTCACTTGTTGCAAACTTAACACATGAATAAAAAAAGGATGTCTTATAAGTAAGCTGTATACAATAGCAGTCTAGTTCTGCAGCCATTGGTCCTGCAAATACAGAGAGACTGACAGATAACTTCCACATGAGAAGGTACATTAACAACATTTGTCTACCAGACAAAAGTTACTACACTGTATATGATTCTAATGATTCTAATAATGCTTGAGTTTTGTTAGTGAAACACCCAACTTTACTGTGAAAGCTTAGAGCTGAGAAACAGAAAAAACAAAGAACATTATTATTTAATCTGCATATTTGCCTGAAAAATCAGCTACTAAATCTTGCAAATGCTTCTATATATGCAATAACAATTATGAGATTGCCTTGAGCAGCAATTCAACTGTGACTTTAGAATGTTATTAATCTTGGTCCAATTCATTGTTGAAAATAGTGTTTCAAACCCTGTTTCTTGAGCATTGAGCCTTTGTGGCAAACGCCACCAAACTTTTCTTTAGGAAGGATAGCTTTTCATTAGTCAATACACATAGTCTGGCTTCTCTAGGTTTTGATGAAGCATAGGTAGACAAGTTTCGGGCCTCTATATCACTCTTTGGAGGTATCCCTTGTCCATTGAGTAGGATAAATAGAGCTTGACATCTAAGAGCAGGGATGTATCAAGAAGCAGCCAGACCAAATCATGTTAAAAATAAGAAAACACAGGGAATAAGGGAAGGCCATATTTTTATTAATTTTCAGGAACAGTATTTCTTTCCAAAAGCGCAATTTTTAATGAAAGGCACAGACCAATTTTACTAGAAATTGTTTCACTGCTCTTTTTCGGATACTTTGCAAAACGTTCTGTCATAGGATTTTAAATGGTACTGTTTTATTTTCCTACAAGTAGTAAATTAAAAAAAAAAAAAAAGATTGTTATTTTTGACATTTATACTTTTATATAATCAAAAATATATTTCAGATAAAAATATGTATAAGATATAATTAATGTTGTCTTTATAGAAAGTTTAAAGCAAAACAAGTCATGCTATGTGGAATTTTCAAAAACTGTCCTTTAAAAGGGCTGGGTTTATGGCATTAGCCATTTCCTCCACAAAATAATACTATGAAAAATTCCAGTTTGATTAACAGTTAACGTCAAGTAACTTGATTAAGAGACAGTGTAAAGCTACTTTTTCCCAGGGGTGGGAAAGGAGTATATTGTGAGAGAAAATCTTAATTCAGTCCCTGAATCTCTCCTTTCTTGCAGGGTAAAGCAGCATGAGGGAGGTCATCGTTTGCTGCAGAATTACTTCAGTTTTTTGTGGATGGCAGACCAAATTGCAGTGACCTAATCCGCAGAGATTGTCCTGTCTGACAGCCATCCACTGTCCTATATGGAAAGGAGAGTAGTGAGATTAATAGAACTTGCATGAATAGAAGTCTCACAGGGGAGAGAGAAATATCTTCTCCTTTGCATACAGAGCCCACTTTCTTTTACTCTTCAGGGCTTACATGAAGAAGAATTAACATTTTAAGTATATTTGAATCATTTGGTCAGGAATGGCAATCTTACTTTTCAAAAAGCTTTTCTGTTTTTAAGTGGAACACTTCTTGTTAAACACACTGAAGTCCTTTCCCACCTCTGAATGCTCAGTTGAGTTCAACAAGCGGTTTAACGTAGAAAGTGACTTTTAGCTTGGTCTCTAGAGTCCAGTAACCCATGTGGAGGAAATCTGGGTTAAGTGCTACAGAGTTTCCTCTGGGAGAAGCCTTACAATACTACAATTACTTCATTAGCTTTGCAACACAGCATCATTTTGGAAATCTCAGAAATGAGATGAGAGTTGTGTGTTTTTTCTTATTCAGCATGGGCTTACAGAAAACTATTTATAAGTTTAATCTGGGTTAATGCAACAAAATATGTTAGACCCATAAGAATACATAACTTAGATTTGCCATTTTCTAACACTTTAGAGCAGATAATATATCTATTATTTGTGTTCTCCATATTTGTCATCAGGTCTTCTGGTCATTTCTGTGATTCTGACAGTAAAAAGCTATCATTTAAATGTCCTCATTTAAGATTTTACTGCAGTCTAGATCAAACCTCCATTAATATGGCAAAACAATTCTTCCCAGCCATGCTAAAAGAGGATGAGAACAACGTTGATATCAACAAATCAAAATCACATTTTATGAAAAGAAAAACACTCAATTTTATACAATTTCTTTCTGGAACCAAGTGACCTCCTTTTCTTACATGGACATTTTATCCCAGTTTCTTTAGGCTGCAGCTTTTCATTTTGAAATAAAACTTATGTTACTCTTTAAAAGAGTTCCCATTTTTCTTTTAATCTGTTTCTTCCAATTTATCTTGAAATGTTGTTTTCTTAATATGAAAAATAAATGATAAAATTTCATATCCTTATCAGTATCTTTGCATATGATAATAGAGAACATTGGTTTATGCAGCTTTAACTCTTATGAGAAATTATTTATCTTCTCAGTGACAGCAAAGCTTTTCTTCATTAGTTACCCTTGAAAGAAACTTACTCTTATCAACAGAACTGAACATGGTGTTGCAATAATTTTTCACATGGTAGCTTATGGGAGGCAGTTGAATAGAAAACAGTAAGAAAAAGTTCCATGGGAACTTACAGATATACAGGTCTGCATCAGATAATTAGGACAAAATAACTTCACTTTTGATATTATCAAAAGCATTTGATCTTATTACAGATTTGGAGATCTTCCATATTCCAGCTGAAGGACATAGTTTGTGTCTAGCAGACAAGGATGGTACTCTCTGGCATTGATCAAACAACTGTAAATAGCCACAGGCATATTGTCTCAAGTAGATTTTATGTTTCTGGAACTTGAATAGTAAAGAGAAGAAACAATGTCAAAATGTCTAAATAAGAAAAAGTGAACCAGTTGGAATGAGAGGACTCAGTTCCCTCCGGTCTAGGAGGAGTTAATAAAAAGAACAGATTAAAAAACTGTGCCGTGACTGCTTTGCAATACAAATCCATGGAAAAGAAGCCACTGTTGCAGGGAAGCAGAAAAACCAGTACAGCCTTATTACTAGAGTTAGGACAGGGTAGTCTGTACCATTAGCTCCTCTCATGCAGTTTGAAGAACTCTTCTTAATGTCTACTTCTATCCTCCATTGTGTGTTCTCATCTGTCATCACATTGCCTAAATATTGAGTTTGGTTAAATCATTCTGAAGTGCTTCATGAAACTGAAAACTGGAAGGATTTAATAGAATTTTCAGGTTTTATCACCTCATTGCTCAACATTTTTATGTTATTAACAAATACACTGAGTAAGTGCTGGTCCATCTTTTCAGATGGTTAGTCCCTTTGCCTTAGAAATGGCCTTATTCTCTATGTGTTACAGCTAAAAGACAGATGAAATTAATCTGATATTTGATATATTGGATTATTTTAAGAGTTAAACCAGAGTGAAATTTCATACAAAGGAAAAGAATCTGGCAATTGAGGGATACTTCATAGTGTTCATATTAAATGTGCAGAATAGCTAATAACTTGTCCACATTCTTAGAAATGTGCTTCTAAACTCTTAATATAGTTCTATCTTATTTTCAGTTCAAAATGTTGCTTTGTGTTGCAGCACTGATAGATTATTAGACTTGACCTACATAATACTGACTAATCATAGACAAGATTTCTTTCTAAACATGACTAAGTCATGGGAACATTTTGATTCTCTTTAGCTGTAATGAGAGGCAAAAGCTGAGAAAATTGAGGGAATTGAAGGATTTGTGAGTAAGTAATCTAGAAAAGGGTTTCAATGACTTATAAGTGACTTGCAATGTGGGGAGTTTGTTCCACTTCAAATTTGTTGTATAAAAACTAGTAAAATGGACTGATATTTTCAGTAGAAGAAACATTTCCTTCTTCTGGTTTTCAGATCCAAAACTAGTCTAATCAAATTTAAATTTCCTCCTTATAGATCCAGAAAATACCATGAAGACTAGTAAAGTCTCTCATTTTGCTGAAACTGCCTGCAAATAATGTAGGAGGGTTTCTCAGCAGATTATTTCTTCAGAGATTTTTTTTTTTTAATTAAGTTGTAGCAGCTTTTGAATCTTCCATAATAAAATTCTATGATGAGACATACAGAATACATTATTAAAAAAATTTAAGGGAGAATATATATCACAAAAAAGCCCATTCTATAAGTAATTTGAGTGCCAATCTGTATTCAACTTACTCAAATACATCTCTGAGGAGATAAATGTGATAAAAGTGAATGACAGATACCATAGATGTATATTGTATGACTTCTCCATTTTCATATTTGACCCTTTTGCAGACAATGAAACATAATTTTAGTGGTTCAAAACATTTTTAATTTGTTTTAATATATTTTAAATAAATGTTGTATTACAGAAAACACACAACATTTCATTGAATATTTTACAATGAAAAAACCAACATTTTTTCAATTAATCCAAAATTAATTTCATTAAAGGGCATTCCAGGCATTCCAGAGCATTGCTTTGAGCTTACTTGTTTAGGGCTTTTTTCTTCAATTTATGGCCATACTCCCTTCCTCCTGAGCCCCCTTCTAACAGCAACTTTTCCTAATCCTCAAAAGCTCTGGTGTCCAGGACTCTACTAATGAAAATAGGAGTGTCTTCCTAAATTGACTTCAGAGAAGATATGCTAGTTTATGCCAACTGTTTCTTTGGCCTTGTACCTTTTTATTTGGATAGAAGTGGTTGATTTCCTGTATCCTTTCTCACAATTTGTTTCCAAAAATAACCTTCACATGCTCCAAGGGACATCTGCTGTTGGTTTTCAGCTAATGAGTGTGCTTTAGTGCTAATACTCTTGGAAGGAGGTGTCGCACCGTCACTTTGTGAAAATAGGCTCCTGTTTCCTTTTGAAATCAAATTTCTAACTCTTATGAGTTAATAAGTTTAAACAGTTTTTTTCCCCACCATGCTTAGAGATGTGAATCATAAGTGCACAGAGGATGCTATACAGATCTACAGTACAGTCTGGTGATCTAGGCTTAATGACCCCTGTTCAAACATGGATACAGACCCATTAAGCAGAGGCAACATCTGTTCAATATTCAGACTTAAAGTGCACTGAAAATGGGAGCGCTTTTTGATATGACTGGTTATGGGGAACCACTGTCTTCTTTTTTAAAGTGAAGAAAACATATTTACAGAATATTTGTGGTAAGCCCCATGTAAGTATTGCAAATATCTCCTGGAATTTAAAATACAATTTTTTTCCAAATATTCTTAAAAAATATACTTCTGGTTGATTTTTCAAATATATATCTATACTTTCTACTTACCTCAGTGATGTGCCTTGTATTTATAGTCACTAATTCTTATGCTGTCTATAAAGCTGTCCCTAAGAACCTCACAGGTTATGCAATGCATTAGGACGACTATATTTATTCATTGTCATCTGAAAGCTGCTAGGATCATGACAATGCGTCTTCTACTTTTCTACTGGTAAGCAAAAGTAAAAGCACCATCAGTGTTATTCAGCAGAGAAGTAGCACACTCCTTTTACATAGAGATGATCTTTCTATCAGACTGGAGTTAACCATAGTTGAAGGCTAGATTTAGTTAAGGGCTTCTGAGTTAAGGTTATGATTCACGATTATACTTCTGAAAATAAATGTTCTTGAGTCAGAGTTAGGATTTGGGCTGGACACCACCAGTTTGTATGCCATTCTCAACAGCACAATAAATCCCTTAGACTATAGGGAATAAAAATGAAGAAATCCTCTGGACACATAATCTAGAGTACTAGGCACATTTTACCATTTAAAATTTGTTTCTTTTAATGGGATAGCTAAATTTTGACCTGTCAGGCTTCACTGTGGATAAAACACTTGCCAACGTGAACAAAAGTAGCATCATAGTCTAAAGTTAATGAAAATTTCTTAGTATGTCATGACCCGTATGACAAATAAGCCCATACTTCTGTGAGGGACTGAAAACAAGAGCTCAAAACCACTCTGCTGTGTGGGAGTGGGCAGATCGGGTTCTACCAAGGTGGAATTGTGCTCTACCTCCCCATAACTCTTCCTCCTTGATAGCCTCTAGTGCAACTGTCAGTCACTGGCACACTTGGAGCACTGCACCACACCGCACCCCCTGTAGTCCTTAACCCAGATCCATAATGGTGGGCAGACCAAACGCCCCACCTGGGGGGAGGTGGCCACAGGAATCCAGTGCAAATAAAACCAACAGCATGTGGCATCCACATAGTTGTGGCCCTGTTGTTCTTGGATTTCTGATAGCTCATTCTACTCTGGATATAAGGCAGTAGCTAAAATTCTCTCTCTGTGTCTCTCTTTCTTATGTCTTCTAATTTTGTTTTCTTGATATTTTGTATCTTAAATCTGGATAAGTATGGATTTGCTAAGTGAATGATTTTTGAAATGCATTATGTTGATTTTTTGCTTTAAACTTCTGTCAAGCTCCCTTATTTTCTGAAGTTTATCAGTAAAAGTGGGCTATTTTGACCCCATGGGAAGCGTCATAGCATTTTTCCTGTGCATGGCCTCATAGTATAAAAGAACTGAAGGTCCCCTTAATAAATCAGTGGGTGGATTTTGAGACCTTGTATCTTTTTGACTTAAAAGCCCCTCCATGAGCTCATGGCCTGAGTCTTGGGTGTTACAACCTGGTCCAGAGCAAATGTATGACTTTGGGCAAATTGTCTGTCCATAGGCTTGACACAACCAGCTGAAACCTTCAGTTTCAGCAGTACCTTCAGTGCAGGGCACAAAGGAGAAGAAAAAGGGTGCTTTAAGCTAGGACAAGGAAACTGCCTCCTGTATCTTAGTCATTTTGCTATTAGATGCTTCCCAGTTAGGAGTGAAGACCAGAAAAATTCCCAGATAACATTTTCCTTCCTTCTTCCTGATCTTATAGAAGGCATTTTTCTTTTCAAGTTTGATTAAGTAATCTCAACCCTTACACATCCATAGCTCTTATCTTGTTGACTGCCATTGCATAAATTTTATTTAAGGATGTTGCTTTTCTCAGTAGACCATGCAGTTAATGGAGTTTTCCTTCATATACAGGAAGGAATGGAGCTTGAATCAGTACACATGCCTATATTTTGTGCTATATTAATTCTAGATAGAACATTCTAATGGAAAAAGGGAATGCTGTGAGCATTTTTTGGACCCTACCCCACAGAAAGATTCAACAGAATAAGAAGCTTTGGAAGGAAATGCAGTTAATGAAACACTATTATGTGAGCTACTTATCTCAAGAATAATTTGTTTTGATATTCTGTAACTGCCAGATTTTCTACTGGTAATGGAATAAAAGATACAGACGAGGAGAAGCACTTTTAAGTTCTCTTAATTACTGCAAGTCAAAATTTCCCCTTTTGAAGATATATATTATTAAAAGTGAATATTTTATTGTGAAAACCTGGAGGTCAATTAAATTAATTTGTGTTGTTCTCTATTATTTTTTATTTTATATTAATTTATTTTAAGGCATTCTGCTTCTTGCTGTAGAAGATGGAGCAACTGCTTTCTGGAAAACAAAGCTGCTACATGCTACATATTATGTGTACTACCTAAGCTCAGTTCATACCCTTATTGAGTTCAGTCCACTTATTCTGAAGCCTGTTAAATTTTCTGGTAAACCAATATAAAGATAGTGAAGATAATTATAAAGTTTTATGTGTCATTATTATTATAAAAAACAATCTGTCAGTATGAAAAGTACAATATAGGTGCAATATAAGGCTCCATTTGCCTTTAGGATTTTTATTATTATTAAACTAAAATAAGGGGTAGTCAAGTCCATTTGTGTATTAGTAGAATTACTCCTAATGGTTCAGTCAGTGACAGGTCTAACACAGAGAGGTAACCATGACAACCAGGTCATGCTTTCTCTTAGTTAGTTGGTTAAAATGAGTCTTGATTTAGTGCTGTATCTGAGATGAAAAGAGAAAGAAATCCCATGCATTCTCTCTTTCTGGCAAATGTAAGGGAACCCTGCAGTGAACGCTCACTTAATTTCAGGCATTAAAAATGTATCTGAGCTTTTTAATATTAGGAGTTGCATAACTTAGAGAAAATCATATCTTAAATTGTGTCCTTTTCCCTGTTTTAAATAATTTTGCTTGTGGATTAATGGGTATTGACATTTACTTTTCACTGTTTGAAGTGTTAAGGTAGGTTACATAGCAAGTCTCTGACTAGCAGGGAAAATATTTATTCATTCTCTTTTTTTATGTACTGTTTTTACATGAAAAGATATTTAATAGAATAAGACTGATATGGTACATGAAAAATTCAAATAAGGCTTGAACTTAGAGAAAATTAACAGTTTTTTCATTAAAACAAATAGCAAAATATAAAAGTAAAAAGAATCTGTTGGGAAACTTCAAAATATCTAAAAAGTGTGATATTAAAAGCATATGAGGAATATTCAGAATTTCGCACATTGAACATGAGAAAGGAAGGGGAAAGTATATTTTTAACCAAACTATCAATTCATCATCTGAAGAGTGTTAAATTTGTTACCTTAATGCTTAGATGGAGTACGAGGCTCGTATTAGAATAATAGTATATCAAATTAATTTTTTAGAAAGTTGAATGAACAGAATGTGACAACTAGACTGATACATCTTTTCTTGATTCAGTAGCAGTCCTTCACAAAGAAATTTTGCTTGCTTTTTTTCATAAAGAAACATTAAGACTGAAATTTCTATTTTCAAATATTTCTATCCTATTTCAGACATAGCAGTAGAAGAAAGCATTTCACTAAAAAACCCAGCAGACTTACAGAGAAAAACATGATCCATTGAATGAATTAAGGCAAAAATAAAGAAAACTTCTATGGCTTTGTATTTTTCCTACAAATAAATAAAGACTTTCTATGAGACAGACTTCCAGAATAATTTGAAACCATAAGTGCTGTCTTTTTTGTACCATTCAGTTCAACGAAAGCACTCTTTACTGACCTTTGTTTTCTTCAGTACAAATTTGCCATTTCATAAACAACCACAAAGAAATAGAATGCACCTGAATTAAGATAATTTGAGTCAAAAGTATTTTCTTGATCCTAGTAAATTTGATTGAGTTACAAGAATCGGTTTATTAAACAAATGGCAAGTGGAATCTGCAAGCCATCTAATGAGGAATGATGACCTTAGGCTTTCTTCCTCTTATTCATGTCCAAGATCTTGGAGCAAACAGTGGTGAATGTAACACATTAAAATCTTATTAGACACAGGTGGTAGATTAGATACCAAGATTCAGTCTTTTATTAATGTCACATGATAGAAATAATACTGCCTCTCAGAAAAAGGAGGGTCTCATTAGTTATTTGATATTAGTTTTAAAAGTATATTACAAGCTATTTCAGAAACAGCTCTACAACTAACAAACTACACAGAATAAACTGGAATATTGTTTGTTCCCATTGGGAATATCTCCAAATATTTGATCAAAAACTGCATAGAATGGAAATAAATTCAGAGGTCAGAATGCTTTAAACTATTTTTTCTCTTATAAATCCTGAATTCTTCTACACCTCTCAATACACCTTTATATAGGTCAACAGAGTTATCACAGATTTAGGCATCTAAACAACTCTAATTACCTGTAGTTTTTATTTCCCAGTAAAGATAAAAGGCCATATTAAGTGAATGTGTATGTTTAACACAGTGTGTGCTTACAATGCTGTGTGCAGTCTGTAAAGATACACCACAATCAATGTAGTTCCCAATAGCAAGTGCAGTTACAGCTCCAAAGCGTTCAGTATGTGCTGCTTCACAGGTATGTGGCTGAAGGAGCCTATCCAAGCTAGCTTGAGCACGTCTCTGTTATTTGCAATTATATTTGTGTATTACAGATGTGTAAACAAGGGGACACAAGTGCTGGAGGCAGTACAGAATACAATTTCTTGCCTTAACTTTAGAGAGTTCAGAAACCAGATATAGGTTCAAACAGCAGTTGGACGATGTTTTTATTTTCAGCAGGCAGGACTTATTTATTCTGCCAAACAGGCAGAATAAAGGCCAATTAAGATTTCCAGTATATTATACATAGAACAGTTAAGGTTCTGTGTATATTATGTACAAAACCTCTGTCTAAGCTATTATTAATTAGGATGAAGTTTACATGTAATATATACATATCATGCAATACTGATATAGATAAAAAGCATCAGGAAATATTATGCAACACCATTGCTGTCACAAAAAGTCCATTACAAAGATAAATACATTTTATACATACATACAAAAAAAATAGTAGAACTAGAATAAATCTAACCATACAATATACTGATATTGAAAATTCACAACAAAGTAATGAATATTTGCTGAATATTTTTTGATGACCTGTATTTTCAGCTCATTTGCTTTGCAGATAAATGATTCATCCCATGTATTGCACCTTTGGAAGGCTCTCTTTTTTTGTATGCCAAGATAAATTAGGAAGCCTAATGAATTCTGAAGTACTTCTGAGTAGAGAAAACTTCCACTATATGGGTTCAGGCAATGTATGTTTGATATAAAAGGTACTCTAAGAAAAAAGAACTAAATCTTGTAGAAAACAGTGCAGCTTCAATACCCCAGATTGCCATTCTAAGATATGAATTTCCACAATCAGAACATATATTGCTAATAGCATTTTACTATGTAAAGATGTTTTAAAAAAATCCAGTTTATAGCTGTGCATTTACAAAGAAATTCTACCACAAATCAAAATATAGCAAAGATGAACAGAATAACAGAAAAGTTATACAATCTATCACTTTTACATCCCTCCTCCACAGGCATGATGCTGGTAATTAATGTAGGCACATCAAAGTGTACTTTATGTGTGTGTTTCATACTACTACCTGTAATATATATAGTTATAGGAAAGGTATTAATATCATTGTATTACTGAAAACAAAATAAGCGGAGGTAATAAAAAATGTATTTCCAGTTCATGTTTGCATTTGAATCTTTAACCTTAATAGTGGTGAAAATGTTATAATTAAACACCTACTTCTGCTTCATAATGTACCTTTGATAAAGAATTAGGGCATCAGATTTATTTGAAGTCCGGATTTATGCATTGCATTTTTACTTCATTGTTGGATGAATCAGCTCTCTCTTATATAATAGCCTTTTGAAATTTCTGAAAAGATAGAGTTGGAAACTTACTAGATACTTTCTATTATAATGGTATTAGAAATCAAAGAATACTTAAAAGAAATTTTAATAACACAGTAATTAAGAATATTTAGTATTAGTGTCAGCCAAACCTCATAAGTATTGTTCTTTGAGCTTTGATTAGGATGCAGCACCTGACCGGGTGTCTCATGAGATGTGGCTTGCTTTCAGTGACATTTCCAGCCTTTCTGGATTTTGAAGAAGGCAGTCATACTTCATGTTCTTTAAACAATTCTCTTATTAATTGCTTCACAGATCTGTTCAGAGCTGTTATTGTGACCATTCTACTTCTCACCAGAACACAGAAGTTCAAAAATAGACAAAAATTGTTATGCCTGTAACAGGCAACAGATTTCTCTTCAACTCAGCCACTTCCTCCTATGAAATGTTGCAGAGTCATTTTATGCATATTCTGTACACTGTTCTTCAACTAGACAGCAAGGGAGAACATAAAAATTTCATAATGAGTTTCAGCTCAGGACCAATCTATACCCACAGACAAAGAGCATTGTTGTATTAAGAGCAATACAAATTTAGCCAAAGACAGCATGGTTATTCCAAGTCTTCCTTACATTCCACTCTCTCTGAACCTGGAACCATGCATACTGCTTAACACACCAGTGTCTTTTACTATTCTAATGGCAAACAGTAGAAAACTCCATGCATTGACACAGTAATTCTAACAACACCAGTGGCAGGTGTGGGCAGAAAAGGCTCACAGCTATTTCATTTTGTATGTAGTCATGACTGTTCCTTCCCAGTCTACATGTGCAGTACCCCAGCTATAGTCTTAGACTTCTTCCTCTATTAATGTTCAGCTGCTCTTGTTTCTTCCTTTCCTTGAAGTTAATGATATAAACGAGATAACACGATTCTTCATCTTCAGGCAACCTTGCCTGTCACCTGTATCCAGGAAGGATATGCTTATAGAAATTACTTTGGTGGGTTTTTTCTTATTCAGACTTGAAGACAAATCATCTTCGGCCCACCACTTATGAGGTATTTTTAAGTCCTGGAGACAAGCTAAGACCAAGCACTCCTTGAGCCTCCAATCCTGTATTTGGCTGTTGCCAACTTTCTCTCCTTAGGGTCTCATCAGCTTTTCTTTCTTTTTTTTTTTTTTTTCTTTCTTTCTTTCTTTTGAATCCAAAATTCATGCTATCTTTTTTTGAGCAGGCAGGACATTGACACATGTTTTCTCATTGGATGTATTGCATATTGTATTGCCAGACTTGGTGAACGAAGATTTGGGAAGGGCTCTCTCCATGTGGGTGTGCCCTTCCAGCCTGCGAGTGGATTTTTGTTTTAGGTGAGGCACAGCGTGCACAGAACTAGTCCCACCTTTTAAGTCCTAAGGTCCATCTGCCACAGCCGAGTGAGCTTGGATCGTGACAGTGAAGTCCTCTGGACTGTCACAGCACCTGGTACTAACCAGGGCTGACAATGCTGAGCATCCGAGATCTGATGGGATCGGATGGCAGGGAGGCATTGAACTGCCAGGGGACGGTCCCCACTGAGACTCAAACTCAGGTCCTTGTGATTCAGAGTCCAGAGGGCTATCCATTACACCACAGGACCATCCTCATTGGATGTAAAATGTATATATCCTGACATAACTGGTTGAGAAATTTCTCCTTTTTCTCACAACTCCCTTTTGTTTAACAAAACATTTCCAATTGGTTGGATTTGCTTCTCTAATTCTAATTAATACCCCTTCACAATCAAATTCTCTATTATATTGCATAATATATATTTTAATTCCAAATGCATATAAACTCTCATCCTGTTACTTTTCCTGTCTTTCCTTAATCTTAGAATGCAAGTGTTAAAAGGTAGCATCTCTGTCTTCATTTACATGCCTGTAATATAAATAAAGCATCAAATAATTAATCATGGTGCCTTTGGGGAAAAGTAGGGTCTGAGAAACACACTGATAGGAAGTCATTTCACAAAATATAGTAATATACTGGACTGTATTCAAGTCAAGAAGGAAACCGAACACTGTATATAACTCCAGAGGTGAACTGAAAATAGTTTGCCTTCCCTAAATCAGAGAACAGTTTGGCTGAAGATGAAAGCACCAAATGATTGGAAATAAGTCTAAAAAAGGCAACTACAGGTGAGATTCACTGCACCTATGGAAAGTCTTAATCTTTTGGCTGCATGTATAAAGTTAGATAGGTCAAACACATCTTCTGCTGAGAAAGTTGCTACAAAATCCTAAATAAGCAGCATTCCATCTCTGTGGACTGAAGCGCTCGGTAAATGATGGGTCCATTTGGAAGGAGATAGATAAGATGCCAACAGTTATCATGCAGTAACAGGTAACTAAGTCCTTGTGCTTTGCAGTAATAATATGACCTATTATGAACTCCTGAGAATTTCCTCTGTTCTTTTCTCTACTGCTCATCACTCTGCCTTCCCACACCTGAGTATTTGATATCATTTTTATTTGCATCTTCCCTCATGATGTTCCTAAACAGTGCCAAGATCATATGGAAATTCCATCCTAAGACTATTGCTTGTTTACGTCTTTCTAATATCCTTTCTTTAGCCATTCTGAATTTTCTAAATCATAAAACAATATTGTTCTTCCATAGAATAACATTATTGTACTATAATGGTATTATAATGATGTAACCAATTACACAAGAATGAGATCAATTATTTTAATGGGAAAGAAGAGAACAGAGTTGTTCTCTTTCACTTTAAATTGAGAATGAGTTTAGAGGGTTTTTTTTTTCTCTCCCCCTCCTTAGCAGGAGGGAATTATATTTAAAACTCATGCCTTATCCTGGGAAAGGCTTTCAAAACAGTATTAGTAGAGATAAAGTAGCTCCTTTATTAGAAGTTTCTAGGTGCACAATAAAAGTACACACATGCGTGCCAGCCAAATGTTACAGTTTTTATAACTTTCAGTAATTAACAAATTTGATGATTATACCCAACCATTTTTATACCATTTTCCCCTGGTGCCCACCCTCAGAACTGCTCAGAACAGCCCCCTGGAGCTCCTCCAAGGGCTCTGAGCTTAGTCTCCTGTTAGTCTCTTGTTGACTACAAGCTATCTTATGGTTTCAGTCAGAGTTCTTGCAGGTGTTCTTCAAAACAGCATGCCCTTGGTAATGTGTATCTAACAAAATTTCAGAAATGTGTGACAAAATATTCAGTAACTTCCAAATGATGCTTAAAATGTGAGAGACTTAGGAAAACTTATTCAACTTTTATAACTCTATGAAAATCTACAAAACACACATTAAAATCCTTAGGCATCAAAACAATAAATGCTCCTTAAGACTTATTTTTGCCTATTTTTCATTAGTTTGTATCTATAGTAAGGCAAATTTGTCTCTTAACCTGTCCTAGATTTACCTCTGTAAATAGTATCGCTCTTTGTCCTTTGGTTTTATATTCAGGTCAGCTACCTGTTTCTTCAGTGGAATCTTTGGACAACAATCAATAAATCAGAAAGCTGTGAACAAAAGCCCAAGATCTTAGAAAATGCAAAACACATATTCTATCACTTTATGAATGTTTGGACTTCATCTTAACACTTTAATTCCTAATCTTTCTGTAGTTACTTAATTTTAGTTTTCTTCATAAATTAGGATAAGCAACTTTGTATATATTCATTTTGACAGAGGTGGTAGGTATGTGATATCAGCCCAGAACATGCTTCATCAGTGTTTTTGGTATCTGCACTTAATCAGAATTGTTTAATTTACAGTTATGAAGTGAACAGCCTAGATTTAATTCATGCTGCAATTTTTTTCATTTGCCAAAAGAGCTGGAAGGCAGAGTTATTACTAGATGCAATGACTCTGCTTTCATATCTTATTTCAACTAATAATGTTAGACTCAGACATCACATAGCTATCTATAAAGGAAATTAATTGAAAGGGGAAAAAAAAGCAGCATTCACCCCAGTATTCCTCTGTGTAACATTCATATATGATTTGATTTAATTATCTTAATTTTCTCTTGAATTTGGTCCTAAGAGGCAACTAAGATTGCCTTCATCAGAAAGTAGAAACTAGTCCAGATTTCAGCGTTCTCCAATCTCCACTGCCTGAACTAACTTGCAGTTATCTTCTTTTTACTGTTATAATCTACATTTTAAAATGCTCCTCTAAATACTATTTAATTGGCTTCTTTACTTTAAGGAAAGTGAGACATTGCAGACAGCACCATGATGCATCAGTACACGCAGTAGCTGAGGATATCAGGAGGAGCTTCTGCAGGCTCCATATGCCTAATTTGTCTTGCTTGTCACTCTAGTAGGTCTCACTGTGGTCTGTGTTGGCATGACCTGTCTCAGGAATAAAACAAATAAAATTTGATCTCATCAAAAGGCCTCTTCTACTAGTAAGCTTATTCAATGGTATTGGTCATGACACAACTGATAGCAAAACCTAAGAAAAAGAAAGCTTATTCCAGTTAGCCTTTCTCTTTTGGTAGACCCATAAGGCAGAAATACCTATGACTTACCTAAGTGTAAGCCTAATCCAAGTTTCAGGCATATCAAGACCTTGCAATTATTGCTTACTAAAAAATGCAACTCTTTCCCATCCTCTATATTTCAAGTTTAGTTACATTTGCCCTTGCCTCATGTTTCCATCTTATTTCGTGGACTAGATTTAAAATAGAAATTCGATTATTACTTTATGTTTCAAAGGAACCAGAAAAAGCTCTTCTCTATGAAACAGCTTACATTTCTTAAATTTCTCACATTCTACACTTATCTCAGTAAATGTGACAGTAGCCTACACTTCCTAATCATATTAATTGAGCTTTTGCCTTTTATCACTACTTTTTTATCATATTCCATGTCATTTTGGCTAAGAAAGCATAGTTTTAATGCTTTTTCCAAGCTCTTTCTTTTAAAAGACTGTAACTGACCTTGATTTACTAATAAGGAAAAGTAACCATTGTAAGGACATAAATTGCACAGGTGCTTGTCTCAAGCACTGTTAAGGCCACAGAAGGATTTTGCCATGAGGTAATCACAGAAGGGAGTGACAGGACGGCACTAACTCTAGGCCTGTTGGAGACAAGATTGGGTTAGCACTTCCTGGGTAACACATCCGGACAAAAAATTCCACTGTGGCAAACTCTATGAAGAAGCAACTGCTCATCTGCATATCACCAATCAAACAAACAACACCCCAAGTTGTGGGACAGATGGCATCTGCAATGACCAATGACCCCTGATGCTGCCACAGATATCTCATTCTTGGACTGCAGATAAGATAAAGGTGGCACTGTTGTCTGGCTGTTACCTCAGGCCTATGGGAAGGTTAAAAAACCTCAGGGATAAGAGTGTATCATAGATAATGGGCACAAAGAATGCCAAATTTATAGGTCACAAGGAAAGCCAACTCAACAATTGCACTGAAATCAGCTCCAACTGGGTAAAAGGTAATTCCAGCAGGAGGAGATCATGGCCACTGACTCATAGCCCACTGACCCAAGAAATCCTCTGACTCCAAAGAAAAGAAAGACTGAGCATGTGGACTAATTAACATTAGAAAACTGTGTAGATTAATTCCTTTGTTTGCTAAAATATATAAATAGTGAAAAGTTGTGAAATACTTCAGGACAACCGACACCAAGAAGTCCAAGATGAGGAGGGATCAATGGGACTACCACATGTGGTGAATATCTTCTGCTTCATCCATCTCTCTTTCAGTTTCACTCTATCTCTCCTCCCTTTTCCATGTCTTTCTATCTGTGTGAAATTAATTGACATGTTCCTCACCTGCCTAGTTACTTATGCGTGAGAATCAAAACAGGTTTGTCTTACTATACACCAAATAACTTGAAGGATCACTGGAGGAAATATTGAGGATTTTTATTATGTAGAACTCAATTTAACTAAATTTCATTTTGATTTTGGATGTTGAACATTTGCTTATTGATCCATAGGGAAAGTTTCTCTAATTTAAGATGTGAAAGGAAGATGAAAGTGCCTCCTTTACCCAAAGTTTCATTTTGCTTTGGACATTCACATGAAATGTCCTTTTTCTTTTCTTCCTGTTTCATTGCTCTGATCTGAGAATTATTACTCTCAACTGAGCAAAATAGGTTGTGAGAATTTCTCCATTATGTCTAGTGAACTCCCTAATCACCCATTTACTCAGTACTCTTCAAGAGTTTCTTTCAAGAATCATTTTGAACTGCGTCTTTTTTTTTTTTTTTTTTTTCTCCTCCCCTCAGAGATGCAGAATTCCTGGAGGAATTGAATTATTGTGGTTCAGCTGCATTCTAAAGCTTCAGAAATTTTAGAATTTACAACAATTTCTTAGATAAGCATGCAGAAGATATATTCAGTCAAGTATTGAGTGTTTTCTTATTTCACTCTCAGGGCTGTACATACAGCATATATTTTTAACTCTGGAACACAGTTTTTTACTATGTGTAAGATACAGGCTTGTTGCTATCACCTTTTCCAAGCTAAAGATTATTTCTGATATCCATATGCAAGGATTTTTGGCCCTTAAGGTGATTTCTCATGCAGGGAAAAGTGCTAAACCAACAAATACTTTGACTGCTCTTTACATTAAATGCTATGTGCTCACTAGAATAAATGCTGTCACATATCAGCTATTTTGAGAAATATTATAATTTCGTTTAAAGGTGATATTGTTCTCTGACATATTTTATCTGCAGCATTTTGTGCTACTGATTGTTTTATAATCCCATTATATCTTGATATATAGAGAAACACCTAGAAGGATGATTTTGAATTTGTTTTATTCTGTTCATGTGGAAAATTATAGTGCAGTATTATCTGAGGATTTATGATATTTTACTTTTTAGGTATGATATTACTAATAAAAATCCCACAAAAAGGATTCTAGAGAAACAGAACTGGAAGTTTTGTGTGAATGGCATAGTACAAAGCATCTTGCTATTTCTAGATTTTCCTGGAAGCCATGCTTCAGAATGTATCCAAAACTTTCCTCCTTGAGCTAGAACAGCACGGAAAGCTCTTCAGAAAACAAAGCCAAATAAGTCATCTGCACTAAACAGATCAAGTGTTAAGGTTTCAACATTGATATATAAATGTTATCTACAGTGTATTTTAGTCATTTCAATGAAGGAATTTGTTTACATCCGCAGATTCAAGTCTTACAGAAGATTTGCTTTTTATTCTTTCTTTCTTATCAGTAAAAACATAATGGCATACGCTGGTGTCTGGGGTAAACAGATTCTTGTATGAAATGAATTTCTATTAATGCATCTTACTGAAATGTAATATACAAATATTTTCACTCATAGTTACCATTTTGCAAACAACTGGAAATTCATATCTGTCTAAATGTATTTGAAGAATTTTTTGATAATGTCATATACCACCTAGGTGCAACTGATTTTTATATTGAATCCCTGTTCTGTGTAAAAATATTGCAGCAATCAACTATTTGAAGTCATAGAATCATAGAATGACCTGGGTTGGAAGCAACTTTAAATATAATCTACTTCCAACCCCCCTACTGTGGACTGGGACACCTTTCACAGAGCCCCATCCAACCTCACCTTGAACACTTCCAGGAATGGGGCATCCACAGCTTCTATGGGTAACCTGTTCCAGTACTTCACCACCTTCCCAGTAAGGAATTTCTTCCTAATCTAAATTTTTTCCAATCTTAACCTAACCTCTTTGAAGCCATTTGCCCTTGCCCTGTCACTACACACTCTGTCTTTCCTGTAGACTCTGTTCAGATACTGGCAGGCCACAATTAGGTCACCTTGAATTCTTCCAGGCTTCTCTTTTCCAGGCTGAACAATCCCAGTTCTCTGAGCCTTTCCTCATAAAAGATGTGATTCTTCCAGTCATCTTGGTGGCCTTTCAACACATGATATCCTTCTGGTGCTGGAGTCCCCAGAGCTAGACGAAGTACTCCAGGTGGGATCTCACCAGAGTGGAGTAGAAAGACATGATCCCTTCCCTTGAACAGCTGGCCACTCTTATTTTGGTGCAGCTCAGGGTACAACTGGCTTTCTGGGCTGTGAGCCCACATTGCCAGGACATGTCCAGCCTCTCACCCACCAGCACCCCAAAGTCCTTCTCAGCAGAGCTGGTATTAGTCTACTCATCCCCCAGCCTGTATTGATACCCAGGGTTGCCCTGACCCAGCTGCAGCACCTTGCACTTGACCTTGTTAAAACTAATAAGATTCCCATGGGACCACTTCTTCAGGTCCCTCTGAATGGCACCCCATCCTTCAGGTGTATCAGCTGCACAACTCAGCTTGGTGTCATCTGAAAATTTGTTGAGGGTCCACTTGATCCCTTGTCATCAATGACTTTAATTACATAATGACATTATGATATTACATACATTACATGATGTTAAATGAAGTTACGACATTCAATACATTAAACATACTAATGACTTAATCTACGTCATTAATGAAGATATTTAATAGCAGTGGTCCCAATATAGACCCCCAAAGGACACCACTTGTCACTAATATCTATCAGAACTCTAAGCTGTTTACCACTACCCACTGGATGTGACTGTCCAACCAATTCCTTATACACTAAACAGTCCACCCATTCAATCAATCTCTCTCCAATATAGAGAGAAGGTTGTTATAGGGAACCATGATGTAGGCTTTACAAAAGTCCAGATAAGTGGCATCTATAGCCCTTCCCTTGTCCACATAGAAGGTCACTAGATTGGTCAGACAGGACTTGCCCTTTGTGAAACCATGATAGTTGTCCTGAATCATCTTCCTGTTCTCCGTGAGGCTTAACATAGCTGCTAGAAGGATCTATTCCATGATATTCCTAGGTACAGAGTTGAGGCTGACTGCTCCCAGGCTCCTCCTTCCTATCCTTTTCAAAGATGGGTACCATGTTTCCCTTTTTCCAGTCACCTGGGACTTCACCTGATCTTTTAGATATGGAGAGGTGCTTGGCAACTACATCAGGCAATTTCCTCAGGACTCTGGGATGCATCTCATTGAGCCCCAGAAGCTTATGTATGTTCAGGTTCCTCAGGTGGCGGTGAAGTTGATCTTTACTTACAGTGGGAGGCTCTTTGCTTCCCTAGTCCCCATCCTGCTGTTTATCCATTTGAAAAGTGTGGGAAGAGAGATTGCCATTGAAGACTGAGGCAAAAAAGTTCTTGAGTACCTCAGCCTTTTCCTTGTCCATGGTTACCAGTTTGACAGCATTTCTTATCAGGTGTTGCAGAGTTTTTTGACCTTCATTTTCTGGATGACATACCAGTAGAAGCCCTCGCTGTTAAACTTTGCATCTCTTGGCGGGTTCAGTTCCAACTTTGCCTTGGCCTTCCTCACCACACCCCTACAACTCTCTATACCCTTTGCAGGTTACCTGTCCTTGTTTCCACTGCCTGTGCATTTGTTTCTTTCCCTAGCTTGACCGGCAGTTCCATACTCAGCCATGCTGGTCTCCTGCCTTCCTTGCCCTATTTTTTGCTCCTGGGAGTTGCTAGCTCTTGTGCTCTATGGATGACTTCCTAAAAGATCTGCCATCTCTGTTCTTGACCCTGAGGGCAGTCTCCCAGGGGATCTTACTGGCTATCTCTTTAAAGACCTGGAAGTCTGCTTTCCTAGTGTTCAGGAGCCTAACTTTACTCCTTACCTGACCCATATGCCTCAGAGTTACGAACTCTGCCAGCACATGATCACTGCAGCCCAGTCTGCATCCAACCTTTATGTTCCCAATTAACTCACTCACATTGGTGACCATCAGATCCATATTGCATCCCCTTTGGCTGGATTATGTATTACCTAGCTCAAGAAGTTATCCCCCATGCATTCCAGGAGACTTCTGGATTGCCTACAGCTAGCTGTGATACTTTTAGAGTGATTGAAGTCCCTCAAGAGGATAAGAACCTGCGAGTGTAATGCCTCCTGTACCTGGAGCAAGAAGGCTTTGTCAATAGGCTCCCCTTGATCAGGGGCCTGTAGTAGACAGGAACTATGAGGTTCACTTTCTTGCCTTGATCTTTGATTCTTATGCACAGGCTTTAGAAGTACTAATGGCTGATCTTCAGAAATATTTCTTCATAGTCAATCTACCTCTTGATGTAGAGGTTGGGCATTGAAGTGCCAGGCCTGAGCACAAAAGAGTGGCTTATGACTTCAGATTCCAACTGAATGGGGGGGATGGAGGAGAGAAACAGAACCTCAGCACCTGAGGGTGGGAGAGGTTTTTCTCCTGTGTGCTGGCTTGACTTTCGGGTTTGGGCGGCTGCAGGAAAAGAGCCGTTGTTTGTTAAGCTGGTGAGAGCTTTTTCTCGCTCTGCTCCTTGCTTTCTCCCCTCCATCTCTGGGCACCCCGAGCTTCAGAGAGAGAGAGGAGGGTCACAGCTGCTTCAGGACACACTGCAGACCTTTTCTTCCTGGGGACTAACTTGGACTGCAAGGAGATTCCTGGGAATTATTACCAATCCTGAACTCCCAGCTTTTCCTTCTTTTTGAATAAAGGACAAGGAGAGAGGGAGAGAGTCTGCTTTTCCCCCACAAAAAAGGCTCCATCCTGCACCACGTGAGTTGTCCACCCCCTTGTCTCTGCCTCGCTGGGAAAAGACTGAGGATTCACCTCGCAGCCAGCTGAGGTGTGACACTGACACTGTCCATAAATATAACTGCACCAGGAAGAACATACAGTTTGTTTTTTTTTGGGGGGGGGGGAGGGGCGGGGGGGAAAAGGAGGGGA
>JAWWEV010000134.1:42266581-42277240 GCA_035583235.1 Hafferia zeledoni | reverse complement strand
CAAGTCACCTGACAATTTCAGGCCTAATCTAAACTTTAAAGCCTAAATTTAGCCCACCTGGCCAAACCCATGACATACAGGTACGTGCATATGCATGTACACAAATACATAGAATTAATAAAATGCTTTCTTGGTTGTAATTCATTACTGAGTGAAAGAAAATCCAAACAACAGTTGAATAGAAGAATAAATGTTAAAATGGCATTTTGGCCAAATAAATTCAGAAGAAACAGACACAATACAGTGGAAAGAAGAAGGTCTGAAGAGCGCCAAAGTCAAAACAGACAAAAGAAAAAAAATTATCAGATTCCTATCTATCTTTATAATTACTCTCAGCCAATGGCCAATATACTTTTTATATCTGAGAAGGAATAATTTCTTGAAACATTGTGTAACCTGAGGAGTTCTGGGCTGTAGCAGCTCTGTGGAAGAGGCCATGGGAATGCTGCTGTTGAGCCAGCAGCACATGGACCAAAGAAGGAGACACGAGACTCATGGGCTGTGACAGTGAGGGGAAAGGTCAGTATAATGAAGGAAGGGATTATGCCTCACTGTATGACCTTTAGTAGATTGCAACTAGCATGTTGTATCTAGTTCTGTGCCCTACCATGCATGTAGTTCATGATGGACCACGTAAGAACAAGAGCTGATGACCAAAACTAAAACAAGAGAGGATCAGACTGGATACAAGATAAAAAATTCCACTGTGAGGACAATATAGCAGTGGATGTTTGCTTAAAGAAAATGTGCAATTTCCATCATTTGAGATTTTTGACATCTAATGTGATAAGATCTTGAGCAACTGGGTCTGGTCCCACTGCTTGAATAGGCAGTCAGACAGTACAGTCTCTTGGATTCCTTTTTAATATTAATTACCCCATGGTCTTTCATGCATTACTGTTGCTCAAGGCCTTCAGATTTAATCAGTAACATATGCTATTTACAATCACTTAATATCTTAGGATCTGAATTATCAGCTCAAATTCATATTCAATACTGAAGCAATTTTGGTGTTTTATTAAATATTCAGTCAAAGGAAAACTGCAATATTCTGTTAGGTCAATAACTTCAGTGGATCAATGTGGATGTGAGGGCAATCTGGCTGTGACATCTGTCACCCCATTGATCACCAGGGTTGATTTACCTGATCTGGCTGGCTTGGCAGGTGTCCCAGTTCTCCCTCAACACTCCATGTGAGTTCAGTCAAAGAGACTGACCTCCCAGATAGAAAGCCATCAGTCAATAGTATACAAAAGCTGTGCTCCCTTGCTAGAACCTCCCAACAAGCTCAAGCTCCATTAAGCTCCATTTGCAGGAGAATGTAGGGTAGTCAAGCTTCCAAGGCTGCAGATCCAACCAAATGAGGTGCTGCATGGGGCAATTCGCTATTGGGTTTTGGTTGGTTGTTTTTGTTGTTTTTTTTTTTTGTTTTTTTTTTTTTTGTGTTTGGTTTTTTTTCTGAAACTCATATCCTTTGAGGAGTTGCTAAGGGAGCTGAGATTGTTTAGCCAGGGAAGAGAAGGCTCAGGGGAGACCTTATTACTCTCTACAACTACCTGAAAGGAGGTTGTAGCCAGGTGGGGATCAGTTGCTTCTCTTCTCCCAGCCAACTAGCAGTAGGACAAGAGGACACAGTCTTAAGCTGTGCCAGGGGAGATGCGAGTTGGACATTAGGAAGAAGTTCTACGCAGAAAGAATGATTGGGCATTGGAATGGACTCCCCAGGATGGTGGTGGAGTCACCATCCCTGGAGGCGCTTAAGAAAAGATTGGATGTGGTACTTAGAGCCATGGTCTAGTTGACAAGGTGGTGTTATGTCATAGGTTGGACTCAATGACCTCAGACATCTTTTCCAACCTAGTTGATGCTGTTATTATTATGTGATAAAACTCTCCAATTCATGCCTAAATTTATTCTATTGATTTTGGAGATTTACCACAGCAAATATCATGTCATGCATTTTCTCTAAGTGTTCACTGATTTATAGGGAATAAACTGAAAAAAGAGAATAAGCTTGCTTGTAGAAGAGTTTCTTCTGTAACCCAGGCAGTTGGTGCCACTTATGAGACCTAAGATATGTATATGCAACATATGTTTTCATTTTACCTAAATAACTGTGAAAGTTTTCCTCATCTTCATTTAGCTCTAATATTGTCATAGTGTCGAGGAATATATTTGGTGCAGGTAGCTCAGCTTGCAAGTTGCAGTTTGACATGCAGATTGAGATGCAGACTGAGCTCTGGGTGGGAGCCCAAGACAAGAGGCCATGAACTGACAACTCTTTGGTTAAAAAAGAGCACAAAGATGGGTAGTACCAGCCTGGTGAATGGACACAGGGAGACACAGTAGGAGCTGTGAACTGATAACATTTTTGGATAACAAGAGGCATAAAGATCAGTGGCACCAGCCAGGTGGATGGATGCTGAGAGACACAGCAGAAACAGAGAACTCAGGAGGAAGAGAAAGACTTGTGAGCTGTTTGGAATGTGAGTGTATAAAAGCCTGGGGGTTCCTTTGTTGGGTGTCCTCATTGGAGGCACCAGCTCAGACTGTTTCTGTGTTACTGTCCTATCAATGAATAAATTGCTTTATGGAAGGAGACATCTGAAACTCTGTTGTGGGAAACCTGTGGCTGAACTGGTTACGAAACCTGGTCTGACTGTGTGAATAAGGTGTGTGAGGAGTCAAGTTGGGCCCCCATGGGCTGGCTGGAGCTGTCCACTGGCAAGGGTCCTTCAGTCCCAACAGGTAAAGTCTCTGATTTTGGGAGTGTAATTGACAGTGAATCTCGTGAATAGTCAGACTGGGAAGTTTCCTAAATAGTTCATTCCCAGCAGTTAAGTTTATGGTGTTGGGAGTATGATTACCAGGAAGTCTCGTGAATGATCAGACAGGGAAGTGTCCTTAACAACAGTTACACTTACGCCTTAAGTTCAATAATATTTTGTAAGAAGTTGATGACAAAATTTTCAAGAATAAATATGGAATTATTTTCAATGACCAGTGAACATCTCAAATAGATTACTGCTCAATCTATAATTTAGGTTATGCTTTTGGTTAAAATATTGTACTAAATAGGAAATTAAGCACATAAATCTCCATATGAATTATGAAGCATGTACTTTTTGCAAAACTAATTTATATATACATTTAGCAATATTTCTTCTGTAATAATTTATTTAGTCCATAGATCTCCATCATGGAAATCACCTGAGTAGATAATATCAGCAAAATTACTTAAGAATAGTTTTTCCAAGACTTATGTTCAATGTAGAATTTTGAAATACTTTACACAAGACCGGAATAATTTTTATTTGCTCATGAATTAAAATATTACAAATTGTGAATTATTGCCTCACACTCTCATAGTCATCCTCTGGTTTGGACTAGTTTTTGTTACTCTCCTGTTTTGGAATCCAAAAGACAGAGGTAGACACCTTGCTTTTATTCCACTTGTATTCCCAGAGTTCTTCTTTCATTCTCAACACTTTCCAAAAACCTTCAGAGGTTCATTCTGCATTTGTGAGGTTATGAGTTTAAGGAACTTTATTGAAAATAGTGCGCTTAGATCTGTGTCTTCCAAAGCCTAGAAAAAGAAATCTTGGCAGATGGTAAATCTATGGCAGAACATTTTCTCCAATGAAAAAATTTACATTCAAAAGTACCTGCTGCTTAATAAGACTTGCCGTGGGACATGATTTTCATATATTATAATACCTTATTTTAAGAATTTTTTAATAGTTTTTTATTATTTTTTGAAAAGCCACGTAAATTCGTTTGTTTCAGTGGCTTCTAGACATCATTCAGGAAAAAGAATGCTTATATTTGGAAAAAAAATCAAAAGAGCATCAAAAGGGCTGTAGGATGCTGCTTGCTAAACACTTAATTAGGTAATATATTCAGTGAGTGGGTAGACATAACAGAGCATAGCAATGAGGACACACCAAGAAGTGTTTTCTATACTTCTTCCTTCCTAAGCATTTATGAGGGCAAGTCCTCAATCTTCTAGAGAAAATTAAAGACCTCTGTTAAAAACTCATAGAATCAAACAATCTTTGATTCCTTCAGCCCTCTCACTCAGAATTTAATGGGTAACATCTCACAATATAGTGGTTCCTGCCATTCAGCGCAATAAAGAGTTCACTATGAAAGTATAAGCTCACCAATAATTATACAAAATGAGATGAAGTATTATTAAAGATGTTGGACCTCCAAAGTTGAAGTCATAATATGAAATGTTGACACTGTAAAATACAGTATTTTGTTAAATCTCAAGGTGGTACTCAGCAGTCATAATAGTGCTTGGCTCACTGCTCAACTCTCACATTAAAGAAGTGCAATAAAATGATGGTACTATTCCATGTCATCCAGGCTTTTCTACACTTCTTCTCTGAAAAAGTACTGTTTAGTTACTTGAGACGACTATATTTACTAATTTTAAAAGTTGATTATCACTAAAGGGAATATTTTATACTGAATTGTTTTATACTGTAATAATGAAGAGCTTATGTCAACTCTGTGGAAAGCTGTAAAGATATGTATTATGAATAATCAGGTTTTTGAATCACATCTCTGAAGCTAAGCAGGGTTAGCCCCCGTTAGTACTTGGATGGGAGACATCCTGAGAATACCAGGGGCTGTAGGTTCTGGTCCTGAGGACTTCACTATCACCATCCCAGCTCACTCGACCATGGCAGATGAACCTCAGGAGTTGAAGGGTGTGGCCAGTTCCATGCACGCTGTGCCTCACCTAAAAAGTCTACTGCTCAGGCTCGAAGGATACACCCACGTGCGTAGAGCCCTTCCCTTCCCAAATCTTCATTTGCGAAACTTAGCAATGATGTATGCAAATTTAATATTCTGAAAAGTAGAGTATTCCCTGCCAGAGATCAATAAATATTTGGATGATACTCTCAGGCATGTGGTGTGACTTTTGGGGATGATCCTGTGCAGGTTTAATGGCTGGACTCGATGATCCTTGTGGATCCCTTCCAACTCAGCATATTCTGCTATTCCTTGATTCTGTGGTATTCAAATGTTAATATGACTTTGAAATAAAAACTTATGCTGGTTTTGTTGCAAATTATTATTGATCTGTGCTGATTTTGGACAAAATTATTAATTGCTTTACTCTGATCTTAAAAAACAAATCACAAAGAACTAAGCCGAAAAGGTAATCAAGGGAAGTGCAGATTTGTTAGTCTTCTAACTTTCACTAAAATCATCCCTAGAGGTTTCAATTTAAGGCTAATTCTTATCTTTTCAAAAGCTTGCCTATATTAACTATGTATTGTAGTTAGTCTGAATATAAAAAGATAGTACCTGCTACATGCAGCTTCTTTTGTTCTTTTAGGATTAGAGTTAGCAACATTCCTCTAAATTCTCTCAACTTTGAACAAATGTGCTAAGTGGAGGAGAGTTATTTTCCCCCAAATGTAGGCTCCAAATGTAGGAACTCTTAACTGCAATTCTCCTCAATTTTATAGTAAATTTCCTTGTTCTGGAGCATATTGACATTGTACCTACACAGTCATTTACATGCATGTAAAGTTAGAGGACAATATTTGTTGGTTTTGTTTCCCCTTTTTGAATCTGCATGATACTGTTCCAGCTGAGCACCTAAAATTCAGGCATTGCATCTGAGCCTGAACCTGCAGATTTGTGATCCTAAGAACTTACATAAACCCTTACAACAGTGGCATTGCAGTACCTAAAGGTCATTGTTTGATCTTAGCTATGTCTGAAGGAGCCAGAGTTAAGTTTCTAGGCAATGCAGAAATTGTGTTGCCTCTAAATGCTGATCCATGTGACTAGTCATTTGGGCATCCCTACACTACTACTCATATAGTAAGGATGAGCTTGGCTTGGGTCTTCAAATAAGGGTTTCTAAAGAATCTGTGCCTAGATTTTTCTTTCAATCAAGGTCCTCAAACTAAGAAGAAACTGGATTCTCATTTATATCAATCTCAAGATAAATGCAGATATATTCTTTAGTTCAGAAGCCAAAAATCAGGGCTAGTTTCTCCTAGATCAGTGCCATTAAAAGACACAACACAGAATGGTAGCTTCTCTGCCTTTTATTGTTTCCAAAAAAAATCCAAACTTTATGGCATATGACAGCTTCACAAAGAAATAGAAAGGCTCCTACTTTGGTTCCTTTACATCCTTAGACTGCTCTCACCAGAAAAGGCAGTTGCAGGTCCAAACAGCATGAACAGAGTAAAGATTGTTTCTTCTACCCTGGGGGAGGTGGAACGGAAGTGGAATCATATGATCAGAAAACTATGATGTGAACAGCAGGCAGACCTTTCTGCCACTTCTAGTCAGCCTGGCTTGTCTTGGATGCAGCACTGCTGATGTGCAGAGATTACTGCATGTTCTCAAGAGAGGTGGTAGCTCAGGATCTTCCAATATCTCTCTGACTCAGGGCAACATCACAGCAGAAGTTCAATGAAGGTTTAAGGTTTAGCTCCTGAAACTATCTATTGTACATAAATATCCATATGAAATTGATAAATACATATTAAAAATACACATTAAAAATGCATTTCTGTGACTCTATTCTAATTTCATTTCATGTGCCAAAGCTGATCCTCTAGGTCTGACCCTAAATTTTTCATGCTGTTGACACAACAGTAACACTTTCATTGCAGTTTCAACACAGCCTTCGTGAAAGGCTGTAGCATTTTAAGTATGGTCGTCATATATAAAAAAGCCAATTTTTAACAAGAGATCCAGTAAATGTCACCTGAGCTCATCTTTCTTCATGCGTTCTGAATACTAAATACTTGGCAACTGTAAAGAATTTGCTAACACTTTTGAATTTTTAATGATAATCACTTTGGCAAGTACCATTTTCACATTTCCTTTTTTTCCTTTAGGAAACTATTGTATGAAAAACTGAAGATGACAGAAAATAAGAAGAGTATAATATTTTAAGTCCACAGAGCACTTAAAATACGGGTTATGTCACATTGTGATGATCTAGATAAAAAGGAAAAAAATGATAATACCTTTTTAGAGTTTTTATGTTCATTCAGAATTTTCCACATGGTCTTTTATACATATATAGCAGTAAGAATCAAAACATTGTAAAAGTTAGATTTTCATGTTCAAATGTATCTAAGGGAATTACAAAATGATAATATGTTTCACAAATAATATTAAAGTAAAAATCTAGAGGTTTGTTATCTGAAAATGTGATTTTCATAAAAAAATTTGCAGTAATTTTCATTTAATGAATATGTCTCATAATTATGTTTTTCAGGTTTTCTGTTAGTTTGACAACAAAAATATTCTAATGTCACTGCCCTATTTTTGAGTAAAAGAAAAGCTAATTAATAGATTTTCCTTGCATTGTTTTTTTTAGAACTAGAACAAAGTAAGTTTATGGGTATTTTGAAGAGGAAATATAAAATTAATTGCCTGAAATGTAAAGTGACCTTCATTAGACAAATTAAAACTCTATTTATTCTTTTGTATGAGTTTGATTTTGTGATGTTTTCCAACACACTTCAAAAATAAATTCCAAATCTGTTCATTCAGAAGTGCCTTCATTTTTTATATATTATCTTCTCATGTTTGTTTTCCTGTTATCTCTCTTACATTCAGGAACTCTGGTTTTTGATAGTCAGGAACACTAAATTCCATATTAATCAGTATGTATTGTAGCTGACTTCAAACTTATAATTTTCTTTCATCTTCATTTCTCTTTTAATTCAGGTATTTTTTCTGAATTCAAAATTAGATTTTAAATTATTAAGTGTTATTACTCTAAGGTTCATTAAAACTTGCTAGGACCATTCTGATTTAGTGCAATGATTAGCAAGGCTGTGATGCACCAACTTACAAAGGGAAATGCTTTTCAGGGGGTCTTAGAACACAGAAAAACCAATGGTACTGCAGAATTTGTTACATTACCAGACACTTCAAAGAGATATAATTGCATATTTTCACATCTCATGTGTTTTCAGAGCTATATGCAGCACTAGTATTTCTCCTGTCAAAAATAAAATATAAGCTATGAATATAATTTCATTACTGCTTGCTGTCAAGAAAAACAATGGTGCAGGACTCATTTTGATTTCAGTAAAACTAAAAAAGTCCTTTTTTAACCACATCTTCTATTTAAGTAGCATGAATAATGTTTGCATCCGAAATTATTGTTTAAGAAGAAAAGTATATTCATTTGTTTTTCTGAAATGATTTGTTTTTCTGAAAGTAGCAGTTACTGAGGAGACATTTTATGTGTGAAAGACTTATTCTCATTTCTTGCCGTTACTCCAAAAAAGTGGACAAAGAGGAAAGATGTGACTGTAAAAGGCTTGCTTGCAACTGAGAGACTTCTGAGGCCTCACCTTGAGTATCGTGTGCAGTTTTGGGGACCACAATATAAGAAAGATATTCAGCTCTTAGAGAGCATCCAAAGGAGGGCAACAAAGATGATGAAAGGCCTTGAGGGGAAGCCATGTGAGGAGCAGCTGAAGGCACTTGTTCTGTTCATGCTGGAGAAGAGGAGACTGAGGGGAGACCTCATTGCAGTCTACAGCTTCCTTGCGAGCGGAAGAAGAGGGGTAGGCACTGATCTCTTCTACAGGACTTGAGGGAGTGATCTGAAGTTGTGTCAGCAGAGGTTTAGGTTGTATATTATAAAGAAGTTCTTTACCCAGAGGATTGTTTTGCATTGGAACAGACTCCCCAGGGAATTGGTCACAGCACCAAGCCTGACAGAGTTCCAGAGGCATTTGGACAATGATCTCAGGCACATGATGTGACTCCTGGGGATGGTCCTGAGCAAGGATAAGGTTTGGATTCCATGATCCTTGTGGGTACCTTCGAATTCACAATACTCTGTGATTCTGTGGTCATTATTATTTGAAATCACAAAATGTATGTCAGATTCTATTAAAACTGAGTCATAGTATGATGAACATATAGAGTCTCTCTGGAATAACTGGCCTTTTTTTACAGTTGCTGCAACAGCAAAATTCATGTTTGAGGGAGAAAACTAAAGAAAACTGAGATTTAAATATTTCAGCAAAAATATTATTTTATGATAATACTAGCATCATTATATAATCTGAGGATTTTAAGGACTGGATATTCACTATGCAATTGTCTGTCTACACATGTATTCAGGATAATTCTCTGCTCTAACATATGGTGAAGTAGTAGGCTTTCAGATAATTTAAACAGCTGACTTTACCAGTAGACAGCCAGTTTTTAGATATTTTCCCAAATGCAGACATTTTCTGTGTTTAATAAAAATTATTAAATTTGTAGTGGGGGTTGGGAGCAGAGCTCTGTAAACCTTCCAAGTAAATGGGATGCTGGGTGCTAACAAACAAAACTGAAAATAGACCAAAAGAGCTTTCATTTTGTTTTCAGAAGACATTATGAATCAAATCAGTGAAAAGACCTTGCTCTCCCCTCCTCTCAATTTATTGCCAGGCTATAACTCCAGTTCAAACATGCGTGGGTTCCTTTGGCAATTTGTTGTGTGTTGTAAAGGAGTTGCATAAGGACTGCCTGGCAGTGGAGATGGACTTGGCTGTGAGTGATGAGAGGTAAGGTCCAGTTCAGTTCAGGTCTGCTTGCAACCTAGAGGGTTGAAGCTATTCTACATCTACATGGGGCAGGTGGATCAAGCCATACAGCAGAATGCACTCAAACATGTCAGACATGTGGTTGATACAGCTAAATAAAGATATAGCATCACTAAAGATTATATTAGAGTACACTGTAATAGTCAGTAGCCATCATCTTTACAGAAGATATGACCATCCTGAGAGCACAAGTGCAGCACACTAATACCAAAACCAGGGTGAATAACTGCCTGCTAAAAAGCATAAAAAGATGAAAAAAGTTTCTACGCAGTGCTGCCATCAAGTTACCTTTCTCCTTTTTGGAGTAAGCGAAGAAGATACCAAAAGTAAGAATGAGACTTATATATCTCATTGAAGCAGAATTCTGTGGATCAGACAACTCCTAATTTATTACGGAAATATTTACATACATATGGAAAGTGGAAGAAAAACTCCAAACATTTATCCTAATAAGAGCTACCTCCTAATTATGGAGTTAAGAGGAGAGGGGGTTAAACCCATTGTACCAGCTTGAGCTTGGTTTAATTTTAGGTGATGTCATGACAAATGAAAGGAATGGAACATCTATAAATTCAGATACTGGAACATTTCAATCAGGTATATTGGCTCCTCAGTGTATTTTTCACTATACTCAAATGATAACAGGGCAGGTCCTGTGACCTTGACATGCCAGCTGAACAGCTGGAGGTTATGAAGCGTTGTCTTGCAATAGCCTATTTTTTGTTTTCACCTCTGCCACACCCTCATAAAAAGGTCTTTTCTGTGGAGATGAACTCATAAACGGTAGTCGAAAAAACAAGGCCTTTTCCTGCTGTTTTCCTAATTTTTTGAATGCAGTCCTCTGAGAGCTTTATTTATGAGTCTGAATTATCATATAATATTGAAATAATTGACCTGGAGATTGTACCTGTGGCAATAACAGGAGACTTATGAGACAGTTTAGGAGACTGTTATGGTTTCAGCCAGGTGGGGCTTACATTTGGGTTTTAAAGTTTGGACTAGGCCTGAAAATTGTCAGGTGACTTGAGGTGGGCTGGGCTAGCTGACAGCTGAC
>JAWWEV010000134.1:42192053-42245297 GCA_035583235.1 Hafferia zeledoni | reverse complement strand
TAACTAACTAACTAACTAACTAACTAACTAACTAACTAACTAACTAACTAACTAACTAACTAACTAACTAACTAAAACTAACTAACACACACACACACACATATATATATATATATATATATATATATATAGGACCTGGAATATATAAAGCTATGTTTCGGCAATGAAAAGTTATACCAGTCTATATTACACTTCTCCCGGTATTTTTTCTTCTTCCGGTTCAGTGTCCCTGACAACTTAGAAAATGCAGCAGCTCAGTAACATGGGGAGCTGTAACAGAGTTGCAGCCCCAGTGGTAGTCCATGCAGTGTAAGTGCTCCCAGCTGCTTTCTTATGAGGTGCTTCAGGAAATGCCTCTTCCTTCTCTCTCTTCCCTAACACTGAAAGCAAATCAATGTGCTTATTTATACCATAGAAGGATATTCATATGGAACCTCATATTTACCCAATGTGGGACGAAAGCCAATTACTATTCTTTTTTTTCTTCATTTTGTCCTTGACATTTGGAATACCTGCATATTATTCCAGACAAATATACTGCACCTCAAGGCTCTGATGAGGAAAGCCTGAACCTTCAGCATATTGTCTCAACTTTTCTTTTTTGCACCTTTCATTGTCTTCCTCTTTTAAATGACTGTGCCTTTATGATACAGGCTTTTCTCTTTCATCTCTGTAAGTGCAGAAATACAGACACAAACCTACCCAAGCTGCTCAATTTTGTCAAGAAAAGTCTGTAGTCTCAAACTTTCCATTGATGTGGAAGCAAGATCTGATCAGCAGTGTCAATTTGTCAGCAGCATTGATGCATTTTGTATCAGGCAGATAAAGTGTTCAGCAAGACCAGCAAACCACAAGCAGATTTCCTTGTTTGTTTGTTTTTCTGGGAAACAACAATGCAAAAGCTGCTGCTCCAACTATCAGGGCTAATGGCTTAGGGCAGCGCTGTTTCCTCTAACACATACTAACAGGGTTGCAGAGGGCAATGGAGTTTCTGAGTGTGAGAGGATGCCGGGAGATGTGCTGCCACACTGTTCCAGACAGCACATGCCAACACTGGGATCTCCAGGCACCCTGCAGATTGTCCAGGACTAAATGGTGGGAGGGCATTTTTCTGTTTTGCTTGGCTTTGGGGAACAGAATGTATTAAAAAACGCAGTCCAGTACATTTCTTACAGCCACGTGTGGCATCAGTCAGAACACATTCTGAATGCTTTTAAGAAGTTTATTTATAACAAGAGCTGGATATGAGTTTTCCATAGGAATTTCCCAACAGAAAATGTAACTTCTGGAAAACTGAGTTACGTGAAAAGGTTTTTATAATGCCAAAAAATATATTTTCATTTCAAAAATTAGCATACATGTAATTTTAACTATTATTTGAGCCAAAGCAGAGAATTTTCATTTAGAACAAGGACTTCAAAAAACAGGCTACATTTTCTTGTAACATATGAATTTTCTTATAAAGCAAGAAATCCCTCTAGTCCCATCCTTTATATGTGGCATCCCCTCAGTGCTTTGTCTTCTGTAATGTCACATAGAGTGCAAAGTTTGATGTGACTATTATCTCACAGGGTAAGAAGGGGTGCTGGCTGTCTGGCACTACAGAAGATATTACACATGAAGTACACCTCAGGAAATCCAAGTTTCATTTCTTAAGTGATTCACATCACTGTGCTTCAGGCCATTCCAACAAATCAGAACGAAACATTGCAGTTTTAGTCATGCCAAAGCAGTAATTTTCAAAAATGCAGTGAACAGTCTGGATCTTATGGGACACTATAATATGAAAAAAATATGTCTTTTTTTTTTTTTTTTTTCCTCCATAGAACAGTTCAAAATAAACTTGCATTAATGTAGGGTGTAAATGAAATGGTTCTCACACGAATTTGCTTTGGGCTAAAAATATATTTTTACCTTTTTTTTTTTTTAATTAACTTTCACTTGTGGTGATTTATTACTATTGCTTTGCAAAATATTAACTTTCAAGACTGGTTTATTCTGATAAACATTTGTGTGAATAAGCTGAGCATTCATACGATGGAAATGAAAATAAAATTTAAAATATATTTTAAATTATTCTGATTATGGGACAATTTTTCCAACATTTTCTTCCTTGGGTTATTTTAGTCTCACTCTTCCAAAACAAGAAACCAAAGAAAAATAAATCATATATTAGTAAATGGGTTAAAGAGAAAGAACATTTAAAAAGCATTATCCTGATTCCTCATAATTGTAAATACTATAAAAAATATGGATCACGTGGAAATATAGATTCGCTGTGAAGTGCCAACTTCCTTGTTCCTGGTTCATTTCAGGGCTTTCTAATATTTTGTCTGGTTATTTATTTATTTATTTATTTATTTATTTATTTATTTATTTATTTATTTATTTTTATAAAAGGTAGGAACATTTAGGGAAATTAGAGAGGATTAGGTTCAATGAAGAAATGAAATCAAATGAAATTTAAATCAAGGAAGGGACATGTTGCCATGAGTCAAAATTTATAGTGTAGCTATTAATTTAGATCATATGGAAAAAACTATGTTTGTATCTTTGTGTCCCACTCTGTTTATTTTGTGATGTTATTGTAGTGCTTATTTCTTTTTCCATTTACACTAGATAATACATTCAATTTTAAACTTATTTTAAGTTGCAGCTTACATTTTAAAACATAACTTCCAGGTTTGCACTTCATTAATGTAATTAATACCCTGTGAAGTTCTTTGTCTTATATTTACCAACATATTACTACTTATTAGAAGTATTTTCTATGTAGTTCCCTAGCAACCAACAAGGGAAAGTATATATAAATTTACTTTTTCATGAATTTGCAAGCACCAGGACAGGTTAATGAATAAATCAGCTAGTAAAAACATATTTTATAAGTATTTAAATTATCTGTGAGAAAGGCAAAACAATACATTAAAATTACTTCAAAGACTAAATTCTATACTAGTTTTAAAATATCTTTTCATATTCAGATTTCAGGAAGTGCTGTCAAAGGAAATCTATAGATCAGGACTGTGGAGCAATGGATAAAGTGAAAAGTTAGAATAAGAATTACAGGGGAAAGACCAGTTACCACTTCCTGATGATAAGAACAGTCTCCAGCTACCATTTCCCAGATACAAGTCGTGTTGCCTTACAAAGTTCCCTAAGCATAATGAATGAACTGAAGGATGGGGGAATGTGAACATATTTCAGCCTTTTTTCCACAACATTCTGCAGGACCTGGTAATGTTTTGACCTATGTCATCTCTCCAAGAAAGAATAGACCCTGATTTAGCAATTATGACTAAGATCACACAAACTCCAAGAAAAAAAAATATAAAAAGGACGTTGAGATAGGAAAAGATCGAAGGAAGTTTTCCATTGAAACTGCTGGGATCAACGGATGAGTGATATCTGTCTTCCTTCACCACTGGGACAACAGCTGGGTGAGAAATTTAAAGTTATGCAGAGTAATTTCTTGCTTTTAAAGAGCTACAGTTTGTTCTTGCTCCATAGTGTTCTAGCAGGTTGCTATGCTTTAAAGTTTGTGCTTGTGCTTTGCTTTGTATTATTACATGGTTCTAAGTGTGTTTTTGTAGCTAGATCCTACCACCCATGACCATAAACCCCTATTAACTTGTCAAAATTTGTATTAATAATAAGAGTGTTTTGCTTTCAACTGCTAGAGTGAGTCCTTTATAAAAGTGCTAACAGTTTGTTGACAGCAGAGTAGCTCATGAGAGTTATCTGCTGAAGGATTTTCCCTTTCACTGTTAAATGACAGCCCCTGAAAAGGGTGATTGAATTACCTCAATCTTGTGAATTGTTTTGGTGAAGGGTCCCTGTGCAGAATACTAGGCAGACTAGATTGGATTTACATGGTTTCATTTTCCCTGGGACACTAACAGATGAATATACCTTTGAGGGTCAGGCATATTCCACTCTTTTATGTGACATTGGAGCAAAAGTCATCTTTCTAGTGTATGAACTAACTGTTTAAATATTACATTTTCAATATTCAGAAGGCAAATTTTCCAAGGTCTTAGTTTTATTTAAAGGTCTTATAGTAAATTCTAGTCCCTACTTATTGGTATTGTATAACCTTTCTCCAGAGAGTATCTCAGCTACTTAGAAAGATTGGGGCAGGGGTGGTTGGTGTGGGAAGGCAGGGGAAGCAAGGTGGAGAAGAACCACAGAGACTGCATACTGTTCCTGATGCAATAAAAGAGAAATTCAATTAAAATACACCTGCTGCATATAGTCTGCCAGAATTTAATTATACCAAGTGTCCAATTCTTTTGGATTAAAATGGCTATTCTCTTTATTTTTAACTGGGTAAAACACAATAATTCAAACCTGTCCATTGTCCTTTAAAGCTCAGGGTCTCACCATTTGTCACAGCAAGCTTTAGTAAAAGTGCTGTGTCACACCATACAGCATTGATGGAGCTTGATTTAGACCCTTTGTTTAAAGGATCTTCTCAGGTCTTAAAGTACAGACAGGCTAAATTAATGCCCATGTCTTGAAACAGGGTAAATGAAAAGCCTGTTTGACTATTCTAAACATATAATCAGTAACATCCATAAAAGAAATCCAAGGATTAATTCATTATTTGACTTTTCCTTTCATAATACCACACAATTTTCTTACTTGTCTGTCTATTCCCTGGAGGTCTGATGTCTCTTATTTTTAGGTCAGGCAATAGAAGTCTAGTATTGCTTTTAATACTTTTGGAGCTTAAGGCTACCCTTGGCTAAATTCAATGCAGCAATGATTATCAATGCATGTGATAAACTCCAATTCAACAGGCAGGGCCCATGCTGAGTTAAAAAACTTAAAAGCGCAACGAATAAGGAATGAATAAGGACTGGATAGGACTTTCAAGCATTGTTCACTATCTTCTCCTCAGTGATTTTTCTACCAAATTCTGTTGACATCAAAACCAGGAATAAAAACCTTTGGAGTACAACCCATTGCAAGGTTAATTTTGTCTAGTATGTCAACTATAAAAATAAGAAAAGGTGATGAGTAAAAAAAGGTGGCAGTAAAGGAGATAGCAAAAAAAACCCTTAGTAACTGGCAATTAATATTACTTTACATATAAACTCACCTGGCAGAATATGTTAATATATCTCATATACACTTGAATAAGCACTCCTTCAACATTTTATATACCTTTGAAAGTAACAAACAGCAATTTAAATAGCTAGCATTTATATCAGGAAAAAATTGCAGGAGTGAAAAATGCAGTTTAGCAGTCATAATGTATTAGTAAATTCTCATTTACAATGTTCATGAGGAAGTGTACTCTTGCTGTGATACTGGTAGAGTGAAAATATCTTTTGCATTAAAATATATAATGTAAATTCACTTTAGTATGTACATCTGGAAAAACCTTAGTCTGTAACAAGTAATGGCTACTTAATACCTGCTAGAAAAAAGGATGATGAAAGTAACTCCTCCACACCTCACCCATGTGTTGTTCTAGTGGTGTAAGTCTCTAAAAGAATTATTTACTTTAAATAACTACATTTGAAAAAAAAAAAAAACAAAGAACCCTTTCAGATGAAATAAAATAATTAAGTCTTCATAGTGCTAGGTAAGGTTCAAGTGTCATATTCTTGCCCCCTGCCCCACCCTCAAACCTCTACACCAGGTTAGTCTTGCAGGCTTCCCTGTACAGTCATGAAAAGAAGCTGTGTATTTTCTTGTACAGAGTACAGCTGAAGTATTTTCCATTCCACATACAGCTGAAATCTCCTTCAGGTGACAGTTTATCCATTGCAAGAATCTAAACCCCACTGGAATGTGCTAAATTCTCTCGCTATTCAACTTTTTAACTTAGTAATCCATGACTACTCACCACAACTTTTTACTCATTTGACTCATCAGACAGTGTGACCCAAGGGTTAGATTTTGCTATTAAAACCAACAAACAGTTGCTGTTACAGTTCTACTCAGTTCCACTCACCAACTAATGTGTTTAGATTTAAATTTACACTTTCAATTAAATCCTGATACAAGCTCAGCTGTCTAGATGAAAGTCCTTTCTAAAACATATTTAGTAACTTTTGTTTTTTCTGTATGGTGACTTTATCCTAACACAAAGTATTCCTTAAATGGTTATTGCTTTTTTTCAATTATTTTCCTACAGACAAAAATCTGTTGGTTTCAGGAAAAGCACCCAAATAATTCTCATGGCAATCCTCATATAATGTAAAAAGCAATGCCCTTGCTGCTATTAATAGCAAGTTAAATCCCAAACTTGGAAAATTAAATACAATGCAAGGGATGTTAATCCATGCCCAAAGCTCAGTTAAAGTCCTCTCTTCATAGATGAGTCTCAGAAAGACCAGTTAAACACATGATGGTCTGTCTACAGGTTAAACCAATTAATTCACTGTGGAAGGGTCTAGCAGTCAAGGATTGTTAACAATGTAAGAAAACACAGCCTTTTATTTTGTTTTCTTGTTTTGATATAGGGTATTTCCTTTAAGCTCCAGAAAACAAACAAACAAGCTAATGACTTTGCCAGTGGTGTATGCATAGCGGAGTTTCTCCAAAGGCAATACAGAGTGGTGGATTTATATGGAGGAATGTGCTCAAGGGCTACAGCATACCTCTTGTCATAACCATCACGGAATGTATATTCTGAATATGCAGGTGGGGCACTGAAATTTTATGTTAGACTGTGATAATTTCTAACCAGACCTATCCACTTCATATCAAAGAAGCATTGCTAAGAAGTTCTGGAAAATTGAAAAAAAAAAAATCAAGTTTTCTTATACTTATGCTAAAAAAACCACTTGTTTTATTAGAATCAGTAGGTTAGTCTTGAGTTTGTAGGCTTTATAGTTTACTCCTCTCAGTGGTGTTAGACCAGGTTACGCTAGTTCAGGATCTTCCTCAGTAGACTGGGTTTCTAGATTTCTTAGCCTGATTCAGACTTCCAGATTATATTAGGGCAGCAATTAGCCTTCTGGCAGAGAATGCTTTCTGTATATGTTTTATATAGCATGGGGAATTAGTAAAAGGCCTCAGAAAGGACAAGTACCAGATATAGAAAGCATTAATATGTCCTCATACTATAATTACCCGATTAAATTGTAGTCTGCACTGGTATAAATAAGCACTGTAAAACTACTTCCAATATGACCTGGTTATAGATACCTGCCTTTTTTTACAGATGCAAGAAAAAAAAACACTAACAAGATGCTTTAGTACAGATCAAGATTACTAGAATCCTTACCTTTCCTTAAGTACTTATAAATGTTCTTCTCAATGAGTTCCAAAGAACTGCATATGAAATTAAAGAAGCAACTACTTATCCTCAAGATCTTTGAAAGCCCTGGCTAGACATTTAATCTTCATATGATACTGAAATTTTATTCAGAGTGGAAATAAGACTATATTAGTTTAATGTGAAAAGCCTAACTATGCATTTTGGGATTATGCCAAGAAGATACTACAGCAGTTGTTGTGATGTAAGGAAGAATAGGCCTTTTTAAACCCCCTTCCCCACTAGAACAGGAATTAGAGCAAGTCCAGCAATCCTTTTTGTGACAAAGACCCCTAAATATGAGGCTATGAGCTGCTCTGGAAATCAGTCATTTTTCATCCATTGTATTCACTGAAATTTGGAAATGTTATTGGAAGCTTTCCTGTCAAGGACACATTGCTGTTTCTGGACAAAACCCAAAAAGTTTGCTGTAGGAAGCATTTTGTGCAAGGTTTTGATTATCTCCTGATTGTTCTAACTGAAATCAAACGTTTGATTGAATATTTTTAATACCTAATAACCATGCAAAGTTGAGAGATGGTAGCAAAGAATCTCTCCTAGTCAGTCTTAGAAGAGATATGAGTTGAACTCTTCAACTATGAGCTGTAATTGCCAGGCTGCTTCTCCAAAGAGGGATACTTCTTAGGTGTTCCCTTCACAGAAACATTTCTGTCTGATTTGCACATGTGTGGGTGGTACACTCAGACTTTACCTCAGTCTGGCACATGACTTCCAGAGGACGTACTGTGGCCTCTTAAGGACACTGATTGACCAGTCCCTTGGGAGGCAGTCCTGACAGGCAAAGGAGTCAAGGAAGGTTGAGCATTGTTCAGGAAGGAAATCTGAAAGGCACAGGATCAGGCTGTCCCCATGTAGTAAAAGATGAATCAATAAGTGTGAGGGATCAAAAAAAAAAAAAAAAATTATCAGTGGCTCAACAGTCCTGGGCAGTGTAGGGTGGTGGAGCAGACAGGGCAAGTTCTGCCAAGATGAACAGTACACTGCCAAATCCCTCTCCCACCTCTGTCCCTGCAACCTTACGTCCAGCCAAGAATGGCTATTAGACAATGACACACCTGAAACACAGCAGCACAACCCCTGAGCCCCTAACCTAGTCCCAGATGGCTGGCAGACTGGAAGCCCCAGCTGCAGGGAGTGCCACATTGAAAGCTTGTTTTACATGTGCCAAGTTCCCTTATTTTCCAAAGTTTGCCAGTAAAAGTGTGTTATCTTGACCCCCTGGGAAGTGTCGTAGTGTTTCTTCTGTGTGCAGTCTTGAGGTATAAAAAAACTGAAGGCCTCTTTATAAAAAATCACATGGCTGGGTTTTGGGAGCCTTGTATGTTTTTTAATGTAAAATCTCTTCCATGAACTTGTGAGCCAAACCTGGGGTGTTACAATGGCAAAGCAGACTGGCCTGGCTGAACAGAGAACTCTGGTTGGAACTCAGGGTAAAAAGTAAGAATTCCTCACCTTTGGAAGAAGGAGCGGGCAGCTCAGAAAGACTACAAGGATGTCATGAGGTTTAGCAGATTCATGATTATATGACTGCATTGAATATATAAAACAATTGTTACACACACACACATATGTGGAAACAGAATGTTTGCAATCCTGGGGACCAAGTTTAAGGAAAACATCCTGAGGACATCTGAGTTCTCTTTGCATTGTAGGTACTGAACTGAGAGTTAAATATGGAGCCTTGTGTATCAGATACAAAAACTGCATTTAGCACAAGGCTACTGGTATCGGTGATTCTGTGCAAGCAGCAGTTAGCAGGTTTTTATAGAAGATGGCAAAATGAATGCTGCACCTGAAAGTAAATAATTTCTGCCAATACAGATGAACAAAACTCATAATGTGTCTCTGAATAAAGATTAGGTAGAATTTGACCCCAAATAATAAATGATTGATGAGAATGTACAAATTTGAATAGATGATGACATTTGAAAGTGTTTCTTTAATTCATTAAACTACTTATTAGTCATACTTTCTAACATTCAAAATGGTATCTTAATTTATACCTTAATCTGTGTTAATAAAAACAATCCTTAAACAGTTCTTTTCTCTTCTCACAAGAAAACCTTCATATGCCTTTATTATCAGAGATAGGAAATTTCATTTCCCAAGCTGGGCAGAAATCTCTGTTGAATTTCCTGCAGCAGATAACTTGAAACCATTCTTTTCATTGCAAGCAGCTTCTTCATGTCTCAGAATTTATTAGTTTTTGGCCATCTTCACTTGTCTCCTGCAATTATGGTGATTTTTTTGATAGGAGATTCTTTTTGTTTCCTGAACATATTTGGTACAATGTTCTTGCAGATCAGCTTTTGTTAAAGTGTATTCAAAAACTGAGTTTCCACAGAAAATCAATTCCATCTACAAAAATTATTAAAATAGTCTCATTTCTCCTTTTCATCCAAAAATCCCAGGTTTTGGCTGAGCTTTTCAGATATTTTCTTTATGTTCCAAGGCTTTTGTTTTCAAAATACAACAAATTATTGATGATATTAAAAGATCTAATAGAATTGCCTCCCCTTCGTTGATATACTAATATTTTTCCCTATGCTCTCTGTATTTCTAATTCTTCACAGAATGTGACGAGAGAGCTATCTCCTGAAATATATTATTTTTCCTACTGTATAGGAAAGCATTCAAACATATAACTGATGCAAGAAAGAAAAGAGTTCAGGAAAAGTAGTGATAAATTACTACTTTTAGTTAGTTAGACTGGGAGCGAAGACTATTTTTTATAGGAAAAGCAGCACATAAATATTTTCTCAAAGTATAGTTTCTTGCATTCTCTCTTCCAGGGAAATCATATCTGTATATTGTCTCTTATTCACAGCAGACTTAGTCACCGAAGACTACAGCTTAATGACAATTAAAATCAACATGTGTTTTGAAAGTGATTATTTGGCACTTATGACTGAAAATATAAGGCATGGTGGAAATAACAAATGTTATTTTAGCTGCTTGGATAATCGACACTTTTAGGTCCTTCTTGTGTATGGTCTTTTCCAGCATAAATGGCTCTGTGATTCTGTTCTACAGTTCTATATGCTCATGTCTTGAGTTGCAGACTCTCTTCATTTGAACTTCCTCAAAGCATGAGAAAATCAGCCTGAGATGTCTGTCTTCTAATTTGTACTAACTAGTTGAATACTAAATAAAATCTTACCACTAACCCTGCCTAAAGAAAAAAATAAAGTCTCTTTATCAAGAGACTTACCTGTTTTTGTGACTACTGATGAAGTGTGTCCTGAAAAATCTTATTGGATTTGACTTTGAAAAAGGATTATTTAACTATTGAAAGATGAGAATAGTTCAACCCATATGTTTTCCAACACTGAAGAAAAAGAGCAAGAAAATCAGAAAGAACTATTTTACAAAAAGCAGCTGTTCTGAAGATGCCCTTCTGTTTTGCCTGGGTGGGTGGGAGGGGGTTTTACACCAGCTGTAGATAAACTAAGAATTAGATAATGACTCTGATAGGAGGATCTTGCCTCTCACATTCATTGACGTGAGACAGTGCAATAATCACTGCTTGGCAATGTAAGCTGTGGTATGAAGGCCACATATATAAATGTGAGATGAGAGAGTATGTTTCCAAATTAGATATTTGGATTTTGTTGCATATGATAAATACTGCATGTGGAACTTTCAATTCATTTTATATTATAAAGATCAGCCTTGCTTTAAAGCTTTGCATACAGTTTTACTGAACTGAAAATAAAAGGATCAATATTTAACCCTACAGCCTCTGTTTTCTTATCAACCGTATTTTCAACTACAGAAAGAGATCTGCAGCTGTCTTTTAATTTATCACACTGAAGGAAACTGGGAAATGATATATAAAGGTAAGAAAACCTGCAATTTCTTGTCTATATCCATAAAGATCAATGTGGGCAATTAGATGAGGATCTGCAAGACATTTTTAATTGTTAATCACATGCAGGACATGTTCTTCATTTTCATCCTGTTTGTGATATGGCAGAGAAACCTGGCATCTGCTAATCCAGGACTTGAAGTGACAAGATTTTCTTATGCTAGAAGAGCAGTGTGTTCTCCTCTCAACTTTTGCAACTCAGGTCAACAGGAAATGAAGTCATTTCTCAAGGAAAGAAACTTTTAGCTCAACTGCATTTTACAAAGTATTAGATTCCCATTTACAATATGTGGAAGCATTTTAATTTTTCAACCCAACATTTGTGAAAACATCTTATGAATGTGTAACTGTTCCTCTAGGGCTAAGTGAAGCAAAGTAATTTCTTTCGTAATAATGGATGCTATTATAATAGAATACAGGGGAGAGAATGGAAGGCGTTTTGTAACAATAAAAGTAGAACAAAATGTACTTATTGTGCCATGAAACAAGGGCATTTGGTGTCAGAACCATTAAAAGTCTGGAATCATAATTGAAGCAACTAATTAATTTATTTTAATTAATGTTTCTGAGAACAGCTTCCAGAAGAAAAACCAACAGAGTTTAGTGAATAAGAAATTTTTTCTCCGTGTTTATATATTATTCCATTTTTTCCATTATGTGATAATTAACAATTCCCTAAAAAAACCCCAAAAACACAACCCTCATTCAAATCAGAATATATCATAATAGCTAAAAATTTGCTAGTTTTCAGTTATCTGAAAAACTGAACAGTGTTCAGACTAACTTTTATGTAGATCTGCTACTTGACCATTTGTACCTGACTTTTGTGGATTACATATGTGGTCCAGACAGTAGTGCAGCTATCCAAACTCAACAATGACCTGACTTTTCTTTATTTTTCCTGAAAATGAAGGATTTCTGCAAAAGTCTAAATCCATTTGAGAACTCTAGATCTATTCAGAAGCCCAAAAACTATGCCCTTCCCAAAATCCATCTCTTTTGCAATCTTACACAAAGAAATCATGGAACAAGACATTGTACAGCATCAAAAATTGGTTTCAACTTCCACTTGGCCTTGCTGCCTTCCCAGCTTTAGTGTACCTTATGCTTACATGGTGCCTGGGCTCCCTGCAGAAGAAGGCAACTCTTTATTTAAACAAAGGTTTACCTGTTTCCTTGTTCCCTTTCCTACAATGATGCCTTTGCACTAAAGACTTACACGGGAGATGATCCTCATTGTAGATGGCTGTAATGCAACTCAATCTTCTTTCACTGTCAAGGCATTTCTATAAACCTATCCTTTTATTTAAGGATGAGGAGCAGAAAGCAAAACCTTTGAAACACTGTTATTCTGCTCTGAAAGCTAGCCACTACCATATCTTGGCTTGCAAGGTGCACAAGACACTTTCTCAACAGTATCTGCAACTGCTCTCCATTAGCAGGGAGAATTGCTGTTGACAGAGGTCCTGCAACTTTCTGGCTTCTCTCTCTGTTACCATGGACTGTTACTGAGCAAGGCAGCTCCAGAGAAGGTGAGCTGCATGTTGGAACTAATCTGGCAATTTAGGATGGCACAGAGATTGTGAGCTGAGCTCTGTATCTTGTGTATGAGCCCCAGCGAACCAGGCAGTCCTGCTCACCTACCATGACTCTTCTCACAAAACCCAAATTCAATTCCTCTTAAATCCAAGACCTTAGGGATAATATGAATGCAAGTCAAACACTGACAGTCTTGTTTACCTTTTTTTTTTTTTTTTTTTTTTTTTTAAATATCGTGTTCTGAAGTTCTGCATTTGTGGTAAATTCAATAAAACACTTTGAGAAATGTGATTTTTGATTGGATAACCAAAAGGGTGAAGTCATAAAGCACTTGACTGAAAAGGCTTCTCAAAGAGCCAATCTCTTTTTAGAAATTTTACAAAAGTAGGAAATTAAGTATGTGAGAAAAATGAAAATGAAAAAGATACATAGTATTGAACTTCTGGGAGGTCATTATGCTGTAAAATAGAGACAGGTGAATGAAACATTTAAATAAATTCCTGTCTAACATTTTATGACTGGCAGAACATCTCACATAATGAATTATATTGCAGCCACCTCAATGATGACATTGCTGAAAATGACAACGGTGAAGGGTATATGGTATATACAAAGAGATGACATATATTAATAACTTTTAAAAGCTTTTACATGTTAGTGTAATCTAGCTATTCTTTTTAGAACCTCTTCCACATTCGCTCAATCCCCAAGTATGAATGTTAGAACAACAATTTATTTATGTAACATAAATGTTACTAAATTTTAAGACTGATAATTTTTTAAGGTTTTGGTTTTGCTAGTGTAAAACAAGTTATCTGTCTTTGTCATGGCCTAGGTGCTCTCCATCCTTCTGTTGAATGGGTATAAAGGGGTGCTTTGAGTTGGATAACTTGGTTTCAGGAGTCTGTTTAGTAGAAAAATCAGGGCTTTTCTCATTTGCTCCTGCATTTTGTGGAGGATATTTTCCTCAAAACTTCTGACCTTCAGTTTGTTCTATTAAAAAGTATTTCAGTCCATGCTTAGGGAGCATGTAATTTCAATGACACCTGAGCAATACTTTTTCAGCTCATCTTCCATTAGCAGCAGCCTAAGTTTTTAAGTACATTCACATTTTCTCAGTTATATTATTTGGTTTGTGTTCCTTTTTAAACAATATGGGGCTTTTTATAGATATGAACATTCATTGGTGTGTAGCTATTGCATATGTGCAAGACTCTTCAAATAATGATCTTCTAGAGTTCTCCTGATTATCTGTATTTATTGTACAGATAACTGCCCATGTTTCAGAAGTTTTCTTTGAAAACTGAGCTGTTTGGTGACTGAGAAGGCTTGGATATATTAAAAAGGCAGAGGGAGATTTTCTAAATAAAAATGTCAGGTAATATACAAGTGATATTTATTTTGCTAGATTTTATATACTCATAATATAGAGGAATGAGAATGCTTTATATTGTTTACTGTGATCCTTAGAGTAGTATATGACACTGTTATCATAGAGAGCAGCTCTTTCCCTTTAAAATTTGAGTAAAATCACAGGAGTGAAGAATTTTCCAGTATCTTATTCTATAACTTTTATATAACACATTGTTTTGGATTAGAGCAAACACTCTCCACAGTAAGTAGCATTTACCAGAAGCTACTAAAACCTCCTATACCTATGCAAAAACCCCAAACATGAAAAACAAAAACAAACAAACAAACAAAAGGCAAAATAAAAAAGACTAATGGAAAACACATGTTGGTTGTAGCTTTCCAGAAGCACATTTGTACTATATTTTTAGTACTCTGTTAGAAACATATTGAACAGGTCTCATTCCCAGATGTGAATTTCTAGCAAATTTTAAAGATGAACATTTGTATCGCAAGTCACTAATGACTTCTAAAATTTGAAAACTTAAAAACTATAACTGTATTCATTGTAGAAAGTGCCTTTCATTTTTTATCTGAACATAGGATTTAGCATAAGGATACTCAGAATATTCATAGAGAAATAACAATAATAAGATTGTTTGAAAAGCAGGATTTTCCTATTAAAAAAATATGTCTAACTTGTTCTCTCAGAAATTGTGCTGGAAAACAACTAATACAAAATCTGAAAATACTTGGAAAATCTCCATCAGATCCTCATTTATGCATATTGTGTGAAAGCCAGTACTAAAGGCAATGGAACTATTATTCCACAGCTGGATTTGGCCCAGATGTCTGTCCTGTTTGCACATGTGAAAACTCATTAAACTTATGGCGCTTGCAATGACATAATTTGAGGCCAAAATATTGTTCTTGATGCAGAACTTAACTGGAACTTCATGTAAAATTTGGCTATTTTATTAATATAGGGATAAATCCCACTCAGGCATGACTTACAGTGGGTCTATATCAGTACATCTGAACAGGAAATCTTATAAGTGCTTAACTCCTTTTATTATGTTTTAAGTTTGCAGATGGATGGCTTCTTGCACAGGGCATAATGATTGGGTTAAAATCACATATGTGTCAGAGGTGCAATATACTATTCTCTTACAATGTACAAGACTAGAGATACAGAAAGAATTTAGAGGAAAATGACAGAGTGATGAAAAAAAGATGATGTTAGCAAGACTTTCAATTTTGGTTTACTGAGGAAATAAGATTGTAAGAATGACAGTCATATAGACTGAGTTTATGTTCATGAGAGAGGTAGGGGTCAGAGCTTAGGCAGGAAACTGGCAGTGCAGACTGTAGTGGAAATTCAGATCCTGGAGCTGTTTGTTTGCTGAGTAGTTCACATGCTGGATTATCAGTTAAAGAAGAAATCAATTTAATAATATTCTGTTTTAGAAATGATAATGGAAACCACATAAATACAGTAACACATATAGAAAAGCAAAATTATAATTTTAACCACTTCTATGTACTGGCATGCAATAGAGGGGAAATCCAGAACTTCTGGGCTCAATCTACACTCATTGTACAAACTTTCATTACACATAAATAATATATTACTCCAGTCTGCACAGAATCTAACAAAGTTCTCTTTTACCTGAGCAGGTTAGATTGAAGTCTCACTTGATAAATAAAACTTCTTAAAGCATGCTCAGGACCAGACAGGTTTTAGAGTCTGAATATAATCCACAAATGAAATTATATATAATCTCCTAACTTTCTGAATATAAATTTGTTTCTGAATATAAACAGATGACAGGTATCTGTGGAGAAATTTTTTCCAGTGGGAAGTGTTTCTCTGCCATGATATATTTTGCTATAAACAGACTTCTGCAAACAGCCTTTCATGACCTGTTGGAAGTAAATCCTTGTTTTGTTTCTGGAGCTGGAATTGGCATGATATAGACTGCTGTAGCAGAAGTCCCTGAAAGGACACATCGTCCTACAATGTAGACAAGACAGATGACCTCTGCTGACTTGCTGGTGGGAGCATCTGCTCTCACATCAGGGACTCCTCATTACCTGTCCCTGCACAGACCAGTAATGATTTTCAGGGGAAATGAAGCTGAGGACAAAAGTAATCTCCCAGAAATGAAACCATTAAGACTTGACAGTGGCAATAATAGCAGATTTCAAGGAGATTAGAAAGATAAAACTCATTTATAAATGAGCTAATTTTCACTGGAATTGATATTAGGAGAGAACATACCTCAGGTTCTTTTAATCTGGAACCAAAGTTTTCCCTTTCCTCTCTTACACTCTTCTCTGCAGAAATAACTTTCAGGCCAAGCAAATACTTTGGCCTGGGGAAAGTTCAAGCATCGCTGAATGCTGTAAACATGTTCACGTCACCTTGGAATCAGTTCGCAAGTAATTATTTTCTGCCAAAATGTGTTCATGCTTTCCTGCTATCCTGATTTCCCGATCCTTATAGTTCTGTTCTTCACTTTACCTTGCTAGAGGAACTGGCATGCAGCAGAGAAGCTCTGGCAGATAATGTGAGCCATACTAAAAGAAGTTTCAATTTTTTCTTCCATTCTTTTCTGCTAATAAATTGCTTTCCAGAGCAATATTCAGCTAACACATTTGTTTCATATGATACCTTTCTGAACAATGAGAGTCTTGAACACATTTGCAAATGTTTTGTTGAGTCGCAGCAACATCTATATCTTCTGAGAGCACTATGAGGATTTTTTCCTATAATTTAAATTTTCATGTATATTAGTATTTTTACAAAAATCTTAGAAGTCTGTCATTTTTTATATTTTCCTAATTTAAATTATTTCTGTTGATTGCTTTTCACTCTGCATATATACTGTGAGAGTGTTCTCTTCTACTAAGATAAATTTACTGCAAGTGTTAAAATGCTGATCCTTTGTGAAAAAAAATTGCACCTGGCTATAGAGGTTATTTGTTCTTTACAAAGAATTATATCTGACTCCAAGTCATTAACTTTTGTATAGTTCCTAATAATTTGAATGCTTTTATTGATCTTTAATAATTAAGGTAATAATCATTAATAATTAAGTAATAAGATTATCTAATAAGTGTTTATATAACAGACTGTAATGGTCCAGTTTCTGAGTAAGTACAGTACCATAGCTGAAAATATAATGTGCTAAAATGAAGCAATGTGTACTTTTCCTCTTATTTTAGCATTCCTAATGGAATAGAAAGAAGATGAAATCCTGAGTTATGTATTCAAACTGGTTTAATATTTTAAAAAAATAATCCAAATGAGAGGCTTTGTGTTTCATTTTTATATCCACATTCCTCATCTTTTTTCCTGTCTTCTTTGTAGCTATTCTTTCATTTTATTTCTTTTTTCAGGTCACAGCTGACTGTGAAATAAGACATCCGCTATGGAGTATGCACAATTTTAGATAACAGTTTAACAATCAGTCAAAATAGACTTTTAAATTATGCATTTGATTATTTTTTTCATCTGTTATCAATATGAAAATCACTAGCAAAAAAAAAAAAGAGGATTAAAAGTGGATGTTTCATATAAACATTTTTGTACTGTGATATATCTCTCCTTGTCATAGGTATAAATCTGATTCTGGAGGTCTGTCAGTGAAATGTTAGTTTGTATCAGAAAATAAATTGCTTGTATGATTTATTTTAAAAAAAATAAATAACACCCTTGTCCCTCTTTTTTTTTTTTTTTTTTTTTTTTTTAAATGAAACAAACAAACTCTGCTATTAGGATGTTTACATTTAAAGTTCTTGCAATGGATGGTATGGTTTGCAACAGGCATCCCATCACCAGAGCACCTCATTGTTTACAGAGAATGTATTGTTTAGAATGGTTTCACTTTAAGTCTGGTTTCAACATTGCACTGTAGTTGGAAAACAAATTGATATGAGAAAGAATGTGGTTTAAATACAGGTTTTAGCCTGAATGTCTGAAATTGCAAAAGCTCCCTGGACTCACAGTTGTAGAGGGAACACAATTCCACTGCAGACTAAATTAGTAGACATTACATATCATATACAGAATTGCAATTCCAAAATGACTTCTACTCAGAAGAAATGTTAACACTTTTATTTTTTAATTAAAGAAAAAAACCAAACCATTCCATTGTGTTTAGGTGTTTTGATAATATTTGTATGAAAAACATGAAAGTTGTTGAGAAAAGCTTCTTTAGCTAGATGAATGAATTAAGGCTTACACATCTAAAAGGAACCCCCAATTAACAATGTTAATTGATGTAATTTACCTCTGAGTGTGTATGTATGTACATGAACATGAATATGTATGTGTAAATATATAAATATACAGACAAATACATTTTTTAATATATGCCACTCTATTCAATTGAATGATGTAAAGATACCACTTTAGGTTTCTTTTAAAAGCAGTAATTTGGAGGCATTTATAGTCTTTGTCTCTCTGAGTAGACACAAATCGTACGAGGCCAGCTTTAACATACTGCTTCACCTATAGCAGTTTTTCAGCAGTGCCTTTTTTGAGTTTGGGATTAGATTACACCTGGAGAGCACAACTTTAAGAAAGAGGGAAGAACAGAACGGCCTGGTCTTTCCAGAAACTCACAGTTGGCTGACTTTCATGGCCAAAGCACAAATTGGACTTGCTATTTCCTTTGAAAATTCTTGACATTTGCAGAGGTATTAGGGTAAAAAAGAAGCTGAACTGGAGGTTTTCAATCTGACCTTGTGGTTGCATTTTTTTTCTTGATGTGACAGCTGGGAACCACTGATCTTTACTTAAAAAACATACCCTAATGGCAATGCTATCATCCCCCTGTCTCTGGTAACATACCCAAACTTGCCACCTGCAAAAAGCTATCCTTTTAAGATCTTTCAGATAATTGACCTACTTTCTGGCACAAAAGTAAAACAAATTCCTTATGCCCTATTTGAATACCACTTCCCTACCTGATTTCCTTGTGGCTGTCAATACACCAGTAAACTGATTTTTACATCAGGCTGTGGCTAGATATTTCAATGACAAATTAATAACATCTTCTGGGACTGAAATTCAAGTAAGTGAATTTCTGGATCTACTGTCTGGGTGAGCAACCATAGTTTGTTCAGAGATGTTGTGAAGTCTCTGTCTTTGTAGATATTCAAAGTCTGGTTTGACAAGCTCCTCATCAACCTGCCGTAGCTCACCCTGTTCTGAGCAGAGGGTTTGAAGTAGGCAATTTCCAGAGGCCCATCAATCTCAACTCTTCTATTAATATGATTCTTTTTTCCCACTACTATTCGGAGGAGTACTTTACATAAAAGATCACTCTTGCAGAGAAGAAAAGATAAAGGTAGTATAAAATATATAACATGTGCTAACAAATAGCCTTATTTCCAGATTTTTCAGCTTCCATATCTTCCTTAATTTTAACAAAACTAAACAATTCATCAGTCTTATATATTTCTAAGCTTGTTTTACAATACTAATTCACTGTAGTCTGTTGCACTATTTATTCAGTTCATATTGATATTCCAAAGCAACTTACTTATGAAGAAATAGGAACTCTAGGGAAATCCTGAAAAAATAAATATCATTATTTACCACCATTAAAATTAGTTCCTATATGTCCTACAGGGTCCTTTTTTTCCGAAATAAACCCTTCTTCACTGTTGGAACATAACACAACCAAATATCTCATATTTTGAATTCTTCTTTTGTTAATAAATAAAATAAAAATATAGATATTGAAATATTTTTGGTTTGGTCAGTTCAGTATTGTAGAAAAGGAAGAATATATCTCAGGGAATTATGGCAATTTCAAATACAGTACTTCTGGAAAGATGATCTTATTGATGAAATGCATGTAAGTTACAAAGGAAAAAAATACTTATATAATTATTATGATTAATTAAGAAAATAATTCTAATTAGATAGCTTGAAAAATCATATTGTATAAATTAATGTCACAAAACAGGTTGATGTATCTTTATGTTGCATTCCGCAGTAGGTACAGATATACTAAGTTATCAGGTATGACATGGTGTACTGACAAATTAAATGGCTTGTGTTGTAAAGGGTATGACTACTGATCTGTCATAAATCCTTGGGTTGATATCTTAATCAGACAGATTTCTTGGTGGTCTTGGAGATAGCTATGCCATGTTTCATGGATAAAGAATGTTGTATTAAACAAAGGCAAGCACTGGTAATGAAAAAAAAATCAAACCCCAAAAAACACTCTAACAATATATGGCATACTTACAAAAAGAATATATAAAAATAAGAAAAAATTAAGAGTTTAAATTGTAGTTATTCTGACATTCCTTTTTTTTTTTTTTTTTTTTGAACTGGTCTGGATGACTTGTAGCATATAACAAAAGGAGAAACTCTTCTATTTTAATGAAAATTTAGCCACAACCCCCCTGTACTTTTAGTAAGACAGCTTTTGTGCCACTCTGTTATTCCTGAAATTCTCATTTTCAAGTTCATTTTACTATATCTGGTAGAAAAAAATTCAGAATTAGTTGTGGACTTGAAATTTCAGTTCTGTCATTTCTGGCCTAGACTGCTGCCTCTTCTCCTTTGTGTGTCTTGTTTTTTTACAGTATTGAGAGTACAGAGTGCAACTTTGTTGTCCTCCATGAAGCAGTTGCAGGAAAAAATTGAAAAGAACTATAATAAAGATAGATATTATTTACAAAGCTGGACCGTATTCAGAATTTTTCTTATGGCTCTGTGTTATTATCCCATACATATGTGTAAGTATTAAATAGTAACTGGGCTCAACAACAGCAGTTGTGTAGGGAGAAGCAGTTCTGTCTGAAGCCTCTATACTTACACTGTGTGGTGCTGGGAGTTTTACTTTCAGCTATAGCTGCATCCCTGGACTGAGTGTCTCCACTAATCATGTGTTTCAAAACTATTGCAAACTTGCCCTTAGCTTGTACACTTATATTCCCCCTAGTCATGAGGCATGTGCTGTGCATTTTGATAAAGTCAGAGGAAAGCTTCTGGTTTAGTTTCCTCTGAAGTAAACCTAGTTTCTGTGCACCAGCACTGCTGAACAAAATAGTGAGTGAAAAGTAAGATTGATTGTTATTTTATTTTTTTCATAATCAAAAATACTTATGGTGCTAAGATTATGTCACCCCATTTTATCTCAATACTGATGGAAGGCACCAGTGACTGGTGAACAGACCTATGACTCGAACACTTTGAGTAGTACGATCAATAGTTTTTTCAGAAGTAGTACAATTAAGAGTTTCCTGTTAACAGTTTGTGGTTCATGAAAAAAGATTTTAAAATGCCTTCAATTAGCTTTAAATGCACTCAGTGATTCTTTTCACCATATGAGCTAGAGTGTAACTGTGATGGTGGTTTATTTTTTAAAGAGCAATCATCTTTGTTTGAAGCTATTAGAAAAATCAATAAACAAGTTAAGGATGAGCCATAAAACAGTGGTACATCAAGAAAACACTTTATGGTGGAGATTTGTTTACAAGAAACCTTGATCACTTATATCAAAGAGAAGCAAAAAGTTACAGATGAAGAAAGAATGAAATAGAACATTGGACATTCCCAGAGCAAATATATTTTATTAGTGTATACTGCTTGAAATATACTTCCATGCCTTTATATTTCCCACTTCACTTGTTAGAGTTTTATTAGAACTATCTTGTGATATTTCAAACAGAAAACTCCTCCAAAAGATCTGAAATCTTACAGATGATATTTCTAACACAAGACACCAAAAGAGTTGAAATTGTTATTTAGGTAACTGGAGAAGGGGTGACTTTGGCTAATGCTGCTTTGAATCTCTCCAAAGGAATCTGTGCTTCCAAATCTGATATTGATTGTTTGTGCAACTTGAGTTAAAAAACTTTTACCTGGTTGAAAGGTACAAGTTTTACTTCCTCATTCCTTCCACTTTATTTCCAGGTATTTTTTTATAAAGGGTGTAAGATTGTGAGGCCACTTTATAAAAAGGAAAACTGATACAAAATCAATATTTTAATATTTTCAATCTGTAATTATAGTCAAATATCAACTTCACTTTCAACAGCAAGACTTTATGTGTGGTGTGACTACATCCTGCAGTCTGCTGTTTCTTATCTCATAGTATGGAACCACTGAAAGACTTTGTAGCATTATATGACATAAAATATTGTAAAGAAGCTGAAATTAAATATCATTATTATTGTTTTGGCAAGACTATATCTGAAGCAGAAATTATCTTCTAAGTATCAATCCCAGTTGCACTATTAGTATAACTAATTCTTAAGAAGACTCCCTAAGCATAGTATAAAATTAAGATAACTGAATCTGATGACTGTTGTTTTCAATACTGTTTTTATTTTTAAAAAGTCTCTGACAAACAAGTTCATAGCCTGCATAGCCTGTCGCTAATACTTTCGTGAGATTAGGTTTCTTTTATATAACAAAACCTTTGAAAGCATATTGTATTAGCTCTTTGAGTGTGATACCCTTAGAAACTTCTTGAAGGTTTTAATTTACTTACCGAATAGTAATGATGATATAATATTGTAATAAAAAAAGAACAGAAATCTTCCTCTCAAAACCAAATTGTATCAGGCTGCATAGCACTCTCAAAAGAAATCCTTGTCTGGACTACCAACAGTTCACAAGCCATCAACAAACAAATTTCTTAAAGAATATCTTACATTCCATTGGGGTGGGTTAGTACTTTAGTATTAGTAGGAAAATCTCTTCTTTTGGTCTAAAAAAGGCAACAGAGGTATATTAAGATGCTAGGAACAAATTCCTTAGCATAAATATCTAGTTCTGCAAGCAGTGGAATTAATGAAACCTGCTATCCCTATCGCCTTTTATGAGAAGATTGATTGAAAGTTCAGACTGATTTTGCTATAGTTTTCTCTTTGTACACTCTCTGGTCTCTAACAAGACAAAAGCTAATACTATTGCTTCTACATCTTGGAATGCACCTGGAAAAACCACTGTCAAAACCTTTCTCTGAAACATCCTGCCGCTTCTGTTCATTTTACTGCAGGAACGTAACACCTTCTGATCACTAATACTGTGTAAGGTTTGGCTGATATACACCAGTGGGCTCAAAAGCTGTTAGACAGATTTTATTAGGCTAATTTACATAGACAGCAAGACTAAGAATGAATGCATCTTTTCACAAAGCATTAGAAAGGACAGTAGAAATTAAGTGCTTCTTGATATACTTACTGTATACAACCAGATGGGAATAGGGAAACAGTAAATGAGAAGAAAGCAGAACCTCAAACAGCTACCTAAGTTTGCCTGCATATTGAGCTATTTTAGGTATGAGTAAAGCTGATGTTAGAGAAATATTTTTATTTCTGAACAACAAAAATTTCTCTAATATTGCATATTCAACTTTGTTATTCTTTGCCATACTTGCAATCTTATTTCATCCAGGGAGTCTCAGATTTTGCTATACACAGATAATCTTTGAAAGCATCTTAATCTCAGTCAGATGTATTGGTATATGGTCTTGCACAGATACCTAATGAAATGGCAGACTAACTTCTGGAACTAAAAGCAATAAAGATATTTTGTTGTTCATTTATCTTTTTGTGGTCGCACAAGATTGAAGAATTACTTGCTGTAACATTTCTGTGTAAGCACAAATATGTCTATAACTGACTTTGCACTTATCTTTTGAAAGACACATCAATAAGTAAGAAATAGTTTTTTGAAGAGATTCAGTGCATGCAGGATTCCTTCACCCCTGCCAATTGCATTTGAAAAGGGATAAAGCACAATTCCTAAATCTCTATGGCGTAAGATACTACTGTTAGTTGCTGTAAAAAGTGGTAAGTGTAAAATGTTTCCATCAGTAATTGAATGCAATTTTACTTTGTAGTACATATGGGTCTTTACAGTTCTTCCTAAATAAATCCTCTGGGTGAGTTCATTGGAAGAAGAAAACAATATTGCCCAGCAGGGTAATTAGAAGGAGACTGAAGGGGTCCATAAGGTTGCATAAATGTTATTCTTATGATGTTGCCAATTTCAGGGCTGCTGCAGAAGAAGCCCAGATGGTTTTCCCACTTGCTTTCAGTTATTCTGAAGGGCCTAGAAGTGGAGAAGTCTAAACTGCGCTATGTCATCCCATATCCAGAAACAGAAATGAATATTAAAAAGCGATTATCGCACAAAATTTTTCCACAAACTTAGCTTATTTTGAAACATGTTTCTTAGCATATTTCTAATGAGATTTTTTTCAACATGAGTTCAGAAGGACTCCAGTGTGCAGGAGAATCTGCCTCATAGTAGTTGTTCTAGTGTACTTAGTGTGATATTTTGGAAAAATGGCAAAATTTACAGCACCACTTAATAATGATGTCTTTTATCTGACTGCAAATACTGGTTGGTTTGCATGGTGTTTGTACAAAGTATAAGCGCAGCATGTTGTGAATTCTAACAGTTATATTAAGATAGTGCAAATGGAAAAAGAAGGGGAAGATTTTGGTGTGGAAGGCAACAGAAGGGACACAGCAGGGAAAGGAGTCTCAGCACTGCCTGCATCACTGGCAATCACATTAGCATCAAGATCTCAGCCTGCCTACCTGCAGTTTCACAGGACAGACGAGACTAGAGACAAAGATCAGTGAGCAAATCCCCATGATTTAGAGTCAGGACAAGTGGAGACATGGGTCACCCAGGAAGGTCCAAGAAAGGCATACCTGAAACCTATACAAGGTTGCCAGTCTAAGAGTAATGTGGGAAGGTGAGAAGGACTTGTCTAGTAGTTACTCTTGTCATTTAAGGCACCACAAAGGACCTAACAGCTAGACACAAGTGTTGCAGAGCCCCATGGCTGGATGGACACTTGAACATCCATCCCTAACCTGGTGTGCAACAGCTGGACAGACACATGTACACCATACTTTTCTGGTACTTGTGATGGTGAAACTGTGACAAAGCAATAAGCCAAATCTGTTTTATTTAAGATTTTGTTTCAAATAAAACATCTTCCCCTTCCATAAGTTCCCACTCTGGTACTGGCTACATTGCTGATCTAACATTGGAGCAGCATATACCACAAGCACATTTCCTTTCTTTAACGGTACTCTTTTTTTTTTTTTTTCCCTGAGGTAATATGTAACTATGACCAGAAACTCATTATGGAAACAATTACAGTCATGTTTCTGTTCACACAGTCTGGACTTAAGGCAATAGAAGTAAAGTTGTGGCTGCTGTATCTGCAACCATAATAGGATAAGTTTTAACTGGAAATGTGCCTTGTTTAGTGGGAAAAAAACACATGAGAAAATCTTTTTCATCTTTAACACTTTTCCAAAATTTGTGTGTATATAACCAGTTTTATTTTAAGAAACTCAAATGAGACTAACCAAATGAATGTAATTTCATAAGTTACTTAGTTTACATCTATTCCTTTTATATTGATTTTTTATATTTTTTCTATCCATACACAAAAACAATGGCATATCTGAATTTTTTTCAGTAAAATTTAATAATTATCTAGACTTCAATAGGCATTGCGGTTTTCCACATTTGAGTTAAGCTAAGTTTAGCAGTCACCTACAAAGTATTTCTTTATTCAATCTATTACTTGTTATTTATAATTGATTTAAACTACCATGGACTGGCATTTTCTAGGCACTCTGGAAATTATCCCTCCAACTGATTGTAAACCTCCATCCCTCAGTTCAAAGCCGTGATTGTTATCTTATGGCTTTGAATAAAACATTTAGGAAGTGCTTATTGTTCATGTTAATCCATGCTGTAGCTGACTTTGCTGTTTCTGTCATCAAACCCTGTTAACAAATAATGCCATTGTCTGAAAAAAATTAAAAAAAAGATAAAGCACCTCTTGTTCTCTCATGTTACTCTGTAATAAATGACAATAAAGTAATTATATCATGCAAAGCTATGAATGAGTTTAACGAGCAAGTTCTGTTGAAATTGCTGATTATGTTTATTGTAAGGGCACTGGTCATCTTTTCTTTTACTGTAAACAAGTGCATAAGTCCAGCTACTGTGCTCGCAGACTTCCATGCCTTCAGAATTATTTCATTGTCCTTTTCCTAAAATAAAAAAAAAAAAAAATTGAAATTTCATCATGATTTTTTTTATAAAGTGGTGAGATTCAGGATGATGGATAGTATGATATCGACTTTCAGTACTTTTGGATACAAAACTGAAATGGGGGAGAACACAAAGATGTAACAGCATGGAAGAGAAAAGTCAGAGATTCAGATTTTCTACAAGCCCTCTGAGCATTGTGATTTTCTCTGCACAGTTAGAACCATAATAAAGCTGAGTGTTAAACACTTTTGTCCTGTTTTCCTTACCGTGTCCTTTCACTGTGTTTCCTTCTCTGCACAATGAACATATGGTTTTCCTGTGGTTCCTTGGCAGTGCACAACGTACGATTGCAATACACAATTTTTGATTCTGTAGGGTCAAATTCTATGCCAAAATTCTAGATTTCACTCTCTAATTTTTGCAGTGGCCCTCTTCCAGATGCCTGCAGAGTTATTGTGCACACAAAGTAATATCACAGGCACTTTGCTGGTCTACATAGGAGCAAGGTGACTACATCACATCACAATGCATCTAACGCTCACTGCTGAGTGTCTAACTGTATGCCTGTGATTCCTCTCTCCATTTCAATGCTAAGAATTTGGAAATAACTATAAATATGTATTACATACAAATTTATAATTTTATATATAAAAATGTATTTATGAATATTTCCTCTAGTTTTGCTGAAACAGGAGTGGCTCTCTATACCCATTCATACTGAAAGCCTGGAAGATTTGCATCCTTTCAGTTTAAAATTTCCTCTTCCTTTCCTTAGAACAATTCAAACTGTGAGTGCTCAAGTAGTGAAAAGGCAAAAGAAAGGAAATGAGGACAGTGGATTGTTTCCTGAAAGCGGTGTGGAGAAGTCAGTATACAGGCTCTAAATGTGCTCCATTCCAGTTATGTTAGACTATGCATGCACTTGTTGGCCATCACAAACAGGAGAAGTAAGTGCATGAGCTGCAGCCTCCTCCTGACATACTGTGGTAACTCATGGGATTTATATTGTAATTCTGAGTCCTAGAACTGCTGCCAAGTTTCCAGCTCATCCATGCAAGATTGGAGTCCCTATTTAATAGTAATGCAGCCTGCTGACTTTCCCAAGTTCATTCTATATCCTGTGAAGTTTTCTGTTTATACAATGGATTTTCAAGGTAAAAAACATTGACTAGTACTCATGCCTACAAAGCATTTTTTATCTGGACTACAATCATACATGAATAATAATTGAATTTTCTTTATCTTGTTGCTTACAAAATGTACAAAAGTGTTGCACATATGGAAATTAAGGAGAATAAAAAGGGGATAGGAGCTTAAGGAAGTGATTGCAAAGGAGCACTTTAACTTAATATAAGGTAATTTTAAAGCAGATGCTTAGCAAATGCTGGATTTTATGGGATCATAGCAGAAGTGGTTCTTAAAGACAGATTTGAAGAAAGCTGAGCAAATATAATGATTTAAATCTCCAACAAAACCCCAGGCTTTGGAAGAATTGCATATGGGAGAAATAGGTATGTAGAAATTCACAGTTATTATAGAAGAAATTCTTAGAGTACTCTTAACACCTTTTTGTGCAGGCTAACACTTTAGTGACAGCATACAAGGGGCACATTGTATTTTGCTACTTATATAAAGAGTGTAAATGAAAGTATTTTGTAAATGGTTTCTAAATCCACTCCAATAAATAGCATCAGTTTTGACATGCTTTTCTTTCTGAAAATGACACTGCAAAAAACGAGGCCAGTTTTGATGCTCCTACTGTTATAGCTCCATCAGGGAGGGTATTACAGCAAACACTGACATAATTTTGATGAGGCAACAATTTTAAGATGCTGTAAAATATTGAGATTTTCATGAATCAAAACAGATATTCTATTGAGTTTGGTGTATGATTTCTGTTTTCATTGGTTGACTGGTTTTGTTGAATTTAAAAATAGAATTGCAATTACAAAAAAATCTATGTTAGTGTTTCTATATCATCTATATCTATCTAATCTCTATACTAATCTATATATCCTATACCTTCTCAGATACAGAATGAATTTTGCTGGTATTGGCACTTCTAACTATAGGGAAGGAAACAGTGCTGGCTAGAAGCTCATGATCCAGTTATGTTAACCCATACATCTGTGACATGAAGGCCATGTTTGCAGAAGCTAATAGGAACTGCTACTCAGCAAGGCTAATGAGGGTGATCCACCTGCCTTATTAACATGATGGTGGCATTTTTTAGTAGTAGAGGTAGCTTGTAAAGGTAATGCTATACATCACTGCACTGGGTCATGCAGACATAGCCCTTGAAAGTGCTACAGTCTTGATTACACAGAAGACCCGCAGAGAGAAAAGGTCTGAATGACATGCTAACTGGTTTCCTTTCACAGCCCCGGGTAGCAGCAGAATATTTTATTTTTACCTGCTTCCCCTTATCAGTTCAGCTTTGTTCACTTAAATTTTTACTGTCTTGGGCAGGGATGACAGATCTTCTGGTGCTGCAAATGGAGTAACACAGGTTGACTATGCTTAAGAATCTGCAGGAGTCTGAGCACAGTCCTGTAAGGACCAGCTCTGGGCCTCACATATGAGCACACTGCCTGAGGTACCTACAGAGCCAACCACTGTTGCTCAGAAGAGAGCTACGCTAAATGGTGTGGACATGTTGTCTCGGGCTGGCAGAGCAGTGTGTGGCACTTTTATACTATGCTCTGCCATGTGATGTAGGTATCCTCTGTGTGCCTCATGCAACAGTGCAGCTCTGAACACAATATCACTGCTTTGATTATAATGCATGTAGTTATTATTCTTTCCTGTTATGATTGTTTCATTCTATTTTTTCTTTTTTCTTTTATTCTCTTTGAGGAGAAAGAAATCTAATGAGCTTGGAAGACTCCATAAACTTGGACATGGCAGTTAAAAAGAGGAAAGCACAAGTGAAATAGACCAGATGAAAGAATGCACAAGGGGGAATTAGGATTTTCAGAGCTTAACATCTAGTTTCAGATCAGGCTACTGCTTGTAACCGTGTTTCTTCCTGCACTATTAAACACTCAAGAGTAACATCAGATTTTCAGTCTATTCTGCAGAGGTTTGAATCATGCAGCATTTGAAATCAGGTGGTCAAACTCAGTGCCCTACTGTAGAAAACTTCCCAAAGCTCCAGTCATTTGTTCTACTAAGGAAGTTTCAAATTAAATATATTTGAAATAATCTGCCATAACTTTGTGAAATGTCAGCACATAGAGAAGCTGACATCTCTAGGTTTATCATCTGGGCAGCACACATTGATAACTTTCAATTGTTCTGATGCTATGGAAATTGGTTCATCTCACAAAATGAATTGTTGTTACTTGAATTATTTAGACTAAATACATCTAATTAATGTTGGTTGAGTTACTGTAAAGGTAGAGTGCTGGCCTGAATGAGAGTATCCATGAGGGAGAACAGAGCATACAGACCTTGTGCAGAGGCTTTTTTGAAGTGATATACATATGTGTTGGAAAAGAGAAGGAAAAAAATGACATGAAATCGTGATGTTGTCTTGATGGATCTGCAACTTTTGCAGAGGAACTCATATTTTCTGTTCCCCAGTAATGTTTAGGGAAGAGATTAGATGGGAGGCACAAGTAGCTTCACTTTTCATGCTGGTGATTGTGCAATAGGAAAGCCATATATTGTGCTGTCATCCTACAGAGCTGACATGTGAAAAGCATGTGCCTTGTAGAGCAAGTGTGTCTGAATTCTAAGCATGAACTGACATAAATTCAGAGAAAGATTTGACACTGTCCAAATATGATTATTTTGGTTTTGCCCATTTCTCATTTTTATCCCATATATGTACCCACTATAATTTAATTTGAATTAAAGAGGTTTTTTTCTTCTGCCTTACTGGAAAGAATTAGGAAGTTAGAGATTAGATGTTAGCTCTTCAGGATCATGGAATCATGGAATATGCTGAGTTGGAAGGGACCCATCAGAATCATCAAGTCCAGCTCCTGGCCCCATGCAGGACATTCCAAGAATCACACCACATGTCAAAGAGCATTTTCCAAATGCTTCTTGAACATGGGCTTGGGGCTATGACCACTTTCCTGGAGAGCATGTTTCAGTGCTCAACCACCCTCCAGGTGAAAAGCTTTTTGCTGATACCTAACCCAAACCTCTACTGACTGAGCTTCATGGCATTTCCCCAAGTCCTATTGCTGGTCACGAGAGAGAAGAGATCAGTGCCTGCCCCTCTGGTTCCCCTCTCAAGGAAGTTGTAGACTGTAATGAGGTCTCCCCTCAATCTTCCTTTCTCCATGCTGAACAAACCAAGTGCCCTCAGCTGCTCCCCCTACAGCTTCCCCTTAAGGCCCTTCACTATCTTTGTTGCCCTTTGGACACTCTCCAGTAGCTTAATATCTTTCTTATATTGTGATGCCCCAAAATGCACATAATATTCAAGGTGAGGCTGCCCCAGTGCAGAGCAGAGCGGAACAATCCCCTCCCTTGACCAGCTGGTGATGGTGTGCCTGATGCCCCCCAGGACATGGTTGGCCCTCCTGGCTGCCAGGACATTGCTGAGTCCCATTCAACTTGCCATCGACCAGGACCCCCACGTCCCTTTCTATATGTACATCGTGGGTTGTCCTGTCCCAGGTGCACAATCCGACACTTCCCCTTGTTGAACTTCATATGGTTGGTGATTGGCCATCTCTCTGATTTATTGAGGTGTCTCTTACTCAAAGGTCTCTCTTGCTTGTGGGAAGGAGAGATTTTTTTTTCTTTTTCTTGTTTTGGCAGATTAACCGAGTCAATCAGGTGTTATGAAGGCATAATATTCAAAACGTGTAGGGTAACCATGAAGTAAGGCAAAAAACATGCTGGTTTGGAAAGGAAAACCAAAACAGTATCAAATATGGACAGTTAACTATCTTCAATATCCCTTTGTATCAGGGATCTGAATGGTTTCTCTTCACTTTCTGACTACCCCTGAAAGATACAGGAAGATGGAAAAGGAAGATGAAGAACTTGACAAACTGTACACTTCAGTGTCTTTGTTAAAACCCATATGGTGTAATTGTCAAGTAGCTGAACAGCATGGCACGCCTGATTCTTGTGGTCCTTATTGTCCTAGCTGGGGACCTATCCAGACCATGCTGCAGCTTCCTTGAGAATACTTTCTAGACATGGGGGTGAGGAGTGAGGAGGGATGTGGTGGTTCCTGATGGAAGGAGCTGAAAAGGATTCTAGATTAAGATGATTTAGACCTAGGGATTGTTCATATGAAGGCACAAGTCCAAATAGGTGGCAATGAATTCTGTGTTGACACAAAGTATGCCAGAGACAGGAGAAAAAAATCTCCCAAGTAAGAACCTGTCTTGCCAGGTTCCAGTAACTATATGTTTCCCGAGTCAAAAATTTTAAAACAATCAACACATCATACCCACTTATATCCTTTGGATTCATCTTCAGAAGTCATCCTTTTGTCAGGTGTGCTTGTCTGGTCTGGGTACTAATCTCAAACAGACTGTGGCTTACTGGAAGCTGTATCTCTTGGCTTCTTGCTGTAGAGCCACACTTTTCACAATTCTTGTGGCAGGACCAGGGCAATTTACAGCTTCCTGGAAGGTACCATGAATTGTTTCTCACTAGTCAAAGCACTGAATGGGCTGTGCACCAAATTTTTGTCCCACAGTGGTCTCTAAGTTACTTTTTCTTGCCTTCTTTTTATTTATTTATTTATTTATTTATTTATTTATTTATTTATTTATTTATTTATTTATTTATTTATTTTAATCTTGGTATTTAATGACAGATATCCCTTGTGATTCCTCTCTTGTGATTCTCTTCAGTGGTTATCTTGATAGCTTTCCTGAATAGAATAGCAAAAAGAAACATACATTTAATTACATGACTATGTGTTGGTTTTGGCTGGTGTAGAGTTAGTTTTCTTTACTGTAGATGGTATGGGGCTGAGTTTTGGATTTGTGTCAGAAACTGTGTTAAAAATGCACGGATGTTTCTCTTATTGCTGAGCAGTGCTTACATTAAGTCAAGGACTTTTCTATTCTCCTACTACCCTGACAGCAAGGAGGCTGGGGACACACCTGGGACAGATGTCCCCAACTGGCCATATGGTTATCCCATACCATATGGAGTTATGCTTATTATATAAAGCTGAGGGAAATTTTCTTTTGTATATATTCTAAGTTATTGAAAATCTAGTCTTTGAAGCAAAATGCCAAATAGGCTCTACAAGTGCTAATGACTAACTAGTGATTGTATATATGTGTTTTAATTTCACTGAAGTTTTCACCTTTTTAATTATTACAATATATCCATTCTGCTTTAGGAGTTATTTTTTAAAAATCCAATGTATAGTGACATAAATGAAAAAAAAAAAAAAAAGATGTATTAAGAAAAGGTTACAAGTAATCATTCACCAAATGTCTCTGTGTGAAACAGATCTTTCCTGTAGCAAAATTTTGAATTTCTTTTTAAAAAGATAGACAGAAACACATCTAACAAACCCCCAAAATAACTCCAAATAAATCAATTTGATAACTGAATTATTAATAGATGCTTTTTACAGCATTTATTATATGTAACGGGGATTTGTCTTTAGGTTTAATAACACCTTATTTAGCAATTTGAAAAATCTATCTGTAAATTCATAGCTTCAATTGGCCTATTCTGTGTGTTTTGTGTACAGAAGCACTTGTTCTGCAACAGCATGAAGCTCTGAAAACAAGTGTTGCATGACCAGAATGCATTTGAAGGAAACTGGTCTCTGTGTCATGCCAGATATATTGGTGGTTAAGAGATAAACATCCCAAGTGTGATTGTAGTAGAGGCACATTTTTAAAGCTATGCTTTATCTGCAGTGCACTTCCATGAGTAAACAAGTGTCTATCTACAAAAGCTCAGCTCTTGTGATTTGTTGTGCTTTGTACAGCATAAGCCCATCTTGGATACGTGTAAATCAAAGTAATACAATTTGACAAATACAAATTCATACATTTCGGTCCTGGCTTTTATATTATTCAAATCACCAGTATTTTGAAGTACGGATGCAGTAGGCTGAAATGTTTATAATTTCTTAACGCTACATTTTGAAGGTTATAACAATAAATGTCGCTATTTTATATGAGACTGGAATAGAAATAAGCTCAATTTCTTTAAGAAAATGCAAATCCGTGACACACTAATCAAAGATCCAACTCCTTAGCAGTTTATTGCTATATCTCCAATTGAGTAAAATTACTTTAAAGGTACTGTTAAATACAACTATTTGTTTTCATATTCTCCACTGAGAAGTATTTCATAATGTTGAAAGGATTTAATGATAACAGCAGAAGATGAATTTTTCTTTCTCAATGAGGGTCAAGATAACTGTAATAGTATTTTTACAGAATCTACATGTATTAATATTTCAACAATAATGTATACAAATAGAATATAAATATGTAAATATAAAGTCCACAGAACTTTCAGTTTAAAATATATTCAATTATTTTTTTAAGGGAAAATACTGCATGGGGGAAATGTTAAAATCTATTTGATAAATGCATGTGACTTTTTTTTTGGTAATAGAACTGATCAATTTTTATTTTTTTTTTCAGTATTGGTGTAATGGGAGCCATATTAATTAAGAAATGCACATGGGTTTGACAGTGGTTAAAATTCAGTGGCAGAGCCCATTGCCTATGCTGTTGACTAACAATGTCTTACTGCTGCTTTGCACTGTCCACCACTGCATCCATCTGCTTGGCTTACATTTCCTATTCAAATTCTTGTTCAGTGTGTTTATGACACAATTCATATTAGTATTGATGAACATCTCTCATTGAGTTTCAATGCCTGAAAGAAGTATGTAGGATAGTCACAGAGTCCAAGCAGCCTGTCACTTAGAGAATGTTATTCAAATATCCCATTTTGAGGGGAAAGTTTTTTATTTTCAGTCTTGCTAAGGCAAAGAGGATTAGTAACCAGTAGTTATGTAAAAAACATAAAATGCAAACACCAGAATATCATAGTGCTAGGTATTATATAGATATATAAACACTGTCCCAGGTGTGAGGACTTCATATCTAACTAACGTGTCCTTGCCTAAAGCACTGAATAAAAATAATCTAGTTGGAAAAGTCTTTCTACATGAGGAAGAGTTTTATTTTTACTATCTTCTATTTTTTTGTTGCTGTTGTCTTCTTTTACTTGTCACTTTAGTAATCAGAATGTACTATAAGTACATAGACAAGAAGAAAGAAGCTTGTTTATTTTTTCAATTATCAAGATATTTTATGTTTATAACATAAAAATACATGAATTAAAAACCTCAATACTGTAAAATCCACAAATCCCCAATACCATGGTTGTGCTTCTGAATCTGTACTTTTGTGACTTTTTTTAACTGCTTGAATTCATATGCACAAAAGGTATAACATATGGTGGCTTCAAAGTGTATACACTGATCAGAACTAGTTAGCTCAGTTCCCTTGACACATAGGAGAGGGAAGTAGTGCTTAGAAATAGGTTTCCTAAAAACCAAAGCAGCAGTTTCATGATACCAAAGAAAGTTACATGGAGGATACCTGAGGGAAGGCATGCCTGAAACCCACCTTCCACTGGACTTCACCTCTTCTCTGTAGCATTGTTGGAGAGTAGCTTGTCCCAGAATTAACAGCTGCTTTTTTTCAGAGGCAAAAGCTGCCTTTTAAGAATCCTACTTGCATTTAGGATTCTTTTTTCCCCCTTAAAATGTAGTTATTTAGTGCTGTTTATTATTTAAGTTATGTGACAGAGTGCTCCTTTATAAAGAATAGTGTAGTGCTTAGATAAGATTGAAATTAGATCTATGTAATATACCCCATTTCCTGCTATGTTACCTTGGCATCTGTCTTATTTTATTCTGTTAAAACAATTGGAGAGGGAGAGCTGTGTTATATGTAAAAGGCAAATATTTGATAATAAGATCCCCAAAAGCTGGTGTGCTGACTTCAGTGGTTTCCTCAGCAAGATAATTAAGCTCTATCTGGATTCCCAAGTTGTGAAAAGAGAAAGGCAATTCCTGTTGCATTGTTTTCGACACAACTTTGGAGAGCAAGAAAATAAATCAGAAAATATTTTGTTGCTCTCTTATGATAAAACTTTGGAGAAGCAAAGAGTTCCAGATTTTGGTCCATATTCCTAGAAGCAGCCACATAAAAAGAATCAATAAGTTGGCTAAAATATAGAGCATGGGAAGCTAATTCCTTACCTATTGGATTACATATTCCTGCTCCACCTCAGACTTTCTGAATTGATTAAATTTGAAATTTTTTATACTCTTATCGTGAAACAGGCAGGTATGATTTCTCTACCTTAAAGAAACCTAACAAACTTGAATCTTGAATGGATATTCTGGTCCATAAGGCCAATGAAGGCAAATTTCTTCGCTGCTTCCTGTAATAGAAGTGATACATTTTTCTGCTATGCAATTTCAGCAGTGAAATATTAAATGTGAGGCTCACCTGGATCCTAAAGAAGACTTAAATGACTAAAATTTCAGTAGACAGTATTTATTTGCCTATGCAATCTGCTGGAGGTGTGTTGATGTCACCAAAAATATCTAATGTTTTGTAGGTGATTGAAGGATCTAGATGGAAATCTCACAATTTGGGTTTTAAGGGGGACATAACTGTAAGGTAAAAAAATAATCTCTGCTGATCTGCATGATCAGAAATCTGATGGTCAACCCATTTCTACAGCTATGTGAATCTATAACAGCCTTCCAGGGCTTGCCACGCACACAAGCATTCTGTTTTAGCAGCGTGCTTGGAGTGAGAACCCAAGGGAAACAGACACAAGATGTCTGTGTCTTGGTAACTGAGCTAGACAGAATGACACTCTGTGTTCAATCAAAAAGGTTGTTACAGTTTGTACTGTAAAAGGGTAAACCAGCTGCTCCCTAAAAAACCTTCTTGAAACAATAGATCTAAGATTTCCCTTTGGCTTTAAGCTAATATATGGAATGAGAGATATTTGTTAAAACCTAGGTTCACGTATCAGACAGTTATCAGCCAGTCTTGGAAAAGTTATTTAATTGTTAACTTCATTATCTTTCTTTATACTTGATGCAAAACCAGTACCTCTCATAGATTGTAGTGAATCATAGAAGTCACTGTTGTGTTCCACCTGGCAATATTATTGTTTCTGTATGAAGATATCAGCATAAACTTGTGTACCTTTCTGGGAAAAAATAAAGACAGAAGTTGCAGCTATATTTCTGTAAAATAATATTTTTTTTACAGTCACTGTAGTCTTCAGCTCACCACTAAACCGTTTTTTCAGATGGGCAGCAAGTAAATGAAATTGAAGTACAGGAGTTCCTACTCAAGCAGAAACACAATGATGAATTGGTATTCTTATCTTACATGTTTGCCTGGCCATTGTTTTCTAAATAATTAAAGAGTAATCATGATGTATATTGTTTCTGAAAAAGAACATTAATGATCTACATTTCAACTTCACCAGAATTTTTTTATACGTGTCGTATTCCTTGTTGGAGTTCTAGATATACAAGCTTTATTTGCTACTGGTTGCTATTTTCCCACTTAAAAGTTTTTTAAAGAACAATATTGTGCAATTAGACACTATGAAATGTACTCCAAAGAGTCCATATACTGTTAAAAATATGAACTTTTTTCATAAGGTGGGAAATGTTTTACAGTTGAGAATAATTGCATGTGTACTAATATAGAACAAGAGAGACTTCTCTCAAGAAATACTGACATGAGTAATTTAAACACACTTCATTAACCTGACAAAGATATAAAACCTTTATGGATCTATAGTCTGTTAAATATCAGAACATTCTTTGAATGTATTTGCTGCATAGCTATGAACAATATTATCATGATAGTCAGAGTGAGAATAAACCCAGAAAATCAGAATATTTTATAACAATATTTACAGTGTATTTAATTTCAAGAAAAAATTACGTTTCAGTTAAATTTTGCTGTCTTATTATGGCACATGCACTTTAACTATGCAGGAAGCTGAGAGAAAAACTAATGGTATGTGTGTATAACAGAGATGTTGACTGATGGGGAAAGATTACAAAAGTAAATATGTGCACCTGTGGTAGACAACAATTATAGAAGACAATGTAAAAGAACAAATATCACCTGAAGGGTATAAAGAGAAAAAAAAAAAAAGTTTTATTTTTGTTATAACTTAAGAATAATGTTCAGTGAAATACAGAGAAATAATAAAATGTGACCAGACAATTAAGAATCTCGTTTTCAAAATAACATTTAAATGGGATAAAGTTTTTTTCAAACTAAAATTATGTTAATAATTATTACAGTTCAAAAGTAAAAACTTGGCTCCCCTAAAACAATTGGCATAGAGTCTTTTGCCTTGACTGGTATCATTTACCCAAATTTTTCACTGACGGTGGGATGTTAGAGAGGTAGAACTTACTTTCTGTAATTAGGTTCTGTGCTGCAGATACTAGTAATTGCTGCGCCTGTAAAAAATGCTCATAAAATTCTGGATTTAGCCAAGATAAGCCTAATGAAGTCAGTGAAATGAATCTGAATGTATATTCATGATAATTACACTAAGACTTAATCCTTGCTTCTTCTCTTGTGTCCACTTCATTAAATTCTGTAGTAAGGCCAAGTGGTGCCTTTTAAGTGAGAAAACCTTAAAATCCAAAAGGTTTCTGGTACAGTAAGTTCGCAGCCAACACTTTTATGAGAGGCATCCAGCATATGGATAACAGCATGGGGCTTCCAGCAACAGCTTTAAGCAAGACTCATTATGTTGGGTTAATGCGCACTTGCTAATAAGTATAGACTTCCCATAGAAGACATTTTCCTGCCCGGATACATCACAGATTGCTTATGACTGTAACTAGTGGGAAATAATGTTCACTACCTGATTATTGTTCTCTTTCATACTTACACTTTGATCATATTTCATCCTACCTAGTATTGGTAACGGACATTGTATCTAGAGAATGCTCCTTTCCTCCAGTATTCTGCTGTTTTATTATTAATATGAATCTAAAAATCTCACCCTGTGTTTATGTGAACGGGGTGGCAGAAGCAAGAAACCCACAGAACAAGATCAATGTTACTGCAAATCACTGAAGGCATCATGCAGACTCTGGTGTGAAGAAATCAGCAAGATTTCTGTTGCAAGGCCATAAGGTCTGTAATGCCAACCTACATTGTGATTTGCCATGCTGCTTGCCAAGTTCTTTAAATGAACCTAGAAAAGTCTCTCAGTGTTAGTCTACACTCAAGACAATAAATAAATCATTTGGAATAGTATGCTTTTGTGAGTAGTACCTGAATTTCTGTCCTTGTCAATTTATTTTATTCAAATTATTTCAGAGTTATATCCACTACACTGCTGAATAGACTTATCTTAAACAGAAAAATTTTTTTGTATTTTTCCATGTCAGTGGAAGTCCTAGTTTTAAAGTGAATAAAAGGTGGACAAAAGAAAACATACAGTAGATTGAAGTGTCTTTCTAACCTCTGCAATGGATTGAATCTGTGAGATGCTAACAAACCACAAGCCATGATGTACCATGGCCTGAAAGAATAGAGAAGCGGGATTTCTGAAGAAATGTGCTGCACTCATCTCAAGGCTAGGCAATATTTAATTCAGCAAGTCATTACATTCTTCATAGAGTCCACTAGGAGAAATTAGAAGTTGCTTTGTAAAAAGCGGCAAAATTATATTTACAGAATAATTATTAGCAAGATTATTTTTATACCCTGAAATTCAAAATCGTATTCACTATTCTGTTTGAGGGGACTCTAGGGGTGGCTTCTCTGAGTAGCTGCTAGAAGTTTTCCCCCATGTCTAAAAGAACCAATGCCAGCCTGTTCCAAGACAGATCAATTGCTGGCTGAGGCCAAAGCAATCAGTGATGGTAGCAATGACTCTGTGATAACATATGTAAGAAGGAAAAAACTTATTGCACAGATGTAATTGTGGCCAGCGAAGAGTGGAGTAAGAACACATGAGTGAAACAGCTCTGCAGACACCAAGGTCAGTGCAGAAGGAGGGGAAGGAGGTGCTCCAGGAGCCAGAGATTCCCTTGCAGCCAGTGGTGAAGACCACAGGAATGCAGGCTGTCCCCCTGCAGCCCATGGAGGTCCATAGGGGAGAAAATGTCCACCTTCAGGCTGTGAGGGAGCCCCATGCCAGAGCAGGTGGTGAGCTAAAGTAGGTTGTGACCCCATAGGAAGCCCTTGCTGGAGCAGGTTCCTGGCAGGGACATGCAAACACATGAAGAAGGAGTCCATGTTAAAACAGGTGTCCTGGCAGGACTTGTGATCCAGTGCTGCAGCAGTCTTTTCTTGAAGTGCCACATCCCGAGGAAAGATACACACCCTGGAGCAGTTTGTGAACTGGAGCCCATGGGAAGGACCACATGCTGGAGCAGGGGAAGGACTTCTCTCCCTGAGGAGGAAACGGTAGCAGAAACAACATGTGATGAACTGACTGTAGCCTCCAGTCCTTGCTTCCCCGTGCCACTGTGAGGGGAGGAGGTAGAGAATCAGGAATAAAGTTAAGCCCAGGAAGGAGCAAGGGGTGGGGGGAAGGTGCTTCTAGGAATTGTTTTATTTCTCATTATCCTGTTCTGATTATGACTGGTAATAAAGTAATTTCTCTGTCTGTTTTGCCCATGACAGTAATCAGTGAGTGATCTCTCTCTAACCTTATCTCAGCCCATGAACATTTGGTGCAGGTAGCTCCTTTACAAGCTGCAGTTTGGTATGTAGATTGAGCTCTGCGTGGGAGCCCAAGACAAGAGACCATGAACTGCAAATGGTTTGGTTGACAAAGGGCACAAACATGGGTGGTGCCAGCCAGGTGACTGGACACTGGGAGACACAGCAGGAGTTGTGAACTGACAATCTTTTTGGAGAACAAAAGGCGTGAAGATCAGTGGCACCAGCCAGGTGGATGGATGCTGGGAGATGTAGCACGAGCAGAGGACTCTGGAGGAAGAGAAAGGCTTGTGCTGGGGTAGACTGTGAGGTTATAAAAGTCTAGGGTACCTTGGCTGGGCTTTGGTGGTCTCCTGGCATCCAGTCAGGGTCAAAACAGCACAACTATTCTATCTCCTTGAGTGTTGAAACAGGTATTTTTTAAAGCAGAGGAGATGGCAGACAATGCACAGAAATACAAAGCTGAGTCTTTGGAGAAGAACAATGCTATGTAATATTTACTCAGAAGTGGCAATTCTGCTCCTTTGCACTAGTGTTATTGCATTGGTGCAAAGGGAAATTATCCTCAATTTACTTGAGCCTGGTACTATATTTGGAAATATATCTTACATGAGTTAGATAACGAAACTTTATGATAATACTTCTGCACCTATCAAAACAGGTTTTGATAACACACAACAAAATGAAACAAATAAGTAGTTTTCTTCAAATCTCTATTTTTGTTTTAAAACAAGGGACAAAGCCAAATCAAAAACAAGTCTATAAAGAAAAAAAAATGTGATTAGTTAATCAGATGTTATAAATTAAACACTAAAGTTATTTATACTCCAAAAGTCAGGCCAAGATCTCATATTTCTTGTTCTTTGCTTTATATTAGACACTAGTTAAACACTGTGTTAGTATTTATGTGACAGTGTTCCCTGTAGAGCATTTCTTTCACACCTTATTACATTGGTTATTCACAACAGTTCAACCTGAAAAGTAAAACTCATAGTTTTCTTAAGTCTACATTTCCCACAATCTAAATTAAAGACAACTAAGTAGACCTGACTCAATTTTTTTCTCATAGCATTTAATTTTTGATAATGATAATAAACACTAAATATTGTATTTCTGTTCTATGTATTAATGTGCATGATCTTACATCATGCACGTCTAGCAGTTTTTGACATCATTTGCCTGTAAGAAAAAACAAAGCAACAAGTAATTACAATGGACTTGTGCTTTAGAAGTTAGGATGACTTCATATTTTAAGGGTTAGAGCAGGAATATGAAAATTATGCCTGGTCTCTCTCTTTGCTTTGTTTAAACTTGGGCAGGGTACTTAATCTTTTGGGCCTCTAATTCCTGATATCTAAAGCAAGGATAATAGAGTTCCTTTTCTTTCACCCTTTCACTGCTTTACCTATTTAGATCACAGTACTCTGGGGCTGAGGAATGTCACTTGCTTTTTGCAGTGCTTCAGTAATGAAACATTAGTCAATTTTAAATATTTTTAGATATTGCTTGCTAGATCTCCAAATGACACACTGCTTTCCACAGTCCTTTACCACTGCAAAGTGCATATTGCTATCTGCAAAGAAATTCCTACAAATAGGGTCTGACTTTCTGTGGGGTAACTTCAAAGCCAGCCAGAGCTTCTCTTACAAATGACCCTTGTCACAGAAAACAGGACTGAGTTACAAATATAATCCAAGTTTTAACACTAAGATATGTCTTGTTTATAGACAAGGTTTTCTGCAGAGATGAGGTGTAGTGTGAATTTTAAATGGTAAAGAACACCTGTCATACTATTTGGTTGGTTTCTTTGTTTATTTAATTGAAATAAAGCTAAATTAATTTTGTTTAGCTGCTCATTAATACATGCTGGTAACGAAAATATTTAACAACCGCCACTGGAAAATAGCTTAATGCTTTGCTTGCAGTATTTTTAGTGATAACTATTGAGTGTTAAGAATCAGGCAGAAAAGCAAAAGGTAACTGTTCTCAAAATCCTTAATTTTAATGGAAATCTATCAGTGAAATACAGTAGTAGTCTAACCGTGATATCTTAAAATTGAGTATAACATGCAAATGTTAAGGTCTTTTGGCTCTTAATGTCTAAAAATTCTGGAGGCAATTTGAGTCATTGTTATTAACTTTTGGCATAAGGTCATATTTAGCTGCCTAGAACTGTCTCAAGTGAGTGGCCTGAGAACTGGGGCACCACCTTTTGCTTTTCTGATATTCTGGCCCTTTTACAGCAGCTTGGGCTTATAGCCAGAAGGAAAATTATTTCTTTTTTACACAGAATCAGTAACTATTCTTCCAGGAGGACAATTCTGAGGAGCAAAACCTCACATTATCTCATTCAAATATGTACACCTCTGTCAAGACCCTAAAATTACATCTATGGTGTAACTAATACAGTTTATTTTAACAATTTACTTAGAGAAAATAGGAGTAACTAAAGTTTCTCAACACCAGCACACTACTAAACATTCTATAAAATTATGTATTAATCTTTTTAACATACCTTTGAAGATAGTTACTTTTGAATGGAGAGCACTGACTCCAATTACCTAAATGTCCTGCTTGATATGGTAAATTTTAATCCTTTGATTTGAATTACCGAGAGCATTAGGGAAATACACTTCATTAATGCAACTTTTTCAGTCAAAAATTAGGCCAGTTGGAACGGAGGTTTCATGTAGGCCACTTCTGTATGCACAAAGTTCTGTCTACATTTTTCCATTTTTAGATTGTATTATACTGTTTTAGAGACAGTCTTTGCATTCTCTGATGGTGTAATACTCAAATAGTTAAAGGAATTTTATTAATTCTGAAAGGGCATGTAAGTGCACCTCAAAAGAACAATTCTGTGAAATAAAAAAATATTTGCTTGTGTTAAAAAATTATTTTGGGTTGGCTTAAAAACTGAACTATTAAGGGCTCTCACTATGAAGTTATTTCATTTGTTTTACCATCTTTTTCCTTTCTTTTTCTTTTTTCCTCCCTTAGGCTAACTCTCTTAGAGAAATTCATATGATAAAGGAGTGAAGGATTTCAAATCAATTTCCATAAGGTATCAACTTCAGCAATTTTAAATTCTTAATAATATATTGTTATTTGAAAGTCATACTTACTAAAGTAAAAGAGTGAATATGTAAGAATTTACATAACTTCTGAAAATCCAAAATAGAAAAGGCAAACAATTGAAAAAAAAACATTGACACCTTTTTTCCATGTCTCAGCTTCCCTTGTTATTCTCCATCCCTCCCAATTCCTCGGTGAGGTGATGGGCAGTGTAAGAGTCTGGGGTTATTACATTTTGGTTTTTTCCTTCCATGTCTTTCTTCTTACTTATTTTCCTCTATTGATTCTTGCTTCTTAGTGTTCCCCTGCTCTGACATGGGACCTCCAGGTGATGTAGTCCCCAATGGCAGTGCAATTTTTTTCCCAGTGGAGACTGTCTCCATGTTTCCCTACAACATCTTCATCCATATGTTCCCTTTGTGACTCCTCATGTGTGCCTACTGCCATTCCTGAAAATTGTTTGAGGAGAGGTACTATGTGCTTCTCTGGCTGATGGTAGTTTTGATATGCTGTGGGTCACTCTATCCATGTTAGAGCTGGTTGAATGTAGGACAGGCAAGGAAACAGCCTCCTCTCAGACAAGCCACTGACAGCCCACTGCTGCCCAAATCCTTCTAGTTATGCCTGATGCATTTCACACCTTGTTTCTGCAGAACACTGTGAGTGTTTATCAAAGTCTACTTTTAACATCATCACAGCCTTAGTATGCAAGCATTACAAGCTCTGCCTTTCCATCAGCACAATAGGGTTGACATTGTAGGACCATGGGCATATGTTCGTGAATACCCTGTTTGTTTTCCAGCAGATAATTTTTCCACAGATTTCACCCCTTCCCCTTGTAAACCCTAAACCAGAAAATGTTAGAACAGACTGAACATCTATCCATTACAATCTCAACTACTTGTTTCTACAGGCCATATTATTTGGTTTAACAGCATAGTGATTTGACATCATAATAAATATTTCAGACCTTCTTGCAATCCAAATCACAGCCCAAAACATTACAGCAGTTTGAATATTCATCCATCATAAAGTGAAAACTTTTCCCATTCACAAGGATATCATCTTCTTGGCTGGAGGAACAGGATTGGGCCATTGCTTTGTAAATCCCCCAAACGGCAGATCCCAGAGCCCTCTTGCTTTGTACAGGGTCCCAAATTCCCCAGAGTAAAGTTCTGCTGAGAGATCAGCTATAAAAAATGGCTCTGGTTTCCCAGCACCTCCATACCCCTTACATGGGCATCTCCTCTAGGCTGTGCCTGTAGGAAGCCATTTCATTAATTTCACCTGCAGTGAAAGATCACTGCATGATACTTTGTATATGAGATTAAATTTCATAGGCTTCATATCACACTGTCTCTGAAAATGCTATATAGGAGAATTATTTTATGTCCAGGTAAATTTCTGTTTCCTATCACCAATGAGGAAAAGAGGAAAGGGGAGGAAATAGTTAAAAGACAAAGACTTTCAAATCCCAGGCTCTACTTAAAGATAAGTGTGTGAATGATGTATTACTGCTTTTAATTAGTGGCTTTTTTTTTTAATACAAAGCTGACCTTAAAACGAGAGTTGTCAATTTTAGCTTATCAGTGACTAACATTCAATCATTATACCTAGTGTTTGAGATGAACATTACTGATGCTATAGTTTAAAAAAAAAAAAAAAAAAAAAAAGAAGATATACAGGGTGGAAAACATAATGGCTAGGAAGAAATCTCCATCCATAGCTTCACTTGCTCAGATGTGGATGGATGATCTAACAACTACAAAATGAAAAAGTAAAAAAAGGCTTTAAAAAAATAGCACCATTTTGCAAAGCAGCATTTGGGCTGTGTATTGTAACAGGACTTTACAAAGCAGTAGCATCTGAGTGGGCTAGAAAGATGTTTAGTTTTATCTACTCTCAGACTGTACTACCTAGTTTATTTCAGACTATGTAGTCTTTCATGAAAGAGAAAAGGCTGATGTAAGAAACTTCTGTTTCAATGTTTAATAGATGCTTTCATGGAAGGCAGTTATTGAGGAGGATGTTTGGAGAGTGCTGAAAAAAAAAAAAAAAGAAAAAAAATCAGCGTGGATACTTCCAGAGTAAAAAGCCATACAAAATGTTATTAGCCTGTCAGTGTCAGAAATCAGTTTGAAGATTAATTAGTAGTGCTAAGTTAAAGGCTGGAAAATCACCTCTGGTGAATGTGAGAAATGAGCCATCCCATGCACTCACTTCAGCTGTGCAGCTGAACTGTACCACAAATATTGGAGAGTACAAGATCTCACTGAAAAGGGAGCTGCTGGCTGTGCTTCCTTCACCAGTATCACATGCTGTGACATTTTAACATGAACTCCAGAGCTATAGCTCATCCTGACAGAATTTAATTTTGTAAACAGTTCAGGAATAAATTTAGCTCCGTGTAAACTTTGAAATCACATTTAGGAATTTCCTTCTGACAAGACAGGTATCTTGTTATGCTGGGGTAAGAGTGTTCACATATCAAGAACAATTTTCATCCATCTTAATATATTTAGGAAGACTTTTATAGTCCGTATTGCTTTTCCCTTTTGATGTGTGCAAGGAAGTCTTGTTTTTTTTCCATCACCTGTTTCTATATCCCAAGTCTTTATGCCACTCCTAGTCATTATTGTAGGGAGAAGATAAATTCCAAAAAATGAAATTATATTAATAATGACATAAGGATGGAAATGGCTAAAAAAGAGAAGTCATGCACAAAGATAGTGGTAGGCCAGAAGTAAACGGAACAGTACACACTATCAACTAAAAAAAAGTCAAGGATGCAGAAATTAATCTACCAAAATCCTTTTTCACTGACAGGATTATGAAACAAGGAAGAAATAAACATTTTGAAGTGTCTGAATCTAAAAACAGGACATCATGGCTTAATTAAATCTCAGGAGAATTTTTTTCTGAAATAAACTTGCCTTATATTTTAATCACTTGTAAACCACTATGGGTGGCTGAATTGGTTTGGAGAAATAATCACTACTGAGTGAAAGCTTAAATTTGGAAAAGATTTGGGAAAGTACCTATTTCCTCACTGACTTCCAACTAATAACTCTACTCTCTCTGTTGAAGTGCCAAGCACATACTGCAGATTTGACGGACCTATGATTGTAGCTAGTCTTGAAAATTTACATGCTCAGCCACTTCCACTATATCATAGGTTTTGAATGCGGTCAGTGGATAGCCTTTCCTTACATGAAATATACCATAAAGAAAACAAATGTAAAGGCTTTGGTCATGCTAATAAAAGCAATGTACACTGATTATCCTACTAAGAAAAAGAAAATTGCAGGTGCTATCAAAATTTGATAATAACTTGATTTTTTTTTAGATAAAAATAGAACATAATTGATGACTTAAAATGGACTAAAAATTGATTACACTATAACTGACTGCATATAATTATTGATAAAAATATATTATCTAGATAGCATTAATATATTGCACATTTTATTACCAAGGCACTTCAGTGATATCAAGATATTTATTATGGCATTCTTCTGCAATACATATATTTTACTAATTTGTTATTGATGTAGAAGGGGAAAGAAAGATGCTTCTTTTTTAAGTCCTAGTGACTGTAAAACAGTAACTAAATTTGAGATTAGTGTGTGAGTATCACTCATATTTTTGTCTTGCATGCTCTTCAAAGGTTGTTATTTTGCATAAAGGTTGATGGTTTTGTGCTTTGTATAATTACATGGATTTCTATTTTACTGGGTTATATAGGTAATTTTAGACTTATATCTACTCCAGATCTCACATATAAACTAGGCACTTCATTGTGAAAGGTAAATATTTTGGTTAATAGGTGGATTAAATGGACTTGGCTTCACAAGATTAATAATACTGCTGAATTGTTCTGGCAGAGCTGTGTGTTAATATTTGATCAGCTGTGTTCTTCTGAAGTGGTTACAGCCAAAATATGTTAAAAAGTAAGGACCTCTGTTTACCTGGAGATTGTTTGCTGTCCTTTATCCAGATGTGACCCCCCACCTCAGCATAACTGTCCATGTATTTTTCCCCAGGTCTAGTTCTATCAAAATGATATTTTAAACCTATTTTAAAGCCAAACCAGAACATCCATACTGTTTTTCTCTTTCTAATTTGATACTCTGGAGTATCTTAGCTCTAGCTTCAGCTGGCCTTGACTAAATTTTTGGGATCTCAATATTCCACTAAAATAAAATTTAGGGCGTGAATGGAAGTCAACTGGGGTGATTCTGAACAATTTTCATTGAACATAAGTTATTTTGAATGCTTTGTTTTAAGAGTCAATAAAACTGACAAAATATGAGGAATTGAGCTAAAATCTTAAGTAATTAAATTTATTAGACAATGACTCAGAATTAACAAATTTCACCAAATGAACTTTTCTTACCTCCCTGATGTTTGGATGACCACCAGAAATAATTCTGATGTAGATTTAAGTTGTCTTTGACAAATTTTTTGATAGCGATATTCAATTTGGATCTATACTTTCATTCATTAAAATCTCAGTCTAGAAACTCACATACTTTATTGTTTTCCTACAGATAGAAAGAGTTTAAGAATGATTTTTATCCATTATGATAACTATCAAATTTCAAAGTTTGTTTGGCTTATTGTTTTCTTTTACTTGGTTTCTTTTTTCCTTTCTGATTGGGAGGCGTAAGACCACAAACTTTCCTCTTACAATCTTTGTTTATATGTGTGCTTTTCTGCAAAATATTTTGGCTTTGCTGAAACTATGAAATATCTGATAATAAGCCCAGTCCAGCTCTGAATGGGAACTCCCAACCTCAGAATCTAAACCTACATATTTTATAGAAGGGCCTCATCTGTGTGAGTTATACCAAATGGTGAAATATGTGTCCAAATATATATGATTGCAATACCTAGAAGGATGTTCAAATTTATAAAAGTGGATAAATAATCAGTTTTTAAAAAGACTGTTTACAATTGGTTGCTCTTTTTTTTTTTTCAATATTGTCCTGAATGGTGTTTCAGAAAGTCGTAATAGTTATAATAATTGTGATGTCAAAGAGAGTCTAGAGTAAAAATAGGAAGGTTTTATTAAATTGAACCCATAGTTCCAATAAAATAATGCCTTTTACATCCTATTAGTCCATGGTGGTAAGTCAAGTGAAAGCACCAGGCAATGTAATTCCAGCCTAAAAATAAATATCCTGCATACATTAACTCCATCCACTACAGATACAACAGTAAGATTGATACTAAAGAATTAATTTATTTTTAGGAAGTACTGTTTTTCACTTTAATATCAAGACCTTAATATTACATTAATAAAAATAATTATATAGTGGAAAACACTTAAATATGAATGAATAATTATTTTACTGGTATGAGTACTATACCTGGTATCTCCATAGTAAGACACTTTTCAAAGATGGTGGCAGAATAGCTATTAAATTGTCTGTATGAAAGTCTGAACTAAAGTATTCTTTATTCCACATTCTGTGAATTATTATTTAAAATAAGAATTTATATGAAAATTTTAACGCAGTATATTTCTTGCCTACATCATAGGAGTTTAAGAATCTGTCAAGGTAGTGATTAAACAAGACAGGAAATATTAATGTTCAAGTACTCCTAAGTCCATTGAAAGAAAAATGTCCTATAATACTCCGATAAGGGCTTCTGTCAGGCCTGACCTCAAAGTCTTATGAACTTAATATAGTTACTTCAACTACCTTTTCAGGATGTAAATTGATGAAAATGGACAAATTAAAACTGAGAGATTTTGGTTGTACTTATTGTAAGAAGTGACCATAAAACTGGTACTACTGAAGAAACAGAAATTTACCTTCATAATGGAAGACAGGCAAAAATTTTATACCATTTGACTATTAAACTAAAAAGTAAATAAATTGTAATTTAACCCTTTTTTAGTCTGAAAGAGTGCTTTCGTGTTCTTCTGTATATTGAGGCCTCAAAGTTCCATCTTGTAAAGGGAACTGGATGTCAAAGAACTCTCAGATTTGTTATACTGCTTCCAGATCCAGTGAAGATTTTCTGTTTTAGAAATACTGCAGCAGGTTCTGCCTTTACTCATGGATATTGGATTTGGGATAGCCATTTTAGTAATTCATCTACAAAATAAAGTAGAGCACCAGATTTTTGTTATGACTAAGAGCAGATTCAGTGTTTTAATTCATATCTAATGTTATGTACCTCATGCTTTCTTTTTTTCAATTTGAGTGCTGCATTACTTACAATAACAAGGTTAAGAACTCTAGATCTGTGTGATCTGATGGTTTACTGGAGCACTTTTATAGACTTCAATATTAAAAAGCAAATAATAAACACTACTATTAATTCATGCTTGAAAGTTCTTCAAAAGTAGTTTTGCATAAAAATCAAAGTCATAGCATTGAAACACTTCTTGGAAGGAAGATTATTTACAATTGCAATGTTGAAAGCACTCGGAATGTAGATTTTTGAAACCCACACAATATCCAGGATGTCCTGAAATTCTGAGTTATCTGAACTGGTAATACTGTAATAATTACTCTGAAATTTTATAATTACATAGATCATAAATAATTTAAATCCCACACTCTTTCTGGTTCTTTCAGACTGGACTATTTTACAATCTGGACTGCAAATGCCCACAAGGAGTTAACAGAGGTCCATGGGGAGCAAATTTTTACAAATGTTTGCTAAACCTTAGCATGCTTAAGAGCAGATGTTTTCTGTGTGCACAATACCATCCTCATAGACACTCTGACCTCAGCAAATGAATTCACAGTTCATATAAGCCCAAACATTATTAATCAAAGTGACAGAGAAACTTCCTGTAAATTTATATTCCTTTTCAATGTAATGTTTTTTTAAGAAGTTTAAAAATTAGCTCTGTTGTGTTTTGGTGTTCGGTTACAGTATTTTTTTATTATTTTTGCATCACAATCTTCTAGTAATCAGCAAGGAAATTATTTATGGCAAAGGGCTAATAACAAAAATTCACATTTTACAGTGTCTAAGTAACTGCCTCATTTCCTCTTTCTCCACCCTCCTCCCAGTGAAAATGGCAACATGAAATGCCTTAGGCATTGGAGCCTACTAGTACAGGGGAAGAGAAAAACAGACCTACTAGAGCTTCAGAGTAGCAGAAGCATGGTCTGTCATAGGTTTTGGACCCATGGTGCTACACTCTACTCAATGCTTTCCTTTCTGCATCAGCATCCTGACATCTCTCAGGTCTGTCATGGAGACTACCTTTTATTATACTCCTGAAAGCTCTAAATCTTGATTTCTAAGACCTGTATTTCTAACCTTATCTCAGATGCAATCTCTCTAAAATACATGCAAAACCTGAATAAAAACACTTCCATGCAGAGAAATACCAAGAGGAATCAGATTTGGGGCATCTTGTTACAGCTCTTCAGCAGCTCTTGTCTTTCATCTTAGGTAAAAGGAAGTACGAGATATTTTTTGTATACCAAAATTAATACTGTCTTTTAACTGCTCCTTTCCAAAGATGTAATGTGAAGATTCAGTTCATAAGCATTTCAGTTATAGAACTGCATTCCTTATTTCTTACCCAGATTTCTGTCTCAGAGGACCGGTGAGGCTTTCACACTTTTTATTCTGATGGATGAATTATACCCATAGCAATTTATTAGTACTTACTAAATTTCAATCTCTTTATTTCCTCCTCTATTAAAATGAATTTTGTAATATAAATTTTTTTCTTCCCTTCTTTAATTTCTTTTCATGGGTTTATTAGTGTATAGTTCCAGAACGCTTATCTCCCCTGTGTTCTGACATCTTCTTAATATATCTTAAAGCTGGTTTAATGCTCTGCCTGCCTGTTATTCTTAATACACTTATTATCAATGATAGGTATAATAGAAAGTTTTACTTTTGAAAAATGGCTGGACATTTTGTTACTGTCATTTCACTGAGAAATAGGAGTTTGTTTAATGCATATGAAAAATACCAGCAGAAATAAAAGATCAAAAGGGATAAAAAAATCAAAGCAATTTTTCTTCTCTTCAGATAGCCAGATTGAGAGTCCTCAGTGTACTTTAAACAATGATTTATTAGTCTTTTGAGATTAGAGAAGTTTGTGCCTTCTTAAGCATAAAGTTTTCTCATCCTAAAAATAAAAGGGCAATAGCATAATGTACTAATTATTCTTGATGCTTATGTTAATGTGTTTTTATATGAAATTCCTTGTCATAGCTGTTCCTGCTTCCATGTACACCGATGAAGTAGCTGTAGTCCAAACAGGAGAGAAATTTCAAATAAAAATATAGTAAAAAATCTCATTTGTTAATGAGAAGAAATGTATTTTCATCATAGCAACAAAAATAATGTTTTACCATATAACTTTCCATTTCATTCACTATTTCATTTTTATCTGTAGTCATCAGATTAGCTTTAGTACTTGGGAAAATCACCTGCAAGGACAAGATAACTTCCACTGCATAAGGAAAACTGAAAAAATACATTGATCTATTTGTGTATAGGCTACTGTGAGCTCATCCACACTGGTTCAGTCATATAATCAACCATGGACTGGTTCTTGCCTGTCTGTCCCTTGGTTTTGATTGTTTGTTGTTTGTTTTTCTGTTTTTCATCCCCCCGCCCTGCCCTCAAAACCTTTAAAATGACAGAAAATTCTCATTAGTAAGCAGGTGAGAGACTAACTAGACAATGACCCTTGCAGGTAAGCTGAAGACTTGTAGGACTGGAAACCTTTTTGTTTGAATTATCATCAAAGAAGAATGACAAGAAAAATGGGCAGGAAAAAGCCAACACATTCCAGTCAAACTAAATTTTCTATTTGTAAGTTTTCTAAACATGCCTTCTACTTCACAAAGCTTGTATGTCTGTTTTATCAACAATACCTGTTTTCTAGCAACATTTCTTTGGAAGTCTTATCATGTTAAGGCCTTTGCCACTGGCTATTCCTGCGTGTAGAGAACAGATTGAATCAGGGGAAAAAAAAAAAAAAAAAAAAAGGCAAGAAAAAAACCAAAACCAAACCAAAACGAAAGCACAGCAAGCTCAGGGACATTTTCTAGGGAATTTGTACTAATTATTTGGTTTTTTTAATCTTATCATTGTAAAATAGGAGACAGTCACACATTTTCAATGAATTTTGCATTGCTGTGTTTGTCTGTGGATCATATATCAAGAGCACTCTGAAATGACAAGAAGAGATTCAAATAAACTCTCGAAAAGCAGAATGAGATAGCTCTCTCTGCAGACTGAACATCAGTAATTATTGGAGAAACCACAGAGCCAGAACCTTAGGAGCTGTAAATCAGGAAAACTTCACTAAGCCCAAAGGAACTACCTTAATTTACAGAAGTTCACTATTGTAATATAATTTTAGAAGGTTTTATTTGCAAGACACGTGTCTGCCTAATAGCAAGTGCAAAGTAATTTCTACAGTTTAAACTATTTGTGACAAATGAGATAGACTGACTAGGAGAAAAAGATTTAGTGCAGTTCATGTGAAAAATATGGTGATTAATTTAAAATGCTCTTAAAAAATCTGCACAGTACTTGAAAGGAACAATGAGTTTTGAATTGACAGTTGTGAGAAGCAGCTCATTATGCATTAGAAACAGAACTTCAATTTATATAAATGTTTCAGTGGTTCTACCTGTATAATGCTCTATCAGATACTTTCAAGCTTGTGCTCACTATTGCATTGCACTCTTCAAATTCTGCAACAGATACAGGAGTTACGTAGTAACCAAGGTGTACCAGCATGGTAAGGATTTTGGAATCTTTGCATAAGCAACCAGTGTTCCATGATATTTTGCTTGAATTTTCAGACAGTTCAGACTTAGAACCAAAAAATAGTATAGTTTTGTTGCATATCTTGTGACAATCTCTAAGTTAATCAGAACAAAGATGCTATGTTGAACTCACAGTCTCATAAAAACCCAAAAAAGTACCATGAAATAATATATGCTGATCATTAAGGAGCAATGCTGTTTCATACAATAGTATAGTATTTTGTGTGATATCAAAGAGTTACTATAAAGTATGTACATTTTAAACTGGACAATGTTTCAAAAGTCCTTTAAAACTCCAATATTATAGTTTTTAACTACCATCCTGGTTTAGTAATTTGTTTCTCTGCACATGATACTATTACATTAAATGGGGGATCACTTTTACTAAGGTTCCCTGTCTTGGGTTGAGCTGGCAAAATGCCAACTGTCCAAAGACAGAGTCAGCCTCTGGCTGAGAAAAGGGGGAAAGGGAAAAAAACTCTAAAACCAGGTTTATGCTGAAAACTAACTACATGTATTTATACAGAAAAGAGAAAATTAAAACTACAATATAACACACACTT
>JAWWEV010000134.1:42146499-42191953 GCA_035583235.1 Hafferia zeledoni | reverse complement strand
TCAAGTCACCTGACAATTTCAGGCCTAATCTGAACTTTAAAGCCTAAATTTAGCCCACCTGGCCAAACCCATGACATTCCCTTATGCATAACAATCTAGAGAAAAAATAATATATAGAACTGAAATTTAAGTTCGTGCTATAGTAAAATATTAATTCCCCAGTGGATGACACATGTTAGAAAATAACCACATTTTCTTCCTATTCTGATCTGTCCCTGGCAATTCCAGAGCAATGGCTGGAACTTCCTTAGGGTTCAATAAAAGCCACTGCAGATGCTTAAGTCCCCTTATACTCTCTTTAGTCACCTAAAACAATGGATGTCTTTTTTCTTCCTTATGAAGAACTATGACTTTTCTTCTTTTGTCTTCTCATGTATCTTTTAACTTGATACTGCAGATCTTGTTTTTTACATGTTTTTGGAAGTTTAAGTATGGCATTGACAATTACAAAACTCTGCTGCCATTACCTGGAGTTGTTAAAATTGAATTCATTAGTTATTTAACCAAGTATATAAATTTTAGGGAAATGTATACATTAAATGTAACCTAGCATGTCTCTGAGAATATTTCTCAAGATTTTTCAATCATTACACTATATCTCTGGTCTCCATTTTTTAACCCAAAAGCTTCTACTTCACAATATTGGAGGGGCAATAGTGAGGCTTCTGGACTTACCACATGAAATAAAATATAATACACTTTTCTTATAGCCTTGAGTTAAATAGAATGTCAATATTTTTTTGTAGGTGAACAGTTAAGTACTTACCCATAAAGAACAGCAAGTATTTGATACTTTGTACTTATGAGCTTTAGAATAGCTTTGATAAGATTTCATAGATTCTTTGTCCCATATAGCTTATAGAAATGAATCTTCCGTTGTAATAATATTGTTCCACTGGTTTTGTCAAAACTGGATTATTTTAAAGAACTGAAAGATATCTCTCACAATACAATTTTAAATATCTTTCACTGCAGTGACTCTAGCTGTATAGCAGTGGAATCTCCTCTACTAACAATTTCACTTTGTTCTTTTGTTTTCCCTTCTTTTTTGTGAAAAATCTTTTGCTCTTTCAACCAATCTGCCATGCCTCATTCCTTTTCTGTAAGCAAGTTCTTTTTTAACCACCATTGGTGACATAAAATGACCACAGATAAATCAGTATGAAAAGTCTTTTCTCTATCTAGTATGGAAGTGATTTAGAAAAAAAAAAAAAAAAAAAAAAAAAAGCAGCACACTTTTAATACACTTCCCAGTTTTAAAATTTTAATGGTAATATTTTGTATGTCAGATTTGGAAAAGATAAAAAAAATCCAAGCACTTAATTTTTTCTTCCTCAGAATGAATTAAATTTTGGCACAAAACCCCAACCAACTAACGAGCACAGGAACCAAAAACCCAACCCAAACCAAAACAACAAAAAAACCCCAACAAAAACCCACCAAACCCCAAACTGTAGTTATATTGGCATACCACTCTCATTATATAACTTTTTTCAAATGGCTTCACAAAACAGAAAGTCATGATGAACGAAATTCTAATGATTAAAAGTGGATAAAAGAATATATTTATAGAAATATGAACTCTGTCAGAAAATATTCAACCTGCTGGCTCTGTTCATTTTTATCATTCTGGTTCACTGAGACATGAGTGCTTCAGCTTATCCCAATTGTCGTAATACGTGCTGCAAAAGTTATGTGTACTATCTGATGTCACATCATTTGGGTTTCAGGGCATGCATCAAAAAACAGTAATAATCCAGAACACTTTTGGAAAACCATGTTTTTGTAAATGTACCACAAACAGAGCCTCATGATGCAAATTATTGCATCTTTATTATCTAAGTAATCTGCCAATGCGTGGCACTAGTTTTTCACAAGGTGACCGTGATGTAGGTGTAACAGAAGAATGATTCAGGGTGAATAATAGACTTTGACTGTGACAGAGTATCAAAGGGAAGGATGGGGTAATAGGGAATACAATATAGTTTATCTATTGAAAAAAAAATAGTCCTTTGAATCTTAAATCTTATTTATAAAATGAATTATTATAAAACATTTATGATAATGTAGAGTAATATTGCATTGATTAACCTTAAAATTAATGAGATAGATACATGAAAAATATGATTTGCCCATGTGATATATTAAAATTTTTATATTCTTTGTATATAGCCTATTTTCACAGTTTTATTCAATACATGTTGAAATGTTCGAAAACTATATACATCTCATAGCACTGTAAAACATCTGTGACTGTTACTTTGCTTTAGTAAGGCAATATGGTCAACTTAATTGATTTTAGAGTGATTAGCAAAAATGAACCGATAAGTAAACAGAAAAAAGCTATGACAATTTTACTTCTGTGAATATCTAAATGTTATTGAACTTCCTTATTTACTGACTAATTTAGAATGAAATATTTTACATTCTGAAAAAAATAAGTCTATAATTTATGAATCTTTACATCTGTGCATATTTACATGGGGTCCTGATTCAGGGATAATCCCTTTAGTGATCAATTAGCATGAAGAACACAGATCCACAGAGGTGAAGCAGAAGCACTGTTGAGAGCATTGCATTTATTCCCTTGCTAGCGCAGAATATGGATTAGGAAGGCACCAGTAAATTAAATATGGAGAGTTTTCAGGTACATAAGATTTACCACATCTCATTAATAATTGAGTTTCCAGAGTGTTGCTCCTAGAGTGCTCAGTAAACATTCCATTTTGTTGAGGGAAGGATGTGTTCCCTAAGCTAAATTTGACATTTAGACTAACCTCAGAAAAATACCCATTTATTTACTTATTTCAGTGCCTTTGGATATTTTTAAGGCAGGTTGTTGAGGTTTTTTCATAGAAGTGTCTCAAGTGGTCATCAGCCTTTCAGATAAATAGTGACCTCAGGGACTGAGGAAATGTTGCCATAAAACCAACAGTGTTTACAGACCATCTGTCTTCCCCTTTCATATTTTTCTTGGTTTCCTATGGTTATATATATGCTCTGAAAAATTAGCCATTAGTCAGATATTATATACCAATAACAACTTAGAATACAGTTGGAATTTTTTGTTTTGTTTTGTTTTCAGTATTGTTTGGGATGCACATGGTGTCTATACTTATGTCTATATAGAACAGTTGCTATTTTTCTTAGGCTTTTTTGCTTCTACAATGCATATTAAAATACATGTCTAAAAATTTGCTTTGTCTTTGAGTTCAGCAAGTACTATGGGTCCAAAAGTGATGAGGTTTAGGCATATTATAGATATGTCATATTTCCTGTGCACGCATAAAGCATCTGTGTAACTTGATGGGTCATGAATGAACAAGTGAAGTGAAGTGGTTTTTCATTTGGGGTCCCTTGAAATTATGAGCAAATCAGCCAAGGGACTATTTCCTGCACAGACAAGTGAAAAAAGGAGATATATACTGGAAGGTCTCCTGAAGATGTTTTGGAAAGGGCCTGGAAAGAATGAATGCTTTGTTTCCTTAAAGTCACATATCTACCCCCTCTATCATTTATTGCGCATCTTTTGTAAAGTAGTAGTAAGGAGAGCTGAGAATTAGGTCTAAGGGGTCAAAAAAGTTCATAATCCTTCAGTTATCAGGACAGCCTTAAGTGTAAAGAAAACAGTAAGATCACAGACATGGTTCTTAAAAGCTCCTAATAACAATAATACCTCTTAATAACAATAGATGTCCAAAGTTCTCACCAATACAGATAAAATACAGTTACATAAAAGTATGAAAAAATATATAACTGTGAAGAATTAACCTTCTACATTTTTCTAATTTATCATAAATTATATTTAGTAGTTAAAAATAGAGGTGTTCAGAAAATTTCAAGGAATTTGGAGATGAATAGCTAAACTATGAAAGGCAAAGGCTGGGATCCACTCTTCTGTAAAGTAAAAACTCTGGAGGGCAGCTTCATAGTTTCTGTCATCCTCTGCTCTTTTCTAATATGTTATTTCCTAAGAGAGTTATGTAGTAATAAATTACTGTGATCTGAGCTGATATCTCTATATACAAAATATGTAAGAGTTCTGTAACTGCAAGTCAGAAATACACCTTGAAAGATGACTCTATTTGCCTCATCAGAAATAATATCTTAAAAAGAAAAATAAATGGAAATATATTTTATTCAAAGTATCTGTTCAGAATAAAGATGATAATTAATTCCCTCACACATGAATGCATAGAAATAAAACAAGCAATAGAAGAAACTAATCAGAAGACTGTTATTAAGGAAGAATTTCTAGTTAAAAAGGATATTTTTAGTTGCAGAAACAAATACATGTTATCATAGCACGTACTAAGTCTATTTATAAGGTATTTTTTTTCATTGTGGTTTTAATCCATAAAGGTCTTATAATTTCAATAAATGCTGGTTTAAATATACTTCAGAATACTTTAAGTTGGATCTACTTCATATTTTCTTTCATTGGTGTGCCATTTTCCTCTTTGAAATGCCCATGATGAAACACGCAAAACTTAACTTTTTATGTTCAATGCAGTGAGGTAATCTGATGCTAAAAATGGTTACAATAGTTTTTTTTAAAAAATGTGAGCATAGGATTCATATTAATTCAAGAATTAACATAATCTGGTAATTTCAGCAATTTCTTACAAAATTTAAAAAGACAATCAGAGGACAAAATGAGTTGACAAAACCATCAATGACTTTTATAATATCTTCTGCAGTTTGAATAACATAACATCCTTAATATTTGTAAAAATTATTCATATTTTTAAAGTACAGTGGGGTAGCTTTAAATTACACCTATTAAAGCCATGTAAAACAGAATTGTTGCCTTCAGAAACAGACTGAATAGAAGAAAAAGAAAAAGCCAGCAGTCAATTTAAAGGTGCTCTGAGAAAGTCCAATTAAAAGAATTAAAACAATTAGAGGTATGATGCAAGTCATTAAATGAGATGAAATGAGCTGAAGATGTTATTAAGACCAATTATTAAAGGAAGTAAAACAATAAAGGGGAAAAAGCCTTATTTTTCCTGTTTATGGAAAGGAGCTATAAACATTGTATATAAACAATATTTTTTTCAGTTCTTTCATTATACCAAATGTCATGGTTACTTATATGCATGTCTGCACCAAACATAAGTAAAAAGCGTAGAGGCATTACAGCACAGCCCAAAAGATGGAAAATTTTTTCAGCTGAGCACTTGAATCTTAAATAACTGTAAATATGTCAGTTCAGGTGAAGTAAATGCTAAATCATTGTTAAAGAAATAAATTTAATTCTTCTTAATAACTTCTTGAATGTCTAGAAGCTTTGCATTGTGATATAAATAACCTTATCTTTTAGATGCTTTCATCTTATTCTGTTAATTTTTTAGTTTCAATATTCCTGAAGACAAAGTATTATCTATTTATCATTCCAAGGGAGAAATTAGACATAAGACTACTTTCAGATTATTTATAGTAGTTGGCTTGCACATATCAAGACTATTCCCTTTTGATATTCTCCTGAACAATGGACATGGTTGTCTGTGGGTTTAGTTATGATTTCTGTTATTGACCACTTATAAATTGTTACCTATGTTAAATAAAACAGAAATATTTAGCTCAGAAAGATTTTTTTCCCATCCCTAAGCTTTTATACAGTACAGTTTATCTCTTTCTGATTTTCACATTTGACATTTTCTACTAGTAAAGTTCTTATGGTTTCCTTTGGGATAGACGTACTTTCAAAAACATCTTTGGAAAGATCTTTACAAAGAAAAAGTCCAAGAGGTTGTAATGGAACTTGTCACTGTTCATTGTTTATATGCACTTTTATTAAATTAGTGCATTAATCACAGTTAATAAATGTGATACTAAATTTCAAGGAAGAAAAATGTCTTCCAATATTCAGATAAGTTTACAAACACTCTAGAAGTATTAAGAAACAGAGAAATTGTAAATTTTATCTGATTATTTATTAGCTAGATAAACATAAGTGACTTTAAACTCTATGATTTTTTTACCTCTGAAAAAAAATTAAAGGTGCTAAAATGAAAATGAAATACTATCACAGATTTTCAATAAGTTCTCCAATAAAATGCAATGATAATATTTGTAACAAAGCATAAGGTCTTACTTAAAGATACTCGACATTCTATTTCTTTTTAAGCAATACTAGTGTTTTCATGTTCATTAGTTTTTTTTGTTGGACTTCTTTGACTATTAGGCCATCAGGTCAATTGTATATTACAAAATATATTGTTTTGTTCAGTGTAGAGTGAAAACTCTAATAGCCTGATTGCTATATGTGTATGAATACTCACAAAATAAAAGCAGTTTTGAGAAAAATATCAAGCATTTCAACAAGACAAAAAGTTTCTATTTTTATTATCATTTTAATGTCACAGGAGGTAAAAATAGATAAATCTGAGCCAGCCATATAATTTTTTGAATGATGTTTAATTGAAAAGTCTAATGATTGGTACAATATCAAGTAAATTTCAACAGGGAAAGCAAGAATTTGGTATTGGAAATGCAGCATATTTACTTTGTGTCTCTAAAAAAAGGATGTCACTACTCAAAAGATGTATTGAATATTATACAAACTCTCTATGTTTAGGACAAATTACGTCAACCTTTAAATTAAGGTCTTATTTTGTTTCTTGGCATCTCAGTTATAACTTATCAATACAGGTAGCTGTCAGAAGTTTGACGATAACTGATATTGTCTTCATTTGTGTAAATAAAAGAAATACGTGAGCTACAGGTTTCCATCTTCTTTTGTTTCAAAGGAAAATGAAGTCATCAGCAGTTGGCAAAAAGGCAAAATCTGGGCTCGATTGTTTTGTCTCCTGTTAGACCTCTGGTAACCTATAGTTTGTGTTCCTGGTGATCCACCCATATATTGTTTTTATCTCCTGACAAAACTCTGACTAGAGGTAAAATGGAAATAGAAATTATGATCCAAAGCTCATTTAATTTTGATGTGTCAAAAAAAAATCTCTTTTAATAGAAAATAATCCAGTCTATCATTTAGTAATGAGGAAAGGAACAGTCCAGGAGTGAGAGGCCTTGCTCTCAGTTTGGTTTTGGAATCTTTTTTCTTTTAAATGTCTGTCATAGCCTGCACTTACCTTCGTGCAGCTGCACTTTATGCCTTTTGCTGCTGATATTTTCCTTTTGCATAACTAAGTCAACATGGACTAAGAAAGTGTAATGGGAAAGAACAAACCACACCTGCATACCTGTGCTAACATCCTGGATAGCAATTACTGTTTGTAAACACTCTCATGCGGGCTATTCACAAATGACTGAAGGAGACTGAAAGGTGTTCCATCAAGTGAGGAACAGTACTCCAGTCAGTCACTGTTTCAAATATAAAATAACATTACTTGAGATGACTGAAAGCATCATTTTTCGCAGTATTCTCAACTATGTGTTAGGTCCCTTAGAGCACCTAAAAAAAATACATCTGATGGAACATGCCCAGCTTGACCTTGTCTGGAAGAATGTGACAGTTTGGCTCCATAAAGTCTATCTGAATTAAACTGTTAAATTAGCATTTTGTCGGCAAACTCACCATACGTTTTAATGTGGGACATTTTTATTTTGCAACTTTTAAGCATTCATTATGTTAACTTGTTCAAAAATCATTCCCTGTCATTTAGCTCAATATGTTTTTCTAAAAATCTGAAATTACTACAGAGAAATTATTTCTAAAACTATTAAATTTATGCTTGTACAGAAAAAAACCCACTTAAAAATAAGAAGGAATAAAAAGTAATAATATTGATGCACAAATTATGATATAGTGTCTAATTTCAAACTTTGTCACTTCAATGTAGAGAGTGGAATATCTTCACGATGTGAATTAAAAATTTTACTGAAAATTTCAATCCTGAAAGCAAAAGTGTTTGCTTTCTGTCAAGAGTTACCACAGTACACCCAGTCTTGAGAAACAGCAGTAATGTTTTCACAATGTTAAGAAGTAGCGTACTCTGTATTTCTATTTGAATATTTGGAACATAAGCTTAGAGAAATACAGATGCAAATGCAAGTTAAGGGAATTGGGAACAAAGAAGGAGCACCAGATATCACATATTTAGTATTTATTTTGGATATTTTATGGCTTTCAGCCATAGGTTTCCAATTGTAATTACCTAAAATTAAGCCACTCTGTCAGTGGGAATAAAATATCTGCTATGAAGTCCTACCACCTACATTTTTTAAAACAGGTCTGTGGGCCAAAACTGGAAAGGCATGGAGCAGGCATATTTGTTAGTTTTTGGTTTCATGTGTATTTGCTGAAAGAAAATAATGAAAGTCTTCATAAAAAATGCGGAAAGTGTATGCTCATTTCAGGTTTCAGGGAGAGGAGTATCTAGTGAAAAATTGCTCTGAACTGATCCTTTTGTTTCTAGCCATTTACTAGTCTATCTCTGTTTCAGTCCTCTGCCTAATCTCTTCTCCATCTAGTTGCCTTCTGATTTTTCATTCAATTTCCTCCTTTTGCCACTTCATAATTCACACATTGCAATTGATTTGTGTCCCTCATAAGGTGCTTCACTGTAGCCAGACTCTTCATATTTGACCTAAAACAGGGGAAGGCTAGAGGTTTTCAGCAAACTTGTACATGATGTTATGTGTTCATGGTGTTTTCATTTCTTTCCTCTTCTCAATGGCAGGAAAGTGTGTACATCACCTGTTATAGCATCAGAAGTGTTAGAACTGTTTGTGGTGAAACCAATAATAATGACAAGCATTCTCAGAGAAAACTTCTACCAAAAAGATGAGATTTGTAATGTTAAAATTAACATAAAGTGGTCTTGTAATAGTAAGTCTCAAACAATCTTTACTGTAGTTGGCACTGCTGGTTGTGCCTATGAAAAAAAAAAAAAGGTATGGGAAATCTTCCGAAGGGCTTTATCCTATGAAGACTTTTGTATACACTTTTACTTCTATAGAGCATTCCCAAGAATAAGGATATCCAACTATATATATTTTTTTCAAGTTTGTGCTCTAATTCTATACTCCATACTTTGCAAAAGGAGCTGAATTACCTTGTTTGTCACTGTGCTTTACTTGAAAGGAAATAAAAGATATACAAAATATTGTGCATTCACATCTATACAAAAAGGGTTAGAATTCAGCAGCTCATGAGAATTAGATGAACTCTCATACCTTTTTCTAGCTAAAACAGTTTATTTCTCTCATTTCAAATCATTAGATTCAGACAGAAACAAGCCTAAAATTGTTCTTAGTTAATGGTTTTACATTCAAGGGGTTTTTTTTATTTGTTTTGAGGTTTTTTCCCTTTTATTTATAATAGTTCAAGACAGAATGAAAAAGTGACAAAAAGGGACAAAATCACAGAGTTAAAATGGATGAGCAATTGACACAAAACTCAAGAGGAGCTGTGGACTCCCTCAAAGGCAGGGAAGCCCTGAAGAGAGACTTTGACAAATTAAAGGACAGGGCAATCACCACCCACCTGAAGTTCAATAAGGAGAAGTGCTGGATTCTGCACCTGGGATGGGGCAACCCCAGATGTATGTCTAGACTGGGGAATGAGATGCTGGAAAGCAGTGCCATGGAAAGGGACTTGGGGGTCCTGGTTGATGACAAGTTGAATATGAGTCAGCAGTGCCCTGGCAGCCAGGAGGACCAGCCATGTCCTGGAGGGCATCAGGCACAGCATCACCAACCAGGTGAGGAAGAGGATTGTCCTACTCTGCTCTGCACTGGGGCAGCCTCACCTTGAATATTAGTGACTACAACCTAAGAAGGATATTAAACTCTTAGAGACCATCCAAAGTTGGGCAACAAAGATTGTGATGTGCCATGAAGGGAAGCTGTATAAGGATTGGCTGAGGTCACTCAGTCTGTTCAGCCTGGAAAAGAGGAGACTGAGGGGAGACCTCATTGTAGTCTACAATTTCCTCCTGAGGGGAGACCTCATTGTAGTCTACAACTTCTGAGGGGGAAAGAGAGGGCAGGTAATGTTCTGTGTGGTGACCACTGACACAACTCAAGGGAATGGCCTGAAGTTGTGTCAGAGGAGGTTTAGGTTGGATATGAGAAAAAGGTTCTTCATCCAGATGATAACCGGTCACTGGAACAGGCTCCCCTGGGAAGTGGGCACAGCACCAAGACTGACAGAGTTCATTTGGACAATAGTCTCAGGCACATGGTGTGACTCTTGGGCATGATCCTGTGCAAGTCTAAAAGTTGGACACAATGATACATGTGATTCTCTTCCAATTGAGGCTATTCTATGAACCTGTGGTTCTGTCCTTAGTGCCACTCAGCTTGTTTCAGAACCAAAATATCATTGTATGTTTGGGTTTATTTTTTCATCTAAATTATTTCTAATTTAGCACAAAAAGGTAGAGAAGTAACTTTATCAAATTTTGTGTTGAATGTATATTGTCATGAAGTATCCATATTACTATTTTGTAGTGCTAAAGTATTTGTTAGATAACTCATCTCTCAGCTGTGCTGGTATCTGCTTCTGCTTTGTTAAGCTGGGTATTGACATAAAAAAAAAGTAAAATCTGATGTGTAAAATGTAACTTGGCGGTTTTTTTGCAAAGAAGTGAGTAAAGAGTAAAATTTTTTCAAGCTTTACTAGATGGAAAAAAGATCAGGCCAACACAGGTCACACAACACTAAGATCTGTTCCAGATCAGTAAATCTTTTTTAATTCAATTTAGTCTCATGTTAGAAATAATCAGCACATTTTACATTATGTATTTCTAATTTCAATGCTCATGCCATATAATTATTCTCTATAATCAAACCTAACTCGTGGATTTCTACACTGAGTTATTGAATTAATATTCTGGCATTAAAGCTGGTACTTAACTATTTATTTGAGAAATGTGCAGACCCATAATTTCAGAAATTTGATAACTCTGTAATTACAATATGTGCATGTCATTAGCCTATATAAACAATGACAGCAAAAGAAATAATGCACATCAAGCAACAAAAGGGAATCCTGAAAGAGAATGGCATGTTCTGACAAGTTACAGTTTACAGTTTTGACCAGAATGTCATTCTAATCTACTTTCAGTTTGATTAAAAATAAGATTATAAGTCTATGCTCACAGAATCTGTACTTTCCAGACAGCAACATTCTGTGCCATTTGATGTCTTTTTTATATTATTTTATTTTATTCTTTTATTATTTTTTCAAAATCAAGCAATACCTAGAAAGTCTTTACTTACTTAAATGTGAGGTCCTGGGGTGGTTGATGTGAATTTGATGGGATTCCACATGTTCACTTGTATTATTTTTAACTGCCATGGCAGAAAAATATCTTAACTTCATCTATAATGCCATTTTGAAACTGCAATAGAATAAGTTTATTCTGTTTAAAGAAGTACAAGATTGGTTCTGAAGTACATATGGCAAAACATTTCTTAACTATGCAATTTCTAAAATATAGAAAATAATGACATCATATATATTACAGTATTCCAAAAAGACAGAGAATTAAATTCTTATGCTAAATAAAGCACTCATAATCTTTCCATTCAAATGCTGAGATGAGGAGAAAATTTTTTTTGTCATAATTTATTTTGTTAAATGATAACAATAAAATCATTATATAAATCTTGTCAGATTTTCTAAATGGCTTCAGAATTCTTAGCCTGTACACAAATGTCTTCTGGATTTGGAGACATTTTAAGGAGATGTAAAAAAGCTGAGAGATGAGGTGAAGAGAAAGTTTTAACAAATTCAGCGGACATGGTAATTTGCTAAAGAATATCTGTTGGTGCCTTTAGAATTCATATGGGAAAAAAAAGAAGAAAAAAACCCCAATTGGAAGCAAACTATTAAAACTCAAAAAAAAAAAAAACCCACCTGTTTTTTATTATGGTAATATTTTATAGATCAGCATGGAAGTTGACACATTCTTTTTCTCTAAGAGACATTTTCTACAGAAAATATCTTTATTTTTTTCCAGCTGAAATTCATATTACAACAAGATTGCTAAACAACAGTCAGATATGTCTGCTCTTTTTAATCTATAAATTATTTTTATTTGGGATGGGGGGGACGCGCAAACTTAATTTACAAAAATTGGTTGTATTCTTTCTTTCAAAGGCCAGAAAAATCAGTTTTATTAATCATTAGAGTAAGAGGTATTTTACATTGGTCAAAGATCTATATTCTTCTATTTTTCCCAATAGATAGTTCCATAATTTATACTTCTACTGGAAATCTTAATACAATGTGACTGTACACATACGAGGTAGCTACTTTTTCTCAGTATCTTGAATACAATGATATTGCAGAGTGACTTCTATTCTGTAGATAACCTATGCCTTGCTAAGACACAGTGGGATACTTAAGCTTCGTTTCCCAAAATGGCAAGGAGATAAAGAGGTGTGGGTGAATGGGTCTGGGGGGCAAAATAACTATGTTCTGTTGGGAGACAGAGGGCATCAGGTGCTGCAATGCTTCAGCATCTGAACATTTCTGTGGGAAATCTTTACCCTGATTTCACTGTGACTTTTAATTTGCAACAGTGTAAAATGAGTATGTAAGAGCCATAGAATATTAACGTTCTGAAGGAACATTTATTCTTTACCTTTTCCCCATGGATAATATGAATTACAGTACTATATGTGAAAAGTATATTTCTGTCCATTGTAGACTGGAATCTGTGCTCTGTAAAACTGGTTTTATATTATATAATTGCACTGTATTAACAGTCCTGCCACAAAGTAGGAAGCAGCCATCCATGTGCTGAGGTACCTTGCTAGGGTAAAACAGATCTTCAGCAGTGTCTCCTCTTGCACAGTTACAGTAGTGTTTAATATTAGCTCTTTTTAGGAAGCAGTGTGAGCTACTGCCAAACTATTAATTATTTTTCAGTGGAATAAGCATTAAAAGACTGTCCTTTCTACAGACAATGTAAACATATTACTGTACCTAGCTAACTTAAAAAAAAATAAATTCTAATTTGTTTTATTAGTACATAGCACCACAATCATGCTGGAAGATACCACATGGGCTGATTCAGGCAAAAGGTAGAACAGGTAAGGTCTGTTGCAGCAACCTGCTCTATAAATCTAATAGTGGACCACTGGGGAAATTTTAAATTGCTATTGTAAAGAATACACAGAATGAGGTCACAGGAAAATCTTGATTCAAGTTTATATTAATATTCCAATTAGATGATATCTGTGGCATACATGAAAAGTTTGTAAAAAATTATTCTGAGAGTATTATAAGGAGAGACTTGTCTTTGTGGTAGGCAAAGTATAATAAAAATTTAGTTGAACTAGTGATCCTGGAGTCTGTTTGAATATTGAGTAATTTTTTTACATCTATGGTATTATTTTTTCATATAATCAATCCTTTATCTTACCAAATAACAATCACTGGATTTCCCCCCAACTTTCTCACCCACACATGTCCTTCTTCCTGCCTTTTATAGACCACAACCAGAGCTCTTCAAGGTTGTGCTGAACTTACCTAGTGTCAGGAAGAGCTGAAGGTATGTTCAGGAGGGCATATTTCTTAGGAAAGGTAACAGTCACTGGATTACTCTTTTGTTAAACTTAGATCAATTTGTCTGGTTTTGCAATAAGGAACTCTACATGTTTTTCTGCGTGAGTTATGCTGTTTTAAAATGGCTTTATTTCTTCCTGAAAAGAATGGTACAAGTGGGGAAAATGTATCTGCTTTGTTTTCTCTATGATTCAGTAGTGTCAAGCCTGCCAGACAGTCTCTGCTGCCTTTTGTGTGTGTATATATCTGTATATCCTGTTCCTTTTTTCTAGAAAGGACTTCACAGAGCAGTAATGGTTTTATTATCCTAGACCATGGATAAGAAAGAGCTGAAGCTGCCGTGGATAGGCAACATGGTAATTCAGCAATTTCTTTTATTCAGTAATGATTCCATGTGTTTTCCAAGTTTATATAAACGTGATTGATGACCAAATGCATCCCACATAATAACTTAGGCATGATATTGACTATTTTTAAAGAAAACAATTATGAGTTAGCTCACTGCTATTTTTTTAAGCTGGAAGCAACCAACTTTATTTTTTTTAACTACGATGCAAGCATTAGTACTGTAAGTTAAACATGGCCTAGCTCTTTCCAAAGACTTTTTTAATAACAGGCTCTCATACTTGTATAATATTGGACAACAAATTATTTAATTCATACTTAGCAACCTTAAAATTTCATATTTTACAGTAAAAATTAAAAAAAAAAAAAAACAAACACAAAACATAAGGCTGAAAAAAGTCCCTAAATAATTGCACTGTATTAACAGTCCTGCCACACAGCAGAAGCTAAACATCCAGGTGCTGAAGTACCTTGCTAGAATAAAACAATTTATAGATGAAAAAAAACCAAAAACCAACCAAATTCTTTGAAAGGAATTGATGGAAAGAGAAATACTAAGGTTTTATTACATTACATCAAAATAAGACTGTGAATCTGATATCATTTTGGCAAGAGATATTTTACCTCTATAAATCAAAATAGTACAGTGTAAGATGTATAGTAAATTGTAAGAGTACTATCTGGAAAACTGCTAAACTTGGGACCATTATGTTGAGCTATTTAATTGAGATGCCATTGTATGAGAGCAGAAACAAAACTGGGCAAGTACAGTCATGAAGTTCAGGTGAAGACTGAAATTTGTGCATCAGACTATTTGTTAAGACTCAAATTACAAGTGAATTCCAAAGAGTAGCTGCTTAAATTTTTACTGAATTTCAACACTTTCTATAAATTATGTGAACACTACAGTTACAACTGAAATTCATAACAACACCCTGGATAATACCTGTGTTTGTGATCTGAGTTAGCTCAGTTTTGAACTGTCACCTGATTTTCAATAAGGAACAACAAAGAACTTTGTATCATCATACAGAAAAAGGGTTGTATATATGTTAGATATTTAGAAGTGATACATACAATAGATAAACTTTGACCACATACCAGGCAGGTCCACAGTCCCATAAAGGATTTCAACAGGAAGTTAGTGATTAATGATCTTGGGTAATTTAGAGTAAAGTTCATTACAAACTCAATAAACCTTAAAGGAGGGGCATCTTATCTAAGACTGATAAAATGGAGAAGGAATATTGGTAGGCCATTTGCAGGAAGCTTGAAGAACAGATCAAGAATGAGTTAAAGTCGGAAAACTCTTTGGCAATATTTGGACTGTGTTTCTGTAATAGATTAAATACCTTTAAATAGCAGGAAATGCATATAGTCTTTGGAATATACATATTGCACATATTGAAATATTAGTGTTGATACTTAAAGTTTTCTTAGAAATGTGATTAATTTGTTGCATGTATAAGAGAACTAGATACACAACAGAAAAAGACTAAATCTATCATAAAGCCTAAACCAGTAGCTAGTGCAAACCCCTTTTTACTTTAAGCAGCAATATTCCTTGCATTAGTATGAAAGATCTTCCTATAAGTCACTTCTCAAAATTCACTGCATGAAATGAAGTAAAATCTAGAGCTGGAACACTAAATATCTCAACTGTAGGACTTGTCCTCTGATCACTAAGCTATTAATTTTTCTGAGATCTTACAACATTAGCTTCTCTAAAGAAAATATACCCTAACTGAGTAAATCAAACTGATTAAATCTATTCTGACCAAAGTCAGGTTTTGTTTTTCGAAACAGTTGCTATATCTAAACAACTATCCTTTTTTTTTTTTTTTTTTTTTAAACTCCAATAAAGGTAATGTTTGCGATGTGAAATAGAGATGAAGAGGATTTTATACCACTACACAGTAGAATTTTTTTTTTACACACACAGACTTTCAAAATGAGGAAAATCATCATGTTTCCCTACATCATCCACCTTCCACTTGTGTCATCTCCAGTTTAGTAAAAGTGTTCTCTGAGCCAACAGCTACTGCTTGGTTAAAGTAAATATGGGGCTAAATTAAATCCTTATAAGTACTCTGGCTGTTAAACTTTATCCACATCATGTATGGTATGTTATTCAAATAAGAGTTTTGTATGCAATACAATCAAATGCTCCCCCATGTTAGCCACAAATGGATCAGATGTTATCCACAAATCTCTACTGGATCAGGGTGTTCTGACAGTCAAGTGGGAGAATACAACTGAGAAATGACTGACAAATAACCTATCAGCTACTGTCACTTAAATAACATGAAGCAGTCTTCATGTGAAGTGAAGAAGTACAAGTTAGGGTTTGGTATACACAGAAAGAATCTCTTTTTCCTTCTTACTCTTCCACATGATTTTATATAAAAGCTCCTGTTTCGTTTCAAGTTTTCTCCGTCAATACATTGATTGATAATTTCAGTAATACAGCTTTTCTTATACAGATGCAATCCATATAGGGTCTTACAAGCTACACTTAACATAGTTTTAAGAGAAAGAATAGCCTTCCACAGTGCAGTGGAGCGGAACTGAATAGAGTCAGGACCTGAACTGAAAGCATCTGCAGACTGACTGTATAACATCTGTACTTCAGCATGCATTCTTCAGTTCCATAACTGCTGCTCTGTGCATATCTGGGTCTTGCTGTGTGATGGAAACCTCCTGCATCTAAGAGCAGTCTTAAAAGAGAAATCTGTACAGTTGGAGTACCCCTCTGTTCTCATCTTACTGATTTATGCTAAATGCCAATCTTTTCCTGCTACAAGAAAAGGATAGATGAAGGAGCACTTGCTTCCCTATTAGGTAACTGTTCTGGCTAATGGAGCAGCATATTTGACCATTTTATAATTTCTAAAACTCTTTAGAGCCTATTTGTGGGAAATACTTTTCACATTCTGCACAATAAAATTCACTTCTAACTGAGTTGTAGTCATGTTGTTCTGCCTTAAGACAGGACAGATTTTTCACTCTTTCCTAAAATCTAATCATTGCTACTGTGGTATTAGAATGCCCTGCAGCTGACCACAGGTCCCTCACAGCCTCTGAAGAACCAAAACTGTTGTAATGAGAACCTTTGCTATCTCTAACAGCAGAATAAAAGAAAAGATTGATGCCCCAAGTTTAACAGCTGAGCCACAGACATTGCAAAGAAATGAATTAATAGAATAATGTTTTTGAATTATCAAAGGAAATAATACCTTTGTCAGCACTTTGAAAACAACCTCCTAATTCCTTTTGTCTGTTTTGAAAAGTATACTGACTGAATCAGTTATCTGAGGACATGCCCAGATATACCATTTTGCAAAATGCTGTTTTTTTAGCTTGTCAGTAAGGCAGAAGTTCAATATGCAAATTTTCAGTGAAAACTGGGCATAATGGGCATACAAAACTACACACGTGTGCTTCTTGTACTGTTCAAAGTGAAAGAATTTTTCACTGTAGACAAGCCACCAATGTGAAAATGAAGACTTGCCTGTCCTTTCATACATTTTAAAAAAAATTATTTCCTGTTCCTTTTCTTAGATTTTTTTCCAAACCTTAAACGGAAAAGTAAAGTTTAGGGCTAAGGACAAAAACAGAGTTATAGTAAAAGTGGAAATGTGCATTTTATTTATTTTTTTTTTAAAGATTGGCTCAGAGAGCTGAGTTGTGTATCATGTATGTAGCAACAAAAATATTAACACAGTGAATAAAGATCATATATAAATGAAAACACTAAATACTCTGAGTGTACGTATTACAGAAGAGCAAATTCTCCTATAAATCACACTTATAAAGAGGATATTGTCTATAATAATAGTTTTTGTAATACTGGTAAGCCCTGATTAGAAATCATCTGAATGAAATGGAAGGCCTCTTCCAGTGAGCACCCACAAAGTTCTTAAGCTTGTTCTGAATATTGTCTATAGTAAACTATGTGCTTTTTGCTATTTTGAAACAAATATGAGAGTTCAAGGACCAGTGTACATTATTGATGTTACCTATTAGACCACAAAACGCTCCATCAAGCACTAAAGGAAAACAGAATAAAACAAATGCTAATTTAATCATCAACCACATTTTTCAACCCTTTCTCCTTCTTGTAATCCAACTCCTGCTGCACTTAGCCTGCAGTAAACTCTATTTTCTTGCATTTTCTAGTTCTTCTATCTGCGGAATTACTTCTTTTTCTCAAATATTCTTTCAGCTGTTTCCTTATTCTGTTTACCATATTCAAATAATGGTTATTTCTGAAAAGCAGAAAATATCACTAAAAAAGTAGAGATGCTTTTGCTTTACTTTGATAACATTCCTTATATTATTGTTACAAGAATCTTAAAGCAATGAGTATAGATACTGCTCAAGTGAAAATTAAGTCACATCTTAACACCTGATCTCACTTTTTAATTTTTTTTTTTTTTAATTACTTCTGCTTTTAAGGAAAAAAAAAATCCCACTTCTTATTTGCCAGAATGAAAAAGTGATAAATAAACCCGAATTTCTCATGTGATGAATATTCAAAGCAGACAGCTTTCTACTAAGGAATCCTAAGAAAAATATGGAACAAATCATACAGTCTTGCCATTTTTTAATAACTTTGACAATGTTGACAGATAAAAACTTGTCTAATCCCTTGTTTATCCAAAGATAACTAAATACAGTCTTCTGAAGATGATTTAAAACTTGCCATTTCTGATTATGCAACGAAAAGGATTTATCTATGATGAAAAAGACTTTACAAGAGCAAAAGTTATGATAAAGATTTCAACAGGTTAAAGGAAAAGGAAATTTAGCTATTGAATCTGAAAAGTTATACTAAGTGCAAGGTAATTATATGAATTTTATCAAAGTGTATGATCACATTCTTAAATTCTTTCTGAATGTTTAGAAAAGTTCTGCCTTTTTCCTTTTTTTTGTCCATGAAATTGAACAGAAATGTAATGGTATAAGTTGTTTTTAGAGTGAGGGAAAATGGAAGGATCTGCATTTCAATAATTCCTGTTAAAAAGAGAAAGTTCACAATACAAAAAGAAAAATACTTTTAGAATTCATACATTCTTCAGTTCTTTAGTTGGTTTCATCAATATCTTATTTGGAGAACTGAGGTATGAAATTGTTCTCCACTATTGTTTTTCAACTTCCCTAAAAATGTGATAAAACTAAGTTTTAAGGAGAGAACCTACTATTTGCTTGGGTTTTGTCTGAATTTTGTAAAATATATATATATTAGCTATAAAATGATCTTTAAAGAGAATGTCTGGAAACATCATACTTAAGCATTCAAACTACTGGCACCTCAACCTAAGTCTTCCACTACCTGAGTTAAAGTTTTGTACTGTAGTTTCACTTGCTTGATCTATATTGAAGTAGTTATTCAACACTTTCTCCATGGTGAATATTCCCTAAGGAATAACAACTAATTTTTACACACAAAAAATATATTTATAAGGACGAATCTTTTTTCCTTCAGAATGCTTGTATGCTCTGTCGTTTGGAAAGTGATGTAGTTAATCCATATGAGTTGTGTATTTTTGAAATCACACATTCAGAAAACCAAAACTGAGATAAATGCATATTTTCTGAGGATTGAGTAAACCCACTTATTCTTGGAAAAAATTATTTTACTACTGAGGGTATATATCTTTCTTTTACGTTGTTGCCCCTACAAGGACTGATATGTTGTAAAATATTTTAGCCCAAATAATTTGCAGAAGTATTTGAACAAAATTGAATTTACCTTCTGCAGAGTTCCATCTACTCAAATCAATGTAAAATATAGCTAGTTTCTGGATTTCATTTGTGTCTAATCCACACAGATATTGTATCCGTCCATGCATTTCTTAGTGGAGCAGTGAATTATTAACATTCATTTAATATAATTTTCCTAGAGTAATCTAGAAGCAGTTTGCAGACAAAAATTATTCTACTTAAGGGGAATTCATTTGTGGTCATATCAGTCCCAGATGTTGGAAGAACGTAAGAGCTATGTGAAGTTGCAATAAAGTTAACTTTCTGGCTATGACCCAATGGCAAGAGCTGACGCGAAAAACCACCCACTTTGGTACCATTTTACTCTCTTCACCTGTACCCACACTCCTTGGTAACATCAGAAGTACAATTTCACTGATTCCCTTTATTGCTAGTGTCTGTAGAAGAGAATGTTAGGTATCTCACCTACAAAATCCAGCCTTGGAGGACTAGACTCTTAGTGAAACTTAGGAGCTCTATCAATTGCATTTTGTAGTGATTAATTAGTTAAATAAATTGTGTACATTGTTTTTACTTTAGAAGTGTTGAAAGTCAGAAATGAAGAATTTCTCCCAGTTGTTACTCATCAGATTTCTACAATGCCACTTATCCACTGTTAATTGACTCTTAAGAGCTACAGTGCACTATACTAAAAGAGGTTTGAATTGTGTAAAACTATGCATTTAATTGGGAAAGAGAAAAATGACATCTTTCTTATTTTTTAAAGTAGTTTCACTTTTGCATTTTTTATTCCCTATGGGCTTTCTTTCACCATTTATCCTCACCAATGAACACATGATGGTTTGTGTATGAAATACAGGGCATGGTATCGAGTCTCACAGAAGTGTAGCTGGAATTTTCTGAAGTTCTGCATTGTCTTGCACATTAGAGAAGAAGAACAAATATAAGGAAAATTTAATTTCTAGACTACTACTCATAAAAACAGGAATTTAAATTCATAAATTAAAATATGGGTGTAACTCCTGTTCTCTGCATGCATATAACTCTTGTCCCCTACACTCAGCAAAAATTAATTTAGTCTGGAACACATGCAGAAAAGGATTGACTGAAGTAGAAGGAGGGACTGAGAAAATTTCTAACATTTAACTTAGTGATATTAAAATTGAAGTGACAACTAAAATAATTGCTTGTCAGTAAACTCAATGAGAAAGAAAGCACTAGGGAGGGACCTAAGGAATATTGCTGGCATGATAATTAATTAGTATAGATGACCGTAAAGAAATTAAGGATGCAAATAGAAAACTTAAATGTTTTCATAGAGTGAATACAATGTTCCTACATAGTGTTGGATGTAATCATTTAATGAATACTTACCCCAAATATTAGGCAATTTCATTTAGTCATCCAGGTGACTTTTTTAGTTCTATGATCCCACTTCCTACTCAAAAAAATTTATGCACTGAAAGCTGATTTTCTTGGCATTAGCCTTCCAGTTGCATGCAAGCAGAATGCTGTTTTGTATTAAACAACATGTTAGGACTCTTGAATATGAGGATGTTATCTCCTCAAGAGTCTAGAAAATATGATCAATTATAATACAGATGGAAAATAAATACAGTCTCTGACAGGATCATTGTCATTAATATATTTTGATAATATGACATACGGACCAGTTATTTTTTCTGATCCTAGGACTTGAACTGTGACATTTCTACATTTAATCCAAAGAATTTACAATCCACTTTGCCAGAGAAACCTCACTGATTTATAATCTTATATACAAACCAAACCCATTCTTTCTTTAAATTACTTTTCCTTCACTTCTGTTAATTTCAAATTAAATATTCTGATTTGCAAATCACTGCATTCATCAAATTTTATGTCAGTCTGACATAGTCATGCCTTTGATACAGAAAAAGTGTACTGTCAATTTGGAAATGATTTTGCAGGTCTAAAAAATACATTCCTCTGCATCAACAAGAAAATGTATAAGGTTAAATTAATCAACCCTACAGACTTTTACATCTACTTGAATCGAGGGTAATGATATGTTTTCCCCTAGAGTTTTCTACTAAGGACACATTTTAAGCTTTGAAAATGAGGAAAAGAAGTTTATAGTTTGTGGAAATCCCTAACTTGATTGATTGATTGATTCCATAATTGTCCCACTTTCTTAACAGTGACTAAAAACATCTGGTTTGTCTAATTCAGTCTTTTTTTTTTTTTTTTTTTCCCCCCCGATATTTCAGTCCAGTGAGGAACAGAGGTGCCTTTCAGTTTCCTTATCTCTAACCTGCCGGTGTACAGTGAAATCTCCAGAAGATGCCTTTTGTTCTACCTTGCTTTGAAAACAGAGTACCATGCGGTGCCATCTGTTATAAAACAATAGTATCGTTTTTCAATTGAACTCTGTGAAATGAAAAGCTTACCAGCATGCTGCTTCTAGCATTAGTCTCCACTTACGGACTGTATAGATGTGGCTAATAAGCCTTTTTCATGTATGCTGCAAATCAGGTATGTTCTTCAGTTTCTACTATTATCTTTGTAAAAATCATCCATTTTATGAGCTCATGAGCACCATGCACATATCTTAGCTTTGGAATCTCTTAGCTATCTCACATTCTCATTCAGCTGGGATGTGGGATACAACAGCTAATTGTGTCCCTATTTCTCTGCTTCTGGCCAAGACTAAGTTGCTTATCAGAGTTTTGTTTTCTTGTCTTTCAGTTCACAGTTTTTGCTAGGATAATGTCACTCTTTATTTTTTCTTTTACAAGAATAAACAAGACAGCAAAATTTCTTTTGGATGTTTGCATAAAGGATTGTCTTTACTGTAAAAATACAGAATTGTTATTTCCTTTTATATGCTTCTTTCATTGATACGTATGTACAATTCTCACTTAAGTATATTATAAAGTTATGTTGGAAATACTTGCTTTTTTGCTTTCATTAGAATGCCACTGATCAGTTCCATTTAGTTTAAGAAAGGCGGCTTGATGATTTTTCAAAAAAGAGGTTAGTTTAGAAAATACCTTCAAAGAAGATTCTTCTTGTTGCTAGCTGCATGAATTAGATAAGAAATTAGATCTGGATGTGTTCATAATCAGGATTTTTCAGTTTAAATGGTGTTCTTTTCTTATGTGTATTTGGACTCCTGCAAGACCAATAAACTGTTTTTTACTTTATAAGCATATCAAAACCCTGAAAAAAACAGATTATATCAACACAGGAGAATGAAGAGGGTCAAAATAATCATCTCATCTACACCTAAATTTACTGGCCTGTTACACTGAAGTTGAAGTCAGAGTAGAAATTGTGTGTTATGAAAATTATTTAGATTACTAAATCTGTACTAAGATTCTGTTATTTTGAAGCGTTATTCTGGCAGCTTCAGTGTTCCTTTGCAAATGTGGACATGCACAGAGATTATGTGCATGAGCATTCTGCTCTTAACTGTGGAAACTGCAAAATCAACCCTTCAGTAACCTGCCACTGAGGCAAACAAGTTGATATGCAAGTATCTCAATTTATGGGTTTTCTAGAAAACCAATTTCATGCATGATGGAGTTCTAATCCCAAGACCGAGTTTTGATCCCTTTGCATCACTTTGTCAGGAATATTCTAACTTCTGATTTCTTTTGCAAATCGTGATATTACCTGACTAATTGGCAAAAGTTTGGAAAAAATATAGTAAAATTATCAATACTTTTGTTTAGCTCTTGTTCAAGGTATTCTTTCAAAAGGCTTTATTTGAAAATTAAATCCTATGTTGTATATTATAGTTAGAGTTTGGAAAGTATTTCTTTTTTTTTTTTTTTTTTTTCTTTCAAGAGGCATCTCTGAAATTAAAACTGACAATAGTGAGAAAATACCAAACAACACTCTTACAATCATTTAATAAAGTACAACAGCAAGTTCCTGGCACAATGGGTATTAGAGCTGAATTGTTTCCATTTTCTACAGAATTCCATTTGGGTGTCTTTTCAAGTTGGTCTCATTGAAGAAGGATGACCTAGATGGAGGTGACTTACTGCATAATAGAGAGAACACTGCAGAAAGGAATTGCTTTGAGAATTTGTATGCACTGCTAGGCTTTTAATCAACTGTATCTGAGCAATGTTTGAGTGAAACAAAACATACAAGTAATGTTCTTGTGGTGTGCACCTTTATTGTCCAGGGTAAAAAGAATCAGATTTTCCTGCAGAGCAAAAACTAACTTGGTAATTAAACTGTGAAATACTGTATTTTCAGAAGTTTAGTTTCCTTGTAACTCTAAATAGAGAAAATTCATATTTTAAGCCATAAAAAATCCCAAACATTAAAATAAAGATTTAATACCGCTAATGTTCTTGCAAGGTAATAAATGTTTAAAGCAAAGATCTCTGTCTCAATTATTTCCCTAGATTTCATGGGGATATTATCACATATCTTGGGAAATCAGCTGCTGTTTGCTCACTTCCACATTAGCAGATATTTTCTTTTTCACACCCTCTCATTAAAAAAGGACATTAACATTTTAATGAAGTGGAATCCTGGCATAGACAGAGCCTTTCATCAATATTTTGTGTGTGAGTAGCTGGGAAGGAGTTGAGAGCTGGGAGAATGTTTCAACAGTTACTTCCTGGTGTTCTTTTAATGGATAAATCTTGTAGGAAGAGTATGAGGCAACAAAAGTGGAAGAGGAAGAACCTAAGTTAGAAATACTAAGCATTTTGCTTGAAACTAGTTGAAAACCTATGTAAAATATTTGTTGGGATAGATTCCTCATGATTTTCTTCTGGTTCTATTTGTGAGGTTGAAATAATGTAAATATTATCAGCTTAGTTTAGGTTTCATGCTAAGTAGTTAGAAACATCAAGAAACATTTCTATCTAGTTAAAAGAATAGAAAATCAGCAAGATAGCAGAAATTATTGATTTCTTTCACTCTCAGCAAATGTTTTTCCCTCAGCAAGATGTGCCGCTGAGGAATTTTTTGCAGGTATTTTTTGGCTGATAATTTTTGCAGTGTAAAAACATATTCCTCTGCCTCCACAGGTCTAAAGGTAAGCCTTTCTTTAAAACAGTCAGTCACTGAGATAGAGAGCAGAACTTGGCATTAAATAATGTGATTTTAATATTCTAAATGACAAATTTCTTTGCCTGCACAAGGTCTCTAATATTGCTTTTTGGCTTGAGTCAGTACATGAGAAACTATACCCAGGAAAAGGAATGTGTATTATGTTTGGAAGTGTGATAGAGAAAGTCAGCATAAGTACTTCTTCAGTATGGGGTTTTTACATCAAAAATATTTCACTGAGCCGTGCTAGTTTACCTTCAATCAGTGTGATATCAACTACAGAATCATAGAATGCCTGGGGTTGGGAGGGACCTCTGGGGATCATATAGCCCAAACTCCCTGTTAGAGCAGGTTCACCTACAGTAGGGTGTACAAGGTTGCATACAGGTGGGTTTTGAACATCGCCAAAAAAAAAATTGACAACCTCTCTGGGAGCCTGTGAATCCTTTTGGGACTGTGAAAATACAAAAATTTCTGACCAAATGATAGAAGAAAAAGAAAATACCTGTGAAGTTCGGACAAAACACCTCAGATGTAAGTTTCAAATTTTAAAATTAGTTGAGCTCCTACTGGGACCTTTATGGACAAGTCAGTAGGCCCTCAAGGGATTTTGGCATCTGTAGTGGACACAGCTACTGGGCTGTTGAAATATTCTTCACTTAGTGAGTAGCCTTACACATCTTTGTGAGTACTCATACATATTTGTGTGTGCATTGTCAGGAAGTTTGTTTCAGTCATTTTCAAGTTAGAGATTTGGGTTGCTGAGATAATTTCATGCAATTTCCCTGATATCCCTGTTAGAAATTGTATCAGGAATTAACTTTGTCATACTAGCTTTGCCACGGAGACTTGAAAAATAATGAAACTAGAAGAAAATATACATATTAAAGATATTTACAATTGTAGTTCCGATGTTGCTTTATACAGTCAGCATATGTGGTCTGTACCCTGTTGTATCAGACTTTTCTCAGCTCCTCCAGATGGGCTTTAACTCCTGCCAAGCATAATGCTGAGCATAAAAATGCTTCATTTTTTTTATCTGATTTTAGAAATCCACCTGATTTATGTTAATCCTCAACAATTACAAAGACAGAAATGCAGTTTAATTGACTGCCACTGAAGACATTTAACCAAATGTCCACAAAAAGTAGCTGGGAATTGAAATAGGAGATGTAACACTACATTGTGCAATTCAGCTGAATCAGGAATTTTAAGATGATTTACAGCTCCAGGGTTCTTATTCAGTCTCATCATTATCATATTTGAATGGTCGTTGGAAGTAATGGGAATGGAAATATAGTAATTAATTGTTCTTGTGCAGTAAAATGTGTATTAAGAAGTCACTGCATTTCTTTACTCATACAAGTACTCTTTGAAATGGTCCTTTAAATCATTTTCCATTTCCCAAGTTACATTAACTTTATAGCTTTTTTTTTTTTTTTTTAGTACACTAGCAGTACACTATTTGGTGTATTACCAGAGTGTAGATATGATCCTATTGTTTTATATACATTTTCCTGGCTAAGAAATGCACTTATTCTAAATGATCTGCTAGAGCCCTGTACGGTTTTATTTCTTCTGCTCTCAGAAATACTGTCAGTTTGGTCTCAAAACAAGGAACAGTCATAATAGTCTGTGATTTATATCTCTGTGCTGCAGTATGAGTAGGGTAGCACTGAGTTATCCTAGTTTAACTTCAGTTAGGACAGTATCCTTTAGGAATGAAAATTTATGAAAGCATAAAATTCTTGACCATTAAAACTGAAACATTTTTTTCAGCATGATATCAAATGACCCGCTAGGATCCTTTCTGTTTCGGTCTCTCCACCCACAAATAAGTGTTTAAAAAAAAAAAAAAAAAAAAAAAAGAAAAAAAAAAGAAAAAAAAAAGCATAATTAGAAACTATTATCATGAAATGAAATTATCTTTGTTTCTACGTTTAATTGAGTCAAATGTATATGTTGTATCATTCATTTGAAGAGAAATTGTCAGGTGCTTTAGATGGATAGCCACTTAGAAAAACAATAAGTGAAAACATTAAATCATTTCATTAACTACTAGTTTTGGACAAATTGTTTCCTCAATGATTGCATATGCTAAACAAACTGAAAAATCATAAATAGACATAAATAAAATATTTCATTATTTGTTTTTAATTCCAAGAAAAGTTTCCAGGAAAAAAAAGTTTTTTTAATACAGCTATATATATGAGGTTAAGTTGTGCAAGCATCTGAGAAGATTTCAATGAAATAAAAGTGTTGGCTGGTCTCAGATGGGAACACATAAAAATTGACATATAAAGTTTGAACGAGCCAATATATTCTCTAAATCTGTATGGAACAGGAATCTCAGAAGCAAAATGGCAAAAGTGTTGTTGATGTCATATGTGGAAAAAATTTGATGAATGTTTCAGCTGGTGAGTAAGAAAGTTTGCTGATAAATAAGCAAAGAGGGAGTTAGGGGAAGATATAGTAGTTATGCTTTTGTTGTAAAGGGTAAGTGAAATATTCATAGCAAAGGTAGAACATGGACAGAAACACATCAGAGAAGATACACTGTGAGGTTTTCCAGGTACCATGAAAAAGGATCAAAGTCAGTATTATGTAGGAATGGCTATCAACAGGTGATGGCTATGGCAGGGGACCTTGATGTATGCTACAGCACTTATTTTGCTATAGGAGGAAGAAAGTAAATGGACTTTTTTTTCCTTTTTTTTTTTTTTTTTTTTTTTTTTTTTAATGTGAACAAGGGAAAAGGGAAAAAACTTCCAAGACACTATATTAAAGAAAACATAGGGTGTCCCACTTGCTTTTTTTTTTTTTAATAATACTCATTATGACTCCCCTATTTTCTGTCATTTGCATGAAATTGCAATGTTATTATGGAGACCATATTTAAAGCATATTTGAAAAACAAAAAAGTAAATTGATTTTGAATATTATAGATTTTCAGGAAAAGAAAAAAGTATATAATGGGGGTTTTTGTCATGGGAATCTAGGTGTTAAGTCAGATCTATTTAAAGAACGGAAGACTCATGATTAAAGGAAAAGAAGGACAAGTGATGACACTAGGCAAAATTTGATGAGGTCCAAATAAGGCAGACTAAAGTTTCTTTATCACTATGCTAATAAAAGTGATTATAGCAACTATAGATTTGGAAAAAAATTCTTACAAGAGGCTTAACACACACAAAAATATGATAAAGGAAACAGAAATTAAATTAATGATTCACTGTTATTTTATAGAAGTAGAAATTATGATATATTTTTCAAGGCTTTATATGGGTTCAAATACTCTATCATGATGAAAACTAGTGTCAACAGATATGCTCAGATTACACAGGTACTATCATTAATTATCTAGTAGTAATTTAGGAGAAATTCAGTGTGATATAACAACTAAAAACATTAAATAATTCAATCTCATTTTTCAGTACCTCATGCAAAGAATTTAGAAGGAAAAAAATCCTGTTGGAAAAGTAAATTGTCAAATTAATATATAACTTTTGTTGTTGTTGCTGATTTCAATTTTTCAAACCAAAGCCTTGTTTTATACTCTTTATAGTTTTAAAACTGATTTAAGTAACTTTGCTCACATGAAGTTGTCTATTTCCTATGACTCAAGTGAAGAAATGAACTTAAATATTCCTGTTGTGAAAATCAGAACAATTTTCCAGGAGACAGTCAGGCCAAGAAAGACACTAAATTCAGATTTCTCATGGAAAGGACTTTCATTCCTAAGCAATTAAAAGGTACACACAGTGCCCCGGTTTCATTTTTTAATCAGCTACTGCTGTGATTGCAGTCAAGCCAATCTTACAGCTGTAAAATGTTTTGAAAAAATTCTTGGTTAAACACACCTGAGGACTTCAGTAGCATTATGGATCCTTACATCATCCAAATGGGGCTTTTGTAGGAGAAATTCATGGACTTGCTCAAGGTGGGCAAGTCATACACCTGCAAAGAATCAGGACTCAAAGTATTTCCAACACCGTGTAAAAGAGTAAGAGATGTCCTGTGAGAGCAGATGCACTGGAAGCAAAGGGGGAAGAGATGTGTATGTGTCTTTGTGACATGCATGTTTGATAAGGTCAAAGTTTATGCTGAGGTTCTTCAGTTTTATTTCAGTTTTGGTTAGGTGCCTTAGCATGGGACTGGCATTGGTGTAATCATCACAGCCTTACTTTGGATAATTTCCATATACAAACAGAGAGCTTTGTAGATGCAGTCTCTTAATACACTTAATACAAAAGATTTCTTTTTTCCCCTTTGAAAATTACAAGATGCTTACTTGATATGAATATCACAAACAATATGGCTTAGACCATAAAAGACAGTGACAGCTGTGCAATTACCAGCCATATAACAATAAATGTCTATGAGAAGCTGGGGAACATGCAAATATGGCTGGTACCAATCTACATACATCAGAGTAGTTAACAAGAGTCCCTTTTTTGAGTAATAAATGTAACAGAAGTTCAATCTAGGAAAGTGAAAATTTACAAATTTTTGAGGTTTTTTGTTTTGTAAAGTAACAGATACATCAGCTGGATGTGTTCAGATTTATAACTCTCATGCTACTACAGTTAGGTTTGTAGTGTATATGTAAAAAATACAACATTTAATCTCATTGTGTCTACATTGTCAGAAGAACTAGAGACTGCCTTCTCTTCTGGCTTGTATTGCTACAAACAGTCCAATATATTACCATGTTTTTACTTTCAGAAACACTAAATCTTCAGTATGGCATAGGTATCAGTCATGACAGCTGTCAGACTGCTGAAAATGAAAATACGTTATTGGTGAATTGTTAAAATGCATTTATAAGAGGGAAAGTGTTTTCTAATGGTAAGTTACATTGTTATTTGCCAGAATTGATTCAGTGTCCCTCAGAAGAGAATTTATTTATGAAATATTATTTTTCTATCTTTGGTGCATAAAAAAGGCAGAAATTATACATGAGAGACACCAAATTGCTGACTTCTTTTTAAATGAAATTTCACTTTCTATTTTTCTGATAAAGTATTAATTTCTATCATAAGTGAAGTAACAAATCAAATGGAGTTCAGTCTTATCAAAACACAGACTCTAAAATAAGAATGATTGTACATATTAAAATAAAAATTGTGAGCTACCATAAATTCAGTGATGACCACTGCTCACCTTTGTGACACTGAATTCATAAAAAAATGCTGGAGAAAATACAAAATTACGATTTTCAGTATCATGCCACCAGATAAAAGAAGTTGAAGGGGGAATTTTCAGAATTAAAACACTTAACAAGTCTGATTTCCCAGAACAATATTTTTCTATGTATCTTAGTACTGAAAATGTTTTCCCCAACTGAGATACTTTGAATGTGCTTAGTGTTAAAGGCATTAACTGAAGAGAACCTAAATGTAAAGATCTCCTAGGGTTTCAAAGAACCCTTGCTACCTCGACCTGGATATTTTCATTTCAGAGTCTGTTAATGAAGAAGTTCATATGTTCCTTGCATGAACTAGTCATGGTTTTCTGTTCTTTTATTGGAAAGTATTTCCATGCTGGTCTTTTTGAAGAACAAAACCAGCCTGGTATCTGCTGGATGAGCACTTGCTTTTCAGTAGGCTTCATGTACAACAAAGTTATTCAGTTTCAAGATTGGCTTTAGCATCACAGTCCTGGACAGAGATGACCTGAGTTTAGTTTAGGTAATTGCTGGGGCAAACCAAAACTATAATTATTGTTAGTGCTGGCATGTCTTAAGGATCACTGTTACTACCAATAAGAAAAGACAGTCTACGCTATACTGTAATTTTAGAATACATTTTGTGTAAATGGACAAACCCCCTGGAAAATAGTGATGTTTTTATATAATTTTTAAACTTAGTTTCTCATCATACAGCTAACACCTGTATTACTTATTAAGTTTCTAACCTTTGTAAAACAAGTTATAATCTTCTACAGAAGTTTAAATTCTCAGGTAGACATTTTAAGGGATGTTTTGATCAGAGCAATGTCTATCAAGGACTGCATTCATTAGCTACCTAGTGTCTGAAAACATGTTTTTCAATAGACTTGCGTACAAGTTTTCCATCTGGCCACACACACGGTTTTACTTTTAGGGAAATGTTTCCAAGGCAAAATATTTGTCAAGAGTATTTGGTTTTCCTCTTCCTGCCCCTGAGCTCAAGGTTTTCAGAGGATGTTAAAAAAATGTGAGCACTCTGACTTCATCCTAATCAAGTTCAAATACAAATTACTGAGGCTGCAGACTTTCTCAAGCAGAAAGGACAGAAAATTGCTAGAGAAAATCCTTCTGCTCTTTCAGCAATACCACTGAATAGAAAAGAATAAATTGCATGGATGTTAAATACACTTTGCTGAATACTTTGTTTATCTATATAGTTCAGTATTCTCTAGACAATTCAGGGGGTTTACTTGTGTAATTAGCCCACTGACCCCCACAAAAAAAGTACAAAAGCAATACATATCTCTTACTAGTTAGCTATCTCAATAAATGTGAATACTGGTTTTGTTGTTTGAAATGTTGCATGATAGTTGTCTTGAAATAAAATGCAATAATTAATGAGATTTGACAGGCAGCCAGGAAATCCTTCTCTCTGGTTTTCTATTAGCTGACACCCTGCTTCAGTTTTTAATCAAAGTTCAATTCTGACAGATTTTGGTCATCACAAATACATATACCTGTTTATTAATAAGTTTAAATCATAGACACAGATTTGAAGCATCTTAAATATGGAATTTCTGAAGTCTCCATGCCAGCACCATGCCTTTAAATATTTCAGTTTTATCAGAAAATTGGTCTTAAGGATTCACAGGTGATTTTATAGCTGTGGTCATAATATACTTAAAAATTGATTTTTATATTCCTTCATTAAGAAGGCAGTAAAATCAGAGAAAATTTTACTAATTAAGCTACACTCTCCCATGTCTTTTTGTGTATGCCATAGTTGATAATTTTTTTGAAAGCTGTTACTAAAAATTTAGATGTTGCATGATTCTGAAAAAAACCCTGCTGATGAACAGAAAAACAAAGTTGCTGACAGCTTCAGTTTGCTGTCTCTTGGCTGTGATCTGACTCCTTGCTAGCACTGACATCTGCTCCTCAGTGCTTGTGCAGTTTCCTATCTCTTCTGGGGGACAGCTGGATTTATATGTTCAAACACGGTAAAAACAATATTTCTGCCACTGTAAGCAAGAAATCAACCACCCAAAACTCAATGACATGTGAATGTAAGAATTCCATGCTTTTGTTGGCCCTCCTGTCCTGTGAAATAGATGTATCATTTCTGAGTGGTTCCTTTAGACTGAAATAAATATGGCATTTATGATATGTATGTACTCTCAGATAGCCCTAATGCAAAAAGGTAAAGTAAATGAAGTTATGTGATAGATATGCACTGTTATTGTTAATTAATTGACTACTTCAAAGAAATTTGCAGCACTAAGTTGCCAGAATTGTTCTGTATATTGCTGTCAGAGCTACTAGCCCTTAACTAATAAAAGAGCTTAGCAGAATGGTCCTATATTACTTTTATTTTCATGTGCATTGCAATTTACTAAAAACTACACTCTCAGGGATCCCCTGTTCTCTTGTTAATAACATTTCTCTAAATTGCTTGCAAAACCTGCTTACATAGGAGAAAAAAGATGGAAAGCAATTTTGTTCTTATTTCTTTTTGTTGCTGCTAAATCCAATGTAAAAGCCGAAGACTAAGACCTGAGTGGAATTAACCTTTTTGTGCAGCTTTGCAGCAGAATTTTACACCTCAAGAAGCAGAAATATGCTTGTATGACTGGTCTCGGTAGTTTCACAATGGTGGCATCTGTGCTATGGGGGTTTTAAAGTTGAAATAATATTATTTTTCCATAAATGTTAAAATAATACTTGATCAATGTTGGAAACGAAGAATGAAACTTACATACTTGTTGAAACCTTCATTCCTGCATTTTAATTGTCAGGCTGTAGTCAGCCTGTTGATCATCCTGAGTGAGGTAACAACTCTCATATACAAACTTTTTCCTATATTTGGCAAGTTTTTTGTTATTCCCTATCCTTAGCTGGAAAGTGAGGCTAATACTTGTACTAAGTGTACTAAATGTAGTTGCCTGTATTTATGAAGGATTTTTTTCATCCTCTGTAATAAAAGATCCAATATAAATGTATGCAAATATACATATATAGATCAATAAATTTCTAAAGAAGAAATTACACAAATCCTGAACAAGTTACAGTTGTTTTTAACTTAAAATATCAAAAGACTTATTTGTAATGTTAGTAGATCTGTTAGTGGTTTTGTTCTTCAGAATTTGAACAAAGAACTTATGTCTAAGGAGTTGGAGTGGATTTTCAATAGTATTTTGTTTTTACATTTAAACATTTTTTTCCCAATAGCCCATGGATATTTTTAAACATCTGATTTCTAAGCATCTATTCAAGACTTCTCCTAAAAGCATAATTTCTAGAAAAATTCTAATTCTCTTACTACCATGCTTTGTAGGGAAAAAACCAGCATGAATAAACATAATTCAAAATTTAAAGTGCTTTTAAAGATAAATAAATTGTTTTTAAAACCTCTGGAGGTTTTGCAGTGATTTTTGGGAGGGTTGGGCAAGGACAGAAGGGCTCTGTTTAGTTTGGGTTTTGTTTTGGGTTGCTGATTTGCTGTTCTTTTTTTTTTTTTTTTTTTCCACAAAAGAGGGAAAGAAAACTCAAAACTGTTTTGCAATAAAAATTTGCTATCAATTAATATCTAAATAAGCACCACAACTATGAATATGAGATGAATACAGGTTTATGAGGGAAGCTCAGTCTGTGATTCATGAGTAATAGAGAGTTAATTTCAGTGGACTGATACATACTCTGCTTGAAAGGTCCAAGTAGCTGCTAGAGGAGTTGGGATTACAGCAATAAGGCACCCCATTATAGAATAGGAGTTTTTATTTATTTGCTTTATGCAGCCAGTCATTCCTAACACCTGGGGAATTAGTGAGGAATGAAGCCAGTCTGTTATCCGTATCACTTGAAACAGCAGCAAATGAAGCACTATTATTCCTCAGCTCTTCACAGGAGTCCGAATTGGGGCCTTATCTGGTCTAGCTGAACACAATTTTACAGAACTAGTTCAGCACACCTTGAAACTTATTTTGACTTTGTTTTCCCTTTGCTGGACATTGTAGTGGCTTTGAATATTTAAAACCTGAAGTTCATGGGATTCTGGTACTCCAGGGCAAAGGAAGCTTCCCTGTGGGTATAGATTTGTCTAAACTCAATTGTCCTGAACTATAAGAAAAACTCTATAAGGACAGGTAATGCAAATGTGAGAACTAAATGTGAAATGGGACACACAAATCAGCTGGCTTTATCATGCACCGAACTGAGAAGCTCTTTAGCCAAGGCAAGAAGGATGGTATGATAATGTCCTGACAGGCTAGTACCACATTGATGTAAGATCTGGTACAGCATCACTCTACCAACTCACGTGAGATGTATCTTTTTACCCTACAGTTAGAAACTACAATTCACTTGCTTTCTTATATATTCACAATCAAGTTCATCTACACATAATAAATTTCTCACCATATTTAAATCTTAAGTAAACAGGCTTCACTTTCTTTGCCATTGACCCTCATTCTTTTTCTGTAAACAAGTAGGAATATTATAAATTATACTAATATGATAAAGCTGTTAGAAAGCAAAAACAATAAAATGAAACTCAAAATGTAAATAACTCATTGTGTATATAATATTAAATTTGAGATATTAGAAATAAACTTACATTTTTCTGTAATGTCATGAAATTGCAAAAATAAATGCCATTTCACTAAAGTAATCCTACCTAATACAGAAACTCATCCAATTGTTAAAAGATGCACAAATTTCATTAGTTTCATAAACTTGCCATGAGTTAAGCTTCTGTATTAAGCTTCCATAGTGCTTTGCTTTTTCAGAACTGTAGTGGGAATTGCATATAGACATGAAGTTCAAATATGAAATAATGAAGAGACTTGGATAAATTGTCTCAGGCTTTTGGCTGCCTACACTACTGTAATGATTTTGTATTTTTTAGGAACAATACTTTTTACCTAAATATGGCAACACTGTGTAATATTGTAGCAGTTCATCTGTTTTGGCTTTAATCTTTCCTAAGGGCATATTCATCTTTTCCAGAGAAAAGCAAAACCATATTTTCACTATGTTCCAAAACAGAGAAAGAAGCAAGTTGGAGAAAAATAAATCTCCTAAAGGCATCATTTCCACATAATGCTTACAGTTCATATTTAAAGAAAGCATCATATGGAAAAGTCTAATTTAACTGAATGAATGATAATTGTGAAGAAGAACAACACATTAAACAGCACAAGAAACCACAAAGGTTGACAGATTCAAAAGGAATGATATCTTCATAACATTCTTGAAACATGTAGAGCAAGACTGGTTGTCATTTGCTGACTGTGCCTGTGACAGAGGAGTATTTTAAAGTAGTAGGAGGGTTTAACAAGAAAGGATTAAGACAGAACTCTAATTTAACTGGTTATTGAAAGCATTTCCTTCCCTGAGTGTATTTTCAGAAGCAACATATCAGACTCTATCTACAATCACACTATTTCAGATTTTATGCAAGAGGATTAACACTTTTACAAAACCTTGAGTTCTTTTTTTTCACAACAGAGTGTGCAACTTCACATAAAGAAGTTTTTAAGGCTTCTGACTCTTCAGAATCTGAGAATCATCTGATGAAAGCCTTTATCAAAATTAGTTATCTATGGATCAAAACTGAGGTTGCTTCCTATAATTGCTGAACTGATCCACAGTTTGGATATCATACTTTAACTTGACTGAACTTTCATTTTCAAGAAAGCCCTTAAAAAGCATCTGAAAGAGGATGTGGGCTCTCTCTTCACAAGCAGTCACACAGAGAAGACAAGTGTCAACAAGTACATCAGAGTTTTTAAAAGAAAATGTAAGAAAATAATTTTTTTTACAGAGCAAACAGCCATTTATTCATACAACATTCCCAGAGACATGTCAGTGTCCCCATCACTAGAGGTTTTAAAGGTGTGACTGCACATTGTGCTAGATAGTCTCATTTGGGCTCCCTTCACCATAAAATGTTAGACCAGATAATCCTCTGAGGTCCCTTCCAGCCTGGTCTAAAATGTGTATTATTACTTACAAGGTAGGTTGTTTTCATCTTATGCCATTGTTATTATTGAAAGTTTCCCCAGGTCTTTTCTCCTCAGACTGATGTGTCCTGTGTACCATCTGGTTATGATGATGAGGTATATGGTAAATAGATGTGAGAGACTCCCTGAATCAGCCACGAGACATTAGGCTGAACTTGTAAGCCTTGCTGGGCTGCTGTTATACATGCATTTTTCATCAGCTCATACATGACACAGCTCAGTCATGTCAGTCTGCAAAAGACCACACAGACTAGTCCTGGAGCACTTGCATTATGCATGAGTGGAAGAAGACTGTATTTTGTAGAACACATGGCACAAATGGAGATTTAAGATGATAAACATCTAGATGTTTATCACCTTGCACAGCAATAAAGCAAACGTCACCGATGAGCAAACTACTTGGATATGCTGACACAGATAGAAGCTCGATTTTCAGATTACAATTTGAATATCATTTGGGTTCAGGTATGGAAGGTGTTACCTGTAAAAATAAAAAATTACAAAATGTGCATCAGTTAGGAGTACATCTGTTGTTTTGTTATCTGCAAAAAGGAGACATGAGACTTCACATTTTCGTCAGAAGAAGAAAACCAGGGAGAAACCAATGCAACTGCTGCAAAGCTTTGAATAATGAATAAAAAATACAGCTCAGATTGTAACTCCACAAATATAAGTAGGATTGATCAAAACGATTTAAGAGGGAACAGTATGAGTGAGTGGATTTCAGGAAGGGGACTATTGCCAAAAGCAAGTGAATTAGTGAGAAGTGTGGTTCTGAGTTTTGCCTCCCAGAGGTTACTACAGACTTCATGAGGAACAGCCTCATGAAGTACAAGGGGCTAAACCAGCCTGGAAATAGTCCAGATGGCTCTGGAAGAGAAAAGCTATCCACATTCATTGATGCTAGAGCTGATAATATAGATTCTTTTTGTTTATGTATGAGTAAGAAAAGCAGTAGGAGATTGGAGATTAATGAGAAGAAAAGGTTAGCCAGCAGTATTCCCCCACACCTCTCCTGGAACCATGGGATCAAACAATATGGCTCAATGGTGTAAATTATCATAGTGCTTTTAGATTCAACGTTGTGTTCATTTTTCAAGTGTTCTGAGGGATTTCTAAACTCATGAAAGCTTATGGCTGTATAGGAATATAACTTTATTTTTTATTTCCCTTTTGTTCTTAGCTGAATGCTAGAAAACTGATCAAGGAGTAAACAGGGATGTTTATAAACATGATGATTAGTGGCATAACATCTTGCTACATTTTGTGGTGCTTTTTTTTGTTTTAGGGTTTTTTATATCAGTTTGGGGTTTTTTCTTCATTTCTGGCATGATTCATAATTTGCTTCAGTGAATAAAAAAAAAACAAAAAAAACCGCCCCCCCCCCCCCCCCCCCCCCCAATAAATCCTTCAAATAAATTTATTTCAGGAAAGCCAAGTGCTCTGGCTTTTGCTCTGTTTATAAAACACATGCATTTAAAAGAAGTTATGATAGACTTGATTTAATTAAGCCTTATCTTTTATGAAGCAGATGTTGGAAATGCTTGATAGGATAAATTCTTCCTAAAGATATTTATATGCTGATTCTTCACTGCAAGGGTTGTTACTACATGTATGTGAGATCAGACTTTGTTGTCAGAGTGCTATGCTAACTTTCAGAAGTTAAGTACATGTATGTACATATATAAACATATGTATATATGTAGACATTTACATGTATGGTTTTGGGACTCTTATATTCATCATAGATGAAATCAGTGACCTGTCACTTTGATTTCTATCTTCAACTTTCTTCAGTTCAGATCCTTTAGGCAGAGAATGAATGCAATGCTCTACATTAGTTAGTCTGCTTATAAACAAAGACTCGAGGGGCTTTCCATCAGAGAACATAAAATGAAGCAAGCTAGCAAATAAAATACATTGCAAAAAAAAAAATGCATTTGAGGATATACAGGTAGCAGTTCAGGCAGAAACAATCAGTGTATCTGCATGGATGTCCATCCTTAAAGGCAAAGCATCAAGGTGCCAAGTTTGGTGGCACTGTTTTCAAAAACATCAGCTTCAGGACTATGACATGACCTATTTCACAGTCCATGACATGAGCCATTTATCCCTTCATGTACCTGCCGTACCTCTGTATATGCCTTATGTGTGACAAATCAAAATAAATTCCTTTTCTGAAAACAATTTCACAGTGAATCCAGTATCTGGGTTAAGAAACACAGTTTCTCACAAGTGTTTCTTTGCACAGGATGATTCTTTCAAACAAGTCTTGCACGAAAGTGGAAAGAGAAGGGATGAATCAGAAAGATTCCTCTAAAGAGTAGGAAGAGATAGAAGGAGAGATGTAGGTAAAAATAATGTTTAAAACATACAAAAGAGAGAAAGAGGTCTCTGAACTTCTAAAAGAAAAAAACAATAGTAATGCAAGCAGCACACAGAGAGGAAAGACCAGGTCTTGTATAGATGATTAGCAAGCCAAACAAGGTTTTCACAGATAAGTCATAAGAAGACAAATTCATGTTCTTCTGGCAATCATGCTTTAGCAGTATTTTTTAGTTGTTGATTCTTTTGTCCTGATTTGTTAAAACAAATCTGGTAACACAAACTTAAGCCAGCTATGATATTTATTAACATTTCACACTTGAACAAAAGGAATTGAAATCAAAAAGTCTCTTCTGTCTTACCCCTGTAGTAGCAAGTTGCTTTGTTCATAGAATATGAAATCTGTGAAGCATTTTATCTGGGCAGTATTCTTTCTAGATATATGTGCTTTCCTCCAGGTTTCATAGAATTTGCTTTATTACACACTGTATCAAAAATTATGAAAAAGTAATAAATTACATGCCTATAAATAAAACATGTTATTTAATGCAGTTAAGATGTGTTAGCTTGATCTTATGGAACATGTGTTCCACTTCACTGATTGCTGAAAACAGGAAGGAACACGATGATATGCCTCATATAGAAAGATGTTTGCTTGATGATCCTTTGTACCTGGCTAATACCCCTTCCATGTCATCAAAACATGCAGAGTTGTGGTCCTCAGGGCATGAAAGACTGAAAAGAAGTTTCTTAGCTTACACCTTAAAGCTTCACAAAGTTCACTGCTTCCACTGGAAAGTTATCTTTGGGAATGTGAAATGAGGCAAACTCATTACCAGGATTGAGAGTTTGTAGCTGATTTTCCCGCTAAAGCTACCCAACAGATAGCAATCTGAAGCTGAATCACCACAGTTGTTGAGTAGATGGAGTGGTACCTGGCTGGAAGCAACAGCAGCTTGATAGTGGGAGACTGTGATTTAGAGAAGTAAAGAAAAAACTAATCCCCTCCCTAACAATGACTTTTACAGTCTCACTTTTTCAGACTGAATACTGAAAGTTATGTACATAAATCCAAGAAACCCTGGAGTAAGTGCATCCTCCCACCTTCTTTGCCATTAAGATAGATAGCTGTGCTGTGGTAGCATTTTTTTGTTGAACAGCTGTTTCAATTAACTTGATGTGCCAGCTTACTATACGCATCTGTGTGGGCTCTACTGTGCTTCTTGATGTTCCAATATGCAGAGAAGCAATCCCATCCACCCCTTTGACCTGATAGAAAATGCAATATAATTTGCTTTCTCTGTAGGGGAAAATTTGTTGCTTTGTGCATTCATCTTGACTCTAAAATAAATGCTCAATGCATCAAGTAGTGTGAATATCTTGTAATGTAGTAATTGCTATTTGCATTTAGAAATATTCTGCTTTCATAGTTACTGATTTACTAACTATTATAATGTTTCACAAAATGGCTTATAAAATAGCCACAAGGGAAGAGTACAGAAAAATAAAATCCTGAATCCTCAGTTAGCTACTCTGACTATAGTTTGTTAGCTCTGCTCACAATGTAACATTTAATACAGATCCTCTTCTCAAAAAAGTGTTTTAGAAATGTACTAAGACTTCATAGTGTACTTCATCATCCCAATATACGAGATTTATAGATTTGCTGTGGTCTTTCTTCAAGGTATGCCAGCTATTGGCAGCACACTGAGCTAATTTGAATCTGATTACTGACATACATTTACTTGGCTAGCAGAACCTTTTAATAAAGTAGTTCAGGTTCATTTAAACAAAAAATATGCTGATTTTTTTTTCTTCCACACACACACATTTCAAGGCACATGAAAACAAGTGTATTTGAACAGAGTTTACCTGTGTGGAACATTATGGGCAGCATATTGCTTACATCAAACTTGTCTTATCCACTGGTAATCTCCTTCTGTCTGATTCTCACCTAAGAGTGAAACGTTTCTCTTGTATGTTATTAGGCAGTGGACTCTGAACTGATCCTGATTGACTGTTTTATTGCTGGTCCAGAAAGGATTAAATGCATTTGTAAGTATAAAAAATTAGTGTTTGTTGTCTTTGCCTTCTTCTCTCTCCTGAGATCCCTCTTTTGGACCAAGAAAGACATGTCTAGAGGTCAAAAGACATGAGACAGTGGACACGTTGAACTTCAGAATTGAAAGGTCATTTCAAATAAATTTTCTATTTCCCCTGTGGGGATCTGTTGCAACTAAATCTTAGTCTAATGGTTGCACTTGCACTAGCCTTGGGTAAAAAAGAATAATAGATTTTTAGAGAATCTGAAGCCAGAAGGGACCATTAGATCATGTAGCCTTGCTGCCTATATATCTCAGGTCACTATATTTCACTAAGTGACCCTTATATTTGATCTGGTAACTTTGTCAAACAGAAGCACATCCTCCAAAAAGAAAGTCAAATTTGACTGCAAGACATCTGGACCTGCTGAATTCTATGATAATAATGTGTATCAACAACTAAACAGTGGAGGTAGATGTGGCTTTTTTTCTTTTGGTGATGCCAATTCCGATAATATTAGAGTCATTTGCACTAAAGAGTTTATTTCAACCTTACCTTATTTTGCGAAAAAATAGCATTCATGTTTTCAAAAAGAAAACAAATGTCTTTTCTGTTTCATGAAATTGAAACAAAGTCTGAACTGAAATCATGGAATTATAGAATGATTTGGGTTGGAAAGGACCTTAAAGATCACCTAGTTCCAATAGAACTAGACATAATCCTTCAGGGAGGTCTCATGAGGGGAGAGTTTTCTCAGGATTTTTTTAAAGTAAACTGTCTGTAGAACACAAAACTTTGTAGCCTTCTCTTCTGAAATATAAATACTCCTTAGATCTTTACAGATCATAGATGCAATACTTTGCTATTTTAATAATATTCCCATTATCTTCTATATTTTTCAAGTATATGCCCTGAAGAATTAATCCTATCATTCCATTTCTATGCAAATATAGCATAGAATATTTATTGAAGACTTCTGTTTGCACCACTCATCAATTTTACCAGCTCTTTCTTTCCTAGGAAAATAGTTATTGCTAAAAATCTTTAACTTCTAATTGACACATTAAAAATACATTTTCTCCTTAGCCTTATCCTAAGCACAGCTTCCATTGATATGTTCAGCATCTTTGATCTATTCAGTACATTTTTCTATGATTGCATGCAATTGTTTTTCTTTTCCCCAAATAACTCTCTTGAATTAATTTCTTAAATAGGATGAATATTTAACTGAAGGGATGGACTCTCTCAATTGTGAAACTGTGCCTTTGCTGTTTTGAACATAAAACCATGCACTCCAAACCAAATAAAATAAAAATATATCTTACCTTTTATTTAATTTCTTCTTACTGTATAGTAATAAATCAACTACAATAGAACAAATCATACCTTTCATTTTTGTTGCGTTATAGAAAATGCACATTATTTTTATATGAATCTTTCCTTACAATATTAATCTCCATTAAATATAGTACTACTCTCAAATGAGCAAACTATAAACTTGCACTTTCCTAATCTGAAGTAGGAAGTACGTTGTTTACAAGGTATTAGAATGTAAACTGCCAGGCTTTATTGAGAAATGGTTAGAACTCTGGAATATAAAATATCTAAAAATCTTTAACAGTACAGATGACTCAGTTGTACAGAGAAGGATAATCATCTCCATATTGGAACATCAAAATATTTCCATCATTAAAATAAATTATTTTCATACCTATGCTGTTTTCTTCTGGACTATTGTAGACTATATCTCTTGAAAACTATTGCCTGATGAATACATGAATTTGAAAAATTTGCTAAAGACATTGTTCTCCCATTATTTATACTCGTATTGCTAATCAAGTGTAACCCAAGTAGTTTGAATTGTCATAGCACAGGACACAACAGAGTCCATCCTATATATCTATTCATATGCAAAAAGAATCTGCATATATTTTGGTAATAAAAACCTTAAAACATAAATTATAAGTGCTTATATAAGTTGATTTGTTCTCAAGCCAATGTGTTACTAATTATTTCCTTGGCTTATCCTCTACTTATTTTTTTTTCCTCTTAATTCAGTGTGAATCAATCAGATAGCTCTCTTGGTTCTCAGTTATTCTAACAAATTTGTCTATTGCCTACTCTACTTATGCATGTATTTGTATGTGAAACCCAAAGCAGAAATAAAATTAAAAATAAATCCAGACTCAACTTAAAAGACTTGTTGTACAAGTAAACACATTATCACCAGATTTTTTAAAGATTTGCTATTACATGGCAATAGGATGCTTGCTAATTAAACTCAAAACACATTTTAGAAATCAGAGAATATTGAAAAGTCCCAGTGCCATGACATGACTCAGTCACTTCTCATTCAAGTCTGAAGCTTTTCTTTTCCCATCCTTCAACATTTCCCTCTGTATATTAGTGGATAAGAAGGGGTTTCAGCTGTCTGGAGTTCTCCTGTTTATTCAGGAGCAGAGAAAATGAAAGATATGTGTAGAGCTTTTCAAAAGCATAGTGACAGGTATAATCTAATTGTGAAGACAGTGAATGAACACATAGTTTTGGTTGACTGGATAACATTCAGCTGTCAAGTCGCAGAGATTATTCAGAATAGGAAAGTAACTTTGTGTTCCACTTCACTTCTTGGAATCAGCCACCTAGATACCCTCTGTGCAGTCTGTAATACAGTAAGCCCGAATGTGCATTTGCAAATGGATTCTCAGCCATCAGCTGATGAACTGAATTGATCCAGTCTGATGGATGTAAAGTCACTGATGGGCCCATAAATGGAACTCGACTGTCTAGTTTCTACCTTAATAAGTTTTGGTGTCCAGTGTCCCAGAACATGGCATTACAATCAAAAGGAGACTAGAATAAAATAGAAGAGAAAGACAAAAGTGTATCCAAGAGGTGCAGGTTACCAGAATGGGATCTATTAATGAACTAGTACAATATTTAAATGCAATTAAAATTACAGTAAGGATCAGGTTTAAAATGCTGTTACTTTACAAAAAGTGACATGCAATTCTTTGGAGGCCAGTCTTCAATGTCTTATAAACTCTCACAACAGATTGTAGCCCTCTGCATGTGAAATAATTTTGGACCTGACATAAAAAAAAAATAAAATTAAATTTCTAGTTCCTTCTTTGAATATGCAGAAATATTAAGAACATCTAGTGATGTTTTCTAATAAAGTATGAATTCAAATTACCCCAGGAATTAGTTATATGTCTGATTCATGCTATCATTTTTATAAACATAAGTGCTGTTGACTTTAATAAGTGTTGCATCATCTACTATATTGAAAGATTAGCAGATGAAGGAAACTGCACATAGATAATTTTTTGAAAGGCTTAAAAAAACTTAATATGAAATTTTTGGTCTAAATATTATAAACGGACATATTAGTAGGCATATATATAAACAAATGCATTTATAGTTTACTAAGCTGCATATTTGATATATAAGCTATTTTTAAACAATTATGTAATTTAGCATATACATTAAAAATTCTGAGATGCAGTAATTGTGTCCCAACTGAAAAAATTTAATTTATTAAAATTATAATTTTTTGTAAGTAACTAATATTACAGTACCAAAAAGTGCACCTGAATTATTTTTCTATGTGCTTTTATGACCCAGATGATTATAAAACTGCTTTTATTTCAGTTAAAAAGTCATGATTCATTTAAAGGATTAAAGGTAAAAATGCATTTTTAATACTCGATTTTAAATCAAATCTCATTGTTTTGTTAAATTATTATAAGCTTGTTTAGTTGAAATGCAAGTTTAATTTAAATTTAAATATTTTGAAAAGTGTGTTTTCTTTTACTAATGCATTGCTTATATAACACTTTTTATACATATCTAAAATGGAGAATACTGAAAAAAAAAAAGCCTTAAGCTCTACACATAACATAAGAGAATCTGTCAGCTCCATTTCATCATGCAGTTATAAAAGGTATAACTACTTAATGGGGTTAATATACAGGCATCTTTGAGGGCTAATAGCTATTATTTAGTTACACGGGTTCATAGTTTGTAGTAAGAGCTTTTTTGTTTGGCCAAGGAATGCAAGTCCACAAAAACTTTCATAACAACCTGCATTCATTGGCAATATTAGAGCTAATATCATCCCTGGTATGTGCTCATTAAGTTCATCACTTTGAGTGACACCTTGACGTTTAAAGCCTCTGGATGCCAGCTGGATGAGATTATAAGCAGTTTGCACCAATGCCATTTTTCTGTATCCAAGAAGCAAGCCTCAAGCAGCTGAGCAGAAGGAAGCGCCAGGAACAAACTGTTGAAGAGAATTAATTTTGCCTACATTTCAGTCCTGAGTGTGATAAAGTCAATAGAATGTTCAGAAGCTTAGTAAATAAGTAATTTATTAATTTTCACAGAAAAACAAAATGACCTATAAAGATATATGGGTGAATACTGACTTTAGCCATTTAAACACAGGAATCTGACAGCAGTTTGCTACAATGAAGTGTTGAAGAATTACAAAAGACCGTGCATAAAAGTTTACAAAGGTTTTCATAGTCACATACAGACCAATTCTGATATGTCACTGATGATCTCTATTTGCATGACCGTATCTTAGCACTGAAGGCAAATAAATTTAAAATATATATTTATTTATTAAAAAATTTATTAACAATCATTGCCAATTTAAAAATTTCCTATTTATACATTTATGTCAACATTTATGTTTATTGTTGTAACACAAAATGAAAAAAAACAACCTTTTATGGGTTTTGCTTTTCTATAAAGTTTATTGCAAATGCAAATATGAAGCTCTAGAAAATATCTGCAGTTTGCTTAGTAATTCTTTCTTAATTTAGTGAGCTGTAGCTAAAACAGAGCCTTCCAAGGAATTTAAGTTTCTTTAAAATTACCACGATTTCTTGGGATTCCCTTCATCATATCCCAAATTAAATAAATTGAACTTAAATGTCATAACATCAAACTGTCCATAGATCATACATGCCCTTTTCGATCACTTGATTCAACAGTTTCAATGGTCCCTCTGGGACTGATTATATTGAAGAAAAACATATACATGAAACATCCATACCTATGAGATAACAGAATATGCACATCTCTATGTCACCAGGTGCTCACCTGCTGTTGTCTTTTAATTTCTTCTAATCGAAATTAATTTTATATAAGATATTAAGAACCATAGGCTATTGTGATAGCATAAAAATACCCCAGCCTGAAGCAGATCAGCAGACTATGTACTAAATAACAAGCTGCTTTCCCCACCTGCACACACCCCACACCTGCACA
>JAWWEV010000134.1:42064489-42135108 GCA_035583235.1 Hafferia zeledoni | reverse complement strand
CGTCCTTTCTTCCGTCCTTTCTTCCGTCCTTTCGTCCTTCCTGTCCTTCGTCCTTTCTTTCTTCCTTTCGTCTTTTTTTTTTTTTTTTGGTTGTTGTTGTTGTTGTTTTGTTTTCCTCCTAGATTTATTCCTCAGATTGGATGTCATTGTCTTTGGCGATTTTTGTTTGGACAAGAAAATATTTTTTTTCTTGAACTGTGTTCTATGATGTTCTACATCTAAATTGAGATTCCATTCCTAAATCACTTGCTCTGTTTTATTATCATAAATTATTATTCCCTGCATGAATTCAGTTTTGAATTTTTATTTTTAAAATATAGATCTGCTGTCTTTGAACATATTTTCCCTTTTTTTGGTTATTTCCACAGTCTTATTTTACTGATCAGTCTCGTTATTGGATTAGTCACAAAAATGATATGTTATTGGCATTTTATAGATGTCCAGGTAATACATAGATTACAGCATGCTGAAATGCTTGATTTTAATAAAGCAGAGACTATTTCTTTTCTCTACAGACGTTACTTCCTTTCGGTCAGGTCCAGAGTGACAAACGTTGCTGAATGTTTGACATCCATAATTTTGTATTTTTCTAATTTAAGAAGCATGAGAGTCAACAGATTAAATCAATAAAGATCTTTACATTGGAGTTTTAGGTGTAAGTTAGTGGCAGTTGTTATTCTGCTTTACTAGTGACCTCATAGTCTGATTTAGGAGACAGAATTTTTTAAAGAGACATAAAGGTCTTTTCTCTTTTTTATTATTTTCTTTCCCTAGGGTCATTTTGTGGTAAATAAAGTTCAAGTGTCTAACTGTTCAGTCATTTCTTGTCAAGCAGAGTTCTTTCAGCTGCCTTAATACTTTTTTCCTAAGAGAGGGAGAGAGTGTGAAAGAGTATAAGCAAAGACAAGAGATTAGTCAAGATTTCCCTCAATTGCTACTGAGAGTCTTATGTTTCATGTGAAGTGCCTAGACCAGCAGTATTCTTTTGCGTTGTGCTTATGTATCCCTTTGACCACCCCAAAGGATGGATGCAGTATATTGTGGTGCTTTAGTAGTGGGGCGATTATAGACACCATGTTAAGCTGAGTTCAAGGAACTCATCGATCTGACAGATTGCAGTGGCAATCTAGATCAAATACGCTCTTCTAACAGCAAAATCGTAACCAAGCTTCTCTAATACTTTTCATGCAAACTCATGCTCCCCCTAACTTGTCAAGAAATTAGGCCAGGCATAAAATCACACTACTTGCCAGTGTGAGCTAGGGCTAATAAAAGTTTATAAAAAAGGTAAAAGAAAAGAAAAAAAAAAAAGGAAAAAAAAGAGAAAAAAAATGGAGTTCAGATCATTGTTTTCCTTATTTCCGTTTATTGAACCAGCAATGAATGCTGTCTCTGAACAAATTTCAAACTAGTATGGAAGTGGAACACAATTTAAAACTAGATGTGCAATACTTGTATAGAACATACAACTCTTTGCCTGTGAATAGATAAATCTAGGGTCAGTAAGTAATAGAAACATGTTTCAGAGTATGCTGGAAGCTATTGCAATTATAAAATGTAATAAATGTTTGACAATAGGTATTGAAGTAACTCCTCCAAGGCCATCAGATTAAACTGAGTCTGCTTAGTGTGGCCTAAAATGCTTTCAACATATTTTTTTGTTAGTAAGAACACAGAAAGCATTTTATGACAGAGGTAATAAAATAAAGTTTTTTGGTTGTCTAACCTGGAGGTCAAAAAGGTGTAGAATAAAGTTATCAGCATCAGTTCACAGAAGCCCTTACTGAACTGTAGTTGGTGACTTTCTGTATGAAGTTCCAGCAATAGGCACAAAGCAATACCTTGGGTGGCTTTTAGAAAAGGTAGAAAGGATCTGAAATGCAAATATAAATTTTAATAGAGAGTTCTTCCATTGTTTTTGGTTTGTTGGTTTTTTTTTAACCCACAAACCAAAGACTTAATTTTCCAGAATAACGTTTCCTAGAAATGGCTGTAAAATCATTCCAAAGTGCATTAAAATACTTATACACATACATATCTGACCTATTAAAGAGGATGTAAGCTTGTTTACAATACACCTTCGCTGTTTCTTAAAATCTAAGAAGAAAGCTGTAATATCAACAGTAAACATTTAATTGCTCCTTTGATTACCAAGCCCAAATCAAAGTAGAAAGCAGACTGTTTTAAAACTAGTTAGTATCATAGATGATGCCCTTCCAGATGGCTATTGCCAGTTATGAATTGAAAAAAGCTTATTTGTAATTAAAATTGGGTTTCAGATTTACTTCATACCACCTGTTGCTTTGTTGGTCTTCAGGGTAGCTACCATTTTAAAAGATTTTGAGCTGGTATATATGATATAACTTTGCCAGCTACCAATTTATCTTCAGGAAGCTTCACTTGGAGAAAATAGTAAATGTCATTGTGCTCCAAGTTTTAATTTATATAAGTCATTTAATTTCCCATGGAAAATATGAAGAGTTGGAACTGGGTTAGGTAGTCTGATAAATGTAGTCTGTACTTCAGAAGTTTAGAGCTAAGGATTTTGAAAGTATTCCTAGTGCTTACCACTGCTGAAGGGGAGAAGGAAAGTCCTGCTGAAACAAGTTTGCCCTCAGACTTTTGGTTCAGATGTGCATTTAAGTGCTTCAATATTCATTCCATGTGTATTATTGTAGTGTATTATTCATGCCCAAGTGTATGTTTAGGGACATAATGACCTTTCTATTATTGTTATCTGATTTTGTCTATGCAACTCTTTTAAAAATCTCCACAGAATTTACAAGTAAAAATTATAGAGGTGATGCATTTTATTTAAATTTTAGGCCATGCTAGATCTAAGAATTTATTTGACTTAGCAGACACTAAAAAAAATTGAATGCAAAGATGTCCTTACTTGTTTTTCTTCTTTTTCTAATTTCAGCAAATTTTATGTATTATTCTGTTAATTTTTGCTGAAACTTTGATTCTGTATATGTTATTATTCAAGCCTAACTGTAGGTAATAGCATACCTACCTAGTATTGTTTTTTCAGAGGGTAAAATATGACCTCAAATGCAACTCAGAGTATAAATTGTTGATAATATGGAAATTTACATTTGAACATTCATTTTTACAGTGTTTTAACTCTCAAGCATTTATAAGTGTATGAGGAAGATGTATATAATTTATCACACATTCAGATCCAAAACATGATTATGATATTGCATGGCTGCTTCAGGAAAAATGCAAGTGTCACATAATTTTCCCTCTGTGTTTCTGAAAGGAAAAGCTTAGTTTTATATGAGTGGCATTGTCAGGTTTGGAAAGGAACTTGTCAAACCAAAATATTATAGCTTAAAAAAAACCCCTATAATAAAAGAAAATATTTATTAACATTATCATCTCCTCATTAGCATCACTGATGTAAGATGGGAGCACTACTAAAATGTCTCATTTGCATTTTGCATATCTAACAAAAGCAGATTACTTTGTTTAAATTATAGCTAATATCATTGTAGTGGTGTAATATATTAGAAACTGATTACCTTGTTTCTTCATCTGTAATGGTCTCATTATATTTGATTTTTATGCCTCATTTTTTTTCTTATGGAAATAATGAGTACACAACAGTGAGATCGTTAATATTTTATACTTTTTTTTCAAACTAATATTTCAAATGAAACACATGGACTAATCTGACAACAAATAAAAGAAATCTGACTATGCTCACTGCGTGTCTCTGAGTAAAATAAAGCTGCTTGTGACAGTTTGGGTTAACTATAAAGAGAAAAAGTAGTATCTTGTATATTTTCAAAGAACAGAGTAAAGTTGTGTGTACAGAAAGAAACAATTCAGAGTAATGGGTTGGGTACATGATATTTGCAAAAAAACCCCACTATAAATGGATATAAAAAGAGAAAACTGGGGGAAAAAGAATCTGAGAGCAGGATTTGCTACATGTCTTAGAGTACAAAACCAGGTCAGTGAAATACACTGCTCTTCATTCTGGGAAGGCTACCTTTGGTCGATTTTCAGAGGATTTTTTTGACTGTGATATTTGAGTTGGTTTTGGTTTTGGTTGGTTTGGTTTTGTTTTGTTTTGTTTTTTCCCCCAAGTCAACTTAGATTATTAGTAGATTTTTTTCCTGTTCTGATGTCTAGTTTTCTTTTTTCTTTTTCTATGCTGTATACAATTGCAATTAGTTCTTTTGTGTGGGTTAAGATTGATTCTACCTCTGCTGCTTGCTGTGAAGAGTCTTACTCTGAGAACATTATCGATCTGAGTGGCATGAGCAAGGAGTTCACCCCTTTCAAACAGTTTTCAATCTTTATTCCTCTGTAGCAGCCTTGAAAGATGCATATATGTTCTGTAGTATTTATGATACTCATATCACTATCTTTACTGTGCATCTGTTCAAATCTACTGTAACTCATAAATAAAGCCTTCCAGTCATTTAACCATTTCCTCCAAATTCTTGTCAGGTTTTCTGTGTTGAGGTGCCCAAAACTGTGAATCATATTCCAAATGTGTAATTAAATGTTATACAGAAAGGGTTCTTATCTCCCTCTTGATCATGTAAAGCAGCTATGTATTTCACTATCAGTATTTATATATAACAGGTCAAAATATCCTGGTTTTGTTTGTACTGCATGACTTTTCAGGATCATATTTTTTGTCAAATTTTCCCCTAAATTTTCTACAGTTTTATATCTTTCAAAATATTCATGATGATACTTTGCTTTTACTGGATTATATCTAAAAGTAGACTCTTCAATATATAAACCCAAGCCTACAATTATTATGTATACAACTTTCTTTGCATAGATGATCAAAATGACATTGGCTTTAGTGATATTTCATATGCAAACCAACTGGAATTACTTTTACTACCTCATTTTTATGTTAGGCTGTTATCATTTCTTATAATTGAAGGATCTTTTCCTGCCTCCTGAGAAATATTCGTAAAAAGCAATTCGAAGTTGGAATGTTCTACCAAGGGAAGAATTGGATTACCCATTGTGTAACATTTTCACATCTAGACAAAAACCCACTCTGGAAGACTTAATGTAGTTAGTGGGCTCTGCACAGGAGGAAAAAAAAATAATTCTATAGCTAGAAAAATAAGAGGATAAAACTGTATCGCCCTAAAGATTGGATTTCCCACCAGATTTCCTGGTAGTTTTGAACATTGAAAACTATAAAACGTTGTCTCTTGCAGCTGGAGTTAAGGTAGTATTGAGACCAAACTTATAGCATAATATTTGCTATGTTAGGCAAGGTTTGGCGGTCCCGTGGTGTAATGGAGAGCACTCCAGTCACTGTATCCCAAGGTCATGAGTTCGAGCCTCAGTAGGGACCGTCCCCGGCAGTTCAAGCCTCCCTGCCATCCGATCCCATCACATCCCGGATGCTCAGCAGCGTCAGCCCCGGTTAGTACCAGGTGCTGTGACAGTCCCAAGGATTTCACTGTCACTGTCCAAGCTTGCTCGGCCATGGCAAATGAACCTTAGGACTTAAACGGTGGGGCCAGTTCTGTGCACGCTGTGCCTCACCTAAAAATTCCATTGCACAGGCTTGAAGGGCACATCCCACATGGGGAGAGCCCTTCCCAAATCTTCATTTGCGAAGGTTGGCCATTATTTATTATTATATTATTATTATTATTATTATTATAGGCAAGGTTTTCAGTTCTTCTAAAAAATGACTTAAAATTGCAGCTAATTTAGATGAGATCAAATTTTCACAATTAGTATTTTGGTGAATCTTCAGTGCTTGAGAAACTTAAATGTTTTTTAAATATAGATTATAGTCAAATCCTCTCCTTTTTGTACTTAGATCCATCTTTAATTGTGTTCAAAAATCTCTTTGCAACTTTAAAGTTTTCAGGCATTTTGAAAAAAATGATTAATTCTTGATGCTACCAAATACTCAGGCAATTACAGTGAAATAGTTCCCAGATCTTTTTATAGCCATGACTTAGCTGAGAAAATTGTCAGTGTTGCCTTACACTAATTACGTATTCTCAGCCTTTTCTCTTTGTGTCCATCCACACTAACTCACTGTCTTACTAAAGCTGGGCTTAGTCACACCTGAGGTAGCTGTGTGCAGTGCCATGAAAACTAAGGCTCGACTTGACACATTTCATAAGGGTGCTATGAGCGCATCACAGGCATGTCCTTATCTGATTAGGACGAACATAATGGTGTTTTTTTAAAAATTCAAGTATATTTATATATGTGTGTGTTTCAATGGATTTATATTACATCTCTTATATGTCTAAGCATTTATACATGCATATATAATGTACAAGTAGTGCTGTCATGTATGGGCCATGTAGAAATAAAAAAATAATTAATTTGATTCTTTTGCCAAAACATTAATTCATAGATCATGTCAGTAGATGTTCGGATACTGCTTAGACCCGAGTCAAAACATTTATGAGGATTACAGCTTGCTTTACCTCAAATGTTAGAAATTACTGTGTTTAATCACTATGACAAACTCTCTCAGAACAGACATGGGCCACCCCAGTGCCTTCCAGTGTGGTGAAAAGCTTTGATGGGATGATGCTTCTTCCTTTTTAAACCCTTGGACTTGCCAGTGAGTGAAATAGAGCATATCCCTCTGAACATACTGGAGAATGTGGCATGGTACAAAAGCTCCCTTTAGGTGCTATTTCTTGAAAAAGACTAGAGATACATTGATATATGCAAGGTGTTGAGGGAGAAAAATATGAAAAGGAATTAAAATCTGCATTTTGTGTATTTGTCCTAAAATTAAACTAGGGACGTCTTTGTCTTCCCTTCCCAGACAGCTTACTGGTGGTTTTCTCTCAGAGACTGCCTTTTTGCCATAAATTACACATCAAGTTACTTTCATTGGAAAGAAACACTTCATAAACATTTGAGCAGCTGAGGTCACTTGTTCTGTTCCACCTGAAGAGGAGATTGAGGGGAGACCTACAACTTCCTTAGGAGGGGAAGAGAAGCAACAGACACTGATCTCTTCTCTGTGATTAGTAGTGACAGAACCTGGGGAAATGGCCTGAAGTTGTGTCAGGGAAGGTTTAGGCTGGATATTAGAAAGAGGTTCTTCATCCATAGGGTGGTTGGGCACTGAACAGGCTCCCGAGAAAAGTGGTCACAGCACCAAGGCTGACAAAGTTCAAGAAGCATTTGGATGATACTTTCAGGTACATGGTGTGACCCCTGGGGATGGTTCTCTACAGGGTCAGGAGTTGGACTCAATGATCCTTGAGGGTCCCTTCCAACTGTGCATATTCTGTGATTATGAGATATGTTTTTATGTGTTTGTATGTATATATATAGTTTATAATGCAAGCATAGCATGTGTATATATTTAGTATACTAGAGGTATTTCCATATAATACGTTAAAAGTATTACTTTTTCACTCTTAGTATGTTTACTTTCGGAACTTAATCTCTAAAACCAGACTTTCTGGATATTTTTCTCTTTGTTTCTATGAATCAATATCTATCAAAGTTTAGACTGTGTATGTAAACATATCGTAGAAGTTGTTCTAACATATGCAAATGCAATGTACAGATAGATGAAACCATTAAAAGACTTGCAAACTATATTTCTTTTAACCTATATTTTTGTATTATTACTATTTCAGTAGAAGATAAAAAAAAAAGTTTGTTGGTTTTCTTTCCTCATGGACTGGGATGATTTGCACAAAAGTCTGGTTTTCCTGATTTTCTCTCTAGGACTGGAGAAGTTTTGTGTTGTGATGCCTAAAAGTGTGATTTAATGTAATTTTTGAAGGTTTTAGAATCATGTAGTCTCTGTTCAGTAGCCCTGATCTTAAGGTTGTATATTAAGGTGCCTTTCTCACCAGCTAGCAGGCCTTGTCAAGGCCACACTGTTTTTCAGTAGACACTTGCAAGATAACAGAAGACAAACAACGAGAGAATTGCCCCCATGACGAAGGGGCAGATTGGCAGGACTTTTAGGTGGGCATTAAAGAGAAATGAGAGTTCTGATTAGATGTTATTGAAGGGTATAAAACCCTGTAATTTCCTGACCACGGGGTCAGACCTTGGGGTCAGACCCCCTTGGGTTTGATTGTGGAAGCTTCTTCTAATAAAATCCCATATCTTTCTCCATTAACTTGTCTTTAGTGTGTCTCTGTTCACAGGGGTATGCAATCAAAGGCATCAGTTGCATCAATTTATGCAGTAAAAAGCTGAAGTAAGCAGAATGATGAATGGTAGATTTAAAAGTTTGGGGGTTTTTTTCTTATTTTGTTCCTGTTGGTGTATCAGACATATTTATCAGAGGAATAAGGAAAATTTCCCTTTACTTGCTATTGCAGAAATTCCAAAATAACTTACAGTTAGGGAGTGTGAATAGAATTAAATGCTACAAGAAGTTATGTGGAGAAATTTTCTCAAAACTAGTGAATAAGTAAGCTTTTCAGTAATAGCTATTCTTTTCACTGAAATCTTTATTTCAGAATTCTTTTTCAGGACTTTCATCCATAATGAAATTAAATTTTTCTCATATCCATTTAATTAGAACTTAAGCCATTTAATTTGTACAAAGTGAGAGGAATCACAATAGTGAAAATAAATATTCTCAGTGCTGGTTTTGTGTTTGTTATTGCATATAGTAAAAAGTAAAAAAGGTTTCTATTTTAAGACATGAGTATTAGAGAACAAGAAGGCACCAAATGCACTTGTATACATACAAGGGAGGGGTTAGAGGGGAAAATATTTCAATAGTTTTTATTCTTTTAAAGCAGATTTTTGTTTAACATTAAGACAAGTCCTCCCTCCCTCCAGCTGAGATCACTGCAGGGTGCCTCTCTGACTGAAGTGTGCTATTCTCAGGTTGCAGATCAACATTTATCTTTTGAACACAGACATGAAAGGGTCTTCAAATGCAGGAGAGAGGTAAAATAATGGCCAACTCAGGACATATTTTCTGAGAAGGAGAAAAACCTAGGCACAGTAAGGGGAGTGTACAGATATGAGAGTCAACAAACCAGAATAAAGTACACAAAACAGGCCTACATGTCTGTACTTATAGTCTGCTTATATTGTACTAACAACACTACAAAAATACACTTCTGACCTGGGATCCAGCTAGTGAGTCTGCTTTCAGGAATTTTACCTTTCCAGCTCTACAGGAGTGGGATTTTAATTCTAACCTGTTTACTATGCGGTGATTTGGACTGTTTGGTTTCTTTCATTTTTAAATGATTTAATATTGTACTTTTCACTGCCCTCAGCTCCAAAAGAAAAGGAAAGGTTTTCCTCACTCAGTTTTTCATGCTGTGTATTGCAGAGTATCTCATATACCTGTTAGCTTTACCTTTGTGTTACCACGTAGAATGTGGACTTTGAGGAATTCTAAGGACAAATCTTCTGAATTAGTGAGAAATGGACAGAGCTTCACGGTTGTGAAGACACTGAGGGAAATCTGCAGGCATACTATTGATGCCTTAGGATTTTTATATATTCACAGATTTTAATATTTTTTATATTTGTAGATTTTTATTTAGCTGTATGGTTTCTCACACTTGAGGTAACAGCTAACAGTTTCTCTCAGTTTCTCACAGTTTGTGCCACATTCCTGAATTCTGTTTAACTGTCTTTTTAATGGACAAGATAGCAGACAAGGACACTGTGTTTGAGACACTTGCACCTGGACTGGAATAACAAGACAAAACAAGATAGAATGTCCAGAACCCTTAGAGGTTCTCCAAAAGGGCAGTTCTGAGGGTGTTACCAGGGGCTAAAGGTTCTCGGGTAGATTGCATCCATTAGATATGATAATTAAGTAGTGTTATAAATTTGTAAGAACCCCACAGTATGTGCATGCCTATATGCTTTCTGCACCAGGAAGCTTTCCTTAAAGAACTGCTCTCTACTTTCCCTACACTGATATTTTCTGGAAATTTTTTTTCCTTTGATTTTAGGCAACACTATAATCTTTGACTTATCACCAGTAAATATGACTTAAGAAGAACTGTTCTTCAAAACATGCAACAATTTCTTCAACATTTATTGTTTTAACTATTTTTAGCTATGTGCCAGTGTTCAGTGTCTATGCATAACACCAACATAGCTGGAGGATGTTTGGAGATTCTGATTCTTTCTGCAATATTAATTCCCACCTCATCAACACTCCTGAAAGTGCTTATGGATGCTCATTAGCTTTTAGTGATGTTTCAGTGGCCTGCAGTCCTTTTGCCATTTGATTCTTTCCTGATAGCTGGACTTTAACTGCAATATATCAATAGAAACATAAGATGCTGTTACATTTTGTGTAAAAAATGTTTATGCCTCCTGTCTGGGACCTCTTCCCAATGATGTTAAAAGATGGCTCTAGTCCAGCTTCAGACTCCTATGAAATCCCTTTTTGGTTCATTAAAATATCAAGGAGTGGGATACTCCTACCTGCCTTATCCATGAGCAGCAGAATATGTAGCTGTTGGTAATGGTTCCACAAAGAAAATATCTTCTGGTGGCCCTAGTTCATAAGACACTTTTTTCTGCCTCCTGTTGTCCATTTCCCCAGGATTTTTCCTTTTACAAAGAGACAAGGAAGGGGCAATAACTTTTCTGGGCAGTCATTCTCTAATCTGTGCATACACCAATCCAGATTTTCATGTGACAAAGAGTCATATATTTAAGTTCCTGGAGGAGGTTTGGTTTGCCTTTTTTTTTATCTTTCCTTTCCTGCACTTTTCCTTAAAAGAAAGAAAAGCAAGCAAAGCCTGTCTTGAACATCCAAAAACATGGAAGAAAGGCATATAACTCTAAGGACTCTGGTTCTTCACTTAGTCCTGATAAAGCAGAACATAGTGAGATCATAGCAATCATTGTGTTTGGACTGGGTTCTAGAGCCAGAAACAGTCTTCATACTTTTAAATTCTCATACAACCAATAAATAGTTTTTACTCGAGCTATGAAACACATTATCTCTCATTATTTTTAAATAGTTACACTGATTTTATTTACAAGATGGGAGGACAATAAGGAATCTCACAAGCTGCTATTTTCTGAAAAAGTTAGAGCTGAGGAATCAAGTGGATTTTTTTTTTTCTTAAATTTGTATTAATTCCACATTGAAATCCTGTACATCCAATTTTAGCCCATTGCACATTTTTACAGCTGAATGTACAGCTGGAACTTCTGGAAATGAGAGCTTTTATTATGGAAATGCTGGCATAGATTTAGCTGGGGTTGGCACACACAGCATACTGTAATGTGCTTTAAAACTTGAGATGGAGACCAGAAGTCTGAGACTCAACAGTAGCAAACCCTGGATGTAGGAAACACAAGACTCCAAAAAAAATTCACTCAAGACTGCTGCTTCTGGATAACTCTCACTGCTTTAAAGGTCAAAATGAACCTCATTGCGTTTTAGAAGATGGTAACAATGTGTTTTGCCCACACAAGCAGAAATTCTCAGAATAATAAAATATATGGAAGAGCATAACAATCTTTTCTGATACGTATGAAAATAAGTGATTGATAAAAGGAAGTTTTCTTATGTTAAAATGGATAAATATTAATATTTTTAACCCACTGTTTTGGTTACTGACCATTAGAAGCATATTCCTCAGCCAAAAAAGTGAGTACTGGAATGTCAAAGCACTTTAATTTATCCATCTGTATAATTTTAAACTAACAGGTGAGACAGAAGCAGTGCTATAATAGTCTGGTCAGGATGAAACAATGGACTGATACTGCAGCAAATGATCTGAGAAAATGAGTTCTCTTTGGCAAGGTTTATAAGGCAGTAGTAAAACAGCCTGATCATCTCACTAATGTGGGTTTAAAATGAGAGTTAGGATTATGAGTATAAAAAGTGTTGATTACCAGATAAATGGAATCAGATGGACAATGACGTCCCTTCTAATTTTTACTGCGCTTAACGGCAAGTGACTTGGCACACATTTAGTGCATATGAATACAGTCCTTTCATTTTGTACCCTTTTTTATTTCTCCCTTTGTTCCTTATCTTCCTATTCTTCATTCACCTTCTCCTATGTTTCTAAGCTCAATACAGCTATTCGTTACCTCTCACTTTCCAGGTCATTTCAGACAGGATAAATTCACACTCTAAGCTGTGCATTAACGTGCCATCTCCAGATGTACAAATGCTTGCCTAGCTGAGACTATGTAAAACACTAGTGACAGTGTGGATGCGGACTAAATCTAGGAGGGTAATCCCCAATCTCTCCCACAGCTGTCACTGATGGAGAGATGCATTTTCTTGTAATTCTGATGTTTGTTGAAACTGACTATTGCGCAGAACCATGGAGTATTGGCTTCCAAACTCAAGCACTTTCATCAGAAAATATGAAAAAAAATGCAGAATACTTGTGAAATGCTCTCATGTATGCTGAGGTGTTCAGTTTGAGGAGCCAGTCACCAATTCTAAATGTCCACATAGACACCACCTTATCTTCATTAATTTATTCCTATTTTTATTCTACCCAAGTTTCGTCCTGTTCTCTCAAAGATATATATGATTCTTCGTGTGGGTAAATTCAGGCCCTTTGGATTTTGCAGTGTTGCCCTTCTTTTTTTCCTCCCTTTGTTCATTCATTCTCATTTTATTTATTTGTGTGTTTGATCCTTCCTTTCTTGTCTATGTAGATAATTTCTATCTCAGCTTTTCCCACAAAATAAAATTTAAAAATTAAGGGTATGCAGAATTTTAACTGATTTCTTGCTAAGAATATAACCATTATCCCTAATTAGAACTGGAGAAAAGGAAGTTACCCAGAATACCAAAAGGATTTGAAAGTTCTTTATATGATGCTTGATGATTTTCTGTAGTCTAGTACATGTCTTTGTAGAAAGACTTTTTGATACTTTCTTCAAAGTAAATGCAATTATGAGATCGCTGTCAAAATAAGAGTTGTGCCACTAATATACATGCCATTTCTGCAGATCCAGCTTTTCTGAGTGGAAAGATGTCTTCTAGGAGCCTCTAAGTTTCCTAGGTAGACTGAAGTTTATTGAAATTTCAGCATCTGAAAAAAACGCCTTCATTATTTTGGAAAGTACAGCTCTTTTGACTGTTAAGAAAGAAGATTTAGAAATAAAGTGTGTCTTAGACCACACTTTTTTGAGCAAATTATGGTGATACATTTGACAACATTTGCAATAAAAAAACTTCAGACATCACTATCTTTCTGGGTTTATTAATGCATTATATAGTGACTGCACAATTGCTTCCTGGTGTTGACCTGATAAAAGTCACACTTCTTGGGACCAGGAAACTGAGGAATTCAGGAGATTTTTTAATCATGTCTTGTGGGTTTTACAGCAGGAAGAAGTACACTGATTAAGAGAAAGGAAAGCAAGAAAACATTTTAATTTTCCTTTTATGGATCAAAATAAAATATAATGTGTTTCTCCTAAAAAAAAAAAAAAAAACACCAAAACCAAAAACAAACAAAAAAAAACCCACAAAAAACAAGCAAACAAACAAAAAACAAGCACATTTTTAATGAACCCATGACCTGAAGTATTCATAGCCTAACAGTTTGAATCATCTCTATTTAATTTTATTACACTTTTTTCAGAAACAAATCACCACTCAATAATTAGATATGACTCTGAGCATCATGGTGGGATTGAGGATGTCCCTAATCATTGCAGGGGGTTGGACTAGATTTTCTTTGGAGGTCCCTTACAACACAAACCATTCTATGTTTCCATTATTCTATAATTCAATGATTCATCAGTTCTGATTCAAATTTGGATTTCCTTCTATCAGCAATCACAACATTGTCTCCTATTTCCCGATTATGGGATACATTGTAAAACTCTATTAAATTTTCTTAAATTATTTAAGAATACAAACCTCAAAACATTCTTAAAGGACAACAACCTATCATTACTCAACATTGTTGCTATTTTTTTTAAATAAAGGTGGGTTGATGAGTTTTTAATTTTTCCCCCCTCAAAATTATACTTAAAAATAGAGAGCAAATTACTAGAAAGCAGCTGAAGCCAAAACCTCAGAAATTATCAGTAGGTCTGACAACAGGCAAAGCTCTGTCAAGGTTGGATGTACTTCATGTAAAAAATTGATTCTGTACCACTGATAAGTTTTGGGTTCTCTGCACATGGTCAGCTCATGGGGACACCACTACTAAATGGACAAGTGGTTGATAACCTTCATTTTTCATGCTGCTATAATCTGTGATACAAAAACTCTGCAGTTCTGTAGAAAACCTTCTCTTTTTCCAAGTTCCCTCCTCAGAACCACAATTTTGGCTCTGAATTAATTTGTTATTTCTTTGATAATGTTGATCTCTATGCTTATTCAGAACTTTTTACACCAATGAACACATGCTTGTTCATATGTTCATTTCAGGCTGTATAACATGTAATTTAAACTTAGAAATGTATGTAATATATTTCAGACATCAGTTATGTTCAAATATAGAAAACCTAGAACTCTAAGCTTTTTTAATATTTTTAAATGTGATCAATTTAATGCTGAGTTTTACCTAATTTTTCTCAGCTTTAAAGTGTAGCACCCATGCAGGTACAGTGTGGACCTGGAACAAATACTATTTGGAATGGCTGCAGCAGATGAGCCTTTTTCATGGATTTATATGCTCCCTTTTTGACCACTAATTCCCAGAAATATCCAGCAACTATAAACTGGCTTTTTAAAAGAAATCATGAGAAAATACTGATGTAAAACTGAAGGTTATGGTTGCGGAAAAATTACTAAAAATGAAATGATTTGGGGTACAGATTAGACGTTGCAGCTGAAACTCAGAGAGCTGTATAAGTAAGATAATGCACTTTAAGGTATTTGAATACTTATGAACAAAAACGGGAGGCCCACTCTTGTAAACCGTAATGTAAGTTCTCACTAAGCAATACTTTAACAGAAAAAAAGAACAAAAAATCCCTCCAGCACCCTAAAATAGCATTTGTTAATTAAATTCATAAGATTTGTACTAGTTCTACAGATTTGAAAATAATGAGTATGATTTTTTTATCATGTCTTTATTATATTTCAAGAGACATGGACAAGAATAAAGGTTATTTATAATATATCCTGAAGAGAGATATTTTTAAATAGTGGAGTTTTATACAGGCAGAATGAAAATAAGGAAAAGGATATGAAGCTGAAATTTATGTAACATTTTATACTCTGTACCAGTAAAATCAATGGTATTTGGCAAATGTATGTGTGTATGTGTGCATGTGATTGGTTTAAATATATGTTCAGGTATTTTGGTGAAAAGTCTCATTTGTGCTTGCCAAAAGCTACACAAACTCCAGCTCAGGTAGGTGATGAAGATGGGGGAGCCAGATTTTCCAAGCTGGGGAAGTGGTGTGCTTATTTTAGCCTGGCATGATTTCAAAAGTGACACTACATCAATACAAAAAGAATGCTAAGGCCATATGGCTAGAGTCAGCATCTCATCTTGGTTATTTCCAGTTGAGAAGTGCATTAATAACAAAGAAAGGTGAAGTTACTTAACAATAACCAGATTTCTGTGACATATCTTGTACATGTGAATATCTGTAAGTGATCTTGTACCAAGGCTCTTGAATTTACAGAATCACAGAATATGCACAGCTGGAAGGGATCCACAAGGATCGTCAAGTCCAACTTTTAGGTCTGCACAGGACCATCCCCAGGAGTCAGACCACATGCCTGAGAGTATCATCCAAATGCTTCTTGGACTCTGGCAGGCTTGATGTTGTGACCATTTCCCTGAAGAGCCTGTTCCAGTGCCCAAATACCCTCTGGGTGGAAAAATTCGAACTAGCACTTATACACACACACACACACAGAGCCCTGAGTTGGTCTAAGCCAATAGTTAATGTAATAATACAGTGTCTCATAGTGTCCTATTAAGGTATGACTAGAATTTTCTTCTTTTCTTTGAATTTACCAGATTGCATAAAAGAACTGTCCTGCATGTGTTTGAAAATGGAACTATAGCCTTTACTTGAATATAGTCCTCAGCAATATATGAATAGAAATAATTTTCTCTACGTTCTTTACCTCATTTTACTGACATGGATCAGAGCCATCCCAGATATGAGTACAGACTGGTAGAAGAAGTCATTGAAAGCAGACCTGTAAGGAAGAACTTGGGAATAAGAGGCTAGACATGAACTGACAATGTGGGCTTGCAGCCCAGAAAGCCAACTGCATCCTGGGCTGCATGAACAGATTTGTGAGCAGATGGTTAAGGGAGATGATTCTTGCTTTTTACGTTGCTCTTGTGAGAACCTATCTACCTGCAGTCCCCAGCACAAGACAGATGTGGACCTATTGGAGTGGGTGCAGATGAGAGCCATGAAGATGCTCAGAGAACTAGAACATCCCTCTTATGAAGACAGGCTGAGACAGCTGAGATTTTCAGCATGGAGAAGAGAAGGCTTCAGGGAGACTCTATTAAGGCCTTCCAGTACTTAAAAGGGGATTATAAAAATAGAGATTGACTTTTTACACAGGTAGATAGTACTAAGACAAGGAGAAATAGTTTTAAGCTAAAAAGGAGAGAATTAAATTTGACTTTAGAAAGAAATTCTTTACCATGAGGGTTATGAGGCACTGGAACAGGCTGCTCAGAGAAACTGGAGGGGTTCAAGGCCAGGCTGGATAGGGCTTTGAGCAACCTGAACTAGTGGAATGTGTTCCTGCCCATGGCACATGGGTTAGAACTAGATGATCTTTGAAGTCTCTTCCAACCACTCTATAATCCCATGATTCTATGACATCAGTGAATATACTTTGAGAGTATACCTCTATTCATAGAAAAAATATTTGTAACTCTCGACCATCTCATAGGACCCTGTCTTGGGTTTTACTGTGTAATTTAGTGCTTTCAGTTGCCAGATACAAACTTTGCCTTGGAAATTTTTTAAGTACATATGTCAAGCATTTATTTCAATACTAAGCAAATAAGAAGGCCTGTTACTTTTTTAGAATAATTTGATGTTTGCAAAAGAAAACTAATAGCCATCATAATTTAATTCCATAAATGATAAGCAGCTGTACAAGGAAGGAGAGATATAATTCCACTAAAAATTAATGGAAAATAAGGAATATTTTTCCATTGCTCACTAAACACAAGTTTATCAACTTTTAAGAAGAATCTACAGATTTGTTTTCAATTCCATGAAATTTAACAAACAAAGAATGCAGATCAACATTAACTTTTTGTCATTCCATACTCTACTTTGAAACCAAATTGATATAAAAAATTAACCAAAATAGTATAAATAACTCCAAGGACAGCAAAAAAGAGCTTCACAACTTTTGGAATATTTTTTTAAAATAAGTTTGTCTTTGAGAACTGCTTTAATCAATTTCTCTGCTCCTGACCCTTCATCTTGGGAACAAATGAAAAAGAAACTAAAACAATTTTTCCTACAAGACAGAGTCCCCTAGGAAAAATATTGATAAAATGCATTTTTGCTTTTACTTCTCTTTCTGGGCAATAAAATGCCATTTTGTGTTCTTTAGATAGAAATGTTTATATTGTTATTTCTTATGGAAATAAGATTTGCCTGGTGAAAACCTTATTAAATAAGGCAAAATACTTTTCTGTACTGCTAGGTTTCAAGCCACTATGATGTGTGCTTCACACACAACAAGTTAAGAAGTTTTGAAACTACTGAAGAGTATGTTCAATGTCTCCTGTGGGTGTAGATTTTCTTGCATCTGATAACATTGTTAGGATGTCAGATTTCACCTGTTGACGTTTTGCACAGTATTCACCCATCTTTCAGTACCACGTAAGCAGACTAGAGCTTTTCCTGAGCCCTTGTGAGATTAGAGTTCAGTCACAGGGGATTAACTCATTTAGAATGGTAAAATGGGTCAGAGTATAACTATGCTATCTCGATAATGTGCTGAGGATTTGTCTACCATTGTTTAGTTTATTCCTTTGACATTCATCATTATATTGTGTTTTCTTTCTTGAAAAAATTACATTTATTTTATGACTTTTTGGAAATGTGGCATTAATAATAGTTGAAATGTGCCACCAATATATAGTAATAATTTGATTATTGTTAAAATTCCATTTATTTTTGGTTCCTTTCTTCTAGAACTACTAAAATCTTATATGCATAAACTGCATAAATGAAAGTTAAGCTGCCAGCAGTGATTGTCATAACATGACTATAAATACCATCAGATACATTTTATTTATTTATTCATTTCTTTATTTGAGCAATACTTACCATTTTCAAAGCAGAGTTTTAAACTTTAAGGTGTAAAGAATTCAAGTAACTGGGTGAGCAAAGCGTATTTTAAAAATATGTTTGAAAATAAAACCTTATAACAACTTGGCTTTCTTCACTTCCTATGTATATGTTATTCAGGATATTATAGAAGTTATTTGCTTTTAAGTTGTTATTTTAACCGTATTGTTATTGAAGATGTATAGAAGTTCTATAAACTATTTTCAATTGGCTAGTTTTGCAGTCACAATGAATATAATTTCAAATAAAGTACCTTTTAAAGACATATTCTTTATTAAGTTATTAAGTATGAATTCTAAGTCTTAGCACACTGTCCAGACTCTTCTGAACACTTATAAAATGTGATTTAAAACCACAGTAGCATAATCCTCAGTACAGAACAGAAAAAGTCCTAAAAGCAGACTAAATCAGAGCAGTGATCAGAGGTGGCTTACACAGACAACATGGAATAAGGGATATTCCACATCTCAAAGCAAAGTCATAACAAAGAGAGCTGAAGTCATAGAATGTCCTGAATTGAAAGAGACCCATAAAGATCATCAAATTCCAGCTTCTGGCTTTGCACAGGACAACCCCAAGAATCACACTGTGTGCCTGAGAGAGTTGTCCAAATACTTCTTAAAATCTAGCAGACTTGCTGCCATGATCACTTTTCTTGAGAGCCTGCTCCATTTCCTTAGGAAGCCTGTTCCAAGTCACATTTCAGCAGTTCTGGAATCTATTCTGTTAAACCAAAGAGCCCAGTGACAGAGGAACACAACACAAATGAACAAATCAAGAAGTGCACATATGCACACACGCACACACAGAAACATAGACATAGACTGTTTTTCACTGTTGTCTGCTGAGGGATATGGTAGAGTTTGGACCAATAGTGATATAATTAAATCCTGAGATAAAATCTGACTTCATTTTAAGTCCTTGTAAATGTTCTCTTCATTCACAAACTAGAAAATACCTCCACATTAAAATGCTGTGAACTCACAAAATGCAGAGGCAGTTCCATACTTGAACTTTGTTGTGCATGTAATGAATAGTTTGAAATCTCTATCAATTCATATCAAGGAGCTGATAAGAATTTAATCTTCAAGTCCAGTTAAAAGCAATTTTTCTCTCAAAAAATAGTTCCATTTAAGTAATTTGGATGAATAAAGCCTGCAGCACCAGACTCCTAATGTGAACTTTTGCACTACTAAGCTCATTGAGAAAGATATAACATTCCTTTGAAAACAATATTAACTGTTTTCCTTTTTTCTCAATAATATAATGAAGTTCTTGTGTCTGTTATAATGTACCCAGTCTTTTAAGCACTCTTTGTGAGTAAAGGGCAGCGGCACTAACTCAGTAGAGAGCAGGAATGCTTTACAGAATGTTTCTAGATAGTGGAAAATGGTTCCAGTGTGCTTGCTAAGAATGCTGTGTTAAAGAGAGAATCAATAGATGCAAACGCACTTGCTTTCTACACATGATTTTCACTAGCCTTTCTGTGCAGGAACAAATATAGCTATGGTGAATATTTACTTATCTTTCTTTTCCATATGAATTATTTTTCTGCCCTTGGCCTTGGCTTCATCTTGGGGCAGGATTGTGTTAAGCAAAACAAAAAAGATAAGATAATATTCATCTCTGCTTGGCAACAGCAGTAAAGCCAGTGAAAAACGCATTCATCTCTGTCCATAGAACAGTAACAAGAACAAAACATATTTATGTTTTTCCTATGTATGTTAATGGTCCCAGAATAAAAATTTATATTACCTTGTCCCTGATTCTAGGAATGGCAAGGACAAAATTACAGAAATCCCAGTGTTGCTTGCAGTAGGCTGCAATGATTGAAATGTTTACATTAATTAATGAAAAAAAAAAAAAGAGTAAGAAATTTTTACATTTTATTTAAAAGAGAACACATTATTTAGTGTTTATTAACTGCATCATTCTGCTTACATCAGGTCTCAGCATACAGTCATGTCTCAAATTTTAAGAAACACTTGGTCGTGTGCCATCAGTCAAGAGATCTACAAAAAATAACTCAAATTTTATTGAGTCAAAATTTCACTGCTCTGTAATTGCTCCTTTCAATATTGTTTTGATTGTACTGCAGGCTGGCTGACTTGATATACTATGACTGTATTGTAATTGTAATTACAATCATTTATTCATCAGTTATATTAAACCATAATATTTTAATTCTAATTTTTTACTTATTTATTATATAATTAAATGACTGCAAGATAAAATTGCTCTTCACCCAGAGTTCCACACAGGAGAGAAGCCTGTCATAGTCCTTTTTTATTCAAATTACCCAGAGGTCAAACTAATCCTTATCTTGAAGGATTTTGGTTTTTTGCAGGTTTGTACAAAAAGGATACATGATTTTTTGTAATTGTACTAAAGCATATATTCTACACATCAAAACCACTCTGAGCAGTATTTTACAGTTTTTCAAAAGGGTACAGATCTTAGTTCCATCTGTTACATCTCAAAAGTCATGCCTGTCAACTTCCCCAGCACCAGCCTCTCCTGACTAATGGAAAGCCTTTGAATGGAAAGCTGATGTGTTTTAAAAACCAAAAAAGTTCTTTATCCAATTACTGGGTCCTCTCACTCATACCTGTGTAGCCTGTTTTCCAGGAGGTAATTTTTGGAGATTTTTTTTTCCTCTAGGGCCACTCTGCTAATTACAGGGGCCAGGACCAGTTAATCACTATGTGGGTATAACCAAAACTGTTTATTCTACACCCTCTATATCATTTCTGATGGACTGTTAATAATGGATTATTTGCAGCAGCTACCCAGGGCACACCTGACATCTCAGGCTACAAGCTGGGTGTTAAAGAACCCTATGAGGCAGGGGAGTTTGTCTTCACAGCAAGGACAGCTGTGACAACTTCCATCTGGGGAGGCATTAGCACTTTCACACAAAACCTGAGGGGTCATCCCTGCCAACGGGCCATAAAGGACTGACATTATAGGCCGCTACAATCACCTAGACTATCAAAGATTCCAAAAATGTCCCATGACTCACAGACTTAAATCACCCATTGTGAAACTCCCTGTCCTGAGGGAGGTATTGGGCATTCCACCTGAACCTGAGCATATATAGTCTTTGTGTTTTGGAACGTCTAGTACCACTCATCAGTTTCAGAGGGGGACCAGAACTTCAAAAGGACTGACTGCCACTCTCAATAAGACTACAAACTTCATCCTGACCAACAGGTTTTCCTTTCCTTTTACTTTGCACCCCGTGGGGACCACATGGTGCTCAGCACAGGGGCCATAAACAATATTGTGTTCTTGTCCCAGTGTGCTGGGTTATACATCTGCTTTTGTGGATTAAACCAGTTTTCTCTGTATTGTATACATTATGATCTTTTTAGTAAATTGTAATTCTGATTTGTAATCTCTCTTGAGTTGGGTTCATTTCTCCTGCTGGTTTACCTTTAAACCAGCACAGCCACTCTGTCTTTAAATATCTGAAAACAGTAGGATGATCTCTGACAGGAGGACTGTGACTCTGTGTTCAAAATCAATTTCATGGAAGAAATTTATTAATTTACTTTTTTTCCCATAGAAACCAATGGAGATCTTAATAAGACTTCCATCAGACAATAACTTGAAAGGATAAATTTGACTATAAGCACCTTGTGGTACCAAGGTACCATGACCTGAGTCCACTGGAATCTAATAACTTCCAAACTTTGAGTCAGCCAGAGGTGTGCAAGTTTCATTTTGGAAGACACATAGGAATAGTAGTTTTGTTCTGTGCCCAAGCTGACATATCATGCCAAGCACTGCAATGGCCATTACTTTCCAGGGCAAAAGCTGACTTGTGCTGATGAATTCAGTCTGCTTTTTCAAGAGATAATTCCACAGACACAAAGGCCACGAAAAGTTTGGTCCATGAAAGCACTGAAAGAGGGAAGACAGTACAAAGTAATGCTCATAATCAGGTCCTAAGTATGGAGTGGTGGTGTGTATTTTTTCTTCAGACTTTAAACTGGTATTCAATACAGATTCCATTAAGTCTAGAATTCCATTAAATCTAGATGTGCTCTACAAGATGGATAATATTTCTGTAAGACCTTTTGTATTGGTTTGGGGCTGGGAATATCAAGGTCCTATTTACATGTCACAGACTTGATTCAGGACAGCATGAGTCGTGTTTATACCGGAGGGGGAGTACAAGTATTTTGGCTGGAAGGAAATCGATAAATCAATTCTATCCAAAATTAGAAATATATTTAGAGTTAGTTTCTTTTTTCTTCTACCTTCCTGATTATCTAGAGTGTATGAATTTTTGCCTATAATCTTAAAAAAAAAAAAGGAGAAAATTATGATTCTGATGGTGTTCTACCTTACAGATGTTTCAAACTTGCAAACATTTGACTTTTTCTCCTTTGAGTTGGAACAAACATTTAAACTAGAGAACTGTTTACATTTCTTGCTGGTTGAAGGAAAAGTGTAGAAAGAGACGCAAACATAACTTATGCAAAAAATGTAATAGTATATATTCTGTTCTATATTCTACATATAATATTGGAATATTCTGTCCAAATATTATGGACTAATAGATTACTGCACTTTTATGTAGTTTTTTGTTTTATTTTGTTTTACTTTGTTGTTTGCTTTTCTCACTGCTTTTTTTCTTTTTGTTAATTAAGTATTGTGATAGTTTGATCAGGCTTTCCCTGGTAACCAGATGTATCTAGAGAGGGGCTTGTTTCCCAGGTATTTCTCACCCATTCTTTCCCCTCCAGTGGGAGAGGAAGTAAAATGTATGTTCTTAGTTTTTCTCTCTGCTTGAATCTGTCCCTCTAAAGATTGAGTTCTCTAAAATAATTTGTAGTTAAAATAGTAGAATTTGTGCTTACTTGAGAGTGGGAAGTTATTTCTTGCTATGTCTAACTTGTGCAAGTGTGTGTTATATTGTAGTTTTCTCTTAATTTTCTCTTTTCTGTATAAATACATATAGTTAGTTTCAGCATAAACCTAGTTTGAGAGTTTTTTCCCTTTCCTCGGTTAAGGAAAGAAGCTCTAACTCTGTGTTTGGGCAGTTGGCATTTTGCCAGCTCAACCCAAAACATTGTTTCCGGAGTGGGTTGGGAGCAAGAAGTTTTTGCTGCTCTCAGTCCCTTTATCGGAGCCACGCAGAAGGGGTTACCTTTCTTCTAAGAGTGGTTGATGGGATTGTATTTTATTGGTTTACCTGGTGGGTAGGTAGGGGTGTTTTGATACCCGTTGCTTTTGTTTTGTCTCTTTGTTGCCACTGTTTTCCCTTTCTCTTGTCCCTTCCTTTTCCCTTTTTCCTATTGTGGGTGGAGATTGTATACATATAATTGTGAACATTTAGAAATATACATATATATATCCTGACTTAACTCAGTTTCTTTCAAGTTTTCTTTTCCTTTTTTCCTTTTCCCTGCTTTGAGGACTGGGGAGAGAAGGGGAGGCAGCTCAGGGCTGGGAGACCAGAACGAAACCAAGAGAGGTATCTAAGAATATTATCTTTTTCAGTAAGATTATACTATTGAATATTGCTTATGAAAAGGAAAAAAGTCTGATGCACAAAGATTTTCCTCAATCAGTTATAAAAATTTTTTGTTGTTTTGTTTTCTTTAATTTTTTTAACTATTATGGATTTCATAAAACCTTTTTTCTTTTTAAGCCTTTGAACTAAAAGCAGAAATACTGACACAATGTAATTAATAATAATAAAACAGAAGAGGTGTGATAATAAAGTTACATAATCTGAAGTAATGTCAAATTCAACTAAGAAACCTAGTGCGACATGGAGGAGAGCATTTTGAGCCTTGGTACATGGATCTATGATTTTCTTTTTCTTTCACTCCGTTTTAATTCATAGGAATGATGTGTTTTCTGTTTCTTAACCAAAATAAATCAGTATTGTTATAAATTTAAGAGATAGGAGTGTTGAAGATTACTGGTAGTATTTCCAATGGATATGAAATCTTCTTAAACTTGTAAATTGAAAATGATATCAGAACAGAAAGTACCTTAGTTAATAACATTTATAGAATCAAATTAATCAATTAGTTTGATTAGGAGTACAAAAGGTTTTATTTCTTGATTAACGAATAGGAGGTCAGTGCTGACTTTCATAAATGTAAATAATTTGTTCTTATGACTCTTGGAATTTTAGCAGGACAGTGCTTTCAAAGACAAAAATAGTAAACCATTATGAACCAGTTATGACCCACATTTTGAGCTTGGATGTATGAAGTAGAGACTTACACTGAAACTGCTTAGAAATCTAAGGATGAATTTGTCCCTCTGCATGCAACTTCTGATGAAATACAATGTAGTACTGTACATCTTTACTTTAAAATTTTTAAGGATGATTCAGTACTTTGAAGTTCCAGTTTTTCTGAAGGAGTTTTCTTTCTGCTTTTTTCTTTATTTGTTATCTGCATCTGCTAGCTGGAGCCACCCATCTCTACCGCAAAGGTAAATTGGCTGATTGACAGCTTCTTCAAGAACAGATTAAAGCACCAACAATAGAGCATTATCTAAACCCCCAGTATTAATAAGAATGAAAATACAATGCCACTCTGAAAACTAAACCTGAAGTTCCTGTGTTCACGTTGCTACAGATGGGTGATTCACTAGCATAATAGGAAGTGAAACAATAATAAATTTAGGCAAAGTGATGAGAAACAATTTTTTCAGTTGTTGAATTATGAATGTGAGAAGTCCCCAAAGGGCAAAGTTGTGAACTCAGAAAACACTAAGGTCACTTAACTAATGATTGTATATTTCTGGGGGAAAAAAAATATACAAGAAAAAGATGAATGGTGGTGTGCTGCATGGTTGTTTTAATTCTCAATGTTCAAGCATCACAGCTGTCACACTGCAAGGTATGATAAAAAGGAGAGAAACATGCTGATGGCTGAGATGTCTTCATCTAAAATCCAGCCCCATGTGTGTCTAGTTGAAAAGCTTCTGTTATTTGACACCTGCTGAGCCACTTGCAATTAAGCCCTTCTGAGAACTTTATTACCAAATTCATTATTTACCTTTACTAAAATAGAAATAACAACACATTGCACAAATAATTCCAGTGTAAGTGCAGACCAAGTAACTTTAGGATGAAACTGGTGTTCTGTCATCAGTTCTGGAAGGCTGTGGGCTGTAGGAAGGCAACATTTCTAAGGTAGGCATGATCTGCATGATTTGCTTGTCTGAACAAAGTGGTGAAAAGACCATGCTAGAAACCCTTTTGTGATTAGCACTCTTATAGGCATACAAAGAACTTTTCACCTTACACACCATGCTGCATGATTTATAAGATATTGGCTATCAAACTCAGTAGTAGAAAAAGGTTACTTGACCCATCCAAGAACTTAGAAATTCTCATGCACTTTAAGTTGTGATTCATTGAAGCTACTTTGACTAAAAAATGTGAAAGAGTAGTAGATGCCTTTATATAATTGAAAGTACAGTTTTGAAAATCCTTTTCTCTTGCTTCATTAGAATTAAAATGGCTTGAAAACTGAAGCCAGCTTTGTTCAAACTATGCCCAGATATTAAAAACAAACCAAAAGGCTCTGTTCTACCAAAGTTAAAAAATGTTTATTTAGCTTTTAAATTCTTCAGCAACTGTCTTGAAAATTTTGTTTTGAAACTCGTATCTATTCCAAATATATTTATTTTCCATGAGAATGTTATATTCTGTGAGAATGCTATTGTATTGTTATATTATCATATTAAAATGACAAAACTGATATGTGACAGTTCATTGAAATTAAGATATTTCAAAAATTCAGAAAGCTTTTACCAATTGTCTTATTTCTATCCCAAAGAGTGATTTATGTTCTCTGTGTTTAATTTCTTCTGGGTTAGGATGAAAATTTGCTTTTCTTCAAAGACATTTAAAGTGAAATTGTATTTTTATTCTTTTTCTTTGTGCTAATAAGCAGTTGATTTGGAGAGTGTACAATTTGAGGGCAAAGGAATGCAAATCAAGATGAAATTTTGTGTTATTATAAATACATATATGCTACTTGAGGAATTGGCATATCACATACAGAATATTCTGAGCTGGAAGAGACTGACAAGGTTCGTCAAGTCCAACTCACAAAAGAATGGACTGTACAGGGATTGAACCCACTACCCTGGCATTATTAGCATCTGGCTTTAACCAGCTGGGATATTTGACCTTGTATGTATATATATTAGTGTGCGATTATTAGCCCTATGAGAAATAATAGCATCTAAGCAAATATCGCTTTGCCTTTCTGTTTTATTTGCTTTTCATACCTTTGACAGCTATAATAATAGCTACCCCATAATGTCTCTGAAACCTACTTCACAGGTAAATATTGTGACCATTTGGAAATCTGACACACACAATTGTAGGTAACTTAATAGCAAAATGCACCAACTGTGAGCACTAGTAAAAACCTAATGGTTGTGCTGATCGAACATTTCGGCATCCATTTTAATTTGTTTTGTAAATGCGTACAGGTTTATGCGTACTCAAATATTGAGAAAATTACTGCATTTTGTAACTACACACATATTCATATGGTATGTGGCTGTGCAGAAATTACAGTAATTGCTTGTATTTATTAAGGATTTTTCTGTTTAGGAAAGACTAGCATATTGACTGGCAACATAAAAAGAGGTGAGAGTCTCAGTAACTAGTCAGAAGTGGCAACATAAGACTTTTAAACAATGGTAAATGCTGCATAAGGAAAATTCCAGGCAATTTGTGCATAACACAGCTGGCATGCTAATTGAGTATTGGAATAACAGGGATAAATTTAATTGATTTTGATGTTCAGAAGCTGTATGCCTGGCAAAGGTGGAATAAAGATTATTACTGAGAACTTTTTCTTGTGTTTTTTTTTTTGTCAGTTTTTGGCCTTCTGGTACAGTCTAAGATGCTTTCAGGAGATAATGGTGGTTTATTTTTATTTTTCTTATTTGAATAGAAAATATTTTGGTAATAAAACCAAGCAAGATAAAAAAGCTTTTCATACTTGTGTTTGATCCAGGGGTGTTTTTCATTACAATGTCATCATTAGCAGAGCTAGTTGAAATACCAGTAAGCAGTAACTTGTCTGAAATACGCTATTTTCCAGGACACATTAATTGCGAAGTTTCTCAGACACAAGAGAAAATATCTCAGAAGGAATAGGTACCTGAAATCTATCCTACAGTCTAGTGGCTGCAGCATTCCATCTGTATGTAGGATAACACAGTTACTCTGGGGAAAAAAAAAAAAAAAAAAAAAAAAAAAAAAAAAAAAAAAAAAAAAATTACTTGACCTGAAAAAACCAGACTTTTAAAAGATTTAAAGCATAAATGAAGAGTTTTAGAGGTTGAGAGGAAGACTTTGTTCATTATTATTTTAAATATAGAACCTAATTGTCCTTTTGATGTCCTGATTGTATCTGAGATGGTGTGCTGGTATAAAGGTAAACCGGCAGGACAAATGAACCAAACTTAAGAGAGATTATAAGTCACAGTTACAATTTAATAAAAATATTGCAATATATGCAATGGCACAAAGAGAAATTGATTTTAACCCACAAAACCCAGAAGTATAACCCAGCACCCTGGGGCACAAAGAGAACAGTGTTCATTAGCTCCTGTGCTGAGACCCATGTGGTTCCCCTGAGTCCAAGGTAAAAGGAAGGGAAAAACCTGTTGGTGCAGGTGACAGTCACAGTCTGGTCGAGAGTGGTGGTCTTCTCCTGTTGGGGTTCTAGTCCTCTTCTGGATCTGATGAGTGGTACCAGAGGTCTCCAAGGCAGGGAGTTCTACAATGGGTGATCTAACCATGTGAGTCATCGGGTATTTTTGGAATCTTTAATGGCCCATTAGCACACATGACCCCTCAGGCTGGGTGTAAAGGTGCTAATGACTCCCTGGAGGGAACTTATCACAGCTTCTATCTCACAGGCTTCTTTAACACCCAGCTTTCAGCCTGAGGGGTTGGGTGTGCTCTGGGCAGCTGCTGCAAATGGTCCATTGTTAACAGTTCATGGGAAATTATATAGATGGTGTAGAATACACAGCTTTGATCACACCCACACAGTAATAAACTGGTCCCACCTGCTGAACTAAGACAGATGGCTTCAAAAGTATTTATAAGAATAGTAAGCAAAGGGTGTGGAAATGTTGATATTTTACTCTCAGCATATATATTTTAAAGCAATTTGAAATATAATTGGCTAACTTTTCCTTGTAAGTGGTATGAAAACTGTTTGCATCTGAATTAATCTGTCCAAATCTGACTAACTGGAACAGGTTTCAGCATATTTACATCCCTGTTTTAATTTAGCTATTCAGACTGGGACCTCTGTGGGTTGTATAATGGTTTATCTGATATGATTTGTGTAATGGATGTTTTCTGTCTAACACGTATATTAATATGTTTTTGTGTCAATTTTGAAGAGGTTGTTTTTTTAACTTGGTTGAACAGCTAGAATGCTTCTTGAGCTAATGATAAATTTTGTTTGATATTTGGCTTTTAAATTGGATTCAGATTTTTAGCTTGGCTAGGTTGCTTATACTCTAGGGTAAACAGTTTTCTTATACAAGTTTAAATCGGCTACCTATTTGTCTTCCTGTGGTTTTAAGAAAAGGCCATACATGTAGCTCATCTTCAAAACATATATATTTTATATATATATGCTTAGAAATATGCAATACATTTTCATGTATGTGTTTTGGATAAATATTTGGAAAACATCTTAGCCCTTTGGAAAGAGGTGTTTGTCTTAGAGCCTTGTTTACATCAGTATAAAATGTCTTTAGAAGTACTGTAGGAGAGTAATTTTATTTGCTGTCTAGGAAAGAGTTAATATGCTTTGACTTGATCTTAATTGGGGTTTTTTTTTGTTAAGTCGATAGTAGGTGCTAGACCTAGGCAGCTCTTAATGACCTTATAGTATAATTTTTTTGCATGAATTATCTGACAAGCTGCTACTCCATCTACTTACGTTCAATGTGAACATTGTCTCAGTAGTCCCAAAATTACAAAACTTTCTTCTCAGTGCTGCACAGGTTTTCTTTCAGTTCCTAGTCCTGATATGTAAAAAACAAGCCCCTTCACCTTTACCTCCACTTAATCTAGTGTCAAAGCTTCAAGTCTTGATAAATGTAGTCCTTGTTACTTCAAATGTATTTCAGAATATTTGCATTATAATTGGTTTACCGGAAAGGTAAAAAAACAAAACAAACAAACAAACAAACAAAAAAAACCCAAGAAAACAAAACAAAAACCAAAAAACCAACAACCAAAAAAAAAGGCCTACATTCTCATGAATGAGACAGTTTTTGGCTGATTTCCAGAACAATCTTTCTCATCCAAAAGATGTGTATAACTCAAGCAAACTGAAAAAGATGACACACAAGTGTTGATGTTTAAACAAACTAATTCAAGGAAATGATTGATTTGATGTTCAGGCAACTCTCATTGTTTCAGTGTTGAGATAGAACATATATTGCCCCACCTCAGATCTGTGATGAAAGATGCTGATGAAACAACCTTGAGTGCAATCAGGTAGTCCTATTCAGGAGAACAGGTTGCTCTGGGTGTAGAAGCTCAGAGCTATGGCAGCTGCCTGGAAGACAAAGTCAGAAAAAATGAACTAAAAAAGAAATGCAGTTTACAGAACGTCTACTGAATATTACTTATGCAGTCTGAAGTCCTTCACGTTTGCTACAAGGTTTTGTCCAGCTGCATAAAATACCATTCCATCAACAACCAATGCTATTTAAGTTATAAACACATTAGTGGTCTTGTTAATAATAGCATTAACCAGGTACATCTATGGCACTAAAAAATACTAACCATTTCAAGGCTGTCATCAACTGGATTTTTAGGAAAGTAAATGGATTGTGTGTAACTGTCAGGTGTTTTAAGAAAATAAATGTACTTTTTAAAGTCTAGTTTTCTCACTCTGCTGCAATTTATGCTTCATGTAGCCTGTAGGCACAAGAACTCCATTGTTCTGTAAGAAGCTGTCTTGCCATATTCTCTTTCTCTTTTTTCTTTCTTTTCTTTTTTTTTTTGTTTTTCTTTTTTTGTTGTTGTTGTTTTTTTGTTTTGGTTTTTTTTTTTCCCTGAATGAAAGTAATTGGCCATATTTAATGTAGCTTTTGGCCACAAATGTTGGGATAAATATCTTCTACTCTTGCACTACAGGACAGTAACGCACCTCATCTATGAGTGCCTGCCAAAGAAAACAAATATAGCCATTGAGAACGTAAAAGCTTCGTGCAGTAGCTGTGAGCAGTCTTTACTTTTAGACTTCAAATCAGATTTATATTGGTTGTCACTTGTTAGTATTTTGCTCCTACAGATTTCTCAAGAACATTTTTCCTCTGAAAGAAATACACAGTATCACCTAAGAACAGTCTGTTTCTAGATACGTTTAATAACAATTTATTAAAACTTCATTGTTGAAACCTTGTGTGCTTTGGGTATGTCAGTCATGTGCTGATTATTGTTATATTTCAGGGTTTGTTTATTTATTTTATTTTTTCAAGTAATTCTTACAGCTTTCTATTTTTCCGAATCAAATTGTTCAACTCATCTTCCTAAAGGTCCCGTGGTTTGTAATTTGATTTATATGGTAACCTTGAGACAAGGTGAGACATTAATAGACCATTCCATTTTAATGAATGGCTTCTCAGGTACTGGTTGACTACTTCAGTGGTCAGAAACTTTCTTCCTCCAGGCACTATTTAGAAGGGCAAGGCTTCAGGCTCTCAGTCATGTCTGTCTCTAGCCTCATTTAATATTCAACAGCTGCCAAAAATAGCATTGGTTTCAAGGACTCGTCTGATTAGTAATGGCTGTGATATTTCTATACCCCTCTCTTAAAGTTGCTTTTAACATTTTAGATTCAAGGAGGAAGACCTGGCATGGTTTGGAAATACTGAAACTGGCTGAGTACATACTGCCAGCTCCCTGGGTCAGAAATGCATGAGGAACTCTGTGCATGTAAGCATGGGAAGAACCTACACAGGTTCTTCAAAGACAAATGTCTCCTTATCTGCTTGATATTTCCTGAAATATGGTGGCTTTCTTTGCTTCAGCCTTTTTTATTTATTATGCCATTCTCCTGGTGACCTGGCTCCCAAAAGGGAGTTGCCTGTTCTGAGTGTCATCTGAATACAGGGCACTGCTTATGCACCTCCTGTTTTGTTAAGAACCAGAAGACCCCACACACTGCTAGGGCTAAGAAACTTGCCTAAAAATTCCAGTAGCTCTACTTTTATTGCACTTCACCCTGTGTGGAAGGGATAACAAAAGAAGCTTAGAGTATGTAACCTCACGTTACAAATCTGCAGCAGCTCTGGAGGGCAGCTCCCTAAATCTTAATCTTTCCCTGAGAACTACTTCCCTTAAGTAAAGCAGTGAGACTTCAAATCACTCATCAGCTAAGTGTCAACAATAATCATGGATTCATTTTCCTTAATTTTATAACTTCGTATTAGTGTTTGTCTGAGTGGAGGGATTTTTTTGTTTGTTTTAGCTTGATTTTGTTTGTTTGTTTGGGTAGTTTGGGGATATTTTTGGAGGGTGGTGGATGGAAGTTGTGGAGGGGTTTTGTTTGATTGGTTAGTTTGGTTTTTCTGCAGGGGTTGCCTGGGATTTTTATTTCTCCCTGCAAGAGCTAAAGGTTACAGTGTTTGCAGTAGTATAAAGCAGTGGTAGAACTCTGTCTGCAGCATTGGAGCATTTCATAAAATAGTACCTAAATACTTCTTCATGGACACCCCCTTGTAGTAGGGGAGAAGCTTGCTTGCCCTCATGAGGTTGTGAGCTATGCTGGTGGTGGTGTGTGCCTCCGGTAGGGTCTCCCACGCCAGACAGGTCTCAGCTGAAGGATCAGACAAAGTGTGTCCATGGGCAGGTTGGGCTCGTTAGCCCCCTGGCAACCATCCTAGGAGAAGGACAACTCTTAACTCCAAACCCGGGCAGATGGAGCTCGCTTAGCCCTGTAAGGCCATCCATTTAAGAGAAGGATACTCTAAACAAACCTACATCCTGAAGTATTTGCTGTCACTGTCCAGGCTTGCCAGGCCCTGGTAGATGAAGCACAGCAACCGGTGAAAACCTACTAAGGTATAGCCCCTACTATGGGAGAGACACTTAAGGCCATATTGCAGGTGAAAACTGGCAAGGCAGCTGGTGTTGATGGGATTCCACCCAAAATCTGGAAGCATAAAGGTCAAGCACTCCACGCTAAATTTCACAAGCTCATTGTGTGTTGCTGGGAACATGGTGAACTACCACCAGATCTCCATGATGCAGTTATCACCACCCTGTACAAGAAGAAAGGAGAAAAATCAGTCTGCTCAAATTACCAAGGTATTACTTTGCTCTCCATTGCTGGTAAAATCCTTGCAAAAATACTTCTGAACAGATTAGTACTTGCTTTCACAGAAGAACTTCTACCTGAAAGCCAATGTGGTTTCAGAGCCAATAGAAGCACCACAGACATGGTATTTGTTCTCAGACAACTGCAAGAGAAGTGTAGGGAACAGAACAAAGGACACTAAGTAACTTTCACTGACCTCACCAAAGCTTTCAACACTGTGAGCAGAAAAGGCGTGTGGCAGATCTTGGAACATCTAGGTTGTCCCCCCAAGTTCCTTGTCGGGCTCAACACCCAGAACTCACACCCCCCCATGTTCCTTCCCCCTCTCTGTGTGTTTTTCCCCTGAGGTTTTTTTTCCTGAGTCCCACCTGCCCACTGCTTGCAGCCCCATAGTTTCTCCCTGCCCAGGATGTCCCCATGTGGTTCCTCCCAGTACCTAAGCCTAATCCTGCCCTCAGATGTACTGTCCAATCACCTCCAAATCCCACCCCTATACAAATCCAACCGGAAATAAGGGCTTTTTGGAGTGTTCATGACCCCTGCGTGTGTCTGCATTATTCAGACAGCCATTTCCCATCTCGGTCCTGACTTCCTCAAAATGATCATCCTGCTACATGAGGATCAGTGTGGACAAGTCAGATATGTTATGCATTTTCTGAGTCCTTTCCAATAACCAGTGGTGTGAAACAAGGTTGTGTTCTTGCACCAACTCTATTCACAATCTTCTTCAGCATGGTACTCCAAAGAGCCACGGCAGACCTCGATGAAGAAAATCATATCTACATCCGATATTGTACCAATGGAAGTCTGTTCAACCTCAGGCGACTGAAGGCCCACACTAAGACCCTAAATCACCTTATCCACGAGCTGCTTTTTACTGGCAATGCCACTCTCATTGCTCACACAGAAGCAGCTCTGCAGTGCTTAACATCCTGCTTTGCAGAGGCTGCTGAGCTTTTGGGGCTGGAAGTCAGCCTGAAGAAGACAGAAATTCTCTACCAACCTGCACCTCAGGAATTCTTCCATCATTCCCACACCACCACAGGAGAATCAGAGCTTAAGTCAGTCCAGCAGTTTACCTCTCTGGGAAGCAAAGCACCATTTCCTTGGACAGTAAGATTGACAAAGAGATAGACAACGGGCTAGCAAAGGCATACAGAGCCTTCAGAAAACTCCATAGAAGAGTCTGGTGCAATAAACACCTGAATAAAAGTACAAAGATCAGTGTCTACAGAGCCATTGTGCTGTCTACTCTTTTATATGGGTCTGAATCATGGGTCATCTACTGTCACCATCTGTAATTCCTTGAATGCTTCCATCAGCGCTGCCTCCGTTCAATCCTAAACATCCACTGGCCTAATTATATGACTAATGTATCTGTTCTTGAACAGGCAAGGGTCACCAATATTGAGGCCAAGCTGATGAGAGCACAGCTGCGCTGGGCAAAGCACGTCTCCAGGATGGAGGATCACCACCTCCCTAAGATTGTGCTCTATAGTGAACTTGCCACAGGCTGCCATAAGAAAAGAGCCCCAAAGCAGAGATACAAGGACTTCCTGAAACAATATCTCAGATTTGGCCATATTGACTACCGTTAATGGTCCACTCTGACCTTCAGTCGGGATTCATGGAGACACCATTCACAATGCTGCAGCTTCCTTTGAGAACGCATGCAGAGTCAGTCTTGAGGAGAAAAGACAATGTGGAAAGAACCGTGCCTCACCAATATTGCCAAAGGAGACTTTCCGCTGTGCCTTTTGCGACCAGACTTGCCTATCCTGTATTGGCCTTTTTACCCACCAGCATACTTGCAACAAGCATGGATAGTGCCCTTCCCAAATCTTTGTTTGTGAAGTCTAGCCATAATGATGACCTAAATATGAATTGGAATGATTTCCAGTTTTCAATTTTGTTCTTGCTGGAAATCATGGTTAAAAATTAAAATAGACTAAACACAAAAAACCTGGAATCCTTGCACATCAATATTGCTTACGTGCACTTGCTGTTTCATTCTTAACCTTGTGGTTGTTGGTGCATGAAATGTTCCTGAGCCCCTTTTTGACAATTGTAATTTGTTTGCTTCGCTTTCTGTGTCATTTGGGCATCTGATTTTTAGTCAACAATACTTCTCCAGGGCCATCTGTCTGGCAGATTTGGTCTGAAAAGAATATTGAAATTATTTACATGTCGCAAGTAATTGTCTGTAGTGTCTGCTCTTTTTTTCCCCCCAAACATTCTGAAAATATGAGCTGCATGCATGCAAAAATTATTAAATGCAGAGACAATTGAATATAGAGAGTTGTCACTGAAATAAACAGGAAATTTCACTACTATGATCAGAGAAAAATGAGCTGAGTTTTAGTATCCTGGAATTTTGTCCCTACTAGTGAATTGCACTTATTCAACACGTTTTCATGATCTGTTTTTAGAGTGTCATACACAGTCAAGCGATTCTTGTATTTTATTTTCTTTATTAATATACTTTTCACTATTATTATTTTACTGTTAATCCACTCTAGCATATTTTATATACCCATTCCTAGAGTTTGTATTACCTGGAGTCCTACCTTGTTTTAAAGTACATTAAATTCAGGCAAATACACATTGGATGACAGTTGTGGCAGTGGAAGTTCTTCCATTGCACAGAAGTATATTCTGAAATGGAGGAGCTGGATTTAATGAAATGACCATGGCTTGGGAAACAAGCAGCACTTATTTATAAAGAGACTTCTCAGAGCTGTAGCCTTTTTTTAGATAATCTCAAGAAATCTGGAAAAGAATTTTTGATATGTGTGATAGGAGTTTCTCATCGAGTCAAGAGCAAGAAAGAGGTGGAACAGTTTCAGTGCAGCACAGGTATCTGACACATACTTTCACAGATGTACATTTCTTACCAGAGTCTATGGTCAACCCAATATACTTAAATCCTAGATATAACCAAGTGATAGTGCTCAGCTATTAGTTGTATATAACTGTGGTTGATATTGTATATTGCATCATACACTGTAATAGTCAAACAAATCACCAATGATATATATATATATATATATATAGAAATTCTGGGGCAAACTTCTAACATTCCTGTAATTTGTCCAATTTCTATGTCTTTTTGATTTTCGCTATCTTACATTTTCACAAAGGAAGGATTAAAAGATGGAAAAAAGGTAACTTTTTACAACAAAAATAATGTTTTTAAAACTAATTTAATGACTTGTTATGCTTTTCAAATTCCTGTGTTTCTTTTTAGACTAATTTGTTTTCACATTTCATTAACTGATGTGCTTTTGTTGTTGATCAGATTCTGTCTTCTATTCAGAATGATGAGCTGGGTGACTGATCTACTAATTTTTATGGTCTGTATGATGCTGAGCTGACCTCAACATATATTGGCAGATTTGCCTTCAATATGAGTTTCACTTTAATATGGAGAAAAAAAATACATATTTCTGTTAATCATAGATTTAAGACCAAGACCACTTTGCTTGGAAATACTACTTACAGGACTTGTTTTGAATGAGATTGGCCTGTCATCAGCTACAAGATTATCATGGCTTTTGGGTTTTGACCCACTCCTATTTTACATTCTAGGAGTCCAAAGTATTAGAATTAAGAAGCAAAAATTTAATGTTTATGCTCTCAGTCCTTTTACCCTGAGTTTCCTAATAACAAGAACTATGATTTTCTTTCAAATTGGTTTTAACATCTATAATTCTACATCATATAGAAAATATGTATAAAAATAAAAAGCAGTTTATCTTTTTATTGAATTCTGGTAACAAACCTAATAAAAATACCATCACATATAGTGTAAAATCTAAGATTCTGTCATTCTCTCTCTGTATGTAGAGATTTATATCTATCTATAGTTCCAAATAAGCAAAACCAGAGTGATAAAGTGATGAACTCATTCAAGCTGGCAGTAACAAGTGATCTGGGAGCAGAAAGAGGTTATTAAATATACTTTGGGAGATATTGTGCTGAAGGAGAAAAGAATCATTAGGAAAAAGTGGAGCTGGGGACAGTCTATTTTACAACTAAGTACTATGGAACTAACAAATAGGTAATGGCAGCCAGGGTGATAGTTCTGTGGAGGTGTTTAGTTATATATATAGCATTCTCGAAGAGCCAGACAGAATAGGGTTTGATACTGTAAAGGAGACTTTGAGCAAAACTACAATGAAAACTATAAAAAGTAATAAAATAGTAAAGTACCTAGCATAGGCTGAGATCAACTTTGCTCTGTTCTTTTGTTGTTTTGCTCTGAATTGCACTCTCCTGCAGAGTGCCATTGCTTCTTAGCTGGGGATTGAAGTTTCTGCATACTACCAAACTAACAAGGACCTGAGTCAGTGAACATTTACACCCTATTTCTATCCAGATGTCCCTTGACAACAAAACTGAGGCAGAAGAAAAGAGTACAATGGACTGACTCTCTTCTGGGATTTCTGATTATTTATTCACATATACATTAAAAGAAGCTTTTCTGAAGAACATCCAGACAGAACACTTATGACAAAAGAAACTTGGTCTAGAGCCAGAAGATTTCCCTCTTTATTTTTCTTGGCAGAAAGAAGTAAATACAGAACCTGATGCACAAATGAAATGAGGAAACAACATAGATTTTTCTTGGTTTGCATTTCATCCCTGTGACCTAGCAGAAAAACAGTGCCACAGAGACACTTTTTTTTTTTTTTTCCCCCCCAGATGGGTAGGGATTTGAGTTAAAAAATGCCCATTCATTGACCTCAATAATTAAGCTCTTTGCCACTCAGTAGCACCTGACTTGTGAGCTGCAAGCTCCAAATGTGCATGCAGGTAATCAGACAGCTAAACCATGAACTTTTGAGCAATAAAAAAAGTTTATTTCAGGAAAAAACTCACATCTGGGTGGCAAAAGCACATGCATAGACCACAGGGCTTCTTGGACATGTATATCATAGGGGTTTAGGCATGCACAGTGCTGTCTTCTGAGCCATTCCTTTTCCCTCCTCTTCCCTTTCCCCACTTGAGAGAAAGGAATGCTTCCTTTGCACCTTCTCAGATAAAGCACTGCCTGTTTCATCTAGCAAGGATACAGCTCTGAGGGAAAGACAAAAAGTGGTTGTTCTGACACATTCTCTCAACCTATGTTTCTTTAGCCACAATGGGTTTCTTGAGCAAAGAGAAATTTCCATATCAATTTACCTTCCTGCCCATTTCTTGCGTGGAGTCCTCTCAACCCCCACAGGGTTTTGTGGGTCTATTTATCTCCCATAGGTCACAGCTATCCAGGAGTCTGCAGTGACTTTCTGCAAGAGTGGAAATGAGCAAGTCAGTGAAACATCTCTCAGAATTCAGAGTAATACAGCACTTTTTGAAAGCGTGTTACTTTTCATGTTTTCTGAATCCCACATTTTGTTGTCAAAAATAGTGAGTATTCAATAATAGATAAATCATGAAGCAAATAAATTGATTAACTTTGTAGCTCATTTCATGCAATAAAAACCTTCACAATGCACTATGATCTCTTCTGATTACCTCCTAACTGAATGTGTGGGCAAAAATAAGTCAAAGAAAACCAAGCAGGTGTAGAATCTTAATATTTAGTTTTCCATATGAAGATACTAGGGATATTTTGGCTTTTAGTTTAAACTTTCCCTTGTTTTTCTAAGCTAGAGCTATTATCTCTTCTTGAATATTAGTTAGATTAATAGTAGTCTAAGCTACATATCTATTCTTATTTATGTTAATATTATTTTAAAGGGACTTCCACATGTTGACTACAACCAGAAAATTGAGAATGACTAGATCTTTTGTTAATTAGAGTATTTCCATTTTAATCATTACGGTATCATTGACTGTAATCAGTGGTAGTGACATAGAATCACAGAATCATTAAGATTGGAAAAGACGGCTAGATCATCAAGGCCAACCATGAAAATAATACTGCCATCTTCACCACTAAATCATATCCCCAAGTGCCACATCTACACATTTTTGAATACTTACAGGTATAGTTATTCCATAACTTCCCTGGGATTCTTGTTCCAATGCCTGCTAAATCTTTCAGCAAAGAAATTTTTCCTAATATCTACTCTAAACTTCCCCAAGTACAACATGCTATTTCATCTGATCCTGTCTCTTGTTACATAAGAGAAGAGACTGTCACCAAGCTCTCTACAAGGGAGGGATAAGGTTCCCTTCTCAGCTTTTTTCTCGTCAGGTTAACCACTCTCAGCTCCCTCAGCCACCCCTTGTAAGACTTGTTTCCTAGTTCCTACACTAGCTTCATTGCTCTTGGTCTTAAATATCGCCTAAGAGATGTTATAATATGTAATTATACTTTGATCTGCATCATCAGTGTGTAAAGAATTCCTTAGGGAAGATTTGCCTAGGCCTTTCACACATAGGCACAAAAAAATCACTATGTCCATGTACAAAATCATTTATATGCACGATAAAACAAGCCTTAGGGCCAGAGTGAATCAACTGAATATTTAAGATGAACCCAGAACCTATGTATTTACAGAATTCCCCTCGCAAGTCTTTCATGCATGCAAATTAGACGTTATTTGACCAAATCTGATCCAGTAGTGTTATTGGAAGGTATCATAAATAAACTATGTGAGGTACTGACAAGACATGTCCCAGTGGTTGCTGGTGCCACTATCTACAGTGGGCTTGCATGCATATTAGATGACATTTTCTATGTCTGCTCACATACCTGTAGGATCACCTCAAGTGATCTGTCAGGTAATGAGAAGTGTCTCTAAGAACAGCTGCAATGTATCTAATAAGAACAAGTGTAGAAGGTTTTACTCAGGCAAATGCTCATTTTTCCTTCAAAAGAAGTTACTATCTAAGTGAAGTCTGAATAATTTGTCTAAAAAAATTGGCAGACATATCCCAGAAATGTGACTGAGTCATTGCACGTAATTTTTGTGATACATAATGCATAAAAAAGACAGAAAAAAAGAATACGAATAAATTTAATCTGTGCATGGCTCTTGAGTTGCTAACTCAAATGATTTATTTGCAATTCCTGCTAGGCTGATGCATTGCTATGATATTATTTTTGTTAAAATGTGTGGTTTATAATGCTGTTACTGATATCTCCTTTTTGCATTCAGCAAAAGGGATGTGCTTGCTCAAAGCTTCACTGGCATTGGGCATATTATGTTAGTCACTTGGGAAGTATTTCATGCACTCATAACACTTTATCAGTATGAAAGGAAGCACAGAGAATCAAAACAAAAGATTTCACACAGAGCAATAGAAAACAAGATGTGCACTGTAGAATATTCATGGAAAGCTTGCAGTAGAGCCGAGAGGTATCTGAAGATAGAAGATATTGTGATAGCATACACATTTCTCAGTCTTTAAAATTGCATAAGCCCTCAGGTACAATTATTCATAGCCTTGCACAGTCTCATTCAGTAGTCTTGAAGTATTAAACACTTGTTTTTAAAAGACAGAATTCCCTGGGCGTCATTGATTCTTCTTCTGCTGCCTTGAGGAGAGTGCTAACCATTTACATTAGTAATTCTTGGAACTCTGTAAAAGACAGCTGCAGATCTTCTGTGATGCACAGCTGTAGGAAACAAAATATCATTGAGGAAAACAAGTTAGAAGAACTAAGAGTTTATTGTAGCTCACATGATAGCTTCAGCTTTGTTTCAGCAGTGTTTGAGACACAGTACAGTTTTACGAGCTTGAACAGAGCCAAAGTGCAATGGTGCAAATTGGTATAAGAATCTTTTATGTGTCTTATTTCACTGATGTCTAAAGAAACTAAAAATGAAAAAGAGAGGAGAGGGTTATAACAAAATGCGCATGTTAATATTCACTTACTAAATTCTGCTTAAAGTCTTGTAATCTCAAAGCTAATTTAATCCAATTGCCTTTTAGCTATAGTGTCTTGCTCCAACTTCCAAATATAATGACTTTTTAATATCACTTGCACTGTTCTGTATCCAAAGTTGAATTTAGTCATGTAATTTATTCAATCAGAACTAATATATTTTGTAATTAAGGCTCACACCTGCACAATCTCTATATTGAAGTATTAATAAGTCTATCTTAAGCCCAGAAGAAATAGAATTTTAGAGAAAAATATGCAACCCTAAGCTGCAATTATATTGTATAAAGCATAGTATAGATATATCATACCACCGCTTAGCTTTTGGTTGGTTTTGTTGTTGCTAGGGGTTTTTTTTTAATTATCATTATTTATTGTTGTTACTCATATGGTGTTCCACTATCAAAGACAAAACTAAAGACTAAAGGTTGAAATTAAACTCGTGGAAAATTAGTGTATGTAAATTATTTAATATATGCAGAACATAGACATTAAAAAATGGATGAGACTGAAGAATACATTATAAAAACATGAAATTAAGCAAAGCAGAAAATATTACTTTTGTCATTGATTATTAAATTGGTAACTCTAATATGCACATTCTAAACCTAAGATTTTTATATAATTAATGGAATTTTTTGATAGAGACACTGTTTATGGCAACAAAATGGAAGGAGTTTGTGAATATTGAGAGACTTAAGAGTGAGAATTTACTCTTAAAACATTAAGTGGGAGCTGCTGAAGGATGCAGTTTGGAGATCACAAAGAACCTCATGCAATCTCAACATGGTACCATTTTGTGTAGCATCATCATTGATACCTTGGAAGGTAAGATGGTGACTAAATAATAAATAATGACATAAAAATTTTGTGTTAATTTTTCCACTAATCAGTGGTGACAGGTCATACTGAGATTTTTTACTTAACCTCGTCTCAGTCTGTTAATTAAAATTGAGTGTATTAGTCAGTACTTCTCAAACCTATATATATAAGAATGGGGTTAGTAAGAAACGTGAAAGTTTTTCACGTCCATCCCCATACTTCAGATCATTTGACACACATTTGTCTAACTGCTCTAGCATTTCTGTAATGACAGAAAATATGCAGCTTTCCAGAGCAATTTATTCCTATTGGCTCAATCAGGTCTTTTCTCCCAAATATTTACATTGAATCTCACTTGCTTATGATTAGGTCTATAACTCCTGGTTAGGTTGATTTTGTGCACAGAAAACAGAGTATTTGTCCTGCTTTCACAGAATCATTTAGATTGGAAAAAACCTCTAAAAGCATCGAGTCCACCCTTTGACTGACTGATGGGGTAGACCAGACACCCATTTAGCTGGAATAGAGGTAATTTTCTTCCTAGTAGCTGGTACAATGCTGTGTTTTGGATTTAATATGAGAATAACAGTGATAACACACTGATGTTTTAGTTATCACTGAGTGGTGCATGTTCTAAATGAAGGACGTTTGAGTTTCCCATGCTCTGCCAGGATGAAGGTGCACAACAAGCTGGAAGGAAGCACAGCCAGAACAACTGTTCCCATCTGGCCAAATTCCATATCATAGAAGGTCATGTTCAATACGTAAACTGGGAGAGCTGTCTGGAAGTTGCTGATCACTACTCACGAAGAGGCTGGGCATCATTGAGGAGGTAGTGGACACTTGTGCATCACTTTTTTCTCATCTCTCTCTCTCCTTTTCATTACAATTATTATTAGTATTATTAGTATGTTTATTTTGTTTCAATTATTAAATTTTTCTTATCTCAACCCATGAATGTTACTTTTTTTTTTTTTTGTTCTTATTTTCCTCCCCATCCCATTGAGGGTAGTGGCAAGGTGGTAGTGAGTAAGTAGCTGTGTGGTTTTACAGCACCAGGACCTGCTTTTAACACATGCAGTCATGCAAAACCTTCTCCATGGGTAAGCAATCTTGTGGTGCATGTAGAATTATATATAATTCTACATATGATAAACTGAGTGTGCTCTATTTTTGCTATATCCAAGTGTTGGCCTATAAGCTTAAAAGTGATTTGCTTTTAGAAGATAAAAATAGTATAGTTTTTCCTTGTATTGTGTTCCTGAGGAGAGGAATTGTTTCCTTTTATCCTACTCCACCCTTAGTAAGCATGTTGGCAATAGGTGAGGGATAATAGGTGAGCAAGCTGGCTTGAGATTCATTGCATTTTCATCAATGTAAACTGTATGCATATCCTGATGCAGATTGGCCTCACTGATTTTTGCTGTTGGCAAAGTGAGAGAAGATGCATGTCATAAGAAAACTGAGCTGTTTTGAAGAAGCTGAAATGCATTTGAGGGTGAGTTGAACACTCTGAAAGCTCCACTGGTGGAGTGAACAGTTCTAGGAGAAGGATATATTGAATAGTTCTGGTATGACTATAGTGAGCATCTAGAGAAAATCCAAACAGTTATGTGTAGACACCTAACTCCAGGTCTCTTTATTTGAAGTAGTCACAACCACATCTAAAGCCTTCTTTGTGGGCCAGAAAAAAGACAAAGAGCAAAGATGAATTTATGAGAGAAGGAGGCTGCAGAGAATTTTCAGATCTTTTGCTTGTGAGTGACAAAGTAAATTTATCTGTTGTGTGTGAACCTTCTTTTCTCCTGAAGCATAGTAGAAAAGATGATGCAACAACAAATATTTACCAGCTAAACAGATAATGAAGTTTATATAGCTGTTTCAATAGCAATGAAGATATACTAAAACATAAAAAAAAAATCAATAGGCTTTGGAATTTCTGACATTTTTAAATCCAGGAAATCCTGGCAGAGGAGAATGGAAAGACAGAGGGAACTGAAATGTTCCTCACCAGGCTAACACTAGTCTAAGAGGTTGCTGTTGTAGGTTAGTTTGCCTGAACTGACTGCTTGCTTACGGATTGAGAAACTTACTGTATTGTCCCTAGTAAGATGGAGTTTGAACATTTCCACTGACAAAAGGATTATGTTTTCTAAATTTTTTGTTTGTTTTTTGTTTTAAACTCTCATTTTTAGATAACTTTCTCCTGCCTGCTGGACAATTGGTTGCAGAAAGGCCTAATCTCAAAAATCCTTGACTATTTTCTCTCTTTCTCACCATTCAGTATAAAATATTATGCATAGGAACTCCTGATTTTTAACTGCAAGCTCTGCATATTGGTGTAAAATTTGTATTTTTCATCTCCACAGACTGCTTTACACACCAGGAATAGTTTTCTTTTTATGATAGTGAAAAAAGTCATGTAATGATGTGGGAAATACTGGCAAATGCAGTCAACCAATTAAGTACATAAACAACAGTACATGCACTTCATCAGATTTGAAAAAAAAACAGTGTAAACATTTGTGTGCACTTTTGCATGCTGGTTAAGGTGCCATTTTTCTTGCTGGATTGTTCATTTTCTCTCCTTAGTTTGACATATCAGCTTTAGATTAGGGGAGAACATGAATGTTTTTTGAAGCCGTTTTTATAAGTCTGCAAGAGCCTATGGAAGGCCAAGTTCTCACATTTTCTTAACTTGCCGCTAATGAGACAAAAGTTGATCCCAAGCAGCATATCACTTGTGAATCAGAACAGAAAGCTGCTGGTGTACTTTCTCAGAAAATACAAAGCTCAAAAATGTGCTTTTAGGTGGAACTAGGCTGTCTTTAAAACTTGAAACCTGGTTTATGGTTGGCTGTTCTTGTCTCTAAATGCCTGTATGGTGAATACCTCCTAGAAAAAATTCCTGTGTGGCTTATATTGTAATTTGATACTTAAGTGGGTTATGCTAAAAAAAAAATTCTGTAGTTCTGCTTTATGGCTGAGAAAGAAAATGCATCTCTAATGATGCTGAGATACTATCACAACTCTAACATTTATCCTCTTCATCTATGTCCATCAGAAAGAGAAAATTGGAAAAAATATTTTACAGAAATAAAGCAAATAAGCACCATAGGAATTGTATAGCAGGAGAGAAATGGTCTTTAAAGGAGACAAAAGGAAGTCAGAAAGTCAGGTTGAGTCAGAATACAAACCAGGGCTAATACTGTCTGTGGCACAAATTTTACGTTCTGAATATTTCTTATAATTATGAAGGATTTGGGTTAAAAGAAAATCTTGAGGAAGGATAAAAAACTGTAATACTAGGAGGGAAGGAAAAATTTAAGGTGACCACCTCAAAGAGAAAAAAACCCAGTATGCAGACTTTTTCTAAGTATTAAAAATGTTCATTTAATTTTAGGATAAAATATTTGAGTTCTTTTTCATTTTTTTCATTTTTTAATGGGATCTTTAGGAAACAGAAAAAACCAGTACAACGGGGAGATTTACTATAAGTCTTACTACACTTGCAAATGCTTTTTGATTAAATATGGAGCTTGCAAATATACAACCAATTGTCAGTTGTAGAAATAACAATTCAGTTACCTTGTACAATCTGCCCTGTACCAATGTTATACACTGTATCCTTTCTCCATGACCTTGAAATACCAGTGTTTTTGTAATTGAAAATTAAAATACAGCTAGGAAATGCCCTTGTCATTGATGTGTCTATCATGCAAGATTGTTTTTCAAAAGAAAAAAATTAATAATGCAAGACTTCTGCCTTTCCTCAATATAAAAACCTGTCTACCTTTTCACAGATAGAATTCAACATTTAGGTGTTCACTGTTTTTAAGGATTTCACCTTAACAGGAAATAATCACAGTAATAGAAAAAAAGGATCAAGGTAATGTAATAAACAAAATCTACAAGGATTTATTTATGATTGCTAAAAACATATTTTGATTTAAAATATTAAATGAGCTTATGTTTGCCTTAGTAACACAGTCTGTGAAATTTGTTAGTGCTTGTGAATAACAAAATAATATATGCTGTAGTGATCCTCAGGTCACTACCAGTGACCTGAGTTATGTCTGAAAGCCATGTCTTCCTTACAGTATTATGGTTTAAATGTTTAATGACAAGAATATATTTGGTCATCAAAAAAATGTTTATGGTAGTTATGAATAAGAGGTTTGTATAATAGGATATGGGGTGGATTCATCTCTCTACAGGCTTGTAATGTGTGTTGGGACTGTAACAAACACCCTGCTTTCACATTGTTTTCAAATCTGGTCCTCAATTTTTTTTTTTTTTTTTCCTTCAAAACTGGACTTAAAGGTCTGAAATCTGAGAAGTCATACTAGGAATTTTCTAACAAACTTTACTGATTGACCTTCATCAAAATACAGTGACATTTAAAACTTTTTGTATGTCAAAAAATCTAGCTATCTAATCTAATAGGATCTTGTGTTTCAATTTTTTACATGATACAGATACAATAGAAATGAGACTTAGAAATGAGAAGGCAGTCAATATGAATTACAACATTATTGAATTCCAGTTTGCCAAGCAGCTAAAATATCATAAAGTTATAGACTAATAAACTGAGGATGATACATAAGATCCCATAGATCTTAACCTTCAAAGAGGGAAAAAACCCAAAACACAGAAAGGAGTTGCTGTATGCATATTCTTCATATACTCTGATTTCCCCAGAAACTGTGCATTACTTTACCAAATTGTTACTATTTAGAGAATTGGTACCATTCACTAGCAATATTAACTTGTTTGTTTAATTTCTCTTTACAGTCAGACAGTCCTAGTTGAAATTGTTTATTTTCTGCAGGCTTGGGGTGTTTTTTAGAGTTTCATCATGAAAACAAGTAGAAGACAACCATAAATGATGTGTGTTTATATTAATTGTTGATATTATGTTATTGGAAGTAAAATGTTCAACTTGTGTATTTGGCAAGTTATACATTTACATTTACAATGTTCTTTCCTCGATCGGAAAAGGACAGAAAATCTGGTGGTGTTATCCAAACATTTAGGTAAGACAACACTGGCTTCCCTATGTATGTCACTTCTGAGTGTATAACATAGCTAATATAAAGAAATTAGTGTTTCATTGTGAAGCCGAGATCCACCATGTTAATGAAGATGAAGATGTGATGTATGCACTGGGCAGAATGTATCAGAGAAACCAGGAAAAAATGGAATACAAACAAGCAGTCCGATGCATTTTTTGAAATACTGTAGGATTAGATTATAAGGATATGAAATACACAGGGAAGTAAAGACCCAGATCTGTACCAAGGTGTATCACGTAATGGACTGAAGCAAAAATGTCTTTGGAGACCTTGCTTTAGGTCTTTAGGTATCTTGCTGAGCTCAGAGAGAGGGAAAACAACAGCTTCTAGAAAATATGCTTCCTCTTCATCTTATTACAGACCTAAGTCTCAAATACCAATTGTTTACCTTCAGCCTGAATAAGCAATTCATTTTACTGAAGACATTTATGAAGACAATGTGTGGGCTCTGTTTCAGAAACTTTGGCATCTTGCTTTCTCTAGGACTCAAACTGTGTAAACACCCCATCACTGGGTCTCACTGCTGTTGCTGGCAAGATACAGATACAGGGAGACTATTTTCTAAAATAAATTGTAGGCTTAACCCTATCCATGCCAGTTCAGATCAAATTTTCACTCTATGAATAATCCTTCAGGTTTTTTACTCTTTTAAGCTCTAAAGCTAAGGGTAGAATATTTGCATGCTAGGGAGAAAGCATGTTTTGTCAATAACTATGGTGAAATTATCAGGGGATATAAGAGTTTTAACAATGCAAAACCTTCCTCAGTTATTTCATCTCAGGTATAATCCTCATTTTAAAATACATTTTGTTCTCAAAAGCCAGAATCTTTACCTCATAAAAGCTCCTCGTATTGCAATTTTTGTTTTTGGAAAGGGCTGACGTGTAAAAGTAACTATTGCAGTACAATTTCTGAGCCAGAAACAGACTGTGAACCTTTAAAGTCTTAAAAGGTGAGCACTCTTTTAAGACTTTCAGTGTTGAAACCATTTATCACACCAGATATTAGATTAAAGAAAAAAAAAAACAAAACTACCAGGCATTCCTGAAAGGAATTAGAAAATCTGTTCAGGTCTTGTGTCAACCTGTAGAAATCAGTAATGCAAACAGAACAGTTTTCTGTGATTTTTCAACCTCACAAACTAAAGATGCTATTTAGTACCTCACTGATGACTAGGAGGAATTTCAGAGAACATCTGAAGGAGATTTGTGTCTCACCAGTTTTCTAATGAAAAATGAATAAGAAACTTTCAAGTTTTCACAAACTTCCCTTGAGCCTCTGCCAGTTCTCAGAACACAGCACTATAATAATTGCACTGAGCACCAAGATTGATGTCAGGATTAAAGGTTATGAGCTATGAGGGCAGGCTGAGAGTTTAGATCCATAAGGTCTGAGAATGCAGGCTGTCAAAATGCTGTATTGAATGCTAACCTGAAACTTTGGGAGGGGGACTACTTTTTTTCCAGCATAACTGTGCTAATTGCACAAGTGGGTGTGAGTAGCAATTTTAGGAAAACAATTTAGGATAGGTACCAGAAATCACTTTTCCATACAGATAACCTGTAGGTATGAACTGTTACAAGGATGGAGAAAAAATAGAATCATTAGAAAAGAACAACTCACACACAAAACTGATGTCATACAGAACTGGACTATTGCTTATTCATTAGCTATGGATGTGGGGCCTATTGCTGTTCTAAGCCAAGTTGGCTGTATATTGCTTTAGCAGTTCTAAGCAGAATTAAACCTGTTTTGACTAACTGGGGATTTATCCCACATGGGAGAAATCTCTGAGCAGTGTAAAGCTGTCATTGCAATAACCTGGCAAAGGAAATGCTTATTGGAAATGTACTGGGGCAGGAAGGACTATACTTGGAGCATACCATGCTCCAGTCATCCCTGCCAATGTAATTGTCTCTAAGGGGTTCTACCATCTGGTGAAAGTTACAGAAAGCCTGGGGCTATTTTAACTCATACTGGGATTTAACCTATGAGCAGGAGAGCACTTAACTGGCTTTAAGCCCATTTTGCCTTCTTTTCTGCTTTAAGCAGAGTACTTCTGTAATGATAAAACTACTTAAAATCTATTGAAGTTCAATTAGTTAATATGGACTTGATTCTGAGATCAGGTGAGAAATAGATCTTGAAGCTGAATGAGCTTCTGTGTTCTCTGTTTTTCATGCAAATACTCCTAATAAGAAGAAAAACAGGCAAATGTCAAATGCACAAGCAAAAGGTTCTCAGAACAGATTTTGTTTTCAGAATGTTTCCATCAAGTCAATTAGAAAGTCTAACTTGCTGAAACACGTCCAAGAGTAATGACAGAAATACCTAAATAAATAAAAGGTACACATATGCAATTCAATAGGAATGATGTATGGATACAGACCTGCCTCACTCCCTCACTACATAATCTTACCTATTCCACACCTGTGGCATGTGGTAGCAGTGAAAGAGATAGCCAGGTTTAATGTTACAGCTGTACATATCTGTGTTCTTTGGAACCCTTTTTGAAATTCATTTATTATTCTTCAATTAATGCTATTACAAGTCTCTGATATTGTCAATTTATCATGACAGTGTATTCCACTTCTATTCTATGCAAAAAGAGTCACTGTGGACACTCAAACACATTGAAAATCAGAGACATCATCCAAAGATAACTACAGTTCATAAAAATAATAGTATTTATTTTCTTTCTGGTTATAAACAAACCTATATTATTTTCCTGCTTTTAATGGATGAAGTAGCAGTAGCAGTTGAATGATATTGAGCCTTTTTGTTTGGCTTATTATTACTTTTGAGGTGTATTTTTTTCTTATTTCAGCCACATCATGCTCCTGATTTTGTGATTTGTTTAGTATTTTTTGTTTATTTTGGTTTGTTTTGTTTGTTTTTTCTGTGGATGTATAAAATAGATATGCAAAACATTCTGGAGTAACCATCATATTTGTGATTCCTTATGTCTGCCAGAAATTGATTGCTTTAATGCTCCTTGATGTTACTATGAACTGACCACTGCAGCTGAACTGTACAACCTCTCAAGAAATAGATACTTGGACAATGAATCAGACTTTTCAGAATGCCTTGGTACCTCTCATCTCATAGCTGCAATCAGAATTTATAGTTAATGATTATTAATGTCATTGTGTTGCCAGTAAGCCTCGTTAATTAGAAGAAAAAATCTGTATACATGCATTGTGGAGCTTATAAAAGCATCATTCCAATCAGGATAGTTTCTTGCAGGAAACAAGTCCTTAGAGCCCATATGACTCATACCTACAGTTCCTTTGGGAACCTTTGGCTTCCTGTGTTTACTTTAAAGTATTGCAATTTTTTCTTACACACTTACATACTTCTTTTCCACAAGAAGCAGTGACTATATAGGAATATAAAAAGAGTAAACTAACAGTGAGAAGAGGCTCAAGTTTAACAAATGGAGATTTTTCAGAAATTATAAAAGACCTAAAATAAAAAATGAGACCTGAATACTACAATCTAATTTATATTTTTAAACTTTCATGTGTCCTCTCATGCCATTTGCAACATAACGGGAACATATTTTATTAGAATAAATGAGCATAAAACTGTAGTTTATTGGAAAGTTGTTTTTTTTTCCAAGTCTAAGCCAATTTAAGAAGAGAAACTATCCCAAATTAAGGCAAATAAGCAATAGAAAGATTAGATGGTGCCACTGGGAACTGTAAAAGCATCCGGATTTAATTAAGACTAAAAAGTATTGTTACAGACAGTTAGCAAGTATATGATGGAGGCTCAGAGGGGCATATGCAGTTTTGAGCCTGAGCAATATCTTAGGTATCTAGGTTTCAAGAAAAATGTGTCAATGAGGTACACAGGTATATTTATTGACCTCATCTATTTGAGTTACTAGTTGTGAAGTTTGATAAGGCAATTGCTAGATTTGTAAAACAGTATTGGGCCAATATATTCTGGATTTCATGTCTAGAAAACAAATAAGGCAAGATAACACTTTGAAATGGTGATCCACTCTTAAAATATTTGGAAAATGGAGAAGGACAGAAAAAGAGACAAATAGCAAAGAGAAAATGAGTATTTAATAAAAAATGGTTACCAATTGACTGATAGTTGTAGGTTTGTCCAGTAAATACTCCTGAGTTGTTATGGTCAGCTAAGGCTGGTAGTTGAAGATTGGGTCTTCTTTTCACCCCATAGAAAAGGAAATTAAAAAATGGTCACCATAAATTAAAAAGACAGTGTACAAAATGATATGTGCTGTTATGTTCAGACGAGTCATTAGCATTGAAGGTCTATTGGCATGACATTGCCAAAGTCAGCAAATAGCACAGAGTGTGCCTGTCAAATGCTAACTCACTTCTGTTCCCAGGAGTATTCCTATGGTCTCATCCCATGAGTTAGTTTTGCATCATTGCCCATATATGATCCATGTTACTTGGATCATATTTGCTCCATGTTATTTTGGGCTGATTGGGCTGTTTAATACCTTCTTTCATAGGATTACTTTCCTTTCCATAAGCAGCATTTTATCATGATTTGCAATATTTAGAGGAATGAAAATGCCTCTCAAATAATTGACAATCTAAACAGAACATAAAAATCAGCATGATTACTTTTATGTATGCTGAAACTTAATTGTCTTCTTTACATTACCACATAGAATGACATTTTTAGATAGGGTTACTCCCAGGTGATTCACAGTTCCTCATACCATTGCCAAGCATTCACTGATGTACACATTCAGAACAACCTGTGGAATTCAGAAATAATACTCTTAATGAACAGTTGCAAATGAAAAAGATTAAATTATTTTAGCTCACAGAAATGAATCCTAAGGCTAAACAAACAGTATGTTTGCTGATGTTTATCAGAAACCATAGGTGGAACTGAAAGTGATTTTCTGCTATAATTTCAACTAATATAATTTTTGAATTGCTGAAATTTGAGTTTTTTTATATGAAGGGAAAATTCATAAAAACAAAAATCCAGTTCTAGAATGCTTCTCTTGAAATTGCTTTTTCATGCTGTCAGTTTTTATGGGAAAAGCTCCCAATTCAATGAAAAAAAAAAAAAAAAGTGAACACTTTTCTGTTATCAAACTTTCATTTTTTCCCACTGAAATTTCTTTAAAATTACACTCTAATTTTAAGTATTTTTTATATACTTTCCCCCAATTCCAGCACTTGCTGTCAACAGATACGTTCTAGCCACTTGTGATTTCATTTATATATTTCTGCAGTTTGCATTTACCAAAATCAAAGGAATGACATCCATATAAACAATGACACAGGCTGCACAAATTTTTTGTACATGGTTTTGTGCAGTGCAGAGCTACTAGTTTCATTTGGGGACACTCTGTTGTCAGGTTAGTTAGACTCTGCAAATCTGAACTAATAAACATGCTTTCAGCAAGGTTAGTTTACTTACACAGACACGAGACATATGTAAATATACTGCTTTGCTTCTACAGCCATCTTGAGCCTAGCTAATCACATGGACTCTGTATATGGGGTATTTCACCATTATATCCAAAAGTGACAAATTAGGATTTCTTTTTCACTTCCATATACAGTAAATATCTTTCCCACATACACTTTTTATCTGTTTCTCAGTACATTCAAGTTGCTTTTTAAAAAGTTATCAGTCCCAAGACTGATTTTATGGTCAAAAAGTACATTTTACAATGCAACAGTCTTTTCCACTGTACAAGAAACACTATATATCAGAAAAGAGAACTTAATCATCACCTGACTTATGTTTTGTGTGATTTTAGATAGAAAGAAAATGGATCTTTAAATTCATATTTATTAAGAGGGAGGAACTGAGACTCTCAATAATGAGTTCAGCATAAGTAATTCACATCATGTGATAGTGAAGTGTTAAAATTCAAGTTATTTGTGTCTAGTTCTTTGGTTTCTCATGTTAAGAACTTGATATCATTGCAAATTTGAGAACCTTTTTTTCAAATTATTCAGTAAGATATATTGAATTTATTACACAACTGAAGTAATTTAACTTTGCACAATATGTGTAAGGTTGAATACAAGGTATAATAAGACAACGGCATGTACTATTTTCACTTACATGTTAATTCATCGCGAACTTCAAGTTTTCTTAAGGAATCACCACAAGAAGTTTTTCATAGACCCTTCTCAAATCTTCTTTGTCTATAATCCCATAACAATTTCACTTGGCACCCTAACAGAGTGGTGAAAAATTGCAAATTTCTTATTAGCACATTTTATGGCTACATAATCTGTTTGTTCAACTAGGCAGCCCTCTATTTTTGTCAGAACCCTTCTGGAAAATTCTATTTATAGAATCACAAGGGTTTTCCCTTGTGGCTTTGACTATTATAAGAACAGGTTAGAAGAGATCACACAACCTCCTGAAGTGCACTTCTGAAGTGTGATTTCTTCTGAAGCTTACACCCTTAGTTGTCCCAAGTACAGTTTTCCTCTGTGTTTTTATAGATTCTTCCCCAAACACAAAATGTTGCACTACCTTTTCTTATCAAATCACACCTACAGTTATTATCTTGTCTCATTCCTAAAAATCCCTTCTCTGTAAGTGAATAGCCATCTTATTTTGCCTTATCTATCACATAATACTACAGCTGGCAAAACTGTTTGTTCAGGTGTCTTTCCGTCACTGATCAAAGACAAGTGAAAGGGATCAGTAAAATTCTACTATAATTCTATGATGCTTCTGAACACAACATGTTTACTATACTGACAAATGGTCAGTATATTCATCCAAGTGAATGCAAGATTTGTTTGACTAGCTTCTCTTTTCTTTACTTACTTTAACCTAAATATTTAATGTTCTGGGATTTGTAGATATGGGGCTCAGTGCCAAGTTTAGCAACACAGAAACTGTGGATAAGAATTATTACAAAGCCATGGGGAGCTCTGTATATAAAAAGATGTCAGGATCAGTTGTAGTAATCAAGGGGGTTTTTTTCTCTTTTTGCTTCAGTATTCAGTCTGGCATCTGCTCTATCCCCTAACAGAGGATTGGTTTTTTTGAAGAGGATCAGTATATGTTCAGTGTTTTTTGAAAACTGATATTGTTGCACACAGTTGCATGTTTACATGCAATTGGTTCATATTACTATCATTCTGCTTTCTCCATTTGGCTTATTTTAAATTGCAAAAACTACTAGCATTCAGTGTTGTTGTTAAGAAGTCTGTACATGTAAACATATATCTAAAATAATTTTTAGAAACCACCTTCTCCTGACTCATAAAATGAATATGTTCCTACAGGATATATTAGGTTTGTACACAGAAACAAACAAACAAAAAACAAAACAAAACAAACAAAAAAAAATACCAAAACCCCCAAAACAAAACAAAAAACCAGCTGTAGAGGAACTTGTCCAGGAATCATAGAAACAAAGTGCTTTTTTCATCTGCTCACTTGGCATTTGCTTTCCACAATCTCTCCTGTGTTTTTTTCATTTTCACAATCTGCAGAGAAAGATGATGCAATACTTACCTAGCTTTGAAAGTACTAGTAGGTTCCCAGATTTTTGTGCAACACAGACACCTAATGCAACTTTTGCATGCAAATAACCTCTGAAAAGAAGAATCAAATTGTAACAGTAGAACTTAGAAGGAAATGGAAACTCTGGACTGAAATTATCCTTCCACAATAAGAAGTAAGATTTATAAGATAAAATATGAGTAACACATGCAAATATTAGTTATCTAAATGGCTTCATGTTCTAAATGCTATGAAATTAGGTATTCCTATCTCTTCATTCTGGAGTTTCATGAGGAGTGGTGAATATAGAAGGGCACTGTGGAAAGCTATACTAGCAAATGACCTCTCACTGGGTCATTCTGGATTTTGGAATTTCTCCAAAACATGGATATGTGTATGCACCATTTCTGGCACTTAATCTCATTCCTATGGAAAAAAGAACACAAGCCCTGCTGAACTCAACAAAAATTTTGCATTATTAAAGCTTTTTTTTTCTTTCATTTCTGCTTTGGAAATATTCTAATAATGATGCCATCATTCAGACTAAGTATACAAACACCTATGTCCTATTAAAAATACATCCAGATATTGTCCAAGAAAAATAGAGGTTTTCTGGGTTTCTTTAGTTCTTAGGTACTTTTAATCCTACACTTACATATCAGGAAAACTGTATAGGACAGTCTGTCAAGAGTATTAATCATGACTGTATTGTAGAAGATAAGAGCAGAAAAGGCCTTATCCCAGCCTAGCTCCTTCCATTTACAGAATTGTTTTTTATACTAGCAAAAGGATTGTAGTTAATGCAATGACATCTCAATGAATTGACAAACACAGTACTAATGAACCCTTTTAAATTCTACCAATTCTTTAGTTAAAACTCAAAGAGTCAGAGATATTAGAAAATCTATGTTTATTAAAATTCTCTTTCAATAGCTTAACTTTGTGTGATTTTCTATTCTTTTTACAGATGTTGTCATAGAAATGAAAAAGGAAAACCTCTGAGTATCAGATATTGGGTAAATTGCAAATAACAATGTGCAATTCTGACCTTAGTAGAATTTGGAATTGTGATCAAGTGTGTGTACCATATGCCTACATCGCCAGTATCCCATTTCAATGGAAAGAAGAAAAATATCAAATACCAGTGGAAAGAGTAAGTTATCAGTGTGACATGGCTTTTGATGTACTATGTTCCACAAGGCAGCAGACTACATGATTATTCACAGTCTCCAAATCCTTAAGATCTCAGTTCACTAAGAATACCGAAAATTGTTGAAATAATTCCAGCAGTGTATAAGTATTCATTACAGTCCAAAACTATGAATTTTATTAAGTTTAGTTCCTTATATGATAAACAAATACATTGATTAATCTTTGTCAAGTTCTATCTTTAAGTGAAAGAGGTTTTCTGCACCAGTGAGGCAATTTTAGCACTGTTAGGTATTTAGACTTTTGATGATTAAATTTCTTCTCATTTTCAAGAGTCTATCTGTAGTCAGTTTATACCTACTTATTCTTGTGCTAGATTTTAGACATGGTTCTCCTATGCTCCTTTTTTCCCTGGATGAATTAAATGCCTTTGTGGAGCTCAAAAAAAGAGTAGCAGCATACATAATCAATCAAAACACAGAATTATGCATAGCATAATGTCATGCCATTTTCTGTTCTTGGTACAGCCAATGTCAACAGTCTGAAATATCATAATATTTTGTCTTTGATATTTGGTGAAGGACTGTCACTTACAGTGCGTAACTTGTTTTTTCTGTCCTTTCAGGTTTTTGTTCGCTTGGCTTAAAAGGCAAGTCTTTGCTAATAAAGTTGCTAATAAAAACTAGCTCATCTATTACTGTCATCTCAGACCTTGAATTTGATATGATTATTTAAATCCCATTTATATTTCTTTATTCCTTAGTCACCCTCATATTCCTGTCAAATACTCTATTTAGTACTATTGACATCTTGCAACTTTGTGTCAATTGTAAAATTAGTTAACATATTTTTCCTACTTTTGCGAACTTTGCTAATGAATTTGTTCAACAGCAATCATCCTACACCAGATCATTAAGAAAATGGTATGTTAATTTCTCTTAACACGTTACTCAGCTTTCAATACCAGCTGACTTCTGTCTCTTTTCTTCAAAGTCTCAGCTGAACCTCATTATCTCCAATTTAGTTTCCAAACTTCCCATTATGCAGTGTTTGAGATTCAGATAAAAATACCATTTTATACAAATAAAAAGTAACAAATTAGATTTTTCCAGAAAAAGAAATTATCAGGATGCTGGTCTGCTAGGAAATAGTCATGGTGAATACTTAAATTTTCATTCCCTGCCTTGTACGTCTCCAAAATAAAATCAGCATTTGCATGATACCAGTATTATTTGAATTGTAGTACTTAAAACATTCATTACTGAAACCATGATTTTACTGTCAGTCTTTAAGTAGTGTGGCATAGAAACCTCTATATCCTCTTTCATTAGTTTCATGCTCATTCCTTCTCCTCTCCCTATTAAAGACAAAAGAAATAATTTGAAAAACTCCCAAAGAACATCAACAAGGACTTATCATACCGACTTTTGGACAGCCATGCTAGAAGCCAATAATGGCTTTTATTCTGACTTTTCATGTCTCTTCCTTTAATCCATTCCTAGATATTGACTTCCAATATCTTATTCTCATCTTCCTTGCAATTAATTTCTAGTTCCTTCTGCATGTTTTTTTAAGTTATCATTATTCTACTCTTGCGGTAGCAAATAGTCTGAAATGATGACTGAGAAAGGAATCATGACACTATTTAGAAGTGCAAGAAGAATAATATTTTTCTTTAGTATATGTCAAACACTCAGCTTGGTGGACTGATGGTCCCCTAAAATATGAGGCTGTGTCATTTATGACTTCTTTTTATTTGGTCAGGTTTATTTATTTTTTTATTTTGTCAGATTTATTTGGGGTAGGACAAGAAGTAATGTGTACAAACCAAAAGAGTGGAAATTGAGGTTAGATATTAGGAAGAACTTTTTCACTTTGCAGGTATTGAGACACTGGAACAGGTTAGTCCAGGGAGGTTGTGGGTGCTCCAACCCTGGCAGTGTTCAAAGCCAGGCTGGTTAAGGCCTTGAGCAACGTGGTCTAGTGGGAGGTGACCCTGCCCATGGCAGGAAGGGTTGGGACTAGCTGCTCTTTAAGGTGCATTCCAACCTCATAACATTCTATGATTCTATGATAGCTTCTCTGTCTCTTTTCCAGATAGCAAAACTTTGAAGTACTTAATTTTTCTCCTGAACACAGTACAATCCAAAGCATAGCTCACAAATGGCATTTTAGAAATGATGCAGTGGCTGATCTTGGATTACTCACTAGTATAGACTTGATCAAAAATGACAGCTACAGGAGTAAAAATCCACCAGATATTAAACCTTCTCAGATTCACTGTATTTATATGCATCCTTCAAGGTGTCGCCAGATATGATATATTACAATGCTACCTTAATTTAAAATATTTTTCTCATTTTAACTCAAATTATAGTTAAACAGTGAATAAAATGGTATAGAAGATCCAGATCTTCTCCAGTTTTTGCCAAAGCAATTAGAAATTAGCAGGACTTTTGCAATTTAGTTTTTACCTAAGGAGAGTCTGTGTCTATTTGATAGACAATTTTTCTTACCCTTCTCCTCAAGTAGTACAGTTTTGTAATTTACAAAATTTAAAAGTCACATTTTAATTTCAGTGTTGGGAGCATCATGACCATGTGTCTGTTTCCAGCCAGAGGTTTTGTTTGGTCTCTAGCTAGTCCACATGCTTTCGTCTTAAAGATTCCAGTTTGAAAGGCTTCCTAATACGAACAATGAAGAATATTAAAGATATTACATGAAAATTGAATTGCTTTTCTGGGTTCCTGTAAGACAGACTTGTCATAGAAAACTTCGCAACAAACTGGAATTCCATAGTTTGAAGCCATTTTACACCACTGAATGGAACAACCAAAATAAGACAAACACGTGACAAGTCTGATTAATATGTTTTTCTCTGAAAGTAAAGGAATGCAGTCTGCTGGTGAAAGCTTAGAGGCAGAATCACATTTAACTAGAAAATCAAGAACAATTCATTTACCAAAGTATATCTAAGATATTCTTCAGAAAAGTCAGGAAAAAAAATATTTAGAAAGCAGCAAATTTTCTTGCAGCAAAAATCTGTTTTTAACCATATTCCTCTGACTGAAATTTACTGAGACAGTATGATTATTTAGAACCAGATATAAAAATAAGATACTCTCTTCTAGATTCAATATAATAAGAAGGGACTAACTGGTCTTGTGTTGTTCTAGGGGATTTAATTCAGTTCTACCTCATATATCCCCGATGAATACATATAAATCTACTGATTTATCACCTCTGTAATAATCTTTACATCATTCAGTGAATTAATCAGGAGATGAATTAAATATTTTAATACCATATGTCTAGTAGAAGTAGAATGATCCCCCTTTCTAATTATAATATCTAATTTTCTTCTTACTATTCTTCAGCAGCTGTACTGTTGGTCATGTTGAGTTTTTTAAATTTAATTTTCTTTCCTATATGTAACCTCTTCACCTTAAAATGATCTTTTATCTCTCATAAAAACAGATGACAAGACTATTTTTTAGTTCAGAACTTTTTCATAATTACATTTTTTGCCTCAAGGGAAAAACTGTATACATTATCAAATCCCTTGGCTTTGCAACTGAGTAGCTTCAACAGTCCTGCACACCGCCTGCAGCTATTGCAATTTATTTTCAATATTAAAAAGTCCCCAAATTATAAGTTCTAACAAGGTAGAGTCCTGTTCAAATAGAAACTCATTATATGTTTCTTAGTGCCTTGTAAACTGGTCCTGTAGATACTTTACAGTTGGCTATTTCTCTTCCAGTACTTACAACTACCATTAACCATTCATGCTGTGGTGGATCTAACAGTTTCTATTTATCAGTATAAAATCCAATGGCCATTTACCACTTACACCTGCAGAGGCATTACAGTGCAATCCAGGAATGCTACTGAGCAGTGCAGGACTTACTGTGGAAACATCAGATGTTTCCTGGAACTAAGCTCAAAGTCTGTAAAAGAATCACAGACTCAAAGAATGGGTTAAGGTTGGAAGGGTCTACAGTGGGTCACCTGGTCCAATCTCCCTGCTCAAGCAGGGTCCTCCTAGAACACAATAGACAAGATTGCATCCAGATGGTTCTGAAATATGTCCAGTGAGGGAGATTCCACAAACTCTCTTTGGACAATCTATTCCAGCATCTGATCATCTGCACAGTAAAGTAGTTCTTTCTCAAATTCAGGTGGAACTTCCTGTATATCAGTTTCTGCCTGTTCCCTCATGTCCTATTGCTTGGCACAACCAAGAACAACCTGGCTCCATCCTCTTGGTGCCCTTCCTTCAGATACATCAAGATACTGATGAGGTCCCCTCTCTGTTGTCTTTTCTCGAGGCTCAACAAGCTGAGATCCCTCAGCCTTTCTTTGTAAGAGAGATGTTCCAGTCCCCTAAAATTATTTCTTGACCTCCATGTCTCTCTTGTCCTGGGGAGCTCAGAAGTGGACACAGCTCTCCAAATGCATACTCACTATGACTAATTAAAAGGGCAGGATCACCTCCTTTGACCTGCTGACAATGTTCTCTCTAATGAGCCCCAGGATACCATTGGCCTTTTTGGCCACAAGGGCACAATGCTGGCTCATGGACAGCTTGTTGTCCACCAGGATCCCCAGGTTCTCTGCAGAACTGCTTTTTAGCAGGTCAGCCCTCAGCCTGTACTGGTGCATGGGGTTATTCTTTCCCAGGTACAGGACCTTGCATTTGGCTTTGTTGAATTTCAGACAGTTTTTCTCTGCCCTACTAGAAAATACTTCTGAAGCAGCAAAATACCAATAGGTTATGGATTTTTGGTTTGGAGTTAAGCACCAAGAAGAATTACAAAACATGAGGAGTCCCTTGTTATATTAATTTATCCATTCATTAAGAGTTTCAGATCAACCAGAAAACAGCCCAGAAACATCCTCTCCCAGTTAAGTTACAACAGTCATAGTCCGGGGCTCCCTCAAACCATCTGAATTTCAATGGGCTTCACAGAAACCTGTCTGAACAGTAGAATTCTAGAAAAAAGAAATGAGTTCTGGATCTACTGTCAAGATGCAACTGAAAATATGATTTTCCCAGATAGCTACCTTACTTTTAGGTCATATATGGAGATGCACTAACTTCTGTAAAGTGGAGCAATGCACTGATCAGCTGTTATGATTTAATTATTAAAATTATTAGAGATGTTTTTGCCCAAACTAAGGTGCAAATGAGGCCATATGCTGAAGTCACTAGTACAGATTTTATTTAACAGTAAATATAAGGTAGAGAGAGATAGAAAAGGATAGGAAAAAGAGAGAAGGGGGGGAGGGGGAGGGGAGAGAAAGAGCGTGCCAGACAGACAGGCTAAGTAGAAAAATATCACCACTCCATGGATTCTGACAGTGTCCCATTGGTCCTCTCCTTCTGGTCTTCTCAGTAACAAGGGTCCCAGTCTTGTCGAAGTGATTCTTTCAGTCTTGATTCACCAAGTGGCAGGAGAAACCCATAAAACATAAAGTCCATTGGGTTTATATTATGCTTAGGCTAAGTGTAAATGCTCCAGTATCTCCCACTGGGGTGAGGAGTTTTACACTAAATGAGTTACTACAAGTCACAGGACACTTGAGAGTCTTTTATGACACCTTCTAAGATGTTACAGCTACCTCTCTCCTCAGTGCAGTTGAGTCACTCATGGCCCATTATGTCCCATATCAGCAGGGATGAAAGTCTTCAGAATACATGAAAATGTCCTAGTATTTATCCAGAGGGAAGTTTTCACAGCTGTCACCTGTGTAAGGACTTTTGGCATGATAAAAGGCATTATCCCACCTCACAGGATTTGCCTCTTATCAGCCTCTTCCCTTATCTTGTTCCACACCCAGCTTGTAGCCTAAGCTGGTGGGTGTGCAAGCCCAGAGCACCTGGGCAGTTGCTGCAAGTGGTCAGTTGTTTCAGTTTTTAATCACTAACAGTGCAGTCTCTCACATCAGAAGTGAAATTGCAGATAAGATTTCTGTAGAAGTTTATTCAGTACTTATGAAAATCATAGTTAAATTGCTGTTTACATTGACTAAGCTGATAAGAACAACTGTTTACATGCCTGATTCCATAGTTCCCTTTCAAAGTTATACTCTTAATAATCAGCCATTTCTGCTTTCATTTAACAACCTCAAGGATAAAGAAGTGTTCTATAATGAAAGAAAAATGGTATCTCCCCTGAGGTCTCTTAGAACTCCCATTCATACCTAGAGGACTAAAAGTATTTTTGAATGCTTCAGGTGTAACTTAACTATACACATATTTATCCATATCACTTACCTAGACAGAAGGTAATTATGCGTCTAGTACTTGAAACAATAATCTCAGTAGCACTTGTCTTACTTTTATAATTCTATCTTCTTATTTTTGTTCTGACATGAAAAGGAGAGTCCTGTCACTGGTTTTAATTTAGTCTCTTTTACAAGTGTTATCAATTAGTGCAAGAAAAAGAAACCTATATCAGTACTCACAACCATTATGAGGTCTTCACCAACCTATGTGATCATTATTCCATCAATTTCTCCTTACTTGATAAAGGGGCTCTAAATCTGTGTCTAGCATTATAACTACATCTGGAAGTATCTTATTGAGGTCCTTCCTTGATTGGCTTGATCTGCTTGAAAGCCTTTGATTAGTTAATTAGCACCTGAAATTTCAATGAACTGTGCATTAGCTCTGGTTCTTGATAACTTTTCATTTTTTTTCTATGCCTTTTGGTGGTGGGATAGGCTCTCACATATGCAAATTTTTCATTCTGCTTTTTCTTTCAATTTTTGTTCTAATTAAGATAAACTCAGAAATTAGATTCAGATAGTAGTTACAATCCTGAATTTTTAGTCGGAGCGCTTGATTTGAGAATGGCTGTACATTAAAATAAGGTCTGGACTTTCCAGGCTATGTCAGCTCAGAGCTTTCCTATTTTCCTTTCCTAAATCTTGCTATAACATTAAGTCTAATAAGTTGTTTGTGCAGTTGGCTATACCCATTTCACAAAGTGAATGGAGATGAGACCTATGAGAATTCTGAGAGCTCTTTTTGAGTTTGAAGGCATTGAAGGAACTCTGGATTGTCCTGTCAGTTGTTGTTACACTAGGAGACAAAAAGAATGAACACAGAGAATTTAGTATTTTTGAACTGCTGTGTTGGTCCAGTTCTGCTTGCTGTATGACTTAATAGGCAGACTTTCTCAGTAAGGTCCTTTGAAAATGTTAGGAAGAAAGTAATTTAAACTAAGATAGCACAATGGAACAGCTTGGGAAAGAAGTATGAGTAACTATATACTTTTTTTTGAGATACTTCCAACTTGCTTTCTGCTTGTGGAAGTCCAGAAAATATGTCAGAGTCAATAAGGTAGCATATTTTTGCATATATGTGAAATAAAAAAAAAATTCAGGAATAATTATTGACCCCATAATTTATTAACAAGTTGAACAGTATTTCTTCAACTTAGTCCCAGCCCCAGATTAATTCTATTTCATCCAAAATAGCTTTCCTCAAATTTGATTGGTACTTCATGCAATTTTAAATACATCTACAAAAAATATTACAGTAAAGCTGATTAAGGTTTATTGAGGCTTTTCTATACCCTTGCTTCATAACTAACAAGTACATCATAAACACTTGATATGGAGTAGAATCCTACTTACTAGTTAAAAAACAATGTTCATTTTGCTATAGTGTGGAGGGGGTCACACTGTAACTGTATATCTTTCCCTTGGCAGCTCAAGGAAATATCTCTGCATATGTTTCCAACAAATATAGAAAACAGGTCTACATTTTCCAGTCTTTCATCTGCCCTGAGGACGTCTGTCATGCAATAAAAATACAAGATTGTAAATCTCTTTACATTTTCATGCATTTCTCAGCAATACACTGCTATGGATGTAAAAACTAAACGTTCCATGCTTTTTGTTCTGCCTAATGTTTTGTCTAAATATATTGGTGATACTGGCCAAAAAAGAGTCCTGAACAGAAGACTAAAAGTCCTATACATACATAACCATTAGCAATCTACATATAGGGAGAATAAGGATGATTTATTACAAATCCAACGTGTTCCTGCATACCATTCCAAAGATAAATAAAGAGTTTTAAAGTAATTAAATGTGAAAGGGAGTCTCACCGTAGCAACCTGAAAAAAGGAAATATAATGTTATCGAGTCTAGAAGACACAAAATAAACTTCTGTTGAAATGATTTTAAATAAAGGTAGAGTTTCTTCATGGTTTTCAAAATAAGTATGGGTAATTTAGGAAGGTTTACATTTGCTTCACAATCTAACAGTGTATCTATGACACAGTAATGACAGCTACAAGCCACTACATGAGTGGTTCCTCTTACTGAGGAAAAGTTCTTCATGAAAATATGTCACCATTTAAATGGAAGTGACTAGAAAGCTTTTATTATTCTTTGATGGAAGCCGGTAAACTGGAGCTGGAATACAGAATTAAGAGTGAGAAAAATACTCAAGGGTATGAGTTTCCTTATTCTCCAGGTAATTAGAAAAATAAAAACAGAAAGAGAAGGAAGGCAAAGGGAATTGCTAAATGTGCCAGTACACAAATGGGAAAAGGTGTGACTCAGAAGGAGATTTTCCCATGCTAGTCTACAGATAAGGAGATAAATGTTTCAAAGCTTTCAGCAGAAACACACGCTAATGTAGGAAACAGGGATTCATTTTTGCGCCTAGCTGGCTGCTTTCAGTGAAATCAATGAGATCTGAGTCATGGAGTTTGAAACTTTAATGAGTTCACAAAAGTTATGATTTTCTCTCAGTAGTGCCAAAATAATTGCTAAATGTTACATGGCATTGAGTTTAGTCCTGAATTGAGCCTTATCAAGTGCTATTTGAGCTTTTTTAGGTCTTTCTAGTGGATTCATTTCACCTTTCATCTCTAAGTGTAAATGAAACAATTCTGGTTTTGTAGCTATCTTAGGATTTTATAGTGACAATATTTTCTTAAATGTTTGGTCTTGTTAGTTCTTGAATGTTTTGAAGAAACAAATGCACATCTATGAAAAGATATTTAAGTCCCACTACATGTTCAAAAAAGACTGAGCACATTAGCTGTCCTAATTTTTAAAAGCTTATAGAAAATGATAGTGAAAATGGTTCTTTTTGCCATTTAGAAGAAAATATATTCTAATCCATTTGGTTTTCACAAAGGTATTTTTGTGCACAGTTGCTGGTTTTGTCTGCAGGCTGTACTACAGAATGATTTGCTATAGTGCATGTGATAAGTATTTTAAGTTGTTTCACCCACATAGACATTCTTGCCTTAGGTATAGTCTTAAAGTGACAGGTATTAATATTGTAGCACTTCTAATATTTATTTTTCATTTCAGTGCAAAACACATAGTTGAAGCCTGATAATAATCATGACAATAAAATACTAAATAGAATTCCATTCATTAGTCCTATAAATTTCTGTAGTTTTAGGGCAAATCTGTTGTAGGAGAGAGACACAATAGCTTCACCTAGGATTTCTGAGGTAATATCTTGAAGAATTACATAAAAATATAAATATAAAGTTTAACTGAAATAAAAGAGTGATTTTTTAAAAAAACTATATTAATAAATTTCCACTCTGTCCTTTCTCCATCCTACAGAGTCTAAAAACACTGCAGCAATGTTAAACTTTTGAAAGAGCAGTAAATATTTCCTGTTTTCCAGAGATTATATGTAATTATTTCATGGGACCTTGTCTTCAAAAACAGACTTTCAATTCTTTTGCCACTGCATCCCCTTTTAAATGCATTTAAATTACCTAATTTCTTACCAGTATCTACATTAGTTCCCAGATACTTAAAGGGAACATCAACTTTTACAATGACAGTTTGACAAAAATGTCATAGAAATACAGTAGGGGATTGAAAAAAACAAAAATCAAATCTAATTCCCATTTCTGATTACCACTACCCATGCCACTTTCCACAGCAATGCTACTTCAGTTGGGACAGTCTACCTGCTGGAGGCAGGGATGGCCAATATAATGATGCAAGGAGCCACAATAATCCTAGTATTGCTTTCAGAAATAATGATTAGTCCTTGATTTTTGATTCCTCCAGAGACTGGATGTTGCAGTTAGATAAAGAGTTCACCAGAATTTTGGAAAATAGAAGCATGATGGAACACAAAATTCTTTTTAGCTTTGACCTGATTGCATCTCTGAATCCCTGTGATGGTAGCCAGATTTATCTTCATGGATGTGTGAAAGAAGTAATCTGCAACAGGGTTTTTAGAGTCAGATGCAAAAATCACTTTGTGAAATCACACCTACTGAATATTATAGGACTCCTATAGATGAGTCATGTAATGAATTCATACATAAATGCTTACCGGTATCAGACCTCAATTAACTTAATGTAATTTCTCCCTACTGTTTTAAACTCATTTCAATAAATTCATAATTATTTAATCCTATGTTGGAGTATTCTACATTAACTGTCTTATCTGAAGTTTCTCATTCTAGGCTTTTTCTATGTAGTGTAAATGTAGAGATCAAAATGTTACACTTAAAGGAAAAAGTTTGAAACCATTTTCATGTTAGTCCTATATAACTATGTCATCAGGTAGCCTAAAATATCCTCTCTAAAATTAACTGGCACATTGCAGAAAATTGTTCTCTGGGTGGGCAGAAATGAATTCTATTAAAGCTAATGAAAATTGCACTTCTGTGGCATAAGACCATGTGTCCAGAAGAGAAGCAATATGTAGAATAACTTTCTTTCAAATTTAGACCTGATCACTGAGCTTTTCCTGTCAGGGATTTGAGCTCACTAGACTTGTGAGAGCTCTGAAAAAGTTTGATACTCTGACAAATTTTGAATCAGTACCCTAGATAAGATAATAAACAAATCAGAATTAGATTATTTTGACATTGCTGAAGTCTGACATGTTCTTCATGTATATATATATACTTGTTCATCATATATAGAAAGAGATAAATAGATATAGATATAGATATATTAGATAGATAGATAGATAGATAGATAGACAGACAGACAGACAGACAGACAATTGAAAATAATCTGAACAGGTAGCACCCAGTCTTCATAAAGCAGAATGACATCCCTAAGCCCAAGTGTCTGGTTTCAACATGTTAATAGGTACTTTAGATACATTACATGCACTTGAAATAATGACATGCAATTGTAAAAAAGGAGAGAACCCTTTAGTATTATTAAGATCTGTACTTTCATTAAGGAAGTGTAATCTTGGTACAATACAAGATGGATTTACTAGTGGACCTGAGCCAAACATCTGGATTTCACTGCATTACTTTCTTTTGCCCCATTTTTGCAAATGGAAAAACAGGATCTAGTGGAACTGGGTGAAGAACATCAAACTCCTTCAGACAAATATGGTTAGGTAGTTTTTTTCTTGACTATGATTTTTTCCTTGTCAAGTATAACCATTATTTTTGTGGTAGTTTTGTGTAATACAAAAGGTTTCTTGTCATTCTGTGGGAACTGTTCCTGGCAAGGATATTTGTATTACAGAAATAAGCTTTTTCCTACTCTATCTACTCATAATATATACTTACATGTATTATAACTCGTCTTCATTCTCTCATACTCCAAGATTAACTCTGAAATCTTTTAAATGGCTGAAGCATTGTGTAGCCAGATAAAGGAACAGAATTAAGCCTTACGACTGGACCTTGAATTAACTTACAGACTTATGAGGAAGAAATTTACAACTTCTAGAGATTGATTTTGGTCTAAGATGACCTGTAGAATGAATGAAAAATAATATATTTTTTCACAATCATATAAATACTCCTCTTTCTTTAAGAATCAACAAAGAGATTATGACAACTGACACAAAAAATATTCTTCCTGATAGTGTCTAGTGACAGCTTTCTGAATATGAGATTTTTTTCATTACTGTATCTTCTCTATATTGATGATTATCCCATCTGTAATTTTCCTAGTTTGGTATCCTCTTGGAAATAAATACACTAATTTTGGCAAAAGGCAAAAGTGAGAGTCACCACCGAATATTCCTGTCATCAAGATTTCCTCTGCCAAGGTTGCCCACATGCTGTATTTTCAAAAAAGAAAATTATAGCACCTTTCCTAGAATAACTGAAGTGAACCACTTTAAAGATGTTTCTCCTTCCTTTTGGCACCATTCTAGATGTGTGATCCCATGTCTGCAAGACTGTGATTTTACCTTGTCTGGATGCAAGGTGTGCACAAAAGCCGCTCTACCACTCTTCCAGGGGAATGAAAATAGAGTGGAAGGCTCACAGCTTGAGACACGAGCAGAGAGAGATCACTCACCATTTATCATCACAGACTCAACTTGGGAAAATTAACTGAATTTATGGCCAATCAAGTCAGAAGAGCATAATGAGCAGTAAAACAAGATCTTAAAATATACCTTCCACCCACCCCTCCCTCCTTCCTGGCTTTCACTTTATACCAAAATATACTTTATACCTTCTTTCCCCTGTCCCCAACAGTGCAGATAGCTGGGGAAGGGAGGCTGTTCGTGACATTGTCTCTGAAGCTCTTTCCTCTTCAAAGGAGGACTCACATTCTCCCACTGCTCCATCATGGGGTCTCTCCAATGGGAGACAGTTCTCCACAAACTTCTCCAACACGAGTCCTCCCCACAGGCTGCACTTCTTCACAAACTGTTCCAGCATGGGTCACCTGCAGGGTCACATGTCCTGACAGAAAACTTGCTCCAGCGTGGGCTTCTCTCTTCACAGTTGCACAGGTCCTGCCATCGGTCTGCTCCAGTGTGGGCTTCTCATGGGGTCACAGCCACAGTCAGGCATTCACTTGCTCTGGCATGGGGCCTTGCATGGGCTGCAGTTGGATCTCTGCTCCACTGTGGTCCTCCATATGCTTCAAGGGGACAGCCTGCCTCATCATGGTCTGCATGACAGGCTGCTGGGGAATCTCTGCTCTGGCACCTGCAACACCTCCTCTCTCTCTCTCTTTGCACTGACCTTGGCATCTGCAGAGCTGTTGCTCTCACATGTTCCCACTCCTCTCTCCTCTGTCTGAAATTGCTTCTGCCCAATATCTTTTGTTTGTTTGTTTGTTTTTGGTTTTTTTCTCTGATGCTACCACCATCACTGATGGGTTTTGGCCTTGGCCTGAAGTGGGTCTGCCTTGGAGCTGGCTGGCTTTGTCTCCATTGGATATAGAGGAAGTTTCTGGCAGCTCCTCAGTCCACTACTGTAGCTCACCCACTACTAAAACCTTGCCACACAAACCCAATGCAAAGACATACATAATTTAAGTTTAGGGACAGTGTATAAGGTCACTCTTCAGGTAAGTTGTTTTTAGTCTTTCAGAAATCACTTCTGGCACCCTAATATGACTACCTAGTTGAAAAAAAGTGCCATTATCTATGTGTCTTCAAATCACAAGGTATCACTTCAGCATGATTTGAATGGAAATAATTGTGCTAGTTTTGACTGCGATAGTTTTCTTCACTTGAATTCACTGATTGTTACTATGTTTTGGATTTATGCTGGAAACAGTGTGGATAACACAGGGATGTTTTCATGACTGCTGAGCAGCACTTACACCACCCCACCCCACCTGCAAGGAAGCTGCAGGTGCATAAGAATTTGGGAGGGGACACTGCGAGGACAGCTGACCTTCACTGACCCAAGAGATTTTCTATACTCTGTGACATCAAGTTTAGCATATAAAGGTGGGGGAAGAAGAAGGAAGAAGCAGGGAGAGGGAGGCATTGGACACGGATAGGACGGGACGGGACGGGATGGGATGGGATGGGATGGGATGGGATGTTCAGAGTGATTACATTTGTCTTCTGAAGTCCTGTTACATGTGGTGCTTTCCTGGGGATGGCTGAACCACTGTCTGCCCATGGGAAGTGGTGAGTGAATTCCTTGTTTTACTATCCTTGCTGGTCAGGCTTTTGCTTTCCCTATTAAACTGTCTTTATCTCAGCCACAATTTTTTTCACTTTTCCAATATTTCCCCCATCCCACTGATGAGGAAATGATCAAGGAGCTGCACAGGGCTTAGCTGCCATCTGGACTTAAGGCCAAACAATAGTAAATGGGTTGGTGGGGTTTGGTTGTTTTTGTTTGTTTGTTTGTTTTGTTTGTTGGTTTGGTTTTTTGGTTTTTGTTGGGATTTTTTTTGTGGGTTTTTTTGGTTTTTTTTTGGTTTTGTTTTTTTTTTAAGACAGAAATACAAGGAAAAAAAATAGATGCATAACATATGGAACATATATTATTTTTTTCCATAGTAGGCTTTTATCTTGCCTTTCTCCTATGTTTTTTCTTTTCATATAATAAGAAAACTTTGATGAGATCATATTTGATTCCATAGTCATTAATTTAGGAACTGGTTTTAATTATGGGAAAACAGGAATAGAAACAATAAGAAGTATAATCTGACAGACATAGTAGGGATTTTTTATTACTTTTGCATTTTTTATTATTTGGTTTTGAGAAACTTGGTAAAATTATTAAGAGCAACCATGGAGTTAAATAGTCCTAGTTTTGTTGAAAGTAAACAGCTTTCAAGCTAGTACATTTTCAAATCACTTTTAAAACTAGAACTGAGACTCTAAAGTCCTAAAAATTATTTGTATGTATTTTACTGCATGTCTCTTCTGCAATAATAAACAACTTAACCAAATGAATTCAATACTGCATTTATTAGAAACCTAGTTAAGATACCTTCAGATTTCTAAAAAAATAATTTTTTCTAGTAGCATTTTAACTTAGATCAGAATAATTGTTTAAAAAGTATTTGATTTTTCTGAAAACTTACTGTGTTAAATGTAAATGTAAATGCCACTAATTCTCAATGTTCATGATAATTTGATGATTACTTTGTGATCTTAATGTCCTCAAGGTACAGGGAAGAAAAAAAAAAAAAAAAGAGATGTAGGTGTGTCAAAGGAAACATGTAGTGTGGAATTAAAATCTTGGATGCTGCATGCTTCAGTAAATCAGCTCTGCTTCTCATAACATCCTAAATAATACCACTGTTTGTATTTTTCAATAATCTTGTACTTTACTACATGAACTCCGGAACTCGGGAAACCCTACAGATATACTTTTTGACATAATGTATGAAAATGTATAATGTATAATAAATCATAGATAATATCAAATATGAAGTAATATGTAATTATAGTATATAATATGTTGGGTAAAGTATGACTATATGTTATAATACGTGTAATCTAGGATTTATATGGCATATAAATTACATGTAGTTTTTATAGAGATGTCTTTTAATATATTTATATAGCTACATCTAATACATATGATATAATATGTAACATTCATACTCATCCATTAAGAAGACATTTAAGTTTATCTTTACATCAAGCTCACAAATTAGACAGTACAAAATCTGATCTTATATCAGACAAGAAAAACTTCAATTAGTAGAGAAATTTTATCTGTAATGGAGTCATTAGCAACTATTGTTTCACCTTTTTATTTGGTTGTAGCTCATGGAATGTCAGTGTTAGCACTGAATTTCACTAGAGAAAATCTGGTTTTAATTGAAAAATATTTACCTAATTGCTTCAATTTTCTATTCCTATTTTTCAGCGAGCTCAAGTAATAGAAAAGAAATTGTTGTAGTTTGGAATTATTATGTAAATTCTCTCCCCTGCCATTAACTGTCCATGCCAGTAGTTAACAAAGAGAG
>JAWWEV010000134.1:42035332-42064389 GCA_035583235.1 Hafferia zeledoni | reverse complement strand
CGTGATTATTGAGGAGGAAGCCCCCTCCTCCTCTTGTGAGTAAACATCTTGGTTTTTCCCCTCAAACCAAGACATAAATCCACTGGACAAAAGTTATAGCACTAACTTTTAGATTAGTATAATGTGTTGTGGCTGTTATCTGGCTGGCTATAGATCACAGCAGTAAGAATAAAATTGAAATATCAACAAAATATTCAAGGGGTTTTTTGTGTTCTTTTCATGATATGTTTTCAACACTATAGTATTGCGCAAAAAAAGACTTTTAAATGTAAGGGATAATGTAATTTTTTTTTCACAAAACACCTTCAATGGTTTTGAACAGATAACAAAGTACATATAGCTTAAATGCTCAAATAAATGAAAAAGGAACATATAGAAGCTCTGTCCCTACATATGTACAGTTTTTCATAAATTCTCATTGGGGTATCCAAATGAAATGTCTGAACACGCAAAGAGTAGTAGTATTCTGATTTACCCTTTACTCATTTGTATAAGTTTCTTGCCCTTGGTGTTCTCATTGGTTCTCTATCCCTCATGAAATATTGTTATGCAAGTCTTTGAGGACTTTAATTGTGTTCTTTACTCTTGATTATGAAGTTGGATGAAATAAAAAAAAAAAAGTAACCTTATAATTTCTCCTTTTATAGCAGTGAATTTTTTACAGCTGTGAAAAATACCAGAATAATATTAAAAATAATTAAACCATCTTGAATCATGAACTCTCATCTCATTTTATGTGATTTTTTTTTACCCATGTCAGGTATACAGACATTATTATTTTGGTGAAATATTATACTCTGCTAGTATTACTTTTTAACAGGTGCAAAGAAACAACTGCATTCTTAGCTGTAAAAGACTGTTTTTTGAAACAGTATTGAATTAAGTAAAATTTAACTTGTGGGATTTTCCAAAGCTATAATCAGTGGGGTTGGTTTTGCTGTAGAAAAGTTGTATTTTAGAATTGGTTTGTAATGTCAGCAATCTGTATTTATCACTTCCTATTAAAAAATACCAAAAAACTCCTTGTCTTTTGTAATCAATACAAGTTTTGCTATCACCTTCAAAAGAAGGATGATGGCCTCAGTATCCTAGTTCCAGTGGCCAGGATGAGTTTATCACTGTGTGGGTGTAATGAAAACTATTCTACACCCTCTGTGTAATTTCTGATGAACTGTTAACAGTGGATTGTTTGCAGCAGGGCACACCTGACACCTCAGGCTACAAACTGGGTGTTAAAGCAGCCTCTGAGATAGGAGCTGCTTTGGGGAGGCATTAGCACTTTCATACCCAAGCCTGAGGAGTCATGTCTGCTAATGGGTCATTAGGGACCAGCACAATAGGCAGTTGAACAGCATGGACCATCAAAGATTATGAGAAATATCCCATGACTCACAGAGTTAGATCACCCATTGTGAAACTCCCTGACCTGGGCAGAGGTACTGAGCATTCCCATCTGAACCTGAGCATATATAATCTTTGGGGTTTGGGATTTCTGATACCACTTATTGGAACTAGAGTAAGACCAGAACTTTGACAGGACTGCAACTGCCACTCTCAACTAGACTGTGACCACCACTCAACCAGACTGTGACCATCATTGTCACCAACAGGTTTTCCTTTCCTTTTTTTTTGTACTCAGGGGGACCACATGGTGCTCAGCACAGGGGCAAATGAACACCATTCTGTTCATGCCCCAGGGTGCCAGGTTATAAATCTGGTTTTTTGTGGGTTAAAACCAATTTTGTCTCTGTATTATTGTATTTATTGTAATCTTTTTAGTAACTTGTAACTCTGACTTGTAATCTTTCTTGCATTGGATGCATTTCTCCTACCAGTTTACCCTTAAGCCAGCACACTCAGTGATCCAGTTTCTGTTCTCAGTGGCTTGTTATAAATCAAAAGTAACTTGAAATAAATTCACCGTAATTAGGAGATGCTTATGGCTCTACATGCTTAAACATCTTTGATGCTGAAAAATCTCTTTCAGATATCTTGCTGTGTTATGATTTTGTAGTCTGTGGGGGTTCTGACTGTTTTTACACCTATTATGACAAAATAACTCTGAAAAAGCCAAACATGTTTTGGAAGGGATTAAGAAGGTTATGACACGTTTAAAAAATGAATCTGAGGCAAAGTACCAACCTCTGGTTTATTCAGGTTTTTATGAGAGTTTTACTGATTATCCAGATACTCATCAGAAACTTATCACTCATAGGTATTTGTGGTTTTTAGGAGGTACAGAACAATAAACCACTGAATGAAAGTCTTTGACTTTACTGTCAGAACCTTCTCCTCCCTTCATGTTACGAGTAGTGCAGATGGAGTAGCAGATGCAGTCAGTACATGAAGAAGAAACAGGCATTTCAACAGTAGTTACCATCAAGAGTCTGAAGCATTGAGAGAGGCTTCTATTCAAAATATTTGAAGCTTTATAAATTGTCACAGTCTTGGTCTCGGGAAAGGGACCAGACCAGCGACGGGGGTTCTTAGACGGCTTGCTGAGCTGTTGGAATGCAGCTGCCGAGGCTCCCAGGTTGGGTTCACCCGCCCCGCAACCCACAAGGAAGAAGCAGAGACGATGCGAACACCTAGGACATCAAAGCTGATCCACCTTTATTAACAAAATGTAGGGCTTTTTATGCCCTCGGGGAAAGAACTGTCTGGAAACTGGGAGGAGTCCGGGCGGAGCATGCAAATCCGCCACAGACCATAGGGCAAGGACTTGTAGGGGTGGCAACTTGGGAGGAGAGAATCAGGAACTAACCGGGTTGGACAGCTCCCTGGGGAGAGCCGGCTAGTGGGAGCTATCCCCACACTGACAGGCTAAGCCTGCCGGTGCAGCCAGCATAGCAACAGGGGAAAAGAACTTTTATTTTCAACTTTAAATAAAGAACTGGGGCAACAACTGGCGGAGTTCTCGGTAGCTTGTCACAGTCCAGCCTGGGAAGGATCCTCCTGGACCTTCCATACGTCAAAGTCCGTCTTTCTGCTCCTTTCTTTCCTCCATTCGTCCATGTTCATGTAAACCCCATCTCCAACAATAAATAGGCAACAAACAGGGACAGAAAAGTGTCTATATGCTAGGTCTTCATGAGTAAATCAGGGGATGATGTTCACATGTAAGATAAGTTCCACAAGAAAATATTTCAGAGTATTTCTTCTTTACTCCTATTTATATAGCAAAGCTGTGTCACAGACTTTAAAACACTATTGTTATTCTTTAACATCTTTTAGTGTTCATTTTGTTGCCTTTTGCTTATTCTTTAACTTTCTAAATTTCACTATTTTTCTTTCTAGGTTCTGGCATCATTCACTGAACTAGAACCCTTGCACATTATGCAGTGCCTTCACAATAAAAAGAAGGTACCTAAAGCCAGACAAATCTTAGACTTATGGTTAAACGCCATTAGGGAAAATTTCTTTGCATTATTTTTTAAATAGTGACATTGATGGGTTATTGTCTTCCAAGCCAAGTTAAAACACCAATCTGTAAAAGAATAAGCATGGTGTCCTGTTTCATCAGACACAGAATTTTTTCCTCTTGTCATTGCTCAGAAACACAGGTGCAGAGGATGAATAATGAAGAAGGATGGGGTAATCTGATTTGTACCTTAAGGGTATTTGATTTTGGGTGACAATAGCCAGTGAATAAAATTGCCTGAGGTTGCTTGCTGTGTAACACTGTGTAATATCACTTCTATGGCCCATCACCACTTAGTGCCTCACAGTGTCTGGTTTTGCCGCTCTGGATCTGTGGATCAGGCCTGACTCCCTTTAGATTGCCAGAAGAAGAATGAACTTTGGAGCAACCAAGTAAGTGAAGAGTCAATGGAGAGAGAACCCCGCCACTGTCTCTAGTTATCGAAAGGAAGTTTGTCAAGAGTATACAGCCATACTTCTTTTGGTGGTGCCAAGCAATAGGACAAGAGGCAACAGACAGAAACTGAAGCATAGGAAGTCCCACCTGAATATGAGGAAGAACTCTGTTGTGTGGGTGACCAGGCGTTGGAACAGATTGCCCAAAGAGGTTGTAGAGTCTCCCTCTCTGGAGATATTCCAGAACTCTCTGGATGCAATTCTGTGCAACGTGATCTAAGATGACCCTGCTTGAGCAGGGAGGTTGGACCAGGTGACTCACTATGGGCTCTCCCAACCTGACCTATTCTGTGATTCTGTGAGTTTGTAGAAGATGATGGGGTATTAGGAAGTGTGAGATCTGGCATGATGTAAGTAGTATGGAATAAGGAGTGGATGCTGTGCTTGTTTTGGTTGGGACTGGATTTCTTTGTGAGAATAATGTTAACACACTGATGTTTGGTTTTTGTTGTGTTTGCCCTAAATCAAGGACTTTTCAGTGTCACATGCTCTGCCAGCAAGGAAGTCCAGATGAAGCCAGAAGGCAACTAACCTGAACTGGCCAAAGGGAAATTTCATACCACATAACAACAGGCTGAGTATATAAGCTAAGGGAGAGTGGATCGAGAGCCACTAATGGCTGCTCTGGAAGGGATGGACATCAATCAAGGGTAAATGAGTAATTGCATTGTGCATTGCTTGTTTCTCTTGGTTTGTGTTACTCTTTCCCTGTCTTTATCATTACACCTATTAGTATAATCACCGCATTTAATTTTATTATAATTATTATATATATAATAGGAGTGAGTGAGCTGCTGCCGAGTATTAAGTTGCCAGCTGGGGTTAAATCACAACACATGGCAATTGGAGGAAGAGAGAAACAGGCTTTGCTGACATTAGTGGTGAACAACGTACTTAAAAAGTAGTATTAACTTTCCCTGAACCACAACTCAAGAGTAGGTATATCTGATTCTAAATGTCTTTTGCAAATTTCTTCCAACTGTCGTCTTACTATCAAAAGATATTTTTCTTTAGTTTCATTATATTTGTTTCTTCTTTTACTCCTTATACCTTCTCTTCTTATTCTTCTCTAAGGATTTCGCCTCCATTTTTTTCCAGGGTTATGACATCTCTACTAGAAAATGGAGAGAGAAAAGCTTTTTTTACAAACATCTTTTTATATTACTCTCAATTTTTACAACTTGTCAAGTTCATTTTTTTGCTGATAGCGTACTAATGACTGCCAAAAAACACTCTTTGTGAGTTGGGTAATGATAAATTTGGATTTCAGTCTTTCAAACTCGTCATAAAAATAACCACAGTGAACATCTGTAACAAGTAGGTAATTTTTAATAATATCAAACAGCTCCTTTCTGTAGAGAATTACTACTCTCTCATCTCTAATCAACTTCTGCTGTAACAGCAGCTGCCAATTAAGGGTATTGTCTCTTGACAAAGTGCTCAACCCACATTTAATTTATTTTAGATGTGTTATGTTTCTCCATGGAAGGTGCGGGGTGTTTTTCAGTATTTCATGCCATCAAAGGCTCATGTTGTGTTATACAAAGGGGTGAGATATTCCCAGATCACAATGGAGCATGTACAGATTCAAGTAGAGTTTCTCAGGGGACAAGTTCTCTCATCTAAGTTCCTGACAATGTTAAAAAAAGTAGAATCCTTAATTTTTATTTCTTTTCTTTACATACACATACATATATATTAAATACACATTTCATTCCACTCTGTAGAAAGAATTCCACTGAATTCCATGAGAATTTTCCCTTTGATATTACTAAACATATTGATCTAAAAGTTAGCTAGTTGTGTTAGCTACAAGCTACATTCAAAGAAAAGAATCCTGTGAAGAATCACCCTAATTTATACTACAAGGTTTGAAGAAGTGAATCTATTAATGTAAATATACCTTATATGTTGCTGTTGAATTTTAGCTGTATATTTTAGAGACTATAAAAGTGATTCTTATAATATTTAGATCACATTTTATTGAACTTCTCCCCTTTACCTGCAACCTTCTTTTCCCACATCCAAACACATATATAGAAATTCATCATAGTAAATTTCAAGAAACCATTAAAACTTTGATGATTTGATTCAAATTACAATTAATATTGCTGGATGTAATTTTACAGCCTGTCTTATGTTGATCAGGTATTAAAATTGCTGCAAAGAAGGAAACCCCCCCATTATTCTTCTCGTGCTTCTCCATCGAGTAACTATTTGAGTTTTTTTCCTAAAAGGCAATTAAGGCATGTTGAATAACTTTGTAATCAGACAGCCAGAGAATGACAGTTTTGGTGGCGTTTTTTTTGTTGTTGTTTGTTTGTTTTTCGTTGTTTTTTTATAAGCTCCTAATTTCCTTTAGTGATGCAAGAAACTGAATGGCTAAATAACAACTCTTGCTACCTGCAAAACAGGCCATTAAAATTTGCCTGTAAATCAGTATGTTACTAATGTTCACAAAGTATGAAGCTTGAAAAGACCATCAACCAATGCTTAAGAAGACTGTCCAGTTTTCATGCTATTTTGACTCTAGACTTTTGTTTGGCTTAAAAACCACATTCATGACTACAAGAATGTCTGGATAATTAAGAGACTTGGAAAAACCCCTGATCTCCTGGGAGTTTAAACAGTATTTAGCTTGTCTTATTTTGTTGATGAGTAAGGCTTTTTCTCAAAAGACCAAGAACAGTATAAAATTGATGTATTCAAATATATTTAAAATTAACTTATTTTTGGAATTTCAATTTAAAAAACAAAGAGGTGCTAGTTTTTTAGTTGTTTTTGTTGTTGTTGTTGTTGGGTTTTGTTTTTTTTTTTCTCATAAGATTAGATCTGATTTATTCTGTTTCTTATTGGTGGCTTACTAGATGTGCCTCACAATCTGAGGAATGAGCAGCCTGTCAAACCATACAATACAAAATTTTTCAGGTATAAATGATTATATGTAAGCATGGGGGAACATGCATGAATACAGAAAGAGTATTTGAATTCCCTCTTCCCTGAAAAAACAAGCAAAACCAAACCTCTGCAAAACTTTAATAGAGTTTATATGAAGCTCTCATTGTACTTGTGCAGTATTCTCATTCCAGTTTGTATCAGACAATGCAAGGCATGTGGAATTTATTAACTGGGTAATATCTATGCTTTGTACAACACATTCTAAAGAGAGACAAATAGAAAAAAAGAACCAAAAAAAAAAAAACCCCAAAAAACAAAAAAACCCAAAACCAAAACAAAAAAACAAACAAAAAAAAAAAAAAAGGAAAGAGGAATAATGAGAAATAACTGAATGTGAAGAAAAGAGGGAACACATAGAAGAGGAAAACAATGGGAACGGGAAAGGTGAAATAAAGGTACGTGGAAATTTTGCATTTTAAGAAAATGATCAATAAGCACTAAACTTGTTTTTCTTCAAGCTGCATAATTTCCTGGAAATGCCAGGAGTCATAAGCATAGTTATCAAGATGATAGATTTTGTTCTTCTCTTAGCCTTGAAGCCAGAAAATTTTGTTTCACATGGCACACTTAAATCTTGGAATTTTTCTGTGGCTGTTGATGCTTTCATTTTCTATTTAGTTATTTGCATTTTATCAATCAGTCTTGCTCCTTGAAAATATTTTGCTCTCTTGGTTCTTTGTTTGTATCATAGTAGTGAGTTTCTTGCTTGGTGCTTCCAAGAGCAATGAACACTGCATACTAGGTAATTCTGAAAAAATCAATACTTCAGAACTCCTTTAAGATTGGATCTCTAGGAAATCTTTAACTTCATGCAGTTAACACATCTTCATTATGACCAGAGCTGATGAAATCCGAGGTTTTGGGGTGCCATGTGTCACAGCACTGCCATCTGGATTTGTGAGAAGCTGTCCTTCCACAGTCTCAGGGGTAGCTATCTCTCCCTCTTTCTCCTTCTCTCTTGCTTCCTCTGTTTCTTCTTCTTTACTCCTTTCCTTTATGCTTTGGGTGGCTCAAAACTGGAGGGATTAGATTTGACTTAAGTATGGTGAATTGGTTGAATATTGGCTTGCATATTTTTGGTTAATATGTGCTGAGTTGATACTGTGGTGGAATATTATGTTTAGATTGTTTGTTGCCCTTTTGAACCATTATGAAGTTCCTCTATTTACTTTCCTAAATTAGAGAAGAAACTCCTTTGAAACGGTGGCTTGCTTTCTGGACATTTTCATAAGGCGTTAGAGAACCCTATATATATATAAATGTTAAAGTATGCTTAGCAGGGCCTGTGAGTCAGCAGTTCCAAGGCTGGAGTGTTACAGAAGGGATCTTTTTAGAGTCATGTATCCAAAATATGGTCAGGTTCTTACACCAAGCTGCTCTCATAAGGACATATATCTCCACTGGCTATAGACAACACCTGAGCCCACCCTCCTGGCCCTAAAATGTCCTGTTTTCTCTGCCAGTATCTCTGCCTCTTCATCTTCCCTTATTTTTCCTTGTGTTGGCTGCATAGCTCTGTTTTGAGCCTGCAGTGGTGACATGGTCTTGTTGCAATTAGAGGAAAATAGTGTAGTGCATATGTATGTGCACACACACATTCATATACAAATATACTATATTCATTATGTTTGACCATCATCAATTCATCTGATTCTATAATTGAAAGAAAAAAACTGAGTTATTGGCTTTGCTCCGACTCATGATAGAGAACAACATTTGGAATTTCAAAAATGCCCCTATGATAAAAAAAGGTATTTCCTGCTCAGATCCACTATTCTTTTTCCTTTCTTTTCTTAAGTGTATCTCTTGTGCACCATTCTCACAAAAATTACAGTGACCTGTAGTTTCTGTATATTTGACCTTCTCTTTGAACTTTTGAAGGGATGTTATTAAATAGAAATACAGTTCAGTAACTGTGATGTTTCTAGCAGATTCCTCCTTAAGAGTATTTGAAGTTAATCTGACCACTTCCAAAAATGAGAAATATTTTTCCAATGACTCCCATCAGCTTGTTGTGCTGGAATTGTTATGTAACTAAAATTTCCAAATTGTCATCTAGCCCACTTCAACAGTCCAACAGAGCTTTCAGAGAGGTTAGAGCAGAAGATAGATTATAAATAGAAAGAGGGTGGGTTTTTATTTTCCTTTTTAATGTGTCAACTTTTTTTTTTTTTTTTAATGATACACATATTCAGAAAGATAATTTTTGAGGGTAAAATACTTGTGTCTATACTTTAAGTAAATCAAAGCTTTGATATAGTGGTAGAGTTGAGATAAACCAATAAGAACTCATCTTCATGCCAAGAGGCTTGAGGTATTTTACTGAAAAACACCAACTGTAAATTCTTTAACCACACAACATCTGCAGACGTACAGGCAAGCTTTCATTTAGCTATATGCTGATTCCATAATTCCAACCTAGCTGGGAGGAATGGTGCCCCTACATCAAATAGAAAATAATAATAATAATAAAAAAAAAATCAGTATAATAGCAATAGCACCTCTGAGTTCAGCAAAGTATCTGTCTCTGTCCTCATAATCCCGTTTCCCCTTATAGTTGTTTTAATTTGTCAGAGTTTGGCTACTAAAAATTGTCATACAATTTGTATGAACTGAGCATTTCCAGAGTTACAGAATGAAATCCTTGTAAAAAGGATGCAGCACATTCATTCCACATGATGATAAAAGACTGGGCAATGCATAGACCCAATGAATCGAGATAAACAGGACCATCTGAATTTTCCTAATTCAAAATCTTATCAATGCTTTCCTCATAATTTCCAGTTTTTCTACTGAAATAGGAAGATCTTATTTTATGGATGCTGAATTGCACATAAGTGATTTTTCTGAAAATGTTCAACACTGAAAATGTTTGATCTCAATTTTTTTCACCCATCTCCAAATTCAATAAATAAACAAGAAAAAATTCAATAAAGAAAAAATATTTACCAAGATGCGATGTTTGTGGCACTTTATTTCACACTTCAGTCACCAGGCAACAGCTTGTTTCAGATATTGGGATTAGAATTTGCAGTTTCATACCAAAATATAAGCTGCTAACCAGAAGAGGAGACATCTGTCTCTGTAAGATGGACTAATCAAGAAAACGACTCCGCATGAGGTAGTTTGACATGAGTATACTAAAGTAAAGGGTAGTGGTCCATGTTCATCTATCATATAAAAGTCAACCTTCATGAGGCAGGCTCAATGATTGAAAAAGGACCTTTTTTATGCCTCACAAAGTTTTCATTTAGACTTTATAGCTTTTACTTCTCACATTCTCTATATGAACTTATGATCTGTTTCATGGCAGGTAAATCATTGAAGAATAACAGATGTACAGCTGCCCACAGACAAGCGGCATTTTGTGACTTTTATGCAGTGAAATACCCTGCATATCATTAGATTAAAATAACTCCCTGTTTTTTTGGTTTGATTTTTTTTCAATTTTTAATTACATTTAAAAAGTCATATATACTAACTTTATTTTCCCTGAGATGTGAACCTTAAAATTTAATGATAGACACAAAATAAGGACTGCAAAAGTAGATGCCACTTCTTCCACCTCAGAAGTTAAAAAGGCAAGGTTGATGACCCTATGAAATAACTTTTCCAACTAGAAAAATTACTGTAAGTCCTGCAAGTAGAAGTAAATTACTGGAAATGGTATTTCAACGAGCAGCTCACACCAGGCAAAATACTATACAAACTGATTGGATATCGCCTCTGAGAGACTGAGGACACTGAAAGAGTGATGGAGCAATATCAAGATTCTAACAGCAGTATGATGTAATTCCACTTATCCTCTGTTAGTTGCATGGTATCAGGTTCCCTACACAAATACAAGCACAGAGCAAGGCTATTAGAAATTTAGAATTTAGGGAGAATTCAGGTAAAAGTTCATTATCCCATTTCTCAACTGAAAAATTCTTGGTCTGTACAATTTTTACTTTAGGGTCCAAGAAGAGTAATCACAAATCTCATCAGGGAATTCAGCATTTGACATGAAAGACTGTGGCTAAAATACAAAGCCAATTCATGCTTTGTCAAATTAAAAATGTGCTTTATATTTGCAATGCCATGTAGCTGCACACACGCATAGTACTACCACTGAACAAAGAATACCAAATCATTTGATGTGATGAACCCAAATCTATAACGTACTATTGAATTATTCATTATTCACTCCCTGGAGTGGCTACATTCACAGCAAGTACAATTGGAGCTGTTTGAACTCACAAAGACAGGCAGTAAAACAGTTAAAGCAACAAGAAAACATTGTTTATGTTCTACATGTACCAAAACATTGGAGATAGCAAAGTATGTTTCTATAACAGTGCTCCTGGGAAGCCTGCCAAGCCCCTGGGACACCTGCCAAGGTCCTTGGTCACTGCCCACATTCTCTACCATTTATCTGTCTTGAGTTTAGCTGACAAAATGCCAACTGCCCAACACAGAGTGCCAGAGCCTCCCTCCCTCTGGCTGAGAAAAGGGGGAAGGGGAAAAAAAACCTAGAAACTCAGAATAGGTTTAAACTGAAACTAATTATGTATATTTATACAGAAAAGAGAAAATGAAGAGAAACTACAATATAACACACACTTACACAACTTAGAAATAACAAGAAATAACTCCCCACTCCCCACTGAAAACAGAAAACTCTAGATCCATAAGCACTCCCAAAAGACACTCAGCAAAAAACAGAAAGAGTAAAACCAAAATGTTTCTACTTCCCTGAACTCAAAACAAAATGCAAAGTAGCTGCAGCCACAGCAAGACCCACTTCAGCAGGACAGCTGTAGTGTGTCCTGCCTCTACTGCAGACATGATGGAACTGAGTGAACATCTCCTACTTTTGTATTCATATCTCAGGTTTGTGTCATCTGGCATGAAATATTTCTTTGGTTACTTAACTTAGGTGACACTTTTCTCTCCTAATTTACTGATTTTCTGAGCCTGCTAATTTGAGGCCTAGCTAAAACTACCACATTCAGGTAGATTTTTAAGTCTGTATGTTCTTTGGAAGAGCAAACTATGACCATCAGTACTAAATTTTAAAAGGTAAAATAATAAACTTTGCATTTCAGTCGATGATTGTATCTAAATTTATGCATCCTTCAAAAAATATGTGCATGCTTTAAAGATGCCTTTTAAAAATAAGAAGCTCAGTTAACTTCTTAGCTGAATAGAAATTGTTGAATTAAATGTTTTGTTATTTCTTTGTGTAAAGAAAGATAAGGAAAGTCATAGATGTTGCAGCTGTTTCTTAAATTGGTTCTTGAGAGTGAAATCTTGACTTTTAGACATAATTGGTAAAAAAAAAAATCAAATGAAAACCTGTAAAACTCAAACTAGAGTATGCTTTTTTACAGTTTTGGCCTATGTTTCTAGTGTTTCAATAGGAGAATGTAAAATTTTAAAATGAAATATGTGTAACAAATATAATGATTAATCATAAATCATGTCATGGTGAGCAGCTATTGACCAGAGAATATCTTGTACTTGCATGTTCTAAGCTGTGAACTATCACTCATACATCCCTCTGGGACATGAGAAGAAACACTGATCCAACAGAGAATTAGTCTACCTACCTGCTTGTACCCATTTATTTTCATCACCACAAAGTATTATTTAATCAAAAGATTTTGTTTTGCCCTTTCAAAATACCACTACTCTGTGACCATGTCAGTACCATGTCAAATGTAAGTTTCTTTATTCCCACAGAAGAACAGTTTTGGATTTATTTCACAAATTACAGTTCTTACTCTTGAGGAGTTGGGTTTATTTGGGTGTGGGTTGGGGTTTGTTTTTTTTTTTTTTTTTTTCCCTTGGTTTGGTATTTTTTGCTTTTGTTTTAATGTTTGTGGGTTTTTGTTTGTTTGTTTGTTTTTTAATGATGCCAAAGACAAAAATAAGGAATGGATTAAAATAAGAACTAGGAATTTTTAAGTACTTCTGAAAGATTGCTTTAGAAAGTTCCTCAGTTTTATGAGAGGTGAATACTACTGTAACTTAGCAGATCTAAAATAATAAGTTTCATCATTTTTGTTATGTATGACTGTAGTATAAGAAAATTTATAAATTAGAAATTCAAAAAGTATCTGCCTCATATTTGTGAGTGAAAAGGCATTTTGATTAATTAATTTTTCACTTATGAGGTAAATAACTTGATCTCCACTCGAGGTGTGCCAGTATCAGTACTGATACAGTTCCTGGAAAGGGTAAACTTCAAATCTTGGCATGGTTTTTCTAGGCAGGTTACTCCCTAGTTGGGGTTGATGGGGTTGACAGCGGGCCTGCTGACCCCTCAGCTCCTGAAGTAATCAATCTTGAGCATTTTAAAGTGTACCCTTGAAACAGAGAAAGACATGTAGGCAAAGTAACAGATAAGTAAGTTAGAGAATGTATCCACATTAGAACAGGATGTGCAGCACTAGCAGTATGTGCAAACCTTGTAGCCTTCTTATATATTTGTATTTATGCTTGAAGGAGCTGAATAAACAATTGTGAAATAGACTTAATGTTGTATTAAAAGATATAAAGAAAAAGCTGTAACCCAGAAGGGGAGCTCTCTCCCAGAATAAAGGCTTGCTGTTGACCGATCCTGCTACTGACCACTACGGGAGCTTTGACCTGCTCTGTCTGACGCGGGCCAGTTCACCTCTCCTTAGTCAACCTGGTGTCCCACAAGTCTCTGTGGGTCACCATATTGATGGCAGTCTTAGCTTGGATGCCATCAATCCTAGTGGCTCAAATTGTTCAATGGCTCAGATTAAGACACAATTCCCTTTCCCCTCAGAGTATCTCTGTTTTGTCTCTTTAAATGCAGTTGAGCAGAATAATAAAGGTGTCTTTGGTCCATCAGGGACAGTCTGGAACATATTACAGGTTCAGCAATTCAGTACCATGTTCAACAAAACCCCATACTGCAATACTAAGGGTTTGTGGGGGTAAACTTGTCCCAAAGACTGATATGTTTTTACATCTTCTGTGAGGTTTTTTACTGCCTCTTCATGTTCTTGGTTCCATCTCCATGGTTTTCCCTTTCATAAGCGTGTAGATTGGGAGAACAATAATAGAAAATCTAGGCACAAGTTCTCTCCAATATCTTAAATTTCCAGTTGACTTGCAATTCTTTCCTAGATGGTGTCATCTACAGCTATTCTATTTTTCTTAAGGTATCTAGAGGAATCACCACATGGGTCTGCTATACACCAAATAACCAAAATATTATATCTTTACTCAGGCCTTAACATTTCTCAGGTGGGTTCTCAATTTGTGCTTCATGGAGTGCTTGCCATACTGCTGTTGCTGCTTCCCATACCTTTTCAGAAGAACCTCCTTGAATTATGTAACCTATATATTGATAAAACTTTACATCCTGAGAGAGTGAGACTGTCTGTAAAAATTCATCAAGCAGAGCATGAGCAGTCACAAGTAAGTGTTTATACTCCTGTAGGAGTCTGGTAAAAGTATGTTGTAAACTTTCACAAGGCAAGCAAATTTCTTTATATCCTCATCTTGTAAGGGGACCATAAAGAATGTATCTTTTACATCTAGCACTTCCATTCATGCATATGCAGCTGTTATTGGTGTGGCTGTTAGTTTTGCACTGTTAGGTATTGCAGCTGTTAGTGGTGCTCTGCTGGCACTTAAGCACTGGTAATCATTGTTAGTTGACATCTCCTGTCCGGTTTTTGGATTGGCCAAACCAGTGAATATGGGAAATGGGTTCCATTTCACATCCACATATTTTTAATGCAAATTACTAACAGTGTGAACTTCCATGGAGTAGTCAAAACTCAAGCAGTATGAGCATCTCCCTGTCTCTCTGCAGTGTTCTGTTCCCTGACCAATTCATCAAATCTTTACAATGAAGAGGAAATGCATGTGAAGAAAAGAGTTTGCTAAGTCCTTCAGGAATTAAACTAGGACACTTAGAAGGAAGTTATGTAATATGAGGGAGGATAAATATATACATATTTAGGGAACTTTGCATCTTTTCAGTTCCTCTGTACAATGTAGTTGCCTGCACATTTAGGCCTTCTGAGGTCTATTAACTGGATTTATTGACAAGCTTGAAATTTTACCTTTTTTCTTTCTTCTATCTGATTTCTGTTAGCAAGTCCTAACTATTTAGAACTGAAGTTATGAGGGGAACAGGTGGTGCTCGAGAAATTTCAGCAGGAATTTTATTTTTCCATCCCTGTTTGGCATATTAATACATATACTCTGCAGGAGAAAATAAGCAAAGCTGTCCCAAAACCTGTTTGTGTTAATGTACATACATTAAAGTTCATGACAAAAAAAAGAAAAATGCATGTATGAAAACCACTGCATTATCATTTCATAACATTTACTTAGGAAAAGATTAAATCCACAATTAAATAATATACAGTTGCACAAATAGCAAATTTAGAGGAGCCTTTTCCTCTCGCCAAAAGGTGAATTCAGATTTACAGTCACCTAAAGACACTTGGTTCTTCTTAAATGGGAAAATCTATGGATCTTTACCTCAAGCACCTCTACGGAGTGAATTGTAGAGGGAGAAACAGTTCAGGCAATACTCTACAGATTAGCATTTGAACGTGTCCTTAACCCATGGCAAGCCTATGGCAATTCTTTCATTGACAAAGCAACCCTTTTAGAATACTTTTAAGCCTCTTTTCACTCACAGTGTCCTCATCCATTCATAGACTGCAGATACTAGTGGGAAGCTTCCAATACGTGCTTTTAGATGCTGGAAGTGGAATCGATACATGATTCAATTGCAACATGGTAAAATAAAGTGCAGTTATGCAGAAATGTCATATTACCTGAGGAAGTACTTCTCTGTTTAAAAGGAATGTGTTAGCTTGGCACAGAAACATAATTATGCCCTTTCTTTCCTGCTCTGCACTTCTACAGCATTTACTGCAGAGAGGCTGCTTTCAGCTGTCATATCTTCTTTGGAAGTTATATTATTACATAGTTTCAGACATTTTTAAAAAAACCTCATTACACAATTACACTTCATTCAGTGGTGTTTCATGAATGTTAAAAATACCAAATCAAACTCATAATGAGACTGTTCAATTCAAGTGCCCTTATCTTTGGTTTATTTCTGATTTTTACAACCAAGAGTGAAGACTGGCCTTTCAAATTCCCTTTCTGTATGCATCCTATAAAACAACACTGCCCAAATTTAGTGAAGTATGGTCTTCTGAATTGCAGTAAAATGACTGAAATTTCACTTCAGTAGATTTTTTTTCTTTTTGTGGACCAGCTTAATATTGATTCACCTTATTGTTCTGTCAAGTCAGAGAGCTATGAAATAATAAGGATGAATTCTTTCACACAGTCACATCACTGTCCCATTTCTTTTATTCCTAAACTGGAAGAGAAGTCCTTAGGGAGGGAGATTCCTAGATCACTACTGCTGTATTTTTCTCCAGCAGAGCAACATTCCACCCACTCATAAATGCAAAACATTGTCCCAAATTAAAATCTTAGTTCAACCTCAAACTGCAGATGAGGTTGAATTTTAGCTTCTAACATGTTCTGTCCTTTTTATCTACTGGTGTTGCCACACTGGCTGCACAATTTAGGTTATGTGCAGCAGTAGCAGAAGAGCATGTTCTTCCCTGCAAAGCAAAACATACCACAGAAAACATGGGAGGGACCCTGGATCATTGGAGATAAGCCAATAGGTAGAAAGAAGGAGAAGGGGTAGGGTGGCAATCAGGGGCGCCACCCAAGTGAAATGTTGTTTTGTGGTAAAAAGTTATAATATTAGAAATAAAAGTCACATTTTACAGTAACAGCATGGGTCACATAACTATAATCTAATACTTGAGGTTATTGTGTTACCCTCAATATTTTCCTCTCCTAGTCATTTAAGCACTTTTTAACCCTGCTCAAATATTTTTACTGGCTGGGTCTAGCTTTCCACAATGCCGTAAATCTCTTGGGAGTTGTCTAGGGCTTAGTATAACCTCATGCTCTATACAACTCTGAATGCATATTTTCTCCATCTCTTCTCTTTTGCTTTCCTCTCTAGAGATGATTTGATATTGTGGCTAATAATTTATTTGACTACTCAGAAGACATTAATATAAGACTGAACTGAATGTAGCTAATTAAATACCGGGGAGAAAGTTAATGAACAAATACAAAAGAATATGAAAAAAATATTTAAATTGATCAAAAAGACTAATATATCTGTATCTCTTCACTGCTCCAGCACTCTGGGTTTTTTTGTTTTGTTTTGTTTTGCTTTTTCTTCATGAACGTGCTCCATGATAATCATGATGTATGGGATGACTGTCAGCAGTATATTTACTACCTTTCTGCTTAGAGCTTACTATTTCTGCAAAAAAAAATCATCAGGAACTCCACAGGATAATCTCTGCAAGGTAAATTTGCTTGCAGTGAACTTTATGGCTAAATTGTGACCAGTACAAAAAGTGGAGCGATTTACAGCTAGATTAGGTATCTTAAAGTTACTATGCAGTCATGGAGATGTTGTCACATCCCTATTTTTTTTTTTTTTTTTTCCAGTGGGAAATTAAAATCTTGTAAGAACTCTCTGTGCCTTTTAGTTTTTGATGACCCTTATGAGCTGGACAATTTCCACTTCCTTAGCTCTTTTGTTTTACTCTTGCATAATGAGCCCAGTTGTCCCAGTTTCATGGACCATTTCTCTGTGGATCAAAATACACACCTTATGCTGATGAATTACTAAAACATATTCAAAAAGAGGATGCAGAGATATGGATAGCACTCAGGAAACAGTACTTAGGGGTATTGCCATATTATGTAAATCAGGATAGCTCAGCTGTTATCAACAGTTACTCTGGTTTATACCAGCTGAAGTGATGGTTAACTCTCTTTCAGCTTTGTTAGCCTTTACACTACTCCACTGAGATCCTTGACCTTCTGGCTCAGTTTCAGTGTTATCCTTATGTGTTTACACTCTTGATACCATCTGCTGTTTATGGAATGACTGATTAATGAAATATCTTCTACATACAAGAGCAGGAAGCCTTTCCTCAGCAGCAAAAGCACCACGTTTTCTCTGTGTCCAACTGTCTCTGTAGAACCCTCTATTATCGTGATGCTCTGTGCTCATGTATGGGACTGTTGATTTTACTCACACCTCCCCCCCCCCTCCCCCCTCCAAATATCTTGTGCAGTGGCACATGAGCTAAACTCATTACTCTGGTGTTTGCAATACTTCAGAGTTGTGATTTCTATTAAAAGTCAAAAGGAGAGTAGTTAGCCTACTCCAGAGTTCATATGAAAATTCTGGTCTCCTTGCTGAATATGAAAATGTCAGTAATTTTATGCAGACATATTTCTGATTACCCAGTAGTATCTTTACAAAAATAGAATTAAGTCTTTCATCTCTATATTTTAACTCTAAAAGTGAAGCTTCAAAAAACCAGTGTGTTTTCTATGATAAAATTGAAAAAGAGAATTATGTAGAAGTCAAGAATATATTAGGCAAGATTTTGACAGTAGCAAATGTTTGCTTGCAAATAATAAACTTTGCAACAAGGAAATGTGTAATGAATTTATTGCAAAAATCTGTATATTCTACTCCACGGACAAGTTTTAAATACTTTTGCGAAATAAGATCAGTTACTTAACAAATTAAGATGCAGAAATAACAGTGGAATTTATTGAAGAAAATGTGTTTGGCTCGGCTCTTTGTAAAAATTAAATGTTTTAGGAAAATGAAAGTTGCATTTAACATCATATGATATGCCTACACTAACAATTACATATTAAAAAAGTGAACATTATATCACTAAATTTAACAGTATTTACTGATCATGCATTAATACTGACCAGGAAGAGTAATAGCTTACTTACTCAATAAGACCTATTGGGAAATTGTGGTAACCGAGGCAGAACAACTAAATTCTGCCCTGTCAGTATTTTGAGTCAGTATCTTGACTCCAATAAAAATGATGTGCAATCACTGTTAAGTTTATGGTTAGAAAATCTGTAACTTAATGAAACTGATTTACTGGGTTTTGCGATGGCAGTAAATTGCATAAAATGAAATTGATTATAATTTTTTTTAATTGCCTGGTCATAAGTTTTTGAGAGTTGTGCCATCCTGTGTATTTGTATAATCCCTATGAGAATGTGTCTTCACTAGTGACTGTGTCTTTTGGACAGTCTTTTGTTAAAGGTATAATAATAATAGCGCTTAGACAAATTAGAATAGAAAATTTCATTATCAAGGAAATGTAAAAGGATTTCTATTGATTTAAAAGGATCAGTACTGTGTAATGTTAAGGGAAAAAAGGAACCTGCTAAGGCTATTTAGACACAGACAAACAGTAATTCCCAGCTACTTTGATTATAATGATTTTAAAGGGAAAATACTTGATAATCACCAATGGTTTGATACTGAAGAAGTCTTTACTATTTCTTTAAAAATGGTGAGAAGAAAAGCAAGTTTCTTAATAAGGAAATTTTTAAGCTGTGCTGCCAGTAACAATTTGAAAATATTCCTACAAATCTTTGAGATAAGCCTACAAATGACATCTCATTTACTTCATGTGCCAGTTGACACTATGGGCCAAATCTTGCCCTGTCCATAAAATATGGCTCAATGCAATAAGTCAGGAATAACTTGTGGTAAGATTCAAACTTACCTGAAGAAAAGGGATGAAAGAGTAAATGAGAAGAAGAAGCATGTGGGGCTGAAGAATGGAACAATAGAGAAAAAGGAAGTTAAGAGAATTTTAGAACTGGAAAAAAAAAATTGTATGCCAGGTAGATGCCTACTCACAAGTTTGAGAATGTTAGGTTACATTTATTTGTGAATGAATTTCCTCCTGAGATATGCATATGCAGATGATTAGTTACTAACTTGAAAAATATTATATTAAAACAAATATGTCTAAACTGAAGATAAGTGGTGGGTCTGTCAGTCTAACACAATTTTTTTTTTATTTGAACTATTAACTTTGAAAGCAAATTACAGTTTAAGCAGGCAAGAAGCAGAAACAGAATTTATGTTTCTTCTGTATTTTCACTGAAGAATCAAAGAGTACTAGTGCTCTGCTTATATTCCAGAGGGTATTATTATTTTTCAGGGTAGATTTCCCTAACTGAAAGACCATAATGCAAGAACACAACAGCAGTTTTGTTCAATCTGTTTTACTGGCATAGACTATAATTCTACTAACTTCCTCCTGTGAATTAGAATTTCCAGTCAGCCATTCCCTGTTCAGAAGGAACCTAAGCAAATCTATCTATGATAACCAGAGTCTAATGACATTTGGCAGCTTCATGAAGCTGGGTTATTTTGGGGTTTTTTTGTTAGTTTCTTTGTTTTGGTTGGTTGGGGTTTTTTTTTGGTTTGGTTTATTTTTTTAATTTTTTTTTTTTTTTTAATTTGATGCTGCACTGTTTCGGTGGGCTAACTTTTAAATACTTGCTGTATTTGATTATTTATAGTATCTCATTTACATATGCAGTCCAGCTAATTCTGTGTGGAAATGCCTTTCAGAATGTGTTTTTTGCAAATGTGTTTCTACAAGATCCATGGATATAATAATTAACTAAAATAGTATCTATTCTCCCTTCCTACAATGCTTGCGGTCTGACTTCAATAACAGTCAAACTCAGAATATTTTCCTAATTATGGAAAGAAAAACAGAAAGTTTCAGGTCTTTAGTAGAATTAAAATTGGAATAAAAAGACCCAATAGGGATTAGGTAAAAAGTGATTAAAATCTTATACTTTACCAGTTTGCTTCTATAAATTAAACCCTTAATAAGACTTGAAGGCCTAGAATTTGCCAGCAGTAAGAAAATTCACAGAAACGTAGAACAGTCTGTTGCTATTTTTGTCGTTAGCACTTCTTAAGAATAATTATGAAATTCCTGAGGTTAACCTTACCTGAACAACAAATATATCAGTAAGGCATACTTTGAAAGTAGATTTAGTGAAAGGATTTATCTATGCTGATGTCATACATGTGACCTGCATGTTCAGTAATTTCTCTGCTGATGTACCTGGGCTGTTGCCTGGCTCAATGAGGCCCAGCTTTAGCATCTCTGTATCACACTTTGGTTTGCTGCTATGACTACACACAAGTTGTCAGTAGTTCAGTTCAGATATTTTTTCAAGATGAGAACTGAAATCCATCTAACCTCCAGCACTTTCCCACATTTGTAGACTGATGCCTGGAGCCTTCTGATCTGCAAGTTTTAAAAGCTGTCCTTTGAGTCTGTCCATAGCCTGAAGTGAGAACCAGTAAGATGATATGCTTAGAAATGATCTTACACATATGCACTTTAGGGCTGAACAAGTTATAAATACCACGCTAAATTGCCAGTGATTTGGGGAATTATTACAACAATCAGATTCATCCATTTTGTATGAGAAAAGATGAAACCTCCTTTAGCTTCTAAAGGATAAAAAGAGTTATATGAAGGTAGAAAAGTTAAAATAAAAGCCTTTATTCATTTCATTCTGTCATTTCCACCTGGTACATATTATTTTATAGATTTTTTTATATATGTATATATTTATATATGTATATATATATTTATATATGTGTGTGTATATATATATATGTGTGTGTGTATATATATATATATATTAGGCAGAAACTATTAGCAATGTCTAAGAAATGCACATAACCATACTTTCCTTAGATTGACTTGATATACATCAGTGAATCTACCTATGCAGATCTTGGTCCTGTGTCATGTGATGCAGAAAACCTGTATATGGCAGAGTCCTGAAGGCAGCGCAGCTGCATATATTCCTGGTATCATGCTTTAAGCATCTAAGCATATCAGTGGACAGTCCTTAAGGCAAGAAAAGATTTCACTTCATTTTTTAAGAGTTAAAAAACAAACAAACAAACAACCTTTTTGTTTGTTTGTTTATATGGAATATGTTAATCAAAAGTCTTTGGAATTAAACAGAAAAGAGAACATAGTTTCTGGTTTAATAACAAAAGCAGTGAGAGCAGCTCACTCTCTGGTCACAACATAGTTCTTCACAGAGCTCCATTCTTCAGCAGAAAGCAAAAAAACATACACAGTTCTGGAACTGAATGGTATATTGAGTGGGAGGCTTTCTTTTTTTCTTTGGGGAATTCCAGTCTCTCTGTTTTATCTGACAGAAGGAAGTTGATATCTGGAAACAGTATCACAATATGACATAATGTCTTGAATGAAAAAAATTCCAGGAGACATATACATGCACTGCAGGAGTATATATTTTACTCAGGGGCCATGTCTGTGCTGCTAAACAAAGAGGATCACTTTCAAGTGCCATTGGCTCAGACAGATTCCTGTATATCACACAAGTAAGAACATCTTGAACTCCACAATCAAAGTCTTGTTAAAAAATTTGTTTGGTTTAATGTTTCCACAGAGGTGTACGTTTTCATATGCAGGCACATATATTGACCTGTTGTATTTAAAATTAGTAATTGGATATCCGATGCATTCTAAAAGGCATAGATGGCTCAGACTTGCATCATGCATAGTAAAATTTAATAACCTATTAATCATTAAATATTCCCTTGACACACTCCCAGAAACTGCATTTGTCACAGTGTTATTATAATGGTTGGGATATGAAACGGATAAAGGGTTAAAGGCTGGAAATACAGTTTAACAAATTGCATGACTAGCTGACAGCCAGTAGGACCAAGAAATTATATAACGAAACTCTACACATAAGAAGAATCCTTTTGCTTTTTAAAAAACTCTTTACTTATTCAAATATATTCCCACAGTTCTTGTTTCAGCTTGTCATGCTTTAGTAGGGTTAATGCTTTTCTCAAGCAAAGTATTTTAATAATTTAAAATTTATCAAATGCCTTTTGAAAGCATTTAAAAAGAAGGCCAAAGAAAAGGTAATTGCTTATGGTCATTGTTTCTAGTACAGTCTTGTTCTTTAATGTTGACATGGCCTTGATTTATCTAACTTTGCCTATTTGTTCCCATGTCTATATGGGAAGTAGTCATATTTATTCATAAGTAGTTCTCTAGGGGTCAATGGAAATGCTACTGATGTATGTGTAATATAAATTAGATGCATTAGAACAAGTGGAATTTTTCCCTGCTCTATGTACTATCATTAGAGCTCTTTTTTTTTAATGTAACAAGGAAGTTAAGTGGTACAGAATCAGAAATATTTATCAATTCCTTTGCAAACCATGGTTCAATACCATAATTAGACCTTGGGGAAAGAAGACAAAAATGATAGCACACCTTATAGGTAGAGTAAAAACATTTAGCACTTAGTCTTAACTCTGGATAATCCTAACAAATACTCCTGGATATTCTTTTGGGAGATTATGCACACACATTAAAGGTAGAATAAACACTTTAAGTTATTGTACTGAGTAATGTAACACATCCTGGTCAATCTTTCTACATCCTGAAAAATCAAATTAACTGGCCAACATGCCAGATCCAAAACTTGTTTATCATTTGCTAGTATGACAAAGAAAATAATTTGGTACTTTAATGCAATGCAAGGAATGTGTTCAGAGATAAGAATTATTCAGTGTTCCATGCTGAGATACCAAACAGGTCCCATGAATTTAAATAATCAGAATTCTAGTGACTGATTCTACTTCAGTATGAAGAAGTTTGCTCTGTTATTCTTACGTGATATCTTTAAGGTTTACCTCATTTGATTGACCATTAATTATTTTTCAGTTTCTTCAAATTTCCTTACTTTCCTAGACATGGTTAGATTTTATTTAGCTATTTATTAACTTGGATACATTTTTTAGTATAGTCAATAAATGATTTTGTAGAAAGTTCAAATTTTGAAAACAAACAAACAAACAAACAAAACAAACTTCAAGTTTCAGATGATTTCTAGGAATACAAAAAGATACTGAAGACAGCCAATTTTTATTGCTGGCTTTCATTTAGTCACTGACCCAGAGTTCAGTACGTCCTTCAGATGATCTTTATATCTTGGTGGCAACATAGACCAGCATAACAAACCAAACTGTATTCTGATACAGACTTTACTGAATTGCTACTATGGCATCATCATGACAACTTATGCTATGCCTTTTCTTGTTTGCTTGGGGTTTTTTTGTTTTTTTTTTTTTTTTCATTTTGTTTGTTTGTTTGTTTTTGATAGTAAATACTTATACTTTGTATTAATGTTGAATATTGGTTAACAATTGTTAAAGTACATGCTCTATAAATGCTTAGAATGCCATATTGTAAAATGTGAATCAGTTAATATTTAGTTATAAGTAGATGATTTACCAAATGAAAATATTACCCACATTTTGAGCTGCTTATTTTGGGTAGCAGTAAGACCTTTTATAATACTGTTAAAATAGCTGGAAAAAAACCTAGGCATTACGTCTATATTCATTTCAAATTGTATTATAGAATCACTGGCAATAATCCTTTACCTTTTCTGAAATCAGGCAAGTCCAGTGCTGAGATTATCTTAAAAGTTATCAGAATCAGTACTGTGTTTTAGAGACACAGGGTAAGAAATGTAGTGTACCATCCTTCTTACTATTTTATCTCCACAAAATATCGGCATTTTTAATATATATATTCATTTTCATATATTTTTGTTGACTACTCACCCCTGGAAAATTGAACTAGATAAGGCCTAAATGTGAGAATTTGCATCTTATAATCTTGATCATGAACCACTTTTCTGTAATTAGAACTTTTTATTAGTTTGCATACAGAAAATTTGATTGGCTGTATTACAGGGGTTTTTATTCTAGTTTAGCTCCACAACCTAGCACACAGTTCATAGGTGAGGTGTGCACCATTTACTATCTTCTTAATAGATTATTCAGGTTTTGAAAACATTTTGAAGAAGTGCAAGAAAACTTAATAATTTTTGAAAGAGAATTTTATGAACCATTTATAAACAATTTGCAGAACAAAGGAGAAAAAACAGATAAGAAAGCTGTGACAAATTATCTGCTAAATTATCTTTTTTTGCTTATTTTTGTTTCCTGATAGCTTTCTTGAAAGGTAAAATATCTGTTACTTTTTTCTTCTTACTTGAAATGTCCAATTTCTGACCTCTGTTATGAATTTCAAAGAGTACAAGACATTCAGTATATTATTCCTTGGAATAGTGAACCCTATGTTATATTAAGCATACATCCTTGAAGATTATCATCATCGTCTGTATAAACTGTAATAATATCATGAAAAATATCACTAATAATAATAATAAATTACAATAATTCTATTCTTTGTCATTACTTTTCACACAATGTGTAAAACCAACTCATTCAAACACAGTGAAGGCCAATAAGGTCATGTATAAGTAATTCAAATACTCCTTAGTCAAAAAGTCATTCATTCATTTTTTTTTTTTCAATTGTAGAAGTAGATTTAAAAAATAAAGGATAAATCCTAACTAACCTGAGTGAAGGAGCACACTGCCCTTCTTGCACCAAAATAGAATCATTACTTTGAAGTACAAAGGCAAAACATGTTTAGATCTAATCAGGATAGCTTTTTGTGACATCACAACAAATACTCTGGAGTTCTCCTAGCATCTACACGGAGAAGGGGTAATACAGCAGTATCCCTTGGTAGCTGGTCTCTCAGCCTACTTCTGTGACTCTTGAGCATCTCCTGTAGAAACATCTAGGCAACAAAGGAGGAAGTGGGTACAAGTCTGGGTCAGGAAGTAGCTGCATATTTTTTAGGCAGCTATCACAGAGTTTAACCTTCCAAGTAGACACGATAATGGGAACCTCTAATATTCCCTTACAAAAATATCAAAGAGGAAACACTGTTAAAAAGTCTTGCTTCTATTTCCATGTCTGTAAAATGTAATACTTAACAGATGCAAGCTGGAGGAGGAGAAGGGAATAGGCCAGATTCCTTCCTCTAAAAAGTCTGCAGAACATTCCACCTTTCAGGAGTGAAATATTTCTTAATGTTTACCACCCATTCTGTAAAGATGGCCGGGTCTCTGCTTATTCTTCCAACATATTTTCTCCTGAAAAATGTTGTTTCAGCATGTTGTTATTAGCCATACTCCTTCTGCTTTCCTCTCAGATATTCAGTGAAGTTGAAGGCTCAAGTGATCAATAGCTAGTTTTGTCAATGGTGCTGGTAATGGCGTTTAATATAATAAGCTAAAGCTCAGGTAGCAGTGATTCACAGTGTGTTGCTTTTCCTGTTTCCTTGTCTCCTGAGATCCTGACAGCTCCAACAAGGGCCAATAGCAGTAGTTAAGGTGGTGTGAATGTGTATGTCTTGCACAGCTTCCCCTGGGAAAATTCAGACTTTGGTTGCATAACGAAAGAGAGTGAAAACCGCTTGGTTTCTTCCTGTAATCAAACTGGCTTGAACCAGTCCATAAACAGACATTTACAGTCCTCAAACAACAGAATAGCAGCAATAGCTTGGGCAGTGTATCTACTGCTGTGCTTCCTGCACTCTATCTCAAACCCCTCAAGAACAGAGCAGTTTCTGCTTTTGCCATGAAATCCCTGTGAAGTCGAATGTACTTTTGTGCAGGAGAGTAAGAAGGGATTAGTACCTAACCTAACAGATACTTAGATAAGAGGCTGAAATATTTTGAATTATCCATACTGCACTGATGAGATATGAAAAGTGCACATCAGATATGAAGTGTGATTCAAGAACAGATAGTATTTTGGTTCCAATTCATTCCTAAGGTGTAACAGAATAATATAGCTGTCTTTGAAGAGAAAACAAACATTTTTAGTCTCAGAATCACATGACAGTCATGACTAGGATGGGTCTTGAACTAAGTTTTCATGTGTTGCTTCACTTCACTATGGAGGGAAAAAACAAAAGAAGTAAGGGAAAAAAAAGAAAGTAGAGAAGGAAAATAGAGAAATAAAATGATCCACTTTTTATGAGACTTGTTTTGCTCACCTTTCATACAACTTTGAACTTTGTTTTACTCTTAAAGTTTGGAAAACTGCAATAAAATGCTAAATTACAATTGTCATGAACTGGGAATTAGAGACAAATTAGAAAATATGGAACCTGTAGATCACTATGTCAAACATGAACTTATGATAAGTAACTATTTTCAGCAGAAAGAATATGTATAATGAAAATTGGACAAAGGAATATGTACCCTCAACATAATGTCAAAATGTATTAAAGGTGAAAATGTATAATATGTCATGTTTGAAAGTGGAACTTGCCAGCTCAGAAATCATCAAAAGATCTCTTAAATAGGCAAGCAGCCTATCTCAACATAAATTGGATATGATTTATTTTGTAAATAGCTCTCATTTTCTTTCTTTTCCCTGTAGCTCTATTAAGGGTTTTCATTTGAGTCTTTAATGTTTAAAGAGTCATGCACTGGCATTCTAAGAACACTGCTTGCAAAAATCAGTCTTTATGTGGACAGAGTTTAAAATCACCAGGAATATATGGAAGGTCCTTAGACATGTCAGACATAGAAGTAGTGAAATGAAAAAAAAAAACACCACAAAACCCCCCACAACCTTAATTTGTTGATCTCTTGTTTCCAGAGCACAGTACAATGTCACAGATCACCCTCAAGTAAAGTTGTCTGGAAATACTGGATGATACGAACATCTTTCTGAAAGTACTTGCATCATCTCTGATAAGGACACACAACAGATGATGACTCTTTTCTAGAACAATTTCTAGAGAATGACCTATATTCAAAAGAACATCAACATTCTGTCCTGCAAATACAAATTACTTTATTGTCAAAACTGTTGTCAAACTGTTGTCAAAGTGTTTAAGTGCTCAAAATGAGAAGGTCTTTTGGGAAGAATTCTTCATGCAACCATAAATAACATATATAAAATAAAATTAAACAGTAAACAGGACAAACAATATAAAAAGGTAATACAGTGACGGGGTATATTCAGAAGATGCAAATTTAAAGTTGATCTATAACAGGAAAATACAAGACAACTGAAAAATGTGCCAGGCCATCCCAAATTTTGTGGGTTTTATTGTTTCCCTTTCTTTTATAAAATTTACTGTGGTTTGGGCATCTCCAGTAACTTTTCTCTGAAAATTGTCAGTAATAGATACATAGATTAGAGAATGAAATGTTTTCAATAATCCATCTTCTGCTGCTTCAGGCAAGCAATCACAGGGTAGAAGCTTCAGAAGATGAAGACAGTATACAAATAATCACTTTCAGTTGTCATTTGATGGATTTTTCTCTCCATGAATTAATTTCTTTTGAGTCAATGCATCTATTTTCATCTTCAAAGTGCCCTGTGCCAGTAAGTTCATAATTTAATTCAGAATTAGTAAAAACAATCCTACCGTTTACAGAGAACTTTTCTTTGTGCTCAGTTCCTTTTCTTGATATTCCTTTCAGTCTTTTTGGCAGATGACCATTAATCAGAGAACTATTTTACTAAGTTAATTGCAAACCCTGTGAATCCTAGTGAGCCCATCATTCTGGAGCATAGTCTTATTCACCTGTTCAGAGTGGACTTGTTTGTGTATTTTTAGAATAAAACAACAGGTTGGTCTTCTCTGTGAATTATAGGGTTTCAATGTCAAAGTAGCAGAGAGGACATATCATTTTTTTACCCTTTCTAGTAAGGTGTTAAGTCTCAACTTTGTTGATCTCCTTTTCCTTTGTTGATTTAGTTTTCCTTGTGCTCGTGGTTACTTTTGGATGCTCACTTAATTTTCCACCCAGTGTTTCCCTGGAATTCCTCTTTTCTCCAGTGACTATTACATTTCCTTCTCTGCTTTGTGAGCTGAAATAGCAGCTAATGAGGATTCATCCCATCATTAAAGGCTGTAATTAACAACAAACTTCCTATTTACAGAAGTTACTACAAGTTTTCCTACATCCTTATAATAAAAAAAATAAGGCTGAGGATTGTATAGTGGCTTCAGTGAAACTAGTTGTCACTTTCCATAGACTACAATTAGAGGACAATTCATCCCTCTTGGTTCAGCTGTGTACTAGTATCTAATATGTAGTGTTCCTGGACCTTCTGAGTTAAATGTATAAAAATTTGAGCAGAAATTCTAGCAGGATTTTTTCGGACCATAGGTCTAAATTTTTTAATGTTTCAACATAGTCAAGTAGGTTAGAAAGCCACTTATATATGTGTCTTTGGTTGAGCTAAAGGAGAAAGAAGAGGGAGAGGGAAAAAAAAAATCTCTAAAACCAGGTTTATGCTTAAAACTAGCTACATGTATTTATACAGAAAAGAGAAAATTAAGAGAAAACTACAATATAACACA
>JAWWEV010000134.1:42007456-42023197 GCA_035583235.1 Hafferia zeledoni | reverse complement strand
CTTTACAGAGAGAGTAATCAGGCATTGGAATGGCCTGCCCAGAGAGGTGGTGGATTCACCATCCCTGGAGGTTTTTATACTGAAAATGGATGTGGCACTGAGTGCCATGATCTAGTAAATGGACTGGAGTTGGACCAAGGGTTGGACTTAATGATCTCTGAGGTCTTTTCCAACCCAATTGATTCTATGAAAAGAATATTCTATTAGGGCTCATTTGTATGATTTTCATTTGCAATTTCAATACTCTGACTTAGTGGTTTCTCTTAATGTTCCGATGACTTAAGAGTGATCTTCAATGGAAATTGGAAGACAGATTTGATATAGATGTGCATTTTCCTTCATGTTTTCATTGGGCAGTAAAATAGCCCTGGAGGTCTGGAAATTAATATAACTATCCATCACTTACTTTAAACATGTTGACTGTTTTCAGTAAATTGAAGGAAAAGCAAAACTTACTATTTTCTTCATGACTTAATTTTCTCTTCATCTTTCTTCCCTTGACCCTTCAGTTGTTTGGGGAAATGTGTAAATAAAGAATGCTAACTGTGTCTCACTGGTGTCCCTTTGTAATCTCTATCCTCATACCCTTTTTTTGTAATTTTGGATTACAAAATAAGTCATATGGAGACTTCGGCATTTTTAATGCATGATAAAATAGTTAAACATTTTAAGACTTGCATGAATTTTACTGTATTAATTTTAGCTGTTTGGAAGTATGTCTTCTGTTGTAATGGAAAATAATGTATTACCAGAGACAGAAATTATTTTCTATATAATGAGGTAAATCTAAAGCAAAGGAGTGCTACTAGACCTGAAAAGTAGAAAAGTGTTCATGTTAGTACATATAAAACTGAATTACTAAGTGGGACAATAAGGAATAATTAATCTGGAATTTAGGGAATAACTCCTGCTCTTAGTAAGCAAAACAATTTTGACTTACAAGTGCAGATTTCCTGCCTCTTATCAGCTCCTTGCAAGTGTTGCTTTCTTTTTTTATGTACCATTCTATATAATCAAGCTTCTCTGCTGAAAAAAATGTTTCCTGAAACCTTGTCCTTAGAATTTTTCACATCAGTGATCTCAAACACTTCTACCACAAAACAAATGTGAAACAAATGTACAAAAATACTGAATTCCATCTCATCAGGCTCTGTTCTCAAATACTGACTTATATATGTGGCATTTTTATACATATTGAAATATCATCTTGATGATTAAGATTGTCTGTAGTGACTTCATGCCATTCATAAAAAAACCTCATCCAAATACATTTTATGTGGGCACAGATTTCAAATAACCCAGAATGAAAAAAATAAACACAGAAATACTATGAAAATTCACAACACTGGATTCTTTAATTTACATACTATGTAGTATATTTGTGCACCTGTTATGCAAATTATATGTAGGGGGAGGAAGTAATGTCTGCACCTAATATTATAAACACTTTCAAATATTTGCTTCAGGCTTTCCCAAAGCTCCCCAAAAGTATCCTTCTCACTGTTTCAACTATTTCTTTGAACTCTCTGTTAATTCCTAGCACATCAGACAATTCAGTGGAAAACCTTATCACATACTATTTTGCCATTTACTTTTCTGTTGTCAGACAGTAAAGGATACAGCAAGTGGTGCAATGAGGTGAATTCTGTTTTCTTCTTTTTTCTTTCCTTTTAAACAGAGATAGGAGCAAATATGTCATGAGAAATAAAAAACTAAAGGAAGAAGAAAAAATGCTACTGTGGAAATAGAAGTACCACAATTTTTATTTTTTTTTTACCTTAAGTGAAATAACTTCTGAATATAACGCTGGTAAATTTTTGCTAATCTGGGCTATGAAATTACTTGCCACTCTTCAGTACATTTCCTTTGATTACAAAGTTTGCTGCTATAAAGTGTCACAGAGATAGCAGTAAATATGTTTTGTAAAATTGTGCTTTTTGTTATCACCAATACACTATTTAAGACTATGGTCTATGACTTTATACGGGCTTTATATCAGGGGGAAAAATTCAATATATTAAACTTGTCTTTCTTTGTTTCTCCTGCCTTTCTGTTGGAGACCAGACCAAAGAAGAATTCAGCAAGTGGCAGATGTACTATAAACGCTGGATGAACGAAGATGCGGACACCCGGGACCCCGGGCAGCGCGTGCCGCGACTGGATCGGGACCGGGGGGGCTTGTGAATGGAAACTTCCCCAGTTTGAATATTGTACCTTCAAAATGGATTCCCTGTTTCTTCTTCCCACAATCCCTCGGAGTTTTCCCACCCACCTCGTTCTCCTATTGGTCCTTTTGCCGTTCCTCCCCTTCCTCCTCCCCTTCGTTTGCATGCACCCAATGAAACGCGTTACTCCTCCCTGTCTCCCCCCCTCTTCCCCGCCCACATCCGGGATACTTGCACGCTCCCCCTTATAAGGAAGTGCACGCCATTAAAACGGGCTTTTCCTCGTGGACTCCTGGCCGGTGCGGACTTATTCCGTTCGGGGGGGTCACCGGGCTGGGGGCGGGAGGAGCTGACCTAAGCTTCTGAGGGGCCTGATCCTAGGGAACGCAGCTTGCTGCTTGCCGCTTTCTTAGCCTTGCTCCTGGAAGCGAAAAACCCCTCCACTGTATCAGTGGACCTTTAATCCACTGAGACCTTTCTTTTTCCCTCCTTAATTGCAGTACAATGTATCCATTAAAATACCAAACCTATTTTCACAGAGAGAAAGCTGTGATTGAAAATTTGCTAAATCATTCAGTGAGAGTTTTATCTAAGTAACTCTGCTAGCCCCTTGCTAAACCTTGTTAAAGACTTTGCTAAAAAAATTTGTAAGTTAGTAGTATGGTGAAGTTGCAAGTTTAGGCATATGCTTTCAGTCTTTGCTCAAGAAGCACATTTTAATTATTATATCTTTATTTCTGCAGCCTCATCTGTTTTTGTATTTCAAGCAGTCATTCTTTTGCAGACATCTTTTAAATTAAATCATGTGTCTTCAATCGTTAGCTAGTTAATTATCTATCTACAGCTTGTGATTTTAAGAATTTTGACAGCTGAAAATAATTCTGTGCATTTCCTAAATTTATCCCTACCTTTCAACAGTCTAAGTGTATTTCAACTTTCTACTAGCTTTCTATGAAAGTCCTAAATTGCAAATCCTTGTCAAAAAAAAGTGAATGTTCTATCATTCCAGCTCATTTGAAGGTGATAAATTCATCAATTTGACTTAATACACATGTAAACGCAAGTGTATTTGCATATAAAATGCCACAGAGACTAGAGGTCTGAATATGAACAGCTGAGTGTTTTTATCTTCTGGTAGCACAAGGCTTTCACATAACAAGCTATTTTTGCAAACTTATAGTTCAGTATGTGTCGTACAAGAGAGAAGGCTGGAATTCCTCTGTGGTTAAGCACTGAAAAGAGGTTTTTGGATTTTGTCCATGCACTCTGCACTGTTGCCCAGTTGTTGATGCTACACATCCTGAGATAACCAGGAGCAGCATGTCACTGACACTGCGGATGGCTTCCATTTAAACCTTTTCATTTGGATTTCATTAGAATGGTACTAAAAATGGGATAGTGGTTTAGTTTTAGGCACATTAGTGACTGGATTTTTAGCCACAAAACTGATATTAACTCTAATGGGAATGGTAAATCCCTTGCATTTTTTTACAAATACTCTTCAGTGATTGCCAGTGACTGCTACCCATGTTTAATATCCATTCGCTCTGTTTATTTTCAGATTAGTGTGGTTTGGAGTTTGACATCGATATACAGACATTGAATGCACTATGCAAACAGAGAACATGCTCTGCTTCATCAGAGCTTTGTGGTGCATGCCAGCCCTGCTCCCAGAGCTGGCCACGTTGAGTCAGATGTAGGGTGCTGTTCAGTGCCTCCCTTATCTGACAACATGCAAGGGACAGACTTTGACAGGTTTTGGAAGCACAGATCACTTGGCTAGTGCCATAAAGAAGTTGTGGGGTCATGGAGGAGAAGGCAAAGATTGGTCTGAACAATGTGAGTAAGGGGTACTAAACCCTTATGTAGTGCTGTGCTGATCAGAGCAGCGTCTACAGAAATGTTTTGGCTGATTATATTCAGCAGACATCTGGATTCTGTTTTTAGCACAGAGATGCATTTCTTGTGTGACCTTGAAAAAGGCATCTCATAAAATTGTTGCCATATTTAAGCTGACTGTAAAACGTCCATTCATTTCAATGACATACTGTGAATAGGGAGTGCTGCAGCCTGCCTTGGTTAGCTTATGTGCTGTACAGACATAATTCCTGTGGGCAAGATAGAGTTAGTATAGCACTAATGTAGCATTATAAATGTTGACAAATATAATAACTTTAGCTGGTGAACAGAAGCTCAGAGTGACTGTAATATTTTTATTCACTTCATAATAGCCGACATTTCTCCAATACTGTTTCCTCAATAGCCCCTGTATGAATCCATTGTTAGTACATTAAAATAATTGTCCATAACTGAGCCCTTTTGGCGTGGGGAATAATGAAATCTGTATGTAAAATGCTGGCTAATTAAATACCATTTTGTACCTGTAAGGTTTGTTATAGTGGCATTTTCATAGTGGATATCCTCATGTTGTTACAATCACAAATGATTATCTCTGCAACTCCAGAGAGAGAACCAGCTGGCTGAGAAAGCACATAGATCTTCATGGCAAAAAAAGCCCCAACTTGTCAGACTGCACAAAAATTATTGGTAGAGAGCAGTGAGGGGAACACCAAAAATGTATAGAAATTTGAAAGAGACAGGTAATGCTAAAGCAAATAGTTGAGCTTGATGGTGTCTGAAAAATCACTGGTTATGCCTTTAATATGACAATGAGAAAGAAGACTAGCTGCCACAGAGCATTCCCACTGAGGGCCTGGTGGTGTGTCCCTGAAGCTGCAATTCCTGGTTTTCTTGTAGCTAATGCCAATTCAGGGAGTACACAAAAGAAGGTGATTCTTGGTCTGTTAGGGGAGGTAATTATAGGTGGGGTGTAATGTTGAATGGTGTCCGTAGTTATAGGTGGGGTGTAATGTTGAATGGTGTCCTTTAGGACTGCAAAAAATACGTTTTGCTTACTCTTCTTTGGAAAGGAGTCAAAGCAGCAAATACAGTAATCTGCATCAGATTTCCCTGCTGAAAGCAGCCCTGTAGTTTGTTTGACTGCTTTTCTGCATGAAGATCACAACATTTATCCTTTTATCTGCTTTGAAAAACTCCATTCAGTGAAAACCTCCTGGAGAAAGCAGGATTTCATACAGTCAGAGCTGCAAAGATAGACTGTAATTTCTACTAGATACAACAGTGTTAGCTCAAGAATAAAAGACTGCAATCTCCCAATATAGGCAAGATATTCATAGAAATATATGCAGACACAGCCATCAATCAAAATTTTGAATCCCTGAAAATCAAACCATGAGATAATTTGTGTCTCAACCTTAATCCAGAGCTAGAGATTTGATTCCATTTCTGTTTCCAAAACATTCTTTAAGACCTTTGGGACAGTGGCAATAAGTCTAGCTTCTTCTGCTTCTGTGAAGCCTAGTGCTTTTATCAATAAGCCCTGTCTGAAAAAAAATCCAATCCACCTTCAAAATCACCTAATTGAACCATCCCTCTTCTTTCTTACACATAAAGTATTTCTTCTAGGTTGATACTTAGTGATCACTAATCACTAATTTTATTTTTTTTAAACTGTTCCCACAAAAAACTTATAACATGTTCTTAGAAAAAATAGAAGCATGCTAAAACTAAGTAGCAAATTTTAAACAAAAGAATGGGAATATTATCCTACCCATTAGACTGAACATCTGTGCAGAATTTCTTTGGAAGGTCAAACGCTGAGTTAAATACTGTGAAGGACTGCTTCTATCATGCTAGTTAGAGATACATGTGCATCTAAACAAGCAGCAATAATCAAATTTCATACTTTAACAAGCAGATTGCATATGAACCTTAGGAAATAATTTTATAGGGGTAATATTTCAATTTGTTATAGGGGGTTCTAAACAAAGCCAGCATAGGCAAACCATATGAAATTGGGTTTATTTCCTAAAACTGTTTTCAGCTTTAGAAGTTCCCAGTCAATAGCTTGGTGAGTCTTAATATTTGTTTAAAATTACCAGATACACATTATTACCTCTACATATACAGCAGAAAAATACTTTGTTTTAATTTAAAGAATACATATTTCAGTCTCTCAGCAGTCCTCTGCTTGACATCAAATTGGAGTGTACAAGGAGTATGGAGGGATGCACAATGAAGGTGTGTTCTCTGACACGTTTGTTGACATTTACTGATATGGAGAAGCATCAATATCTGCTGAAGCACTGTGAGGGATATCAGTTACTGCCAATGTCAGCCTACTGATAGGAAGGGGCAGAAGCAGCAGTGTCATGGGGCTCTGCAGGGACTGCAGGAATACCCATCTGTGCTGGATGGAGCACACATGAGAGAGTACACTGTTTACTTCTTCTACATGAGGAAGAACTGACTGTCCACTGCAAGGGGATTCTCCTTCATAGAATTGCAGCTAAGGAATGCAGCTGCCTTCAGAGTAAAGAGCAGACCAAGTTAAACATTTTCTGAGGGATTTTTTTTTTTTTTTTTGTAGTGGGATTTTTTGTTCAGTTTGGGTGTTTGATTCAGTATCTTTTTCTTTTTAAACTTTTTTTCAGTGCATTTATAGCTGAATATGTAGTAAGACTTTTATGGAAAAAAAGGAAGGGAGTTGGTTGGTTGGTTGGTTTGTTGGTTTGTTTTTAAACTAACACGTATCTTAAAAATTACCCATTAAAAATGAAATAAAGCCATGAATCTGGAAGAAAACTCTTTTCCTACTTATTCTCAGTCATGATGATTTTCAGCCCATCTTGTGTTCTTGTTATCATAGAGTAATTGGAAGTTATTTTACTGAATAATTAAAAAAGAAGACAGGTTTAAATGCATGGAATGCTTCCTGATTATTATGGCGATACTCACTGCATTTAAGAGATATCTGTGCAATATTCACTCAGAAAAGGTAGTTACAGAAGGCTATCCATCTATATCCTCAAATAACTTCATCAAGCAATATGAAGCACGTGATCTGAATCTCTGTGCTTGAAGAGGGGGGGGGGAACCCAATGAGATATTTTAAGGCTTTTGTGAAAACACATCTCCCAGGAATCTTTCTGCAGTTACTGCTGTAGACAGTCTGCGAACCTAAATGCTGGGAAAAGGAATCGAACTAACTGGATTTTCTCTGTTCATAAGACTATCAGTTTCTTGTTTGAAATCTGTCAGTGTGAAATCCTGTTCATGACATCATAAAACTTAAAATGACAACTTCATCTTTAGGAAATTCAAAACAAAGTATGATGTGCAAGGATACAAGATTTTGACTGCTCTGAGAGCTGTGTAGGGTTTTTTTTAAATTAAATGTTAGTAATATGTTATTATTAAAAATATAATCTAAGTGCATTATTTATACTGCATATTAATATATAATTTATGAAAATATGTATAAAATAATTATTAAGAAAACATATATGTTTGTCTGTATATATACATGCATCTGTCTCTGTAATTCCACAACTAACAAAAGTATGTGATTGGTGTAATTAACATTTGCTACTGCTGCAGTTGAAGCCAGTGATTTGCTTACTTATCTGCCTGTGATTCCTCCATCCAATACCATATTTCAAGGCTGTTTGAATCTCTTGCTAATTTCAGTTTTATCTCCTTCACTTTGGCTGCTTGTTCCGATGTATTTTATCTTTAATGACAGTTAAATGACTCTTTTCTCAAGATGCGGTTTAATGTGTAGGATGATGATTTGACAGTTAAATAGTAGACTGGCATAAGTAGCAGACCTGATGAAAGTTTTAGTGTGATTTGTTTTATGGAGTAAAAACCCTAATTCTGTATCCAATAGTCATGTAAAATACAATGTGAATGTTTAGATATAGGGGTTGGGAAGTTTCAACTTTATTTTTTTTCCCCAAAGCATAAATATTGTTTAAGAATTTCCTTTTATTTATTTCTTTATTTATCTCCTGTAAAGTACAGTTGACTTATGCTCAATGGGAAACAGTAGATAGTAGTGCATACATGGCTTTTAAAAAGTTATTACTTTATATGTTCATTAAAGCATAAAATTAGAGTTATAAAGAATAGCTTATCAAGGGCCATGCTGCTCAGCTTGAGTACAGAACTCTTATATCTTCCCAAAATGCTCTTTAAAGGTTTGCATTTCATTTCAGCTTTTTCCTAGGCTGCTACTTGAATTCATTTTCTACACAGATCAGCTTCTACAAAAAGTTCCCCCCTAAATCAAACAACAGATATTTTATATTTAAGAGCTGCAGAACTATAATATTTCTTAATTGGATCAGAATATATCTTAATCTAATACGCAGTCTTTAAAGACCAGTAGGCAGGATGTGTCCTATTATTGCTGTTGAAAGGCAAGTTTAAATACAGGACATTGCTATGATTTTGACATGTTATCAAGAAAAAAACTACTATTAGAGCGACATTTTAATTGAACTTTATATTTCCATTTACAGATAACAAAAGATTTCCAGGGCCTCAACCAATATCAATTTTCTTTCTAACTTCTTGATTTATTCAAATAATCCACTGTTTATTCAAGTATTTTAAATGGCAACTCACGAAGTTTGAAGCTGTCCGTTTTCTCCAAATATAGATTTTTACCTTTTGGTTCCTTATCCCACCTTTAATTCTGCATAAAGCCTCAGTTTCAAGACTGCCTTGCTGTAGGCAATCACCTACGTACAGTAAGCACCAAATCAGAAAGGAGAGTATCCCCCATACCTTTGTAGTCTGTGGAGCTAAGCCATAACAGGGAGGTAATACCCATCAGTTGTCACATTATAAAGCTGAATCCAAAAAACTGTTAAATAAAAAAAAAAAAAAAAAAATCAGTTCACTTGCTTAGATCAGTAACATTGCCTATAATCCTGCCACTGCCAGTTTTGGGAAGCATTATTATAATTTGCGTAATAACAACAATGTAGGATGTAATTAAAGTAGTACATCTGCAACACCATTATTTTAATTGTTATGCCATTAACTCTAAAATGTTGCATAGCATGCACAGGTGGACAGGGAAATGAGAAATAATTTTTGCTCAAGGCTGTCACTGAGCAGTATGTTGGTATATTGAATGGGTACAATGATCATAGCTGATTATGGAGAAAGACTATTTACAAGAGCATGCAGTGACAGGACAAGGGAGAATGGCTTCAAAATGAAATAGAGAAGGTTTAGATTAGATATTATGAAAACATTCTTTACTCAGAGGTAAAAAAGGTAGCAAAGATAAATTATTGACAATAATGCTGAGCTCAGGATCAAGACCTTGGTCATCACAAAGTGATCCCATAGAAACTGGAATAGTTTTCTATCTGCCAAGTATGACCTGCCTTCCTTTTTTAATTTTGGTGCTAACATAATAGAGGGATTAAAGACATGAAGTAAATAAAGTCATTAAAATACTGGTGAAGAAAGATCAGTCTGTATGAGTGGAACAAACTGTGTTGCTATTCAGAAGAGGGTGTTACGGGTGTTAGTTATGATGCTTAGATAAGGTTGACATCTTTATATATTCTTCCATTTTGATGCTGAGAAAACATTAAATATAGATAATGATAAAGAAAAAAACAGCTTTCAGATGTTTTCACTGAGTACGGTTCTGCAGCTAGGTGTTAGAGAAGTTTTTCTGCCAAAACCATGTATGCTTAGAAATCTTCATTTAGTGGTACAGTTATTTTCAAGTTTTCATGATTGTTTAGATTTACTTACTTCACCATGCCAATCTCAGTTATAATACAGAGGATAAATATGTACATAAAAGACTGATAACAGCATTCTTAATAATTTCTAATGTTACTAAATTGAGGACAACACCGAAGCATGAGAGAAGGATGCCATTTTGTTATAAGACAAAGCCTAATACTCTAAAAAAGAATGATAAGAGGATTGTTGAATTTTGCCTTTCCATTCAAAGAATAGGCAAACTCCTCTATGAGTCTGCAAGCTGAAAGTTATTGAACAGCAGTCAGGACCTTAACTATGGCCTTAGCTAGTTAACTGCAGCAAATCAAAAATGTTATGTTTATGCCACTTGCAACAGTCTTGTCTTCTACTCTACAGTGAGTAAGGATAATGTGATCGTTTGATATGGAGCTTGGTGAGCTAGAATGGAAGACTGTTCACTCTTTTTATGAGTTTCCAATTCCCTGTTGCATTTACAGGTAAATTCAGTAAATAATCCCCAGATGCTTGTAAGTTTTCTCTTGGGATCAGCAGCCAATTATCTTTCTCTGAGCAGTGTCTTGAATAAAAACACCTTTGGGCCATTGCTTGCCATAATTCAAAGTTCCAATCACCTAACTGTTACACTAGTGTGTTTTATATCTGCCAGCATTAGCAGACATAAATGTGCTATGTGTATGTATCCAAAAATAGCTGATGGGGTTTTACATTTACACTGAGTTTCCTTAACTCCCTGGCTGGAATTTTGAAAGCAAGCTTTATGCTGCAAGAGACTGACTGCTTTGCAAGGCAAAGCTGGTCTGTCATATGTATGTGTATATGTACTGTTCTTGTTTTAAGAAATTCAACACAGTGTTTTTCTCTCCATTTTAGTAGAAAGTGGAAAATGGTGTAAGCCTGGTCCAACAGTGTTACATATCTAGCTAGAAAGTTTGCATGCCGCCTTATTTTTTTTGTATGAATTCCACTAATCTCTGCAGATTGGTGCCAAATAACTGCTAAGATTGCACTAACAATGATCTTATTTGTAATGCAGCAGGGCAGACAATGCAAAGGCTGAGGGAACCTGTCCCCATTGGGTGACATGAGTATAAGTTTTCAAACTACAGAAAAGGATATGATTTTGGGCATGGGATGCAGGCAGTGTGAAGCAGTGTTGTATCAGCTCTCTTCAGTCCTGGAAAAAAACTTGAGAGACAATGGTTCCTTCAGATGCACTGGAATGAATTAGTGAAAGAATTAACATAGCAACTGGATGCAAAAAGTTCTTGGCCTGGAAAGCCATGCTCAGTAAAACACTGGATGAATAGTGCCAGCCTTATGTTGTGTGGAAAAACTTCCGAGACATTTATCACCTTATTAATGTGGCACAAGAAAAGAGTGGATTTTGTCATGATGAGTGTTTTACACAGTCAAAACTGAAATTATTCAGGATTTTTAAGAGCAAATCAAAACTCGAGTAGATGAGAAATTACTGGAACTGAGAAATAAAGATATTTTGATGGGTGACATGAAAGACTGCAGCCGTCTGGACTGGAGAAATGGAAATACGGATAATACAATAAGCATAGGTATTGTAAGGAGATCTGAATGGTGGTTACCTCCATATGTATGGAGGTAATATGTAACATCTGTGAATGTAGGGAAGTATCTCTTCATCCTTGCTTCCACTGTGAGAACTTTTCATTAAGCTCTGTGTTACTTGCTGTTGCATCTGGAGAAGGACCTGCTTTGCACTTTCCTCTGAAGTCTGAAGTAATGGCTTTAAAGTTGTGGCCCAGACGAGCACAGAGCTTACAAAGGACAAATTCTACCTAACAAAGTGGCTGAGATTTCAGAACACTTAAGCAAAGGCTATAGAGTATGTCATCAAAATTGCTTTTGATTATGGCAGCCTTTTTTCTTTTCTTTAGGTAGTAATAATTTTCATGTTTGGTTTTTTGTTTTTTCTTTAGACCACTCTATTTTCAGCTAAGTTCAGACTTTCATCATTATTTAGTTTTGATATGGCTATTCTTAAGCCCATCTGAGCTATTATTCAAAGTTTTTAGTAAAGCCCAAACCTTTGGAGGCATGTTTAAAGTGGGAAAATACCTTAAAATGTCCCTTATGGTTGAACTTGGAAAACAAAAACTCATTCCAAGTCTTGCAATTTTGTACTATTTTTGCCCATACCAATGTGTTTTAATTGGTACAAAACTGAAAAATGTCTCAGGCAGACTTTGGAGGATTAATTGTGAGAATGAAATCAAAACAGTTTTGAACAATTTAGTAACTCCTGTATATGTAAAGGTAACCACAGATTATCCCAGAGGTAACAGAGATTATCCCATCTTCTGCTACTTTGTTGATAAATCCAACTGCCAAAGAGTAACAGGCAAAAATGGGGAAGAGTAGTTGTAGCAGATCTGAAAGAAAGACTCCTCTTATAAGTAGTATATATATAGTGAGATTATTTTACTTTTTCTTTTTTCACCTTAGCTCAGTGTCATATTGTCTAAATTGCATGTATTCATTAAAATGTGAAGTTTAGTATTAAGAACAATTAAGGCACTGGTCCTTTCCCACCCTACCCCACCCCCGCCCCCACCCCCACCTCTGCCAACACTTGGATTTTTAATCATCCTGTTTCTCAAAAAACTGTGCTGTATAATACTACCTATATGTTTGTTATTTGCCCAGGTAAATCGTTTTTAATGTCAAGTATTTGAAATTCTAAGAGACACCTTACAGCAAACAGCATTTTGCGGGATACAAAAATATTTTTCTGCAAGAATAATCTATACTTACACAAGTAATGTGGTTTGAATACCCAGATTAATGTAATCACTTTTTACTAAAAATATGTTCATGAAATAGCGTAACATCTGCTGAGTACTCTCTAGTTCTTAAAATGAAAAAAAAAAAAGGAAAAACAGCAAAAGAGAAGATGAATTAAATCTTTTGTAACAGCATATAGAGCACAAGTTTGTGTGCATTCTTTGCTAAACCAATGCAGCCTTGTAAGGGGCCAAATCACCACATGCAGTACATCCATTCCAGTGGTTTTATAAGAGTCTTATCTGAACGGGTCATAGTAACTGTTGAGCAGGTCTTGCTCCTCCCCCATCTCCTAATCATCTATGAATTAGGGTATCTTAAAGAACTCCTTGGAATAACTCTCTCAAAGAGCCATTTTCCACCTCTAGCTCATACATTCTGCCACCTGACCTTGGTGTCTAAGCATAGCCAGACAGGACAGTCTTCAGAAAAATAAAGGCATAAGATTGTACAGGGTAGTTTAGTAGTAGGAGCAGAGTAGATAAGTGCAAGTATTTAAAAATATTTTCCCTTTAAAACACCTAAAGCAGATAGTCAATAGTGTCTCCAGGAAAGCTGAGGGACTCTCTGGATCCTCTCATCCAACACTTTGTGCACAGACAAGGAATTGGGAATACACTAAGAATTGAGGTGAAAAAACTTTAAAAATGAGCATCTAGATTTAATACTGGATCATGTCCACTTTACTAATCATGCTTGTCTTGAGAACAGTCAAGCATGTCTTTTTTTCATTTAGCATCCCTGTCTGCCCTTACATGTCCCTCTGTGAGGATTTTCATTAAATAAGTGGAGAGGTACAGAAGGCTACCTTAGTCTGACAGGAAAGCAGGGAATTTCAAAGAGCCACCCTGAAAATAGCTCAGATCAAAGACCAGAAGGACAGACATCACCAGTGCTACAGGCAAGGCCTCTTCAGACAAGTTAAATCCTTTTTACAATGTCTGTTGGCTGGAAAATTCGAACACACTGATTAGGGCTACCTGGGAAGCAAAAAATCAGATTTTTGGGAAGATAAGTAGCTGTTCAATTATTTAGGTAACTAGGTTACAGTGTCAAAAGACACCACTGTGCTCACTGAATGAATCTCTTGCATAATAATGTTACACAAAAATTGCTTTTAAATATTGTTTTCCAGCATGTTTGTGATGAAAAACTCTACCACAACTCAAAAATCTGCACTGAGATCAAGTTGAGGTTTTCCAAGAAAAGCAATAATTTATAAGCACTTTCAAAATCAAGTAGTTTGGCAGGCAAGGCTCTTTTACCTGGACTATGGAAATCATATGTTCAAAACTGTTCAACAAGCTGACAAGAAACATGCAAAGTCTTTGTGCCTACATTGTTTGTCTGAACTGTAAAGGATATGAAACTATTTCCTGTAAACTACTTCTTTGAAAATGAGCAATTGTCTTGATTAATTCCCCTTCTAAGTATTTCACACATCCAGACATTTCCATGGATGCAAGGATGGATGCCAATTATTAGCTATGTATGGTAAAAAACTTAATCTGTTAAAAATTAATATGTTCTGGTAATTAGCCATTTGAAAATCCTCATTGCTGAGGGAGATATGTTTTTCCTTTCCTGATTATTGGGTTATATAAATATTTAAGTATGTCCTTTTTTTTTTAAGCAAGAATTGTATCTAATCTGCTAAGATAATGTCATCTCATATGAATAAAATATGTAGTTCCTCTTTTGAAATATTTTATAAGGTTTCAGACTTTTCAGGTTTTTCTGGATTTCACTATATAAAATATTCTATATTGTTCAGTTGCAATATTTCATAGGTCTTAGACAGAATGTAAAATTTCATTGTATTCTTTTAAAAAGCTGGTATTTGATGATTGTTTTTCTGCTACACCTCTTCAATAACATTATTTAATTGCTCAGAAGTCAGGACTCTTCCAGTTTTCAAATGACATCTTTATTTTCCTTGAGCAGCAAATACCACCAATATTTCAGCCAGAACAGCCTCCTTACCAAAATGTCAGTCATATGTTTAACATTTCAGACCCTGCAACAAAGAGGTATTGATCCCAGTGATGGGGAGTCACCCAGTACTCTGCATTTAACTTGGCAGCTAGTTTGCAGGCCCTCTTGGAAAAAAGAGAAGAGGCCTATTTTACTATGCTACCAAAAGATTATTTTACAAGAAATTGTTTTGATGCTCAGGGTACACAATCATGCTAAGACATATGCCAGTGACTTGTGACCCCACTGAACTGGTGGCAGACAAAGGAGGTTGACAGCAAAGCCCATGAATGGAAAAGCCACTCTGCATCAGGTACTGACGAACCAGAATATCTCTGTTAAAGTTGTTAACAGACAATAACAAATCATCTGGCTGAATTTTTCTGTTAATCAAGGTTTTCTGGGTTAACTCAAGCTCTCTTTCTAATTCATAGAGGGTATAAATTTTTGATGCCATCACCATGCAGTAAGGCAGATCCTGAAAGAAGTGGGAGCCTACTCTGCCAGTAAAGGGTTTTTTCTCTTCCACATCAGGTTGAAAGGCAAAAGTTGGGGAACACAGCTCAGAAAAAGCACTCATTTTGACGTGTATGTAAGGGGCTTTCCATATATTAGTCAAACTTCCTTTCCTTGAAGAATAATTAGAAAAACCCAAAACCCCAAAACAAACAAAAACTCTTCACCTAAAAAATTCACTGTAAAAATTACTGAAAACTATGTACAAATTTGAAATTAGCTACTATTTTATTATCAATCATGCTGTTTATGAAGCTATGGCTGACTAAGTTCATTAGTTCACTCTAAACCATTTGCCATTCACTTTATAATATATATTTTTGGTTGATGTAGGTAAAACACCCTAATAGTTACCATGTTAATTCTCTAAATATAGCCAAAGGAAGTTTTGGTGTTTTGTTTTGTTTTGGGGTGTTTGTTTGTTTGTTTCAAAGCAAAGGCTGATTTTGCCATTAGATTGTTCCATTTAGCAGTATGTTGTAGCTGAAATGAGATATTTTGGTACTGACAAAGAATGTTTTTGACTCATGATGTAGGATGAGGCATTTTGAAAGCAGACTCTTTTCTCTCTTTGTCTTGGTTTGAGGGGAAAGAACCAAGATGTTTACTCACAAGAGGGGGAGGGGACTTCCTCCTCAAATAATCACGC
>JAWWEV010000134.1:41973442-42006920 GCA_035583235.1 Hafferia zeledoni | reverse complement strand
TCTCCCAGAGAAGAGTTATACTTATGATCAGTCACAACCCGGCTGGCAGCAGGATGAGTTAACTTTGTCTCTCTTTCGGCAGTCCTGGCAGGCCGGAGGGCTGAGGAGTCCCGGCAGGCAGGAGGGTTGAGGAGTCCCGGTTCCCACAGCAGTCACGAGACCGCTTCTTCTATCCCCAGCACCTACACCCACAGAGAGCTCGCTCCTGCCTTCTGCCCAGCTAAAAGAATCGAAAAAATGTCCCCAGAAACAAAAGAGCCAACCTGCCTCCACCCCAGTGATCACCAGTCAATCACCTTCTTTGTTAACTGCTGGCCTAGGTCGTTAACAGTGGCAGGGGAGAGAATTTACATAATAATTCCAAACTACAACACTCTTACATAGTTAGAAAAAAATCAATTATCTGAACCTTATTTTAACTGCTAAAACCAGCAATAACACTCATAGAAATTAGGCACTGTTAAACTGTACTAACTGGTAACAAATTGCTGAACTTCAACTAGTGTAGGAAGAACAAACTGAGTAGATTTAGAAGACTTGTTATAACATGGCTCCTTGATGTCCGCACAAACCCATGAGCTGTGTGTTTCTTTTTGCAAGGTCTATTAAAGTCACAGTTCCTGATACAGCTGTACACATATTAGTGTCAGCACAAGAATGCGAGTAAGAATAAGTAGTGCTTGGTGAAACGGAGAGTGGGATCCATGCCTTAGGAAAAACAGACACAGCAATTAATAGTATAATAAAATCTTGTGAATATTTTAACAGAAAAATGTGATGCTTTGTGCACTTGAAAATGTTTATTTTCTGAGGACTACGAATTACAATCTTTGGTCATTTCACATTGTTTCTCTTAAAAATGTTAGTGTGCCTTGCCTGGCTTGGCCCCAATGACTTCTAAGCTGGCTCACAGGAAGGGTGAAGAGAGGCTCAGCCTACTGCTCCACAGAGCTGGACACGTCCCAGCAAAGCAGCACAGTTGCAACCACACTTTAATCTCCCCTCAGATGTCTAGAAAAGAGTGAAATGCTCATTATATTGGGTAGCTTTCCCAACCCTGGAGAAGAAAGAAGTGTTTCTTCAGTGATCCTTCCTAACTTAAAGCTGATTTCCTTTTTCTTCTGGAGTCCAGATTTCCCCTTTTGCTCACCCCAGATCATGATCTTTCTTTTATCCACTTTAGCTGTTAAAGGGGAAAGAGTTCAAAGAGGAGATATGTATTTCAGAAGTTGCTTTTAATATACAGACTGAATTACATATATATTTGTATTGCCATGATTTCACAAGCTCCTGCTTTCTTAAAGATGTAAACATACTGCTTTGTCCTTTCTTAGGACAGTTGTGTGAAAATACCTCAAATGAGAAGGGAAAATGGAAGGAAGAAAGGAAAGATGCATAGGAGTGAAGGATTTGGGCTATAAATCCATGACTGAGTTCATATGATTCAAATACTGGTTGCAGCTATGCAACTTTTCTTTGTCAATGACTTCCTGGAACAGAAAAACCTCTTTAGTTTTACCAGAATAGAGCCATTTTATAGAATTTGTAGATATTAACATGACATCATAAGCAACTTTGTTATCTTATTTTTCTCATGTCTTTGCTGCGTTCAATGCAGATATTTGGAGTAACACAGGAAAGTCTGCTTTACAGTAAAAATTGAAAAGCATCAAAAGACCCATGTAAACACAATTTACTGGTATTGCTATTGTTTGATCTCAAGTAGTGCCTAACGGCAGTTACAGTTTTAGGATCCTTGTTGTATTCTTTGCTGCACAAGTATTCTGTGTGAGATTTATATTCTCTGTAAGGATCACAGATGGCTATACAGGAATAAAAGATTAAATAAGCACAGAAAGAAAAGCAAACAAAAAGTCACAAATGTGATCAAATATACATTCTGGCAGTAACGTAAGGTTGTCCTTTTTGTGACTGTTTCTTCCATTGTCGTACCAGAATAAGCAAAAAGTTGTTCTGATTTGGTAATTGAACTTTCTTCATTAATGCAGAATTCATAGTACAGTGGTGAGTAGCAGCTGGTGAGAGAAAGAAAACTACAGTTCATTGTGGAGTCAAAAGAAATGAGGAAGGGAACTGAGGCTTAATGAAGAGAGTTGTAAAGGAAGCCAAGTTGTTATATTAAGAACTTAATTAATGTAAGAATTCATGTATGCCATATTTCATCAGCAAAGCAAAAAACACCGTTTTAAGAGATGAAATTGTTTATTTGATGTTTTCTTTTTCTGTCCTATCTGTATGTGAAAATTAGCAAAACATGCTAGAAAACTTTAAGCAACAGAGAGTATCAGAAGTGCTGTTTACTGCCTAAAATTCTAGACATAGCTCTACCTTTTTCAATGTCTATACCTCAGAACAGTCTAAACAGATCTAGTTGTTATCTAGCAATATTAATCCAAGCATATTTTTCTAAGCTTCATTTTTAGGATCCTCAGTCTTTTTTACATTTTGAGGGACATTGTCTTGATGGGGAAAAACATCATTGTTCTTGTACAATCACCTCACTAACAATGCAAAGAGATTCTGAAGTTTTTAAAATAGCTTCACATGCCTATTTTTAGGGTTTAGGATGGTTTTTAAGATTATGTTATTAATATTTCAGACTGAACTCCCTCCGAATCGACATTGTGTTTAGTTCTCTAAAGACTTCTCCTGACTTAAAAAATCTTATTCTCCATTAAAGACATTGCATTTCCACATCTGTATTTAAAGGAGAATTGTTTTATGACCTATGGGTATTGCAAACCCTTAACTGATAAAAATCTAAAACAATACAATAGAGATAATAGAATGTTTATGGTCTGCTTTTGCTGATCCTCACTATCATTCAGATCCAAGTTTGTATTTTCCAAACCTGAGATGATATGCAAAAATAACAGATTGACCTGTAGACTCTGCCCTATGGTGTTTTGGGCCAGGTCACTTTTCAAAGTGTGCTCTCTGGCCCATGTACCATCTGAACAGATGTTCCACTGAAGTTTGAATGATAGCCAGCTAGCTCAAAAACAACTAGGGAGCAGAGGTGAAGGGAATCACGGGACAGAGGGTAGAAATATGGACAGAAGTAAATTAAAAACAGAAAGGAAAAGGTTACACTACCGTAGATATGGATGAATACACATAAGCAAATCTTGAGAGAAGACGAGGTACAAAATCCTTCAAATAGAAAAGACAAAAAAAGTGAGGAAATCTAGTAAAGAAAAAAGAAAAATGGACTGAAATAATAAAAAAGGCCAAAAAGGATGAAAAAATACAAAAGTGAGAAAAAGTCTTTTACCTTTATATAAAGGTAGCAAAAGCATAACTTAAATCAGATATTCATTATTGCACTTATTCAAAAGAGATTCTTTGAGTCTGAAGTATATCCATGAGTTATGTGGATGTGCATTATAACTGATTTTACTGAACTTAATCCATACAATCCCAATTTAAACCAATACAGGATTCAGATGTATATTTCACTTAAGTAATTAGAGATAAAATCACAATTTCTATGTAAACAATTACCTCTGTCTTTATACATAGGAGAAAGACTGTACATGCAAATAACTGAAAAGACAGATGAAGCTATTGTGGTAACTGGAGCAAAAGACTGAGCAAGGATAAAATAATAACAAACGTGAACAAGAAATTAAGAACTATTTTAAGTAAATCATATTGCAGTCATATTTATCCAAGTAGCTTGAGACACTTAAATCTGAATTGGTATAATTGTTTTGAGCTACATATATACTCTTTACATGCAAACATGATAAACAGAAGGTAAGTAAATATAGTGGCTTTAAGGAACGTACAGAAAAAGGTACAGACTGAAGAGGTTAATCAATGTTTAGGTATAGAGAAAAGTGAAATTAAGCTAACTTTATTCACTTTAAGACATAAGGTTTTGTCTAAATTATAGTTAACTTCAAATTACTCTTGAAATATTTATGAATTTTATCATAAAACTCAGGGTGCATATAACTATGTGGCTGGAACTTAAGTTTAGTGGAACAATACAGTTCTAATTGGAAGGAAATAAATTTCCTCTTCTAAAACTTATGTATACCTTTTCTGGTCCAAAGCATAAAATAGTATTGAACTGGCTTTCACCAAATGAAGAAAACACAGGAAAGTATAGGACTTTGCCAGGAATTCACAGTGTCTGGATCTCACCTCTGGTGTAACAAGAGAATACTTACCTTAGGGAAGTCAATTTTCCCTTGTAAAAATGGACTGTAATTGTGAAAGCCAAAAATGCAAAAGGAGTGAGACAGTTCCCACTAACAGAGTGAATTATAGGAAATCACAGTGCCAGGACCAGTCAGACATAGAGGCAACAGGATTTTTCCCCTGCTTCATTTTTATATTTAGTAACTTAACTGAAATGGTACCCTTATTCAGTGATCCTAAGAGGATTTTTGAATGGATTTTGCCAATAATCTGCTAATAATCTAGGATGATCATATTGATAATGTGTCAAACTCTGTGATAGAGGTGTACAAGAAGGATACCAGGGGATTTGCCACAAGTATACTACTGATAGAGAACTAGATTTCCTGTGTTCCCTTTAAGCAGAAGGCTCATTCTGTTACTGTTAAATAGTCTTCCATAGATTTCTCCAGTTCAATGTATATTTTGTACAGTTTGTTGGGTTCTTCATTATAAACCCATTAGACATAAAGGTTCAATAGATAGGCTGGTGATTTATATCTTCATTAAAAAACAACCAACCAACCAACCAACTAAACAAACAAACCCTTAGAGGGAAATGGATTGGGTTTTATTGAAAGGCTTTTAAGAATGATGTTGAATATTACCTTATCATTATATATTGGGACTCCTAAATATTAATAAAACCCATAGTTTCATGCTCTGTAATTAGGTTCACCATAAAAATAAAGCCTGCTTGATTTTCTTTTTTTTTTTTTTTAAGTAACTTGTTTCCTTGCTCCAGGATTATTTCACCCTTCACTAAATATCTTATGAAAGGTACTGGTGTACAGAATCATTAAAATGTGTTACTAAAAGATCCTACATCACTAAACTTGGACAGAACATTAGTGCATATACATGAACACCTAGTTCAAAGGGGTATTTGTAAACATCTTTTCTTTCAAACAGCAACCAGACTGTATGATCCCAGTGATTTTAGAAGCTTGCTATTTGCCTCAGAAAAACTAAAACTTTCAGATCTCTAAGGGTGAATTCTTTGAGAAAGACAGAACCCTTAAGAGGACGTGAATTTGGGGAAGGCAAGAATCCAGCAGTAAAATTAATTTCCTCTCTCAAAAGAAATCATATGACTTACAATTGATGTTACTAATAAAGGTTCTGCCTGTTTTTGAAAAGATGACTAGCAGTTCCACCATAGATCCAAGCCAGTATTTAAATACACATCACATATCTTCCTTCTGTGATAGGCATGATTTAAAAAAATAAGAAAACTCTTCTTGTAAGATGTTACTTTATGCTAGTAAAGCAGAAATCTGATTAATTAACTCTCAACTTAGGATAAAATTGCTAAAACCTGTAAAAATATGAAAACCCATGACAGGTATTTACACAGATCCCAAAATTAAAAATAACTACCTTCCCATTTGTCGTGGGTACACAAAAATCCTAATATCCACCTTTTCTTTTCTTTTTTTACTTTTTGAGCTTTTGGGTGTTTTGCTTTCTTAAAGAGACTGAACTGCTTGTGATTAATGACTCAAACATTCGACCATCTGCAGTGACTGCCCAGGTGCTGTAAGAGACTGGACTATTGGTGGTCACGGCTCAGTCAGAGTGTGCTTTGCTGACAATGTGCAGAGTGGCCACCCAGGCCAGGGGCTGAAGTTTTGCACACTGACATCTCAGGGTACAAGCTGAGTCTTAAACAAGATAAGAGACAAAGCTTTCAAACTGAGGTAGTGTTTCTTTTTCCTTACACAGATGACTCAGCTGCAGTAACTCCCCAGCACATTCATACATGTCCTGAAGGTTTCCATCTCTCCTTGTTGAGACATAATGGGTCATAATGGACTCAGCTGCTCTGACAGTAGAGACAAGTGCAATATCACAGAAGGTGTCAAAGCTTGCCAAAGTATCCTGTGAGACTCACTGCATTAAACTCCCCACCCCAGAGAAGGTACCAGAGGTGCTTCCACCTGAACCTGAGCATAAATAACTCTGGGTTATATATGAGGTTTCCCTCGCCATCCAGGACTTGCATGGACATCTTCAGACTGTGACTACCAGTTCTACCAACAAGCATCAAAACTATGACACTTAAATCTTATTGCTGAATCCGATGGGTGTCTTGCGGGTCCTTGCAGTCACCTGGGGGGTCGACAGCCCTGCTCTGACTGCCTGTACCAGCAGTGCAGCCTCACTCCAGTGTCATGAAAGTGTATGCTAGTACTGAATCACAGCTATCCACTGTTTTCCTGCCAGTGCTGGCTCTCCAACCATTCCTGCCAGGTCTTACAGCCATGGGGGAGGTGAATCTTGTGGAAGAGTAGCTGATCTTGTCCTCTCTCTGGGTGGGGGAGGCCAGCCATCATTTTGATTTGGTCTGGTGGGTGGGGTCACTAATGAGTTTGGTCACTAGTGAGACTGCTTTATTATGCTTTTGTTTTGGTCTTGCTTAAGATCAAAGGATTAGTTACTACTAGATTTTCTATCAATAAAATCTACTCTGCTAGGCATATGCCTTCTAGAAATTCAGGAAAAATACTAAATCAAATGCCTCAAATTGTAGTCACAACTTCACATCTTAGCATTTGCTTGTTAATAAGCCCAGAAAGCAGATGATAGTTTAGAAATAATATTTCAGAATTCTTGCAATTAATAATTCACTTAATCTTAATCTTGATGTCAGGATGAGAGGAAGAGACAAAAGGAATATTATTTGCAATTTTTAAATGAGATTGAACTGTAAAATTGACTTACCTAACTTTTACATATTTAAGTGATGATCAAGGAATATTCCTCATCAGGCCTTGTCTTGAATATTTTTATGAGTTTGTGGCATTTTGTGAAGTTTCAGGAATATTTTGCTAAGATATACATCTAAATATATAAATATACATCAATGCTCTCAGAAGTTAGAGCTTAGATGAACTTTAGTTTTCAATTAGCTAGACTCTTTTAGGCATAAAACTGACCATTTTAGTGATATATTTTGAGGATCAAAAGGCAATTAAACTTATTCAATGTTCCACAAGTGACAGAATTAACTTGATGACATTAAAATGGGCAATATAAATACACTTATTCCAGTTCTTGTGTCAAATATCTTTCACAAATAATAGCACTAAGCAGAAGACTTATAAAAAGAAACTGATAAAAAAAGAGAGAGATTTTTGCTGCTAATGAGAACTGAGGGCACCAGTTAAGTCTAGGAAACCACCACATGATGCAAAACTATCCTTTGAAGCAGGTATGAAAAGGTATTTTTTATCAATCTACTTTCCTCTAATATCATAGTTTTTCTGTCCTCCTGAAAATATTTTTATTAAAATTCAGGCTTACATTTGCACAGGATAGAAGTGCTTTACATTGACTTTCTCGTTTTTCTGGTTGTCTCTGCTACCCTTTGTTTCCATTGCCCTGACAAAGTTTTAAATGGAATAAAATTTCCACCTTACTAAAATACAGAAGATCTGAAAGGTTAACACACTACTTCAAAAGCATAATATATTGTACATGAAAAGTTTAATGTCTCATTTGCAGAGCAAGAATTATAATAAGGACAGAGAATGGCAGAAAATTAATCAGTCCTCATGATAATATTTGTAATAAGAATCGAAAGTGTTACTGAAAAAAATAATACTTTTGAAGTGCACAGTTGAAATTGCAATCCACAGTTTGAATTATGAAAGAGTAGACAAGGGTCATTATCAAATGAAAAACAGCAGCTGCAAGAGAAACCAAACCAAGTTAGAATTCAGGGCTTTGATAGATGTTCATTATAAGTTATGAAACATTCTAAGAGCTTATATACTTAATCTGTGATTTTTAAGGACATCTATTCTTTAAGTATATTTTATTATAGATAATCATTAACAAAATCTCTGTATCTTAACCTGAAGAACCAGATACTAAACATTTACAAGCAGAAAAGCAGAATAAATGATAGAATTTTCTGCCATTGTTTTTTAACTTCAAGTATATGCAGATACTATTCTGACACCATATAAGAAAAGTAAAAATATAACTATTTCATTCTTTTTTCCTTCAGCCATATTTCCTAAGTAGTAAAGTCTAAAACTGGAAACTACTAACCTCAGTAAGTGAAGAAGGTTGTATCTTTTCCAACTCATTAATTGAACTAAAATTTCTGTAAAAGGAAGCAACTTTTCTGTGGCTGAATTCAGTGGAAAATCACAGTATGTTTGAAACACTTAGTCACTGGTTTGGTTCACCCATTAAAAAACTTCATCAAATACTTCCATGGTAACTTCTAATGGCACTCTGCTCCCAGTGGAGAAGTAAAGTGATACTGTGTTCAAGGCTGAATATGCAATTTACTTGTGGATTATGAACATCATTATGCCAGTTTAACTGTGGGCTCTCAGGTTCTCCCATTAAGTGACTGACAGTGGGAACAATTTAGCTGTTACTTGGCCATAAAAGAAAAGAAAAAGGTTTGTGTTACTTGAATATTTGTCTACATCTGCTTTTGTGAACAGTTCAGTGAACAGTGAGGTTCTGACTTAAAAGACTACCTATTTCATACTCCTTTTTTCTCCACTGCAGAGGAATCCTAGTTGTGTTGCATGGACTGAATACCCATTTACAAATGGAGCACATCAGTTTGACAATACAACTTCTAGTTTAAATTAATCAAACAATAATCCAGTTTATGCACCTTAAGGAAACTCTAATATATTAATATAGTTGCAGTCCTATCTTCAGAAGGGAACCCACAGTCCCACAGTAAAACTAACTGTAAAGATCATCTTCTTAATCACCAAATAATGCAAGTGATTTAAAATTCAGTTTCCATCCATCACTAAGTCTGATAATGGCTACAGCTGCTCTGTGTCAGTTTTAAAATTATGACAATTTTTAGGACTCAGGAGTTAAAAAGAAATTGTTTTGTTCTTTGCATATTAAAAATTTTAATAAATCAGACTATGGTGATTTTGAAATTAAGCCTGTTCAATTAAAAATTTTTAAATGTCAGTTTCATATATAGAATATACATATTTCAATAGGGATATTTTTCTGGTGAAGATTATTTTAAATGAACAGGCAAATAATTCTATAATAATTTTACATAAATAGCTGTTGTTTTATTATTTAGTTATTTAAATAATGCATTATAAGCCAGCAAGAATTTATCTAGTTTCTGCACAAAAAAATGTTAGTGTTATCTACCTCCTCCCTGAACATACTGAGTGTCTAAGTTTCTTTCAAACTGTTAATGAGAGGGTTAAAGGATATACTTAAATAAGGAATAAAGAAGAATGATGGTTTTTCACAGCTCTGGCCTTGAGTGGGAAAAGGATTGAATTATCAAAGTGGAAATAAGGAATCGGAACAAATGTAATTTGCCTGTCTTACTACTCAAGTCCTGTTGCAAAATCATTTTAGCTGCCTTGAGGCAAGAGAGAAGACCCAAGCAATTAACTGTGACTGAAATTCAAGGGAAGGCAGAACCTCTTGTTTCTGAGTAAAACTGAAGAAGCAAGTTCCTTTAAATTTACAGTTTTAAGCATCTATAGTTTAAATGTGTAAACAAGGCTGAATATTGCCCTTTTCATATATACTTTATAGCATTTAAGAAAGCCAAATGCAATTTCTAGATTTAAATGTATTAGGCTCTGTTAAAGATAACCAAATCAGAAATTTTCTAGTCAAAATAGCATATACGTAAACCTAATGGCATTATGAAATCTATCCTGCTTTCCAAGTTTATGCAACTTTTTTTTTTAATTTTCTATGTATCTTCTTTACACATTTTTGCCAAAAGGGTGTATAGAGTTCCTACAGTAATTTTGACTCTATAGGAAGTCAGCTTAAAAATTTCTTGTAGTTTATCTTGTCATTTTCAGCATAAAATGGCCTGAAAAAATGCTAGGGATATAACTAGTACTGAATGACTTATGATGCAGAAATGTTACTGTCTTGGCCACATAACATTAGCAACTCCTATAGTGGACATAAATTGCTGGTGTGATCCATTAATAAATAAGCATCACTCTTTAATACCCTGTGGATCTGTAATAGGTTGAACAAAAGCAAAAAAAAATCCCATGTGAATTATGTCTTCAAACTGAAAATTATAATTTAAAACTAACTGTTTGAAAATGGAAAAGTGCTATAGTCCGTATATTTGATGAATCAATTGAGGTATATAAGCAGGAAGTGTTAAATTTCTATCAAATGTTCTCTGCAGTGTTGCTTCAGTGGTATTTTGCTGTGACTGCAGCTACCCATATACACTTTGGAAAAGGAACTGAATCAAATCAAGATAAAGTCATCACTGGATACTATCTGAAGGATATGACTTGGTTGCACACATGTTCCACTACTTATTCTCTGAGTATCTGCTTAGTATTCACATCAAAAACCCAAGAGTAGAAGAGAGGTATCTTTAAACTGTCCCACATCTTTACATGACAAAAACAATGGTGCCTACAGGTTCTGCCTGTCTCGGCTTTCTATTCACAGATGCTTTAGTGATGTTGGGAGATCTTTTTAAAAATTGACTAAAAATAGTCTGAGAGAGAGGCTAGAGTAACAAGTGAACAAAAATCCTTTCCTCTAACCTTCTGTAGCTTAAGAGACTCACTAGCCAGAAGCCTGGATTTTGTGATTTCCCAAGGATTCAGTTCTGTCTGTGAAGATTTTTTTCTCTCCCGTAGAGCACCAGGTTGCAAGATACATGAAAGTCATCCATATGTGGCTATAACATATGTGTGAATAGGGAAAACTTCCTATGAAGATTTATAGGAAAAAGTATTCACCAGGAGGGTTTCAAACAGAAGAATGTTGGATAAACCCATGATTACTTAGACTGACTAATCCTGCTGAAGGGGGAAAAAAACCCCAGCAAACCAAAAAAAAATCCCCAAAATCGGGCAGAAAGCATACAAGAACTGATATGCCTACATAAGTGTTTATCAGCCAGGACTCTAATTCAAGGCAAAGTGAGCACATTGTACTGAGTAGTAGTGTTACTACAAGAATAAACAAGTACAGACCAGCCTATGACTCCCTGTCCAGGCCCCCAGCCCTGAAAGTCCTTCTTTCAGTTTATTCCAAATTTTCTGCTGTTATTTTACATTGCTGTTTCAGTTGGAGACTATGCTCCAATTCCAAGGTGAATTTCTATTTAGAATATAAAAGAAGGAGCAAAGGGAAATATTTTGCTGCTTACAGATTGCTGATTTTCATTGGACGTTCATTTTGAATCGTCAATAGCTGGTGACAAAGCTGGCAAAAATTTAAAAGAAAACACAACTTAATGAAATAAATATGAAAATCAATATAATTTACATTAATGAGACTTGAGGATAGTAGTGGATTTCTACCTCAGAAATGCATATTTTAATGAACATTGGTATAATTTTTAAATCATAATTAGAAAAATTATTCACATAAAAAGAATTGTTCTGTCTTTAAGCAGTAGAATTATGTTGAAATGATTTGAACTTAAATTTATCAGGTTTTGTATTCTTCTTGTACCATATTTAAAACTGCAAATGAAATTTTACTAGCATAAAAAGTATAAATACACATCATGAGACTTATTGTCATCAGAGGAGCAAAGTTTTGAGATTCCATAACAAATGGTATGCAAATAGCAAAATGTATTTCCAGCAATCAGTGGAGTATATGGCCTTACCATTGTCAGGTTCTCTTTTCTTTAAGCCCGAAAACAAAATGCAGAGTTTGTAATTATATGTTGAATTTAATTCACCTCTATGACTTCTTCAAAATGTGTATGAAGACAATTGGTGGTACTGAAAAAAAAAAAAAAAAAGAAACTCTTTTGCTACTCTGAAGCTTCCTGCAGTTTCACCTAATGACACTTTTCTTTCCTTTCAAATATGTCATGCCTTCTTAACTCCAGGTAAGACATTTTATCTTAACACTGTCATCTAACAATGGAGCTTCTGCTGATCTTTGAATGAAAAGCCAATGTATAATGGAGACTTCCCAGGCTTCTAACCTTTACATCATGAGCATGCTTATAAAATTAGATTTTAAACTTTTCAAAAATAGTTTTGGATATTATGGCCAATTAAAATGAATATTTTTAATTGCTTTTTTGTTATTTATGATATTTTTAATCCAAATTTCGTGTTGGAAAAGTAAGTAATTTATACGGAGTCACTGTGTATGTGCATGCAAAATCTTACATTATGGTGAAATTGGACAAGTGCCAGAAAGGAGAATTATACTATTCAATTGCAGCATGCACTAAGCCATTCTTCTACAGCATGTAGATTAATGACATAGTCTTGGAAAAAGTATTTTTCATTTTGAGCTACAGAGAAGTAACAGTAAAAAGTAGTATCTTCTTTGGAAGGAACTTTCAAAAGAAACTGAAGGCTTCAGAGGTAACTGGGGAAAATATAAATTCCAAAAAATCTGATGGATAAAGGTAATAAAAGGGTCAGACAGAAGGGCAAGGATACCATAGACTTTTTGTATTAAAAATCTTTAGAAACTGGAATCATGGAAGAAAATAGACAGGACAGATTGTCTTAAGGTCATCTGGTCTAATACTTTGTTTGTGAAGGTTTAATTGGAAAGTTTGACTGGGTTACTCAGAGCCTTGGATTGTTTGAAACTGAATACCACTAAAGAGGGGTATGGCACAACCTCTCTGGATACTTGGTCCAGAGCTTGACTCTTTTCATTGTGCTTTATTTCCCAAGTCAACTTCATAGCTTGCACATGCCATTTGGATGATAATCAGAAGCAAAATTTACCAGTGATGCTTAGTAGACTCACATTCCTTTGTAAATTTAAATTTAGTGCCTAGACACAATTGGAAATTACACAGATTTAAATTAATCTTCTGAGTGTCTGTGATTCTGTTATAGGATGAAAGAGAGCAATATGCTGGGCTCTGGCTCAGCAGTATCTAGCTTACAAAATACCTGTTCAAATCCCTGCTTCACGTGATCCAAGGGACTGGGTCTCCATTGGTCACCATCACGCATCATACATCATAATCATGCAACAAATGATGCCGTATGAAATGAACCTCAGTGCATCTCAGCACTTTCACAGCATCATGGAAATTCAAGCATTCCATTTCATTGTGAGTGTAGCAAACCCCCCTGTCCTTAGAAGAAAAAGAAAAAATTCAAACCATTTTTTAATTATATATATTACAGTATTATGTATAGCTATATTTATTTGATATGTATTTAATCATCATTATATATATTTATTCATTGTTACTTTACCAATATTTCAACAAAATATGTTAACTTTTGCAGTCCTGAAGTTAGTTTGTAAAACAAAAAGGAATTATTAGAGATCAATTTAATGGAATTATATGTTCTTTTATTGTGTGTGACATAAATTACATGGAACAATAACTTTTTCTTTGTTTGTATTTGTTTGTCTATTCCAGATGGTAAGTATTCAGTTTCTTTAGAAGAACACAGGCAGTAATACTAAAACACTTTAAACTAGGATCAAATGCTGTTAAATCCACATGCCTCTGCCAAACCTGAACAGGCTTTTTTTTGTGTGTGGGTTTTTTCCCTATCCCAGTTCTTCTTTCTATATTCTGCGTTCTGCATGCTTTTACTGTTGCTGCTTTTATTTCCTGTTTATCTTTTTGCACTCCCCTTCCTGCTGCTTATTAAAATGATCTAAATTTTAATAATCAGTTTTGATACTGAAATGTTATCTTTGGAATTTCAAGCTTAGATAGCACTGAGATTAATGGGATAAAGGTGAGCTTGTTGTTTAAGACTGCCAGTTATATGCTATTATATATGTAAGCGCCACATGAGTAAAACTGTTAAAACGTAAAACATTCAGAGCAATCTTAACAGATTCTATGATCAAAACAAATATATATTCAGAATATATTTTTCACACTTGCCCTAGGATTCATTAACCTGATGGCTCACATAATTATAAACTAATAAACACCTGTAGAACAACAAAAATCTGTTATTGACTGATCCTTTCTCAGCAACATTATTATCACTATATGTTGCAACAGCTGAATGACCTTTGCAACCTGATAAGCTAGTACTCATATTTTATATTCCCTTTAATGCCCTCACCTTTTCACTGCTTTTCTCCAGAAATCAATTTCAGATTATAATTTTCTAGTAAATTATTAATTTGTCTAGCTATGAGAAGACTCCACTATGTTGCTGAGGAGCCAGATGGTTTTCTACTCTCAATTTCTAGGATCTGTTAGAGTTCTTGCTCCTAAGTTTAAATGTTACTTCAGACATGTAGTTTCTGAAGTATTCTTTATGATATTCTAGTTTTGTTCTCAGTCTATATTATTCTGCCTGTAAGGACTATGCATCTATTATCATCATGGCTAGGCTTCGTGAACGAATATTTGGGAAGGGCTCTACCCATGTAGGTGTGTCCTTCGAGCCTGCATGGTGGATTTTTTAGGTGAGGCACAGCGTGCATGGAACTGGCCCCACCCTTTAACTCCTAAGGTTCATCTGCCACAGCCGAGCGAGCTTGGACGGTGACAGTGAAGTCCTCAGGACTAGAACCTACAGCCCCCAGTATTCCCAGGAGGTCTTCCATCCAAGTACTAACTGGGCCTGACCCTGCTTAGCTTCCAAGATCTGGTGGGATCGGGAATCAGGGTGGCATTTAACGGCCTTATGCATCTATAATCCCTTTCAAAAAGCAATAATAATATTTTTTTTCCCCAAGTTTTGCAAAATTATATGCTGAGTTATTTATGACCAGTGATGCTAAGTGATGATTTCTAGTAAAACTGGAGCTGGTGTGACAAGCTCCATTTTCACAAAATACATTTTCTCCAGGTAACCAGTAAACTTTCATTTAATTCTAATGTAGACTGTGGGGAAACAAAGTAACACATGCATATTTCTCCTGTTGAAACTAATGGGAATTGTGCGACTACTAAGGTTTACAACCCATTAAATGTCCAGAGGAAAACGTAAAACCCTTCTGCTTCCTACTGTTGTACCCCAATTCAGTAAAAAACTTTTGCTGCACTAATGTCAGTGAGAATTTTGACAGTGATGGGATGAATTTTACTCAGCTTATCAATTGCATTTATAGAAATATTTACTATGTTGTTGGTAAGCTTTTTCATTCCTTTTTGAGGAACGAACTGAACCTGCAGACTTTTGGGCCAAGTGGACCGTGAGCTAACCCAGCAGTATGGAGGCAAACTCAGCCTTGATTCTTTGGCCAGAAGAGATTCAGTATCGACATGCCTGAAGGTGCAGTGCCTCAACTGCATGGCATGGATGAGAACAGAGGTGTCCATGGTCATACTGTACTGAATTGTCCTTTGCTTCCAGTGTGCTGCATCAGGGCTTCCACTTACAGCCCTTGAGCGGGAGTTGCTTTTCATTCCCTGTTAGAGAATATGTCGCCTTTTAATTGCAATTCCATTGTGGAGTGGTTACACCCCACAAATTGGCATAATCTTGTTTTCATCATAAATACTGAGCAGTAAATGCTGATCAAAATAAGATGCTGTTCTACATTTTTGAAGAAGGTTATTTTCATTTGCTTTTTTGGTATGTCTGTCATGCTCTTTCCTGTGTCTCATTGAAAGGAATTTGCATTCATCTTGGCAGTAAGAGCCATGTGCTCTCAAACATGCCTGAGATTTGTCTGTTTGTCAGTATTTGCAATAATACACCACCAAATTGAAAAAATGGAACAGTTATTTTTCCATCTTGGATTTACATGAAACCAATCAAGTAGAGAGGACCTGAAAGAGGAGAGTTTCTATTTTTCATTCACCAGAAGGGCATAAGCTGGTTTTTTGGCATAGGCATATTATTTTGAAGACCGAAAAATAATTTCTTATTAAATAATTATGATGTCACCTTAAATCACTCCAAGCCTCAGAAGAAGATACATTTTGGAGGAAAAAAAATATTTTTGTGAAATGAAGATGACTGTCATTGAAGATGCATTCTAAAATGCATCTATTATCATTTTTGAACACAAAAATAAAACTTTTATCACCTTTTTTCCTTTCAAAAGGAAAGGTTTGTTCCTCCATCAGTATATGAAGTACACTTACAGAACCAATTAATTTTTAGATTTCTGTGAGAAAAATATGACAACAGATAACCTGTTCAAACATTGTCATAAAATACTACTCCGTTTTTTCTTGACTAAATATAATAGTATCTCCTAATAATTCTCTCAGTTTGTCTTCATCTACACATGACAAATAGGAGGTTAGAGATTATATGAATCCCAAATGAAATTATATAATCTAAGAAAAAAAATTACTATGAATTTCATAGAGTGCTATTTTGATTATCCTAGAGTACTGTTAATGTTGATAAATTTTGGAGTGAACTGAAACAGAAAGCAAGAGCTGCAAGTGCTGGAATAGCTTAGTGACTTCTCAGTTTATAAATTGGTGTTGCAGATAATTTAATAGCCAACTTAGGTAATGGCTGTTTGTTGAATTATTGGGATTTTTTTTTTTACTCCAAGTGAAAGTTTTTCCCTCTTGAACAGCATTAATTCCTATTTTTCCTTCTGCACCTTTTTCCTCCTGGGTCAAAGACAAAACGTAGGTGAAAAAGTAGGAGAAGAGAACCTTGGAAGTGTTTAAAAATATAAACTAGAGACATTTTAATTGCAGATTAGAAATAAGTTTAAAATATTTTTATATGTAATGTCATACACATGGTGAGGAATCTTTCTTTTAATCTAAAGTAATACTTGAAAAGATTTTTTCCTGGAGGAAACCTGAGACTGTACTGGTTGTGTACTAGGTCACAGTACTGGATGCCTACTTTGCTTTTCATAGCAGTGCCAGAGGAATACAGTGAAAAAAGTAACAAGAAATCTTTCTCTTGCAGGCAAGTTTATTGACTTCGTTTTTAAATCAACCCAGTGATCCATGGAAAATATACATACTTTAACATTCACGTTTTCCATCTGAGAAATGTCAGCTGAAGAAAACTTTACAATATACCACATCTCCAAAACAAACAGCAGACACTTCCTTTTTTCTTTTTCTTACTTTTAGCATTTTCTCCAAAGTGGACACTTAAAGGGCTCCTTAGCCATTGGCCACAAAAGAGCTTGGCTAGGTTAAGGCTTAGTATCAAGCAGTGGAAGAGCTCTGTGGTTTGCTTGGCCTTCTGCCAGCTAAAAGCCATGAGTACAGAAAGCCCAGATCAGGTCAGGTACATTTTGTCCCCCTGTCCCTCACCCAAAAGTGAGGAAGGTGTTGGGATACCTAACACTTACAACTGTATTACAGAAATCAGACATGGGACCTGTAGTAAGGCAGACCAAGGAGGGAAATTTATAATTTATTCTGCTTTTAGTTAAGAACATCCCTTGCACTGTGCCTATGGGAAAAAAATAAAAAGGCAAAGCATAGTTTATGTATGCCTCATTTATGGACTGCCCTTGCCTATATGCTTGTGCTCTGACATAGAAATGAAATACAATACACTGATGTCACTAAGCAAAAGTTTTGACCAAAAAAAGCTTTTACAATATTATTCTCCTCTTTACTAAAGACACCTGCAATATACATCAGCACAGAAAAATATGAATGTTCTGTCTCTGTAGCACCTTAAACCATCATACAGACACCAGTGAAGGTTGAAGGTCATATTAATTGTTGCCTTTTGTTAGGTTCTTATTTCTTAGGGCAGAAAGAAAGCATACATTGCAATACAGTATGTGTATATGTATATTTCAAATCCATTCTCTTTCTATAATAAGCAGACAATAATAGATCAAATGTGGTTTCCATTCATCCCAGGTCAATTCAATGTAGTTGGCTAAAATTGAGTATCTAAATCACAATACCAGAATAATTGTATATTAGAGCCTATTCAGCAGTATGGGCTAAACTTCTTGTGGTCTTTCTAAAAGTTAAATGAGCACATATATATCTATGATTCCTTCATTTCCCAATGCTTTCCTACAAAAAATATGTATGCACAGTTATATGTGTAATTATGGGTACACTGGCAATATATATACACACAAATACAATACACACTAACTACCTATTGATGTATTTCTCTTTTTTGTACATGTATATGCATGAATATGTATGCACAATCAGAAAAAATATATCTGTAAAGCCACATGTACATAAGCATTGTCTAATACTAAAAAGATCTTCGTAATTGTAAGAAAACCGTCTAATTGCATTTTCTAAGCACTTTGGACTGCTTCTCTTGCACTTCCCAAAAGTGGCAGGCTGGGATTACCATCAGGATTTTGGGGTTAAGAGTAAATAAGTTTGGATTTAGTCAAATTATTCCATAGTCAAGGCTCATAATTTAAAACAATTTTGCAAGTACATACATATTGTTTTAAAAGGTGAAATAAAAATAAGGAATAATTGTATATTTTCCTTTGTCTACTGTTTTTTGCCTCTTGGAGAAATATCCTCCTATTTGTTTGTGTTTTGCTCTGTGTTCTTCCACCTGACTTTGTGGTTGAGAGCTTTCAAGCATGCAGAATGAGAATGAGTGAGAGCTCAGCTTTGGAAATAAGGCCCATCCTGCAAATGAGAGCTATGATCCCTCCTTCCCCACATAGGAGAAAATTCAGCAATTTTGACTAAACTTAGTGACAATTCTTGGCGCCAAGGTCATGTTGACACTGTTTCACAAAGGTATGGAATTGTTGAAGCAGCAACTCCCTGTCACTAAATTGGTCTGGCTATCAAGAGCAACATTAAAAACTGAACTCTTTCCTGAAAATGCCTGTGCTTAGCAACTAACTATATTGAACGCTGCATGGCCTACATTTTCCACATACCTTTCATACTTTTCCCTTTTAATATGTTCTGCAGCTAAGAAAAGTCTCATGCCCTCAGCCCACAGCTACAAGTTACTAGTCTGGAACCAAGATCACATCTAAAAAATGTCAACTATAATGAAAAGGAGCAGAGGACGAGGTTGGATGGCTTAGTGGAATTGAAATGGTTTATGAAGTCTTTCACCTCTAACTCACTGCTCTGAGTCTTCTGCAGTCAATAGTCACTGGAACTTTGGAGTATTTGACAGTTGTTCAGTGACCTATGCTAAATAAGTTGTTAGTCTCAGCTGAGCTCCTTCTGACTGGTGTCCACATTGCAGAAAAACATAGCATATGACATTGAGAGAAATGTACATTGTCATTGGCAATATTAGTAAAGAACTGAAAGGTCAGAGAATGACGTATACTTGTCCAAAATGAATGTATACATCCATTTCACTTGGATATTATTAGCAATCATTGATCATTATTGATATTATTTTGATGGCCTTTTCTGCTCTTAGCAAATTACCTTAAAAAAAACCCAGCAACTATTTTGCATTTAATAAGAATTCAAGAACTATAGAAGATTGTGAAACTATATTTGTTTCCGTCTGACTGTCTTTGTAGTCTCAAACATGACATAAAGGTAGAGGTGATCATCATCCATAATTTCTGCAACCTAAATTTCAATCTGTGAAAAATTATTTATACCACGAAAATTAAAATAGATAACACCATTTACTATTTATCAACCATTACATGCAAAGATTTTCAGTTTTAAGAGGATCTGAGAAGACATTTCAATAAAAAGGAAAGTATTCTCACACTAACTTTCCTCAGGAAGTACTGGAAACTTCCTTTACTCTATGAAAACTTAAGCTGCATTTGGCTATGTTAAGGAAGAGGATAGAGGACCAATACAAGCATAATATATTTTTTTCACTGTTTTCAGAAACTTTACAACACACAAGGCATGCAAAGATTACATATATTCTTCTATTTTTGGTTGGTCTCTTAAAATGTCAAAATTAACTATTTTCTAAGATTTATAGGTCACTTAAGATTTGCAAGGAAGTTCTTCTGCCATATGCCCAGGTAAATCTTTTTATTTACTCTGAAATTTTTAGACAAAGTGTTTAGCAAGACTGTAGCATACAAACAGGAAACATTTCACCAGGCAGTAAAGAGTGTACTTTCATCAAAAGGATAATGAAAAGAAATTTTTCACCCATATTTAACAAAACCCAAATATGCTGTGTGCACATTTTTTCAGCAATTGAAATAGATGTCTGAATGTTAAAAGTACAGAGGCCCTCTTAAGAAAATTAACCTTTAAATTGCAGGTCTGTCACGTTTTGCTGTGCAGCCCCTCAGCAGGACCTCAACAGGCTGGAGGAATGGGTAGAGAGGAGCCTTATGAAATTCAACAAAGGAAAATGGAAGGTCCTGCACCTGAGGTAGAATAATTCCATGCACCAGCACAGATTGGGAGTCGACCTGCTGGAAAATAGCTGTGCAGAGAAGGGACCTGGTGGTTCTGGTGGGCAACAAGCCATCCATGAGCCAGCAGGGTGTGCTTGTGGCCAAGAAGGTCAATGCTACCCTGGGGTGCATTAGGAAGAGCGTTGGGAAGACCATCCCCAGCAGACTGAGGGAGGTGATCCTGTCCCTCTCTTCAGCCCAAGTGAGGCCACATCTGGAGTGCTATGTCCAGTTCTGGGCTCCTCAGTACAAGAGAGAGATAGAGTGCCTGGAGCAGGTCCAGTAGAGGGTTATACCATAAATTAGAAAATAGTAAATGATCTTTAAAAAGTGTATTGTGTTTTTGTATATTTTTTCACTCATCATTTGTAGAAAATATTTGACTAAGGTTCATTAGGTAGAATATTCAAGAATCAATTAACATGACAGCTTTGGATATAATTTGTGAAATGAAGCAGAATTTTCCTTTTGGAAAGAAAAATATGATCAACACTAACAATTAACTCACACTAGTTCCTATTCTTAGTTCTTTACACTGCCTCATCACTCCTTTGTGCTACTGAAGGGTTCAGACGCTATCTCAGTGTTGTGATCTGGAATATTCAAAGAAAATGCAGGATGCCTTTTATGCAGTAAATACAATATTACTCACAGGACAGGAGTATCCATGTGACCCTGTACTAGAGAGAACATCCATCTAGGAGCAAAATAAACTAGAAACTCAAAGAATTCATACTACAGCAGTTTAACACTGTAAAGCCTTCTCATCACATAGAAATGTACCGTTGCATGTTTAGGTTGTTGCATAGTCAAGTTTAGGTTGTTGCATAGGCATCTAGTAGTCAATCTCAAATAATGAGTTTCAGACTGATGTATCAGGGCCACAGTGCCTAAGAGAAGGAAAAAAATTGAAATTCTAGTTCAGTGCTGGGTAAACATTTCCGTGTGGCCTGACTCCAATATCAGCACTTCATTTTAATGATAACGACAGCTCTGGTGTTCATTCTAAAATCCTTAAATGTACTTAACAACCTGTTTATGCTTGAAGAGTAGCAAGTTTATGAGGACAGACAAATGAAACAGATAAGAGTATTATGTAAAACCGTATTCTGAAATGTTTATTCTAGCAGTTAGTATGCATCTGGAGTAAATTTGTAGACCATTATCCTCAGGTTTCATGCATTTTAAATAGACCATATTTATTTTAATTTAGAAGCAGACAATTATATGGGAAATAGAAAGATTTTGATAACACAGCCAGAAATTAAGCATTGTTTGAAAAGGTATAGTCATCTTAAAATCATCATTATATTGTATTATTATATATTGCTTTTTATATTATGGCCAACCTTCGTGAACGAAGATTTTGGGAAGGGCTCTCCCCATGTGGGTGTGCCCTTCGAGCCTGTGCAGTGGATTTTTTTTTTTAATTTTTTAAAATTTTGTTTTGTTTTGTTTTGGTTTTGGTTTTGTTTTGGGGGTTTTTTTAATGGAATTGGAGCCTGACTTATCCTGAATGTTTCTGTGTGTAGCAAGGAATTTATTTATCTTTTTGCCACCGTTAGCATTTCCAAAATATCTATCACCATTACACTTGAAAATGCTATTTTTAAATGGCTAGTTATTATTGAAGGCACTGTCAGTTTGATTTTTCTATCTCAGAAATTATTTTTACACACTTTCTAATAATCTTTCACAGCCTCAGGAAGGAAATTCCTTGTCTCTATAAACGCTCTTTCTATACAAGATATTTAGTACATGTGGACATGCCAGTTAAAAATATGTAGACTTTTACCAAAAGTGTTTTGTGAAGAGATGTAAGGACAAGGACTGGTAGTATTTGTAATACTTTTTTTCTAGATTGAATTAATTCATTTGAGGAAGACTAATTAAGTTTAATTAAGTGAGTTCTTTGAGACTTTTTTTTTTTTAACAAGCAGGAGATTTCAGACTTTGAGTCAACTAAAGGCTGATCTATATTTGTTGATGTGACCAGATTGGTTAAAAAACAGAAGCATTCATAGGTACAAATAAACCAGTCTTCTTTTTCTCACTTTTGTCACATTATGTCCACATTTTACTACTCCTGTCATCAATATACATGTCTGTACAGAATAAGTTAAAGTTATCAGTATTTTAAAGCTGAGTTAGAATAAACACCATTATGAACACACTAATCTTTTGTCAACATATCTTGTCCTGAAGGAAGTAGAAGGAATTTTATTGACTAGATTTTTTTCTACAGGAAACAAATTTATGAGGTTCAACAATGGCTCTGAGAAATCTAAAGAAATTATGGATGCAAATATGTTACCTAAGGCATATATATTTCCATGGTAAATATCAGCAGGAAAACAACTATATCAACTAAACAACCAGCAACTAGAAAGAACACAACTTTTCCTCCAAAATTTTTGCTTCTCTATCACAAAAAAAGCTGTTACAGGGCAGAACTAAACTCCTCTCCAATGCTTTCTTTCTCTAAGAAAGCAGCTATATTTTATGGTACAGAAGCTGAGATTTTTACCCTTAAGGTACAAAACAGCTTTATTAAAGAGAAAATATGTATACTTAGGGGACAGAACAACTAGTTCCCTTTCATTAAGAAACTGGCATGCATATAATGGAAATCTCTTGTGGGTTTGCACAGATGACATTCTCAATGGGGAAAAAGTGTGCAAGCTTCTTTGAATCAGGAAAAAAAATCAGAAAATGGCATCTGAAGACAATGGATAGCAGCTATGGCTCATCAGCCATGGTAAATAACTATACAGATTTAGGAAGCCTGACTTTCTCTTCCAATTGTCAATACAATACTGATGTTACTAACACCCTGATTCTACAATACTGAAATGAAAGAGAGAGATTTACAGTCCCACATACACATGCCTATAGCCTTCATTTGCAAATCGAACACAGATTTCCATTAGATTATTGTTGATATAAGGTAGCCCCTTGTGGGATTGAGAGTAAAATATACTGTCCCAAAGCTAAAAGAAAAAGCCAATCTCACTCAAAATAAAAAATGCTTTATGTACCTGATCCAGAGGTAGATATGTATTTCAGTTACAGGTGTATAAAATAATTTCAATGTACAAATTTAAGAATTACACCACAAATCAGCATCTAACCTTTCAGGAAATTCATAGGGTGTGTGGGGTGATAGCCCTGATTAAGGTTGATGACTTGAGGAAAATGCCTCAGCCCCTTAGAGGGTTGCTCCTAGCAGAGGACAAAGAGCTTTCAAACTGATAAGATTAACAAAGAATGGAGTGTTGTAAAAAAATTACATGGCCCTCCTTTGCGATATCTTCTATAACTACTCAAGGAGCCACCCTCAGGCATCTGTATCACCCCCTCAACATTGACTTTAGTCACACAAAAAACACCTGAATAAAAAAAAAAGGTATAAAAAGAGATGCAGTTTAAACCAAAACTGGGGAGAAATGCCATCGTCTCTGCTGGGGTAACTGCTAGCAGCTTGTCCTGCCTCCTCTCACCTCTTGTGAAAATGTAGGGCTGAGAAAACCATGTGCTTTCTATACTTTATGTCTTATACTTTCTTTCTTACAAAGCTTATTATTTTATACATTCTATCTTACATTCTATCTTACTTTCTTTCTTACAGCTTATTACTTTACCTCAACAGCACTGTGACCATCATTCTCACCAACAGTTTTTCCTTTCCTATTACTCTGTACTCAGGGGGACCATGTGGCACTCAGCAGTGGGGCTAATGAACACTATTTGTGTGCCAGGATACTGGGTTATACAACTGGTTTTTGTGTGTTCATTGTATTCATTGCAATCATAACTCTGACTTGTAGTGTCTCTTGAGTTGGGTTCATTTATCTTGCTGTTTTAAACTGGCACAATTATTCATACCAACTATCTATATTGGGGCAACAGTTATGCCAAATCACAGTTTCTAATGCAAATTAAAAGTAGAGTCCCAAAAAACAAGGGAACATCAGGCTAGTCTGGAATATATTTACCTGCCCTGATATCAAGAAAAACGATCTTAAGCACACAAGTCACAGAAGAAAAAAAATGATTTGGCATTTTACCAGTGACAAATAAAGAAAAACACCAACAATAGAAAAACCTGGTGGAAATTACTGACGTGAATCAAACGTTGCTCAGCAAGTACTTCTCTGACTTGAGCCAAATACTAGGAAATGAGATTGGTCTGAAGTTATTTTTCTAATTTTAATTTTCCTGGAAGTAGTTTTGCATTCTTGAAGTTAGGGCACACCTGAGGCACAGAAGGTCTCAAGCAAAAATTGTAGCTGAGTGTATTTGTACAGTGATAAGATATTAAGAGAGCTATCTTTATCTTTATTTCAGTGCCATTACAGGGAAGTAGGCTAAGATTAAACTAAAATCAAAACCCATCTTTCTATGATTTTTGCTGTTGTTCCGAAGTATTTTTTCCTGCAATCCTTAGTCTTTGTTTTGAATTAGTCAGAAAAAAAATCAAATTATTTAAATTATGAAAACAGGGAATCATCAGGCTGACTTTTTCTCTTCATTGTAAGATGTATACATCCTTAAAAATCTCAGGTTGCTCACTGAGATAGGAGAAACACTTTGAAGAGTGTAATTGCTTGAGCCCTAGACTGCATTTGTAATTTCTTGTGCAAGCTTTTCAACTCTTCTAAATTGTCAGGTTTAGAGCTGTAACTTCAGCTTCTGACAATAGTGTTGCCTTTAGATTTTGCAAAAATATGTATTTGGTTAGCACAACATCCCATGGGGGAGGTATCATGTACCCCCTACCTCCTTATTTTTGAGATGGAAGATGATGTAGAGACTAGATAATTTGAAAACATGCAGACAGAGGTAGTGGGGAGGTAGAAGGGATGTGTGGCCAAAGGGTTTATTTCAGGCATTGCTTTTCTTTTTCTTTATTTCAGGCATTGGTATTCCTCTCATCTTTCTCAGTCACAGCAGTCACAGTCTGATGCCCCACCTGATATCCAGCTGCATGTGTTATTAGGGCATTCAAGAAAGGAGACCTGCACCTAGAGTTCAGACCAACTTAGAAAGGGGGAGGTAAGGTATATTCAAAATACAGACCTCCCCCTGCCTCTCAGTTTTCAAGCCCCAGCATTTCTTTTCCCTCATCAAGCTTCAAGGTCTCATTGACTTCTCACAGTTCCTTTCCAAGTATCCCTATCTAACTTCTCTGAGTCTGCCTAGAGTTACTCTGCCATCTCAGCTCCATTCTCCATCTCAACTCCATTTTCCATCTCAGATCACTTACTTTACAAAATTATTTTTTTCCATTCCATGGACACATAATTTTATCTTGACTACTGGGATGATAGGATTCAAATTTGATTACTCTTGAGAAGCTTGAGGCCCACGATACTTAGAAAATACCAAATGACACACTGCATTTGACAGGAAAATAGACACAGCTAACTCAGCATGGGTAGGGATACCACATGAGTGAAACTGGAATTCACTAGCCTGGGAAGATGGACCCTCTCTTTTGTAAATATCACAGCAGCTGAGCTTACCCAAAAAGAGTTTGTGAAAGTGAGCTGGAAGGCTGTCAGATGTAGTGTCTTTGCCCAACAAAGCTGATTTTGTATTGGATGGTGTTAGACCTTACTGGTTGTGGGTCAGACCATAAATCCTTATTTTAAACGTGTTATCTGCTTCTCAATATAACATCTGCATATCTATAAAATAAAATAAACTAAAGGTATGCTAAGCTTAACTATCCCTTGCTATCCTACTCTGGTTTGTTATCAATTACTCTGATACTGCTAAGGGTAGTGGTAGTCATACACAAACTCTTAAAAAACCTACCTAAGCTTTATAAACCAGTCACTATCTCCATTTTATGTCAGAGGAAACTGAGGCACTGAAGCAGAATCACAGTCAGAGGATTCATGTTATGGAAGTGGTCTATCAAGTTCAGAGTTTTAGAATCAAAACACTGGACTAGTTGGCAAGCAAAATGCCTACACACCGTTATGTTCAAATAGCTGAGCCAAGATACAGCAAATAGGAGCTGACAGTCTGACTGAAAGCTAGCTAGTGTCAACCCTATTCAGCTAAGTTTCTCTGAAGTTCTGTAGGTAAACTCTCATAAATTTTCTCATTTCCCTAATATGTGTTTTAAACATTCTGAATTCATATTCTGAATATACATGCTATATGTTCTGGACTAATCTCGCATTTGTCTTATCACTATGAAAAGTAAAGTACATGGTCTTGGACATAAGGGATGGTTTTTTATTCAATAGAAAATGAAAGAGGCCAATTTCTCTCTGTTTCAGTTTTTTTTTGGTTGGTTTGTTTTTTGGGTTTTTTAAAATAATAATAAGAGGATTTAGTGTTCCAAATAAAACACTGTAAAACAAACTTCAATCTCTGAGTCACTGGAAAACATTGTTTACAGTACAGAACACAGAGAACATTCTGAAGTGACCATCTATCATTGGTCCAAATTGCTGGAGGAAATACAAATAAAATGAGAAAACAGTCCATGATGTTATGTTAATTGCAACTCCAAGATGATCTAACCACAAAATAAGGCCAGTGTGATGGGATTTATAGATAGGTAATATTGAAAACATAAATATTTGAGCCGCATTTTATGTCAAGGTACAAAAATCAAATTTCAGATCAATGGTGTAATAAAATGGTGCAAAGTAGCTGATGAAAGCTAACTTGGTTCCAACACAAGAATTCATCGTGATAAACACATCTCTCATTTTCATATCAGTCATCCATTTTTAAAAACAATAAGTCATTTAAATATGGATTTAACTGTTCCTACAAGTTGCTACAGTGTTATAAGCTGCACTGAAGAAAAACTTCAACAAAAATTCACTTTCCTGAGTTCAGAATTACAAAAAAAAAAAAGTATTAGAAGGTTAAGTTATGCTAACACAGTTACTGTGCACAAACAGAAATTACAGCAAAACAACTGGTCTATTTCTGGCTGGCATTTTTATCTTCCACATGATAAAATCATCTAGTAGACCATGTTTTCACAGGATTCAGACTAAAACTTGTCTAAGTAAGCAATATGATGGAATCTGAGGAGAGAACTGAGGTATCTGTGATCTAGATTGAACTGCAGCTTGAATGCTGAGGGCAAGACTCAGACTTGTTTCATCCTAAGCACAGCTTGAGCCTTGCAAGGCATGGTAGGAATGTTGGCTGCATAGCCCTTAATGAGAACTAAAAAATGCCCAGCAGAATGCACTTAAAGACCTGTCCAAACCTCCCATGCAAAACAACCCTACAATTGTTGGACTGATTTTTTCCTTCCTCTTACAAAGGCATTGGAGAATGGAGAAAGGGCTCTGGAAGAAAGCAAAAAGAGGGAGGCAGAGAGTAATGATAAAAGGCTCATATAATTTTAATCCTTGGTCATTACTGAAAGGAAGCCTGGAAACATCAGAAGGATCACAAGTCCCAGCAAACATAATCATATTCTGATTTCATTTTTAAGCTTTGCACAGCCTTGATAAGAAAGATGATTAAAGATTCAGTGGTAAACTCACTTTATGGATCTTTATTTCAGAATTTTAATTCATTTACTCTAATAAACATTAACCTTTTGCTTCAATATATGTATATCTAAGAGAAGCTTTTTAGAAATTCTCTACAACTCTCATTCAGAATTATGCTAACATTTAAAAATATTGTGACGGTGAGTATAAAAGTGGAAACATTTTAAAGTGCTTTAAGATACATATATAATAATTTGGTAATACACTATCTGTAATTTATTTTTAATTTTACAGTGAGTGCGTTTTAACTGTTTATTATTCTATCCTTTCATTGGAATCATGAAGTCGGTCTAACAACACTGTAGACAGTATTCATCACTGTGAGAGCTAGTGGGAGAAAATCTTACAATCTCTAGTTGCTATAATAATGATGCTAGTTTCCTGTTTGCTACAAGGGTAATTAATGAAGAATTTGGCTGAACTGCACATACCAGGCAGGTAAGATAATACTTTATGCACACATTTCACTAGAGCCTAATGTATAATACAGGGCTTGTTTTCTCATTTCTTACTCTTAAAAATCAATTAGGTCACCAGGCAACTAAAATATCAAGCTATAACTACTAGTGCTTTGCTAAAGCTGTGTGTAATTTCATCAATTCTTCTGCTAGTGCTGTCTATTTGAGATAGTGAAAATTTCATTACTTGCTCCGAATACACTTCATGCATAGCAAATGAACAATCAATTAAACATGATTTTTTAAATTCTTTTTGTCTCATTTGCCCCTAAACTTTATTAATGTTCTACATGACATTTCCTCTTCCCTTCAGATTTTATATAATAGCTCATCTTTTAATAAAATTCACCTTTTCCTAGCCTAGAACAAGGTGACAAATTAAAAAATAAAATACTAACAGCTATTCCCATGGTATTTTCATGAATTCAGGCTTTGTGATATGTTTAAAGATTTAGTAATGGTAGATCTGGATTTTGTGCTGTTTCTTGTATCTGGTTGCATGCTTACCAAAAGCATCTATTCAAAATGCTAAGAATGACTAGAGGTGAAACAAACCTTTAAAAAGGAGACTAGCAAAAACTTTGACTGACTCTGGTCTACAGCTAATATGAGTCACTTTGGATCATTCTTTTCACAGGAGCTCCTGTCTGATTTCCCTCTTGTGTAGTACATTTCCTTTTCAGCAGCAAAGGTCCTCCTTACCTGCATTCAGCTCTTGTCATAGCATATCCAGCTGTAAAGAAAGAAGACTCCAGGAAGGATTTTCTTGCCTTGCACACTTGAAGATTGCTCAATATGATTAAAAGATACTTCATGCTTCAGCCTTCTACAGTGAAATACCAGAAACAGCAAAACACTGAGACTGGCTAATCTTGAAATTAAGACTCTCGACTTCAGCAGCCTAATAGTTAATGTTCTATCATTCACATATTTATAAGGAGACGGAAAAAAGTGGAACAGAATACAGAGGCCGGAGATACCTGTTCAGTGTTCTGAACCATTTTGGGGCTTTTCTTGAGAAGTACACTATTAAGAAGCAAAGCTGCCAATTAGTTTCAGTATCTGGTGGAAAGCAGATTTACAATAAACTAACTAGTTTCCAAAAGCATTCACTCACAGGATCTAATCAACCATCTTCTCAGAGACAGCAGAGAAACAAGGATGTACTGAATGAAGATCCACTCTCTATGGACTTAAAAACTACTATAGTTAGAAACATTTGTAAATTATTTCAACACACATCTGCTGGTGGCCAGAACAAACCAAACAGGTGCAATGCAGATGAGCCTGAACACACTGTCTACCAGCAAAATTCACTCAAAATATTGAAATTATAGCTAAGGCTGCATAATATTTGAGTTCAATCATGCATATACATTTGCAGTACAACCAATATAAAATACGTGCATGTAAAAGTGAGAGAAAGATATAAGAAAATCTTTTCAATTGAAAACATCATTAAATTTCAATGTAGCTTTGTAGTTTGTTGCACATTCTGGTCCAAGTTTCCCAGGCTATAAAACCCTGGTCTTCATGAATTCCTTTACATTAGTACCTCACTTCTCATACTGTTCAGGATGGGTCAAACACAAAACATGCCTTGAAAAAAAAAATATGTCAGAGCAAGTTTTTAATTTTACACCCCAGTTAAAAAAGATAAGAAAATCATCATATAAGGTTTGTCAATATCATAAAGCAAAGTTGCTTTTAAGGAGTTGTTGCTGGTGAGATTGCTCTGCAAACATATCCATTCTGTGATTGTGCCAAAACTAGCAGTTCATTTCATTTCCAATGCTTCTGAACTGCAAATGCACACATTTACAAGAACAACTAAGTGGTCTGTGAACTATCCATAGAAAATCAAGCAACCCTACTTCACATAAAATTATTCTATCCACTTGTAATAGAGTACACAACTTGCCCAGCCATGGAGAAACTCCCTCTTCTTATTTCCCTTTTCAAAATCTTACCACTCCACCATGTGGGAGGAAGGTTTTTCCCAGAGTGGATGGAGTAATCAGTATACATCAAGGTCGGTTTTTGAGACAATGTTTGTCAGAAGTACCCTGCTCATCACTGCTACCCACTAAACAGCAGAGGCTCATCTGCTAGGCAGCAAGCATTCATCATGCAGGAAAACTTTTTTCTTGATGGAGATGTGCAGGATGCAATGTTGCAAGAGGCATTCAAAGGTTTGAAGTGATATAGAGTTGGTAGAAAAGGTACTTCTGAAATTTTGGCCTATCTGCTTCAGTCTGCCACTTGCTCAGATTCATTATTATTCCATAAAATAGTAGGCAGAATACCTTTGAACACCTGTACATAAAAATTATAATTATACCATTGTACCAGCTATATATCTGTAAAACCCGCAAAGAAGAGTAGTCTTCAGTCTTCAGGCCAAATATTTCATGTGGGCTATTGTGTCCGATCACCACAATTGTCAAAAGGGATGTGGACAATGTAGCAATTTTTTCACTTCCTAGTGCTTGTTTTTAACCAAGGCAACCTAACTTTAGTTCAGAGTTTTCTTTCAGAAATTAACTAGAATTCCTTGTGAGTTGATATTAAGCACAATTTCTACCACTCCAGTCACCACCACTACTTTCTGAAAAGCTCTTTGAGTCACTGTCTAAAGAAAGAAAAGACAACATGTTTTCATCTTATTCTGGTTTAATTAAAGATGACATGTAGCATTTTCTTACTATTTCAGGAAATGAGGAGGCGATAGTTTGTTTACTGTATTTTACTTTTCCACTGAAGTGAGCGTGTAAAGAAAATGCTGCCTATTTGATCACATTTCACATTTAAAGGAGAAGAGATGAAAAGTTCATTATGTTGGCTAAATAAAATGGTAAAAGCCTGACAACTGACAGCCCTGAACTTTTCTGTCTGTTCTGCATTGGTTAAAATATACAGCTTGCAGATGAAAGGAACACAGGCCACACAGGTGATAAAAAGGGTAAAAATTCCTTATCACAAGGTAATTAAGAGAACTAAGGCATATCTGTGAATAGTGGAAAGGGACGTTTGGAATATTTAATCAGAAAGATCGATGTAGTTAAAGATTTAAGCTACTACTTATATGTTCAAAATTCCTACTGACTTTGATAGGAACTTTGCATGAGCAAGGGAGGCAAGCTGAGACATGAATTTATATGCTTATGGTAAACACAACACTGTGGGAAAGCTTCTGTTGTTTCTTGCCAGAAATAGCAGCCAGTGAGTCAGCCCTCATTTGTGATGAGTCTCCTCCCTGTAGTTAAGATAAGAATCAACTTACTCTGAAAGAAGGGTTTGGACGTTGCATTGCTGCATTTCCCCAGTCTCAGGCCACCACCAGTTTGCCCCAGTGATTAATGACACTATACCTTTATCTGTTCCAATTCATTTGTAATATGTAGTGAAACAAGAACAATATTCAATGAATAATATAACTTCTCATGACTTCTTCTTCTATACTACTTTGCAGAATCATTATGTGAATACGAACTTAAAGTTATGGACTCTAATATACAATTTTAGTAAACTGACAATCACTTTTATAAAATTTGTGTTTAACAAAGCTTTAGCTGCATATATTATATCAGTTCTAAAAACCAGTATAAAAGCAAATTATCTTTAATTCTTTCAGCTATAATAATAATTTCAGATGGGATAAAATGTCACATAAGGGAATAAATTATTCATTCCTGTTTCCATCTAGATTTCCACCCCAAAGGTACCTGAGGGCTGTTATTTTTGTTGTATTCTTCAAGAAATTAAATAGAAGATGTTCCAATCAGATCAAATGCAAATAATATATATCTCAATGTATATTATCTGATGCATAATTCCCTACTAAAGGAAATTAAAATAGTTTTTTCCAGAGGGGGAAATTCCTATTCTTCCATGTTCATACTGTGCCATTTGCTATAGGAAGTATTCTAGGATCCACAGACTATAGGAAAAATAATTCCTTTGCACTCCCTAATTTTACTTTCAAACCCTTTGGCAATAAATTTATGTATTATATTTGAAACACTACACCCACTAATGGGGAGATAAACATATCTTTGCCTTCATATATTCATGTTTGGTTCCTTCCCTCTCCCTCCCCCCACCCTGCCTTACTGATGTGGAAGTTTGTTTGTGGCTCTTCTGTTTAGTTAAATTATTCTTGTAGTACAAATCCTTGGCTTCACCATGTTTCAACTCCAGTTGACTTGGTCTTAGCAGTAATTTTTCAGCTATTTGATCAGTCCAGTTGCAAATATCTACCAGTTAGGCTTGCAGTCAACTTGCCAAGTTATGTCCCAAACCTCTTCCAAAAGATTATGTTAAATTTTGTTAAACAGAGAAAATTATTGTGACATTACTGTGACATAATTTGTTATTTAGTTGTAGTCTGCTAATTTATTGAGTTTTCTTAAAGAAAAACATTCCCATCCTTCAAAGGAAATTTGTGTAGAGAAAGACTGAAGTTTTAAATGCAAAAATGACATCTGAATAACAGAGGTACTGAGTGATATTATGTGTATATCTAAGATAAAAACAAATTGCTTTTTATGAACAAGGTAAAGGATCAATTTAAAAAAAGGTGTAAACAAATACTTTCTTAAAGCTTCTGATTGTAGACTAGTTGGCTGGAGCTTGGTTTGATGCTACCCCAGTGCAGAACTGTAGCGATTGATTTACAGTATCTGGAATGGAAAAAGTCCTGTCAGAAGTGGACTTGTGAAGATGAAGAAGCTAATTCAAACGCCTTAAACCCAGAGGTTCTTACTGTTGTATAAACACACAAAATGGATTCCTTTGTTCTTTTTTGCTAAGTTACTCTTCTGCTTCCCAAAATCCCCTGAGATAACTGTTATCTCACCCCTTAGGAATGTATGGAGGGTTCTGGAAGGAAGTTTGCAAGAAGCTTTCTGATTGGTTCTTATTTACCCCTTTCTATTGGTCCCTAAGCTTGTATTTCTATTGGCAAAAGGCCAAATCCACTTTGCTCTTCATTGGTGGTATTCTGAGGGGGGGGGGGGGGGGGGGGGGGGGGGGGGGGGGGGGGGGGGGGGGGGGGGG
>JAWWEV010000134.1:41923904-41967572 GCA_035583235.1 Hafferia zeledoni | reverse complement strand
CACACACTGTGGTTCTGACCCAATAATCTCTGATCTGAAGTGTAACATATACCTACATGAATATGTACATTTTACATCAGTCATCCCCCCAACACTGACAAAATTGCATCTATAGGAGCTAATTACACAGTTGCAGAAGTGTAATTTTGATTGCAGACAATGTAATAAAATAGCTAAGTAGAGATATTAGCAATTGCACTTCAGTCCAGTTCAGTTTAATCAGACGCTCTCTGATTTTGTACTGCTGTTTTTACAGTACAATATTTTATGACTTTTTGGGGGCTTTTTGCACTATAAGAAATAGCTTTCCTTTTCCTTTTTTTCTAAATCTATATTTGAATTGACACCATTTCTTCAACTAAGAGGGTGGGCTGAGAGCTAACTCAAAAGCAGAAAATAGTAAATGCCCTATAAGAAAGATAGCATGATACTAATAAAAAAATGCAATAGCTAGTCGTGCTCTTGCAATCTGATTTTATCCCCATTCATTTGGCAGTAAGCAAAGTCTCCCACTGGGAGAAAAGCAGGAGGCTGCTGCTTGCTTGAAACAGGAACACAATTGCACCGGAAGAAACTTCACAGTTCTAGGAGCCAGCTGACTAGTTTCAACTGACCAGCTCTTTCATTTCACCCCATATATAATTTTTAGATGGTTTCTATTTAACTTTTGTATATGAGATGAGAATAAATAATTGATCTGCTTGCATTTGGCCACTTTGTATGTTTTCTTGTTGCTAGCAATAATATTTTTTACACAATTCTGTTGACTATATGATGATTTTGTAGCAGCACTACTGTTATTATAGAATCATAATCCATAATAAGTCATCTTGGGAAATAATGTTATGATTCATTACTAATAAATAATCAAGCTTACTATTGAATTTTATATCATGTCCACACAAATATTTTATCTAAACAGGTGTTACATTTATTTTTATTCACCTTGTAATTCAGAACCCCTATAATAACTCCTATAATGACATATTGTCTTTTTGTTCCACAATTGTTTTAAAATTTCCTATCTCTAGCTTCCAAAGATTTTTAACGTTTCTAATCCTTTAAAAACACTTGTAGTGAAAAGTCATCTTTTTAGCTATAAATACAAATGAAACTATTGGTGAGATTAAAATCAAAGCTGAGTTTTAAACTATTACTATGGAAAAACAAGTGACATTTAGAATTAATCAACATAGTTCCAAAGTTTGATTTGATTTGATGTTAAATAATGTGCATAGGAGACTGTAGCTCGAGTAATGCACTTTATATATATATATATATAGATAGATAGATAGATATATAGATAGATATATAGATAGATATATAGATATATATAGATATATATAGATATAGATATAGCTTTAATATAGGGCAAGATCCATAGGAAATGCTAGAACAATGATTTGTCAGTCACAGTTCAAGCAACTTTTTTCAAAATAAGGGTTACCAGCTGAATACTTTTGGGATGCTTAAACAGTATATAGATTGATGTATACAAAGATACAGATGTAGGTACAGATATAGATATAAACACAGACTCCTTGTTGCAGGTAGAAAAATGATTATGCATCAGGTAATTTATGAATTGAATTATTTGATCGATACAGTGATATAGTTCTCATCATAAATAAAATCGAAATACTTAGGAACATCCCTTAAAAATTAAATTAAATAGTATGAAGGGGCAAATAAACTATTGTGTAAATCAGTTTTGCTCAATTGTATGTTTTCTTGGGGATTTTTTGTGTATATTCATCTCTCTTTTTAAGTAAGAGAATACTTTTCTGCAGGAAAACGGCCATTATCAAGTAGTACAATCTAAAGAACATTTCTTTGATATAGAAGATAGGACATATGCTTATAGATTCATGGATCTCTAATGTAACTGAATCTCATAAACAGGTCACTCATTTATATAAACTGTCGTAGTGACTTCCAAAGCACCCCAGTAAAGCTAGAGGCCCTGTTAATTTTAATGAGTGTTAGGCTTCCAGCTCCCTTAGGCAGCTTTCAAAATGTCAGCCTATAATTACAAACAGCTTGGACCAAAGCCCGTTGAATCTAAGGAGAAGTCTCCCATTGATTTCAATGAGCTTTTGGATGATTGACTTTACTCTTTGCACAAATATTTCTAAAGGATTTGGGTAGTAAATACCACATACTTTAGAAACACTGCATTCCAAAGATTATCTTCATTTTTCACTATATTTAACTGCTTTCAAAGTAAAACAAAACAAAACAAAACAAATATGGGAAGTCATTATTATAAAATTTGGTGGGAAACTTAATATTAAAAATAAAGAGAAGCACTTCCACTTCTGAGCTAGTCAGGACTGTTTTACAGAATTGTTTAAACTGACAAAACAAATTACCAAAACCAGAGACATTTTCAAGAAATGGCTGAGTTTGAGGAATGTAACTCTTGGTAAGGAATGCTTTTTAAGGTTCTGAAATTGTAAGAATAGTTTCTTTCAACATTTTCTAAGGAGAAAATATTTGCTTTGGTTTCTTCTACTTGGAACTTTATTCATATTGTAGAAACACAGGTTAATTAAAAGTATTTTCTTTTAATTATAGAAAGGAAAAAATAATTCTAACCTGAAAGAAAAACGTCTCTGGTTTCTTAGTTGACTAGAAATTGTAAAGTTTAACTTTACATGATAGAGGAAAAGTTTCCCTACATAGCATTCTTCAAAAGTTCATCTGTGTCTATTACTAAGCTACATTTTAACAGCTTACACATCTACCTTTCCATCCCTTGATATTCAGGTGTCATTTTTCTACAGGTACACTAAAAGCCTTAGGCATGAATTGTTGGCAAAATCACAGACAATACAAACAAAGGTGATTATACTGTAGAGCTTCTCATGAGACAGCAATCCAAGCAGGTGGCTCAGCCCCAGGAACACAAAATGAGAGCATGACACCTGGTTTATCACCATGCTATAATAAAATGCTGGTAGCCAAATGCAGAGTCCCAAACAGGAGGTTCGCATGCAAGAGCAGAGAGGCTTTCACATACTTTGGGAAAAGAAAAAGGAGTGGAAAAAAAGCAGGACATGGAGTGAAAACACCACAAGTAATAGTTAAATACAATTAATGTAGAAATAAGATGTGGAAGATGTCATAAATTTCATGTAGGCTCTGCAAAAATCACTCAAATGGAAACTAGGTTTTATTAGGAAACAGTACATAGTAGTGGGAGGGAGGTAAGGAGAGACAATGAACAGGAAGGACTAAATAAAGCCTAAATATCAGTGTAGTTGTAACTCAAGGGACAAGTCGTGCTATAGCAGGTTTTTCTCACAAATGTTTGTGAAAAAACAGATGAGATATTTCCTTCAGTCTGTGCCTAACATGGTATAATTTCTTTGTTTTTTAATAAATAAAACTTCTTAAATGGAACACTCAATAAACATCCTGAATTCTGTGAAATCTGAGTTCAAAGGCTGGTGAAGATAAGCTTCAAGATTTTGACAGCCCTCTTCAGGTTTTGTCTCTTTACCATTCTTGAGAAACAAAACCAGAAGAAAGCAAATCATATTTTTAAGGGTTTTTTTGTTGTTCAAACTAATTTAATTTTGATTCACAAGATAAATGTGTCTTTAAGAAACTGAAAATGACACCTTTTTGAAAAAGTTATTGCAAATCAAAAAGTTTTCTTTAGAAGTGATGGATCCATGAGGAACTCCCTCTCTCAAACAAACAAACCAAGCGAAAAAACCCCAAACCAAAAACATTTACATCCTTCCCATAAGGAAAGCATAAATGAAACTCCAAAAGAAGAGCTACAACCCACACTAGTGATGAATTTTAACAGTTCAGAGCAGTGTACTCATCTTTTCTGCTAGGCAGTTGGAAAATTATAAGGATATTTTTGTTTATTCCTTCTTGAAATTACCTCATTATAAACAATGCATATTAACAACTAATTCAAAGCTAATGTGGAGCTAAAGGATGATTTGATGGAGGATAGCAGTAAGAAGGTTTCATAGCTGCTCAGCAAAATGCAATCTCATTTTGAAGTAAAGCTCCTAAATTCTCCCCACACACAGAACTTTGCTGTGTGTCATGGGCCAGTCTAGGAGTACAGGAGCAGACAAAGCAGAACCAAAAGCTTCTGCCCAGGTTGTGTACAAGGAGTTTGAATGGCAAGGGGCTGTTCAGTCCTTGTAACCAGGATGAAAGCCAGCACAAACTCCACCAAAGAGGCAACTGGATGACTAGTTTTCCACACCAGCTATTTCAGTCTCCAGACTAGCCCCTGTCATGTCACTCTTGCTAGTGTAGGCATAGCCCTAGAAATCCACTGGCACAACTGTTAATCTGACTGGCAATTACGATATGTGTTATTGCACTGTTCGTGTGAACATGAATGAAATACCTTTCTCTCTTGGACAGAGGTGCTGGAGTTGGCTTTCATTTCAATGTTTTCACAATGTTTCTAATGGCTTTTCGTTAAGAACAATAAAATGGTAAGTAATAACCTACTCCTACATTGTTGCATTTTACTGTTCACTTAAAACAAGTGAATGACAGATTAACTCTGATCATTTAGTCAGTTCAAATACAAATTAATTGAATTTTGAACATTCCTCTCATTTGATAATCTAAGTATTGGTCCTGTTGTTTGTCTTTTCCAACTGTAAAACAAAAGTTTCCTTGTCCACATTGTATATGTGTGTGTTTATGAGAAAGAGCCAAAGAAGTGTTCCAAGTGATTATTTTCCCTTCTTTAGGCAAAGACAGGAGAAACGCCAAACTTGATTTCAAATTTATTTTGCAGTTTCTTCACTTCTATTATTCAGTCAAGATTATTTTCCCAAAATATAGCAGATATCTACCTCATAAAAAATTGTTAAGGAAAACAATATAAAATCACCATGACAGATTTGCTAAACTTCCAGCTATTCACAATAAATCACAGGTAGAGAAAGGCAGTTTCTTAGAGACTATTTTCCTTACAAGATAGAAAGTTGTATGTTCACATAATTATATTATTTCATAAACTGTCAATTTTGACATAATTTTGGTTAAGCAAATAAGAAAAAAATAAAATCAGATTTTCCAAACATCATAAAATGATATTTTTACATTTTTCTTGAAAGGTTCTTTCAAAATTTATTGTAGATATTAATAAATATTTAAATATGCAAATCAGTGAAGAAAATTTTATTTACATAAAGGTGTCACATATTGTATTGTTACTTAAAAGATATCTTTCCCAAAAATAACTCATTAGTAGAAATTGTTTTATTTTTATGCCTGATAAAAATGAAACTACATGTATCATGGAATTTTCTACAATGAAGAAATGCCAGACTCCTTCAGGCACATATTTTAATTGCTCTCCATTTAAGAATACATTGTTTTGAAATACTTACATGAGTAGTTTTTCAGGGCCTCATTTATTACTTAAAGTCTATATATTAGTATATTAGCTCTAGATGAAAAATGACAGCTGAAGATTATGACTTCTAATAAGATAATTTATTCTAAACTGTTTCTTTTCATTTTGATCATGGGACAGAGAGTTAGACAGTGCATAATGTCTTTTCACACCAGTTTTCATGGTACTAAATTCCTTTCCACCCACTGAGGTCCTACTCTGCCCAGTTTAATGTTTGATGCTTTCATGTAACAGAAATGATTGCACTGGACATGCTATCCCACAAGAAATAGATGTAGGCTATGGACTAACAATCCATACAGATGATACAAAGTAATCAAGTGATTCAATATTCCATCTTTCCTGGCTATTGACACAGACATGTAAAATCAAGTGGAATCACAATGTCCCATATATCATTTTGAATCTACCAGTCTTATGAAATGTAAATTGAATGGATATTGTCATTCAAATAAAGTTATTCAATATATGAAGTTTTTCTTTTCCCTTTCATTTATGGAGAGCTGTGTACTCACTTGGTCCTCATCTTGCTCCTTATTTTACATGTCATTCTCAAATGTGATTTTGGTTTTGTTATTCTTTGTTGACTTTTTGCTGAATTTTTTAATGTCTATACTGAGGCTTTATTTGTGTCAAGACACAAGAATGTTTTAAAAATTGCAACACAAGTAATTTCAATTAGCCATATCTCTTCTCAGTTCCATATCATAAATTCAAGAACTGGTTCCACTTTGCATTGTACAGCTGTATTTCGCCATATAGGTTACTTAAAAAGTTCTAATATAAAAAGTTTAGATCCCTACTTCATCGCAAGAATTATCTTTCTCTTTAATATTAGGAATATAAAGAAAATACCATGGCAGTGTCCTCAGTGAGATCTTAAACTCAGTTATTTATATAGCTGGTAGTCACCCCTCTGGGCTGCTGTTTACTCTCATCACAGGTGTTAGCATCTTGACATCTCTATCAGATGCTATTGCTTATGATATTTGTTCTGTGTTATATATCAAGAATCCAGCACTCTTGATGTCTTGCAAATTGCGTGCAGGGGGTTCATAAAACCTAACTGTGAATTTGTTAAATGATACCCTATTTAAGAAGTGCAGTTGGAGCTCTTAATATGCATTTTCAAACTTTCCTGGAGTTGATTTAACTTTTAAAAAGAATATTTTCTAGTTCTATCAGTCTACATCCGTTATGAACTAGTGTCCTTACTCTAATCTCAGTGATTGTAATTTTTTAGAATTTAGGTGATTTGGTCTTCTCCAATCTGACTGATTGTTTCTGGAAAGTCTATTCCTAGTATCACATAAAATGCAAAAATTGTGCCTGAAGAGTTTAAATAAGAGGTAAATCTGCTTTTTCATCGTATTTGCAGGTAACATATTTTAATTGATTAATTATTATAATGCCTGCCTCCACTTTTTCTGGCTAGTGTTCTGCCTTTAAACTTCTGGTTGTCATTTTACCGGTTTAGACTTTAAAAGGTGGATTTTTATCTTTCTGAAGCAAATTCTACATGTGGAGATTAATGTCCTTATGTGAATTATGAGATGTTACAATTCTTTATTCATAAAATTCATAATCTATCCCCCAAGAAACATAGGCCATATGTTTCTTGCTAATGTCAACCCAATTAGAGTTAACTATTTTTTTGTTCCCTTCAGTCTCCTGGGTCATTGAACTTTAATTGTCTTTACTTATCTGTCTATTAACAATTCATAAATGAGGATACAGTTATGTATGAATTAGAGAGGGGTAAAGAGCACAATGTAACTAACTATTTATTCTTAGTGTTCAGGGTCACAAAGGGAAAATATTTTTAGTATAAATCAAGTAAATATCAGAAACAAAGGAAAGAAAATTATTTCTTCCTCACTGCCACTTCACTGGTGGAAATTTTATGTCTATGCATTGTTACAGCAGAGAATTCAGGCAGAACAGTGGCATATAAAACAAAACTAGTGCCATAGTACAACTACTGAATACATCACCAAAACATCCTTGTTTCTTGGTTGAACTAGTTACTGAACTATTCTTCAAATGTTTGATTTAGAATTTATTTTGACTGTAGTTTTGTATATTAAATAAACCTTATATAATTTGATGGCAACTATATCCATACAGTGTTGTCATTATTTTTAAAAATACTGCCTTCTATAAGTATTTTCAGCATGAAACAGTGCTAATTTCCCACTAACTTAGGAAAAGGAAAAAAAAAAATCACTTTTGTTTAGTAACTAAGTTCCCAGTCCAAAATACATGAAAAGCAATGGCAATGAAGCTCCAAGGCATGACAACTGTTAACAACCTAGATTCTGCATCACTGAGCTACAAGGAGTGACAAAGGGGCGAAGTCATCCTAATGACCATAATGGCAATAGATATAAGGAATCATTCAATGCTCTCTACAAACTTAGTTGAATAGTCCTACTAAATCACTGGTTTCCTATACAGAGAAACTGAAATTTCACCACATATTTTGCAATTTTTCATATACCTTGTTTTACAGAACCCATTCCACGTAAGAAAATTTGGGAAAACTGACCATTTTTTCTAGTCCACATTCAGAAGAAAGTGATAACCTGGGAATATGAGAAGACAACATGGATGTCACTGCACTCTCACCTTTCAGTCATGCAATGGTGGTGTGATATGTTTCTTAAGGAGGTAACCTACATTCATCTCAGAGTTCATAGATTTAGTTTAAGTAAATCTAGGTCATCTGGGACATCTACAACTCTAGAATAATGAGGAGAAGGGTACGTTGGGTATGACATTGATTTTTCATCTGAAGTATCTAATATCTTGTTAAAACAGAGTTCTGTCTTGAAGCCTGCATAAATGCATCTGCTGAGCATGTACCATTTAATAAAGCCAACTAATCTGTCCATGAAAATTTAAGAAGTTCTACTTCTAGTAGTGCAGTCAGTCTTTCAGACAGGGCTTTAGAGACACTTTGTCCTGTTTCAAATGGGTAGAAAGGCAGATTTGTAATTAAGATACAAGCTTTTGCACTGAAGTTGTTTTAGATTTTATTGGGAAATGTGAGATGTGTTCCAGTCTAGTATTTCTTTTCAGCCTCACTGGTGTCTCATCGTGGAAAAAAAATTGCATGGAAATTGAGGGTAAGATAAAGTTTCAGAGAGTGTGTCTATCAAAACTTTTAGATTTAACAATGCAACAACTAAGTGTCCTACATTTTAGTGGAACCAAAACAAGTCTCTATACAAACTACTGAGGAATGGAGGAGAGACTGTTTTCAGTCCATAGTCTGCTGGAGAGACCAGCACTTGTAAGAGCCATAATTGAGAACCATAGTTCATCAACATTCTTTTGAAAATCTCAACTATATAAATTGGGAATTATTAAAAGCTGAGATACATTCATATACCATATTTATTGCTTTTTCTGCCTACTGTCAAATGAATAGACTTGGTTGAAAAAGATTTTTAAAAGCTTTAAAAACTGGATAAATTAAAGTGTACTTTCTCAGTTTAAGAAATCAAGTATTCAAAACTTCAAACTAAAGTACAAAACAGTTTGAAAATGGACAGTACCACTGTGACAGCTCTTGATGATCTATCAAAGATTCAGTCAGGTTGTGCAAGCATCATGAACATGGTTTGGATGCAGAAATAATGGTGTGAGCTATGGGTAACATGAGTATAGAGCTAGTCACTTTCATAAGTTGTGCACTGCTCTACACTGACAAACTATTTTTAATGCCAACTGGATCCAAAAGTTGTCACTTTTCCAAAGTCTTAGTACCTGAGAACTCCAGATTCTGGGAATTTCTCTCCAGTTTCCTTATACCTGGACTTCAGTGCACTGTATTTACACTAGTTCTAGATTAGAATTAGATCTTACATGGAAGATGACTTGTGAGTCAGCCTGATTTCAAGTTCCTTTGTCAAAAGTCACCTGGAAACTTCTGACAGAGGCTTCCTCATATCTTGTACTTACATTACTATCTGAAGTATCCATTGTCAGATTCATTCCAATTTCCCATAATCTTTAATAAGTAGCAATCTATGTACATGAATATTTTTCTCTAGAAAAGGACTTACATTTTAGTTTCAATTAATATTTTTATAGACAAACCTAAAATACCAAATATTTAGTTTAACATCCCTAACAACCTTTTTCATGATCCTACTTCTTCTCCAGAAGGTAATGCTACCTTTTTGATGGGGACCACTGTGTCTTTTTTAGAACAAACAAGCCTTAGCTGGGGAGCAAAAACACTGAAATAATATACTGTTTTCTGAACAGGGCTGGGATACAAGGCAAAGAGTCTAATATGCAATTTGTTCTCAAAGGGGCCTAGAGATAAGAATTTGAGAGTGAATGAAGGGTTAACAATAAAACTACTTCTCATAGTGTTGCTGAAAATAAATCTAGTATCATTTGTAAATCAAGTTCCTGTAGATAAACAGAATAATCTACTGATTTGAAAGAAAGTAAGATAAGCCTCAGGAATCTGAACAATCCAAATATATATAACAGAAAGTGAATAAATAATGTAAGCTTCAATATGTCCACTTTTGATTGCAACTACATTCCAGGCCCAGTGTTAAAGAGAGGAAAAAAAATTCAGAAAAGCCCATAAACCAGTTGAAGATTGTTCCCAACAGGTTGAAAATCCAGGGTCAGCCTATACACATTACAGTACAATAAATCCTAAGCATGGAGATTTAAAAAAGCTGTCTTATTTGGCACTCACTCAGATATAATTTAAGATAAAAGGCCAGCTCTGCCCTCAATTGTGCCACTGTAGAACAGCCCTGGGGTAGTCTAACATGAGCCAACTAATGCACAAATCCTTGAATTTACTTTTTGATTAAACTGAGAAGCTTTTTGAAGACTGGGAGAAATAAGTTTTCACAATACTCTGTGAAATGTAGTTAATTTCCAGTTCCCTCATTAAAAAAAAAAAAAAAAAAAAAAGTGAATTAATTAGTGGTTAGAAAAATGCCTGTTGATATATCAAGGTTCTAGTTCAGTGCAGAAACATGACTTCAGTTTTATTTTTGGTTCGACTTTGATGGGAATAAGCCCATGAACAAAGTATATGTTTAAGTGTCTTCCTGGACTTCAGTCTGGGCCAAAAGTCATTAAAAGCAACTGGAACCTTTACACTGAGGTAAAACATATTTTGAACAAAAATCCATGAGCGTTGTAGCCATTAAGTGAAAGGTAAAGCTAGCACATACCAAAGTCATTTAAAAATCAAATCTTCAAGTCACCTATCCACATGCACATTGAACTGGATTTTAAGAAAAGATTCATCACTGAGAGGGTGTTCAAGCACTGAAACAACATCCACAAAGAAGTATTCATGGCACTAAGCCTATCAGTAGTCAAGAAGTACTTGTGCACTGCTTTTAGACATATGGTTTATCTTTTAGGTTGCCCTGTGTGAAGTGAGGAATTAGATTCAATGTTCCTCATGGTTCCCTTCCAACTTAGGATATTATATGATTCTATGAACTGATTTTCAAAATAGTTACAGTAATAGTATATTTTCCAGAACTAAAGTCATCTTCTTCGCAGGTCATAGATATGTTTGGGTTTTTTGGTTTTGTTTGTTTGTTTTAAGGAATCAGATAACCAAAATCTTTGCCAGGCTGATGATTAGCTTTTTTGAACGTTGATATTCCATATCAATGTGACTAGTGTTTCTGAGTAAAACACAGCTAAAAAATTAGTAGTCTTGTAGCTAAGGTTAATGCAACCATTCTTTATACTTTGTTTTGTATACTGATAAAGTGCCTTAGGCCTGGAATATCTGACAATAAAGGGAAAGAAGATACAGAGTAAATGCTTAACTAGATGTAATATTATTTCATCATTTCTTCATCATAGGAACAGTCAGACGTAAAATAAAATATTGTCACTGGACAAACTGAAGCTGAACACTGTATTTTTGTGTTCACAACAAGGTACTTCATGCTATAAATAACAAGACAGAATACTTAATGCTATAAATAACAGAAATCTTTTTTATTTCTGTTTTAGAGCTAAATTTATTGAACAGAGAAAAATTTTCAGACATACCAATCTTGGAAGTTCTCAGTCCTGGTCTATAATTGCAGTGCTGATTTTGTGAATGAATCATTTAGTTATCTAAGGTTCAATAGTCTTTTATATACTGGATTAAATATCATTGGGATTTATTGTAGACTACTTCCTCAACCTGCTGAACATGACTTTGTTCTTCCCACGAACATACTATTGTGTGACACCTGCTGAATTGTTGCAGAGACTAGAGGTACTGCCCTATTTCCATCTGCTTTCCCTCAAACACTGATTTTTACAAAATAGACTGCAGACTGCAGATTATGTAGCACACAGGGAATTTTCAGATATCTGTAAATGTATTCTATTGCTTTTGTCTGAACCAGTAAATGAATTAAAATGACCTTGACTGAAAAATTATACAAGAACAGATGGGTGCCATTTTTATTGTTTTCTTACAAAGAAGAAAGCACTTAGGAAGCTATGAAAACTACTATGTTAATAGAGATTTGAATAAGTTATAAGTTTTCCTATCTGCATGAGCTGAAATTCACACATTGGCAACTTACACTGAAAAGACAAGCCTTTTCCATAATGTATAGGGCTCATGGAGAATAAACACAAGCACACAGCAAGCTGTAACAGGTATGATTTACAGTGGCAGCTTCTCATAGAAAATATCATCTCTCTACCAAGACTTTTGCCATTTTATTGTTCAGACCACTCTCATATCATATAACTTCTGTAAAAAGAAATAAGATTTTCTCCAGGAGACAGATATGTTAAGATGTTCACTTATTTATTATTATTTTATTTTATTTTATTTTATTTTATTTTATTTTATTTTATTTTATTTTATTTTATTTTATTTTATTTTATTGGCACCGTATGCATACATTTTTGTTAACAGGAAACTGTAAGACCTTTTTATTTTTAAGATGGTGTTAAACTAGATAGCATGTGTCATCTGTTAACAACTTCTGCTTTTTCCTTCACCCTGATTATTTACAGCTAAGCCATTTCTTACCTGAATGAACACCTTTCCTAGAAATGTTGTCCTGACTTTTTGCTAGCACAATCCTAGAATTTTTCAAGCTGCATAAAAATAAAAACAAAAATTGTGGAAACACATTTATTATTTGAGAGAGTAGTGAATTTCAATACCCAGACTGCTCATAATGGACAACTATAGAATTTGCAAGATTTGAGGAGGTTTGTTTAATATATGGTTGGGTAAATATGACTTGATATTACTGGTGCTCATGATTTCAATTTCATAGCCATAGAATGCTAAAAGCTAGAATGTAATACATCTACTTGGATATACAGCAATAGCTACAATTTATACATTTCTTATTTACTTTCCTTTTGGTTGTTGAATATATAATGGAATTTTGTACCTAATAGTAGTTCTGTGTAAATTTTATCCTTGGACGGTTGCATATTTTAAATATGAAAAGGAAAGGCTTTAGTAAAATCTTTACTTCCTTCTATTTCATCTATGGCTTTGTAGTGTAATGCAACAATGATACACAATAATATAACGGAGTAATCCTCACACCTGTGAAGGAAATTATTGACCTCAGTTGTTATACTTGCACAGGAACCTACCTACTGAGATATCATTATGAAACTTGTACCATAAACTTCCTGAATAGATGTCACTAAGTAATTATTAACTAGTCATTAACAAGGAAATGACATTAATAAATGTGATTAACTAGTTGCATTAACAGCCTGAATGATTCCACGGGACACATTTTACTATGATATTCTGCTGCAATAATGATGACCTATGGGTTTTATAAATTAGAATTATTTTATAGTTATCCATTAAGAAATTATGGTGCTAATCAAAGTAATGGTCATTTTCAGACCCATAAAAAATGACCCAAGACCATCACTGGTAAAAAAGTGTACTGCTTGTCCAGAAACCTTGTACCTATACCTAACAAAACTTACTAGTAAATAGACAGATATAAATCTCTTAGTGCTGTCAGAAAAATTAATAAGGAGAAAGTATGTCAATAGCAAAGAACTGCAGGGCTTCAAAGACTGGAGCAACATTAGCTAATAAAGGCATGGGGTAAAATTAATTTGCAAATCTGGGCCAGATTTTGGTGTCAGTTGCAATAAACTCCATATTGAAACTAGGAAATATTCTCACTATTTCTTTAAAGATTTGGTAAAATTAAACAGTACTTTGTGACATGATTTCCTAAAGGATTAGAGTTGCCTGTGATTTCTGTTATTTCAGTGAAGTGCCACCTTTCTGTAGTTTTATTTTTATATATGATGCACTTCCGAGTATAAGAGAGGCAAGAGACACATGGTAATGAAATGGGAAATGTTTAAAAGAGTAAATTCATGTTAGGAAGAAACTGCAGTGCAGTTTGAATGACAAAAAGTGTAACCAGAAATCAAAACATTTCTTAATTGTTTATTTATTATACAAATGTTAATTACTCTGTGCCTTACATGGACTGTACAATAGGACAGGTTAATTGGGCTGAGAAATGGCTAGCTCTGAAGGTGCAAGCTCAGAATAATTAAAACTCCTGCATCATGTTAACAAACTCTCCTGTCATTTGGACTCCAAAGATACTGCTTTGCATTTTCTTTCCTTTTTCTTTCAATTAAATAGTATGTGATTTCTACCATAAATGAAGAAATCCAAGGGCAGAGCTTTGGCTGACTACTGATATCATGTGAGACAGATTTTCAAGTGGATTTGAAAGCATTGTGGGGAATGAAAAGGACTCCATCAGTCTGAATGACTTACAGTGATCCTTTCAAAGCCTTATTTGCATCTGCCAGTACTAAACCAAACAGCAGGAGCCCTTAATAATGCCAGGAAATAAAGTGGCCATTAATTGCTTATACGTTGATTGCAAGCTTTTCAGAAACAAATCCATCACACAAAACATCTCCTAGGTTGCTGTGCAGTGCTATGGTCACATGCCTTCTTTCAAGAAGGTCAGTCAAAGAGAAAGATGAGGGTTTGCAAGGGTAGTTATGCAGTAAAAAAAATAATTTTTACAGGAGAATCTTATTCCCACTGATTCTTATTCACACCAAGGTGGCTTCTCAGCACACCAGAAGCATAAAAAAGTATGAAGTAGGTGTAAATTACAGTTATAAATATAGTATGGCAATACTGTAGTATCAAAGCAGCATGAAAGACCTTTATTACAAGCAAACATTTAATGCCTGCTGTTCTTGTAGTTGTACCTGAGCAACCCTGAAACTATCTCCAGCAAAGCAGAGTTCAGGGAGGCTAACACTGGCTGCTTACAAGGTAGCACTTTGCTAGAGGTTTGTAGTAATTCACCTCCTACTTACTCTGGCAAGTTTGTTGAAAACCAATAGAAGCTGCATTGAATGAGCTCTAATCAATGTTTTTTGGTTTTTTTCCAAACATAGGATTGTCCTCATTGTGCACTTAATGGACCAGGGCCAGTAAGTGACAAAAAAATGTTTGAGCTGAAGAGGCATGAGGAAGAAACTTAAACAGAACATTAGTTTGGGATCTAAAAATTAAGGGGGAAAAAAACCCCAAAAAACAAAAACAGCCTTAAAGAAGTGAAATGCAGTTCTCATGAGGAAGAGCTATGGATCAGTTGCCTGTTTCACATAGGACTCTATCCCTAATGAGATAGATTTGCCTTGATTTACATGGGGGTGCCTCTAGTTCTCCAGACATTTCACTCTCTCAGAGTCAGAATGGAAATACCTTTGAGAGATAAGCTGGTGTAAGCAATTAAATTAGGAGATTTTAAACCTATCCTGTTCAATTTTTCCACAAGACAGAGCATTCTATTCTGGTTGAACATAAGTCAAAAAATATCTTCATTCTGGAAAGGACAGAGAGTAAAGCCAGATTTATATGTGGCTGAGAAAACTACATTTTCTCTTGTCACATTAAGACTAAGGCAAACCGATTGTGTTCACATGTTTTTCTTCCTTCCTGTTACTGAAAAACACAATTGCATATAATTTTGCTTCTTTTGTTAATTAGCTGACTGTTCTCCAGATTTCTCCTCAAAACCTGAAATACTGTGAGGAACCACTGCATCCAGTGTACACTTTTGTAAATAGTAATATCCCATACACAAAACTCTGAACTATGTGTTTGTTGATTTGATTTCTGGATTGCATGCATAATAATAAATTTCTCAGTTTTATGTTCATTTGTGTATTTTCATTTGCAACTTTTGATCAAAGCAGGTTTCTAGTAGGTGTACGGAGTTCATTCTGGACCATGTTCTTCTCAGTATAAATCATCTCATGATGGCTCAAAGCTTATCATTATTTTGTACAAATAGTTCAAGAACACAATCAAGGGAGTAAGCCCCACACATCCCCTCAGCTCCTAACTCAGTAAAAATGGGGATAAGTTACACATCTTTGTCGCTTTACACAGAGCAGTATTTCTCTTCTGCATTCGTTTACAATTTTGCTGAATGACCTTCAGGTGTGTCTATGGTGCTCTCATTACTAAGATGGTTTTGAACTTCCCATACCATCATCAACCAGATTAAAAAAGGCCTCTTTCCCATGAAAATCAAAACATGGGAATAAGGTTGCTGACTGAATTTTTCCAGCACAGCATTGTGATCAGGCTAGTGTTTTTACCTTTGGAAACACTTATACTGACTACAGTTGGATCCTAAAGGAGGCTCAGGTACCACTGGCAAACTTAAGCATGAAATATCATTTTCAAAGTTCTGGTACTTGTAGGTGGCTCCTCTTTTACTCAAGTTTCGAAGTCTTTTGGAAGAAAAAGGTTTTCCTGGACATATTTGTAGTCACTGGGAGGTTTCACTAGAAAGGCAGGTATTTTATATACATTTTCAATGTACCATCCCATTCCTTTCTGGTTTATAGTAGTCAGTTAGACAAAGACTCCATTTACTATTCAGCATTGCAGCAGCTACACACTTTTGTCCCTGTGGCTGGGAGGTGTGAGCAACTTATTTCCTAAGAAGATCCAGACAGTCTATTAAAGAAATAGCATAGATGGTGACTTCAAATCATATTGCACATACAGATATTCCATAAAGACAGATGTTTCTGTGCACAGTCTAATTACCCCTGGAATTAGATCTAATGCCAGTGGAAAAGAATTGCTTCCATACGAAAACCATAGCCAAAAGATTCATCTACACTTGTGAAGGAGATACTATCCTGACAAAAAATTACCCTGCCATTTTTTTTACATTACTGTTTTTCCATTTTTAATAATTTTGCAGAAAAGTAGAAAACCTCTTTGATTCTTGGGTACTTTTTTTTCCACATACCTGGATATCTGTGTGGTACAACTTAGCTGTTCACCACTCAGCCACTTTCAACCCATATTTCCTAGCACAGAGGGAGTAACCTACAGCACGGACTGTTTCTTACCCACTCAGGGTATAAGAAAGGGGGAAGAAAAAAAAAAAAAAAAGGAAAAATCCTCAAGAACAGAATTTAAAGGAAGGGTTTTTTATTGTGTCACTTTCAAAATAATGGTGAGGGCTTTTCCTGTTTATTTTATACCAGTATCTATTTCTAAAACAAAATACAAAGTAAGTTAGTTACTACAGCTGTAAAATAATGAAATTAGAAATGCTAAATTAGAACTGTAACAGATAATTTCAAACAGATATAAATCATGATTTATAAAGTATTCCTAACTCTTAGTCTTACTTGGAAAATCCACACTGTGCTTTGGATTTCTGAAGTAGTTGCTTAAAGGTACCTGTGAGAGATTCCTTTGGATTTACTACTTGTCTTGCTTTAACGCATTCAGCTATGGAAATGAATTATACATTTGCTTCAAGAAACTTATTACTTAATATTTTGTTCCAGTGAATCTAAGTGAATAATCTGCATGGAAAGCCCCTGACTTGTGCTGTCACATCCCTGTTCCACAGTTTCTCATGCTGTGTAGAAGACAGAAAAAGAGCAGAAATAAATTCCGTGATTTCTCAGCATTGGTAACAATAATTAACACTGCACTGTGCAAACTACAGTGCATACCCACACATGCAGCCATGTCTCATTATTTCTATTATCTAACATTAATTTAAGCTTCACAACGTAGCATACAAAGATTGCAATGTTAATTTTTAAATAAAACCCAAAGGCAAGTTTAATTTTAAACAGCATTAATTATCATGGTGAAAGACTTCAGTGGCTTGTCTTATGCAAGGAGTTGATATTAAATTTGCTATTTAATAAAGACTGATGAACAAATGGAGGGAAGTTTGTCAATGAGAATTTGTCAGTTTTGCTTCCTTTCCTCACAAGTTAATGACATTTGCTTCATAGACTGTCCCTAATGATGCAAGGGAGATCTGGCATTGCACAAGTTGCTGTTGCTGTCTTAGTTCAGCAGTATTAGGCATTCATAGAAGTATGGCACATTAGGAAGAGATGAGCAAGACTTACTGAATTAAAATAAGAAGTTGGCAATTTGTTAAATAAAATTAAATAGTGTCTATGTGCATTTTTTTTTAATCAACATTCCTGTGTTAGCAACACTGTTTTCAGCACAACTGCAAAACACAGCCCCATACCAGCTACTGTGAAGAAAATTAACTCTACCCCAGCCAAATCCAGCCCAGTGGCATTACAAGATCATATTCAACCCTTAAAAAAAGTAACTTTCCCACAGACAGAGGGCTGAAATTTCACCAATGACAGTGGGAATTATTCACTGATATTGGTGCCTGGAATGTGGCTGATTGCTAACATAATATTTGCTTCCACATTGCTTTCAAAAATGGAAGGGATATTGCAATTTTTCCTATCATGCTTTTCTATATGCTGGCTACTTATTTTTATTTAAATTAACTTGGTTAGTCTAACAATTATACTGCTTCTTTCTGTGATTTCTTTAAAGAGGCAGTCACCAGTTAAACTCAGAGGCCTTATAAATAAGTTACGATATGCCAGTTTCCTTCTGTTAGGGTGTTTATGACCACATCATAAAATCATAATAAACTAAATCTCTCATCTGAAATGGTAGAAATACTGATGCTTGTTTTCCAGCTCTTAATTTTATTACACAGAGTCAACTCAATCCAACAATTATGTGATATGCTAACTGTTTTCAGACACTTATAGAATGAAAATGTTCAAGTAATTAAGAAGAAAATAGACTAATTTAACCATTTTTAGACTGTTCTCATGCTACTGGAACCCCATACATTTTGAGAATGTGAGATAGGTAGAGCACATGAGCTTCAGATACTGGTTATGTGCTAGAAGTCTGGAAAGAAAGCAGCACTTTTAGCTCTTAGGCTGCAGAGATAATATCCAGACAGGTCTTATACAGTGTACTGCTTTGGAGGTAAAATGTCACAGGACTGTTGTACAACTTCTGAATAATAGGATATTAAGGTATTAGATACCTTTCATAAAGAAAAAGAAAGATGGATAGATGAAAAGAAGTTTAAAAATAGGAAACCTGACTTTTTTTCCCTCCTGTATGAAAGGAAAGTTCCCTGATTCTGAAGTTATTCATTACACAGGACAGAGGCAATTTATTCAACTATAGCTCAGGTAGTGTCAGCAGTTTCATTAAATCCTCTTCCAAGAGCCCCAAAGCCTGACAGTAATATTTTTTTCAGGCTTGAAACGTTTCCTTAAAGGTCTCCCCCTGTGCACTAAAAAAAAAAAAAAAAAAAAAAAAAAAAAAAAAAAAAAAAAAAAAAAAAAATCATAAACTTATGTGTAACTATTTTTCTTATTTTCTGGTTTTAAAAAAATCAATTTTAACAATAGCACTTTGCAACATCTAGGACGTTTCCTTCATTCATTCTTTTTAAATTGTTTCAGCTGGCACAAGTTTTTTCTTACTGAGTTTCCCAGTAGCTTTAATTTTTCAAATAGAATAAAGGCTTAAAAGCTGTAAGAGGCAGCTGAACTATTCTCTGTTTTGCTTTTCTCTCTCCCTCCTTTTCCACACAACTTTAGGTTCTTATAAGCAGGTAGATTACAATGACTTTTTACCTCCATGATGTGTGTGGCCACTCAGGAGCTGCTTCTAACAATTCATAAGCATCTGAGTTAATTTTTGGAAATTGTCTGTAATTTTCTGAGGTTAATATTCAAAAGTTATGCTTGCAAAACTCTCAGTACATTTTGCCATCCCACTGTATCTAAGATAGTAGAGTCTGGTAATAGAGGCTGAAATTTTATTCCACATGTTAACATATAGATCTTTTAACAATATTTTTAATTTTACTGTCTTTGTGGACCTAGAGAAATTTAGAATTCTCCACATCCAGAAAAGTTGACAGATATTATTTCTCAGCTTCTTATATTTCAACTTTCTTCATTGTGCAGCTTTTTTCTAAAGTCTTCTCTAGACAATTTTGTAATTTGAGTTTGTCTCATGTTTAAAGAAACATCACACACAGTTTTAACATCCTTTCAGGTAACTGTGTGGTCCATGGATATCAGCAGGTAACTTAATGATTTTCAGCTGAGGGAGATTTATGCATATATTCTATTTTCCTTTGCTCTGCTCAAAAGCAACCATAATACAGTATGAATTTCACAGAACAATAGCAAAAAAGATGCATCGATGTAAAGACTAAGTCAAAAGGTTCTGTCAGCAGAGCAGCCCAGTGGACTATTGCTTTACCTTGTTATAGTTCCTATGACAACTGAGTTCTGAATTACAGTATTGCAAATTAAATTCTCCTGCAGTACATATTCCATTTCTAGTGAATTCTTCCTCTCTTTAGGCTTTACATACTTCCTTTCTATTTTCATACTTTTGTCGGGCACTGGAAATTGAGATTATGTGCATTAATGGGGCACATAGTTTGGTGAGGTTAAAAGTATAGGTATTTCTTTCTGGAACTTTAAATTATTTTTTTTTTCCTCAGCAATTACTTTCAACAGATTATTACTTTAACTTGTATAGCAGTTAAACAGATTTAAACTTAATTAGCTCCCAAGCAGCTCAGAAATTAGTGTGGGATTTTTCATTCAATGAGGTAAAATGGCACAGAAACATGATCTATTTAAAATATTCAGTATCACTTGATGGTATACTACAGCAGAACACTATGCACTTTTTCATAGAAATATTAACATTAAAATGATCTCATCTCTACAAATAACCCATGCAGAAATAATTGGTCATTAGCATCCTTTCATAGCACTGTACAGTGCAGAATGCCAGGAAAAAACTTTAGATTATTTACTATAGGACTTCTATTTGAAATTAGTATTAAATGCCTGATGCAATTTTATCCTTCCTAAGAGTCACTAAACAGCAGCAAGTTGAACTGTAACACCAGACATATTGAGAGACAGTGCACTGCCATATCTTCTGAAAATGCTGACCGCAAAATACTTTTTCAATGAATTAGACCTCACTTCTCTTTGTTTCAAACTCCCTGAGGCCAACATACCTCTCAAAAATTAGTTTCCTTGCTTTGCAAACTGATTTTCTTCCAAAAGGTCATTAAAAACCAATGTTTTTCCTGCTTCTGCAGTTCATAAAAATCTTATTCTGTGCTCAGGACTGTAGCAAAACTTGCAAGTAAATAAATCCCCCCTCCCTGTTTTAATTGATGCCATTTTAAAACAAAGCTCCAGAGGCATGGACTGTGTCAGTTGCTGATGCATCGAGGAGTTTGGCTGGTGATTACCTCCACGACATTAAACTCCCTTAGCACTGCCAAGTATAGCATTAGAAAATTCCAGCATGGGATCAGATTGGGATTCCTGACTTGTTCTGTCTGGGAGCTGAAGGCCAGCTGCTTTTTATTTTTTTGTTTGCTTGGTTTCAGAAAAGACACCTCTTATGGGTTGTTACATAACCACGGCTGACATATTTCTATGATTTTTCAGGTGCTTTTAAGAGCTACCCAGGTAATAGTAGAAAAGTGGTATAGTTACTTTGTAGAGTAGAAATGCTTTTGTGCATTTCAGAGAGAGGTCAAATTCTGCGGATTTCACTGACTTTCACTTGTCTGCTGGACCGTGAACCTGTTCTGCAGTCTCCATCCAAAGAGGGACTCCCCCTTGGAGTTGATTTTAGTGGCACAAAACACACAATTGAAGTGTCTGTCTCTCACCCACTTTTATGTAGCAAAAGCTTGCAAAGCTGTGAATGTCAGGTGGTTTTGAAGCATTGGCTCAGGTTCAGTGAACATGATCTGGGATTCAGGCGTACCAGAGAGCATAAAGGAGTCTGATTACTTCAACTCCGCATACAACTACTGCTCTGTGTGCAGATATTGGACTAGATTCACTGTATCAGTTATTTCTGTCAGCTAGTCCTAGTGATAACTATGTACCCTGTTCCTTTAGGTTACCTCATATTTCCTCTTGGAAAAATTTTAACTCCTTTAACTGCCTACTCAGAGGCAGTTCTACTTGCTTTAACACATTCTCTGGGAGCCAACAGCAATATCATTTAGCTTTTTGGGATGTTGGCTTGTTTTACAAGGCAGAGTAGAGACTAGTGATTGCTGATCATTACGTTTGGAGGAAGGGAGGCTGAGAATACTGCCAAATTTTTATCACATTAGAACATTTTATCACACTGGAGCATTTTATTATCTTATGCATAGCGAACTTTCCATTGCCATACAAGTGCAATCCCAGTATGCTGAATTCAAGAGAGTGACAATGGTTTACTGAAATACCTTTCATATTACTCTCTTTCTGTGAGAGTTATCTCATTGTCTGAGTTCATTATAGGAAAGGACATTTGTGTCTTTATGAGGCAGTGGCATTCACTTAATAACTTAATTCCTTATTTTACTTATTTTTAATAAAAATATGACATGACATATGCCTAAGAGAAGAAAAAAATCTGTGTCATCTGTTAACATAAAAGAAGGGACTTCTTCAATTTATAATCTAATGTACTCTGACTAATAGTAAGTCAAAAAACTGGAAGGGTCAATTGAAAGTCACTGTTTTCATTTTTACCTCTTGTAACTGTCTACAACTGTAAATGAGCCACAGCTTTGGCATTCCTTCAGTTATTTCTCTTTCTCATTTCCATTGTCTCTTTTTAGACTGCCATTCTATCAATACTTTTTAATAAACAATCTCTAGAGAAAGAGTGCATAAATTTAAAATGGCTTACAGCTGGGTAGCAATAGGTAACAATATTGAAGAGAAGGACTAGAAAATTAAGATTATTATGCATCTTGAGATGGACATTTATCAAAAATTGTGCCTTCACATTTGAATAACACAATCTTACTGGTTTATATAAACTTAAGCCTTAGAAAATACTCTGCTTTTTTCAACATGGGGAAGACTGATACATGTCTACCCTTGAGTGATGCAAAGAGTCAAGCCAAGAGAAAATGCTTGGAAAACATGAGGTCAATGAACAATAATATTTTGAAAAGGAACATCATTAGTTAAAGAAGACTAAGAAGGGTGTAGAAACATTTGAATACTTAAAAGACTGCTGCTGATCAGCCATCTGGTCTACTTGTCTATGACGGGAGGACAAGAATAACATAAAATCAATACTCAGGGACAGTCTTTGGAGGTCTTTTCAACCGGAAGTGGAGGAAACAACTTCATTGTCTTGGGAGAGCTGCATACTGGATATGAAAAAGCCTCAGGAAGATTTCAGAAATTAAGACAGTAGTCTTCTAGGAAACAGAGGAGAGCAGTTGCTCTCCACAGGCAGATCAACCAAATGATCTAGCCTTTCTTCCCCTCTGCCACTGTTATTTCAATATTTTGCATTGGTCATTAAAAATGCATGTTCAAAATTCTGCTAAATGTCTAAGGCACTTTTGGGTCTTTGCTACCTTCTCAGCACATGACAAAAAGTGTTTGCATTCTCCTACCTTATGGCTGAGGCACCCCCAGGTGTTCCCAGGTGGCCACTGGTCAGAGGGATCCTCTCAGTGGCTTGGTCCTCCTTGCTTCTGCCAAAAGCCTCCCCTTCTTTCTCACTGTGCCCTGCCTGGATCTTATCCTTCTTCTGGGAACATGTTTTTTCTGCATGCCCCAGAAGAGCTATTCTTTCAGCTCTTAGCTGAGGTTCCTCTTCTGGGTACTAGTGATGTGCTAAAGCATGTAAGAAACATTGTCTCCCTTGCAGTATAACACTTATTAGCCATATGGCAGTATTAGTGAAATAATCAAAACTAGTTCACTTTCAATTGATGCCTAAGGATTTTAGTGTGTTTTGTAGATTTTTAGAATCATATAAGTTGCATAGATTCTTCTAGGTTGCTCATATCCTAAAGTCAGTTACTAAATCTCTTTCTCACAAATTGTAAGCTTTCTCATGCCCTGCCAAGGCCATAGTGTTTGTGAGAAGCCACCTGTAGATAGCAAGAAGACAAAACACAAGAAGGCGGCCTAGAGGTCCTGGAAGATCTCCAAGGGGCAGTTCTGAGCACCCCTTTGGGTCAGTCACAGAGGGAAATGAAGATTATGGTTGGTTATGGATATCTCATATGTAAATTACTAGAGAAGTTATAAAACATTCCTGGTCACGGGATGCAGACCTTCTGTTACACGCCTTAGAAGCTTCTAATAAAGGTAATCTATATATCTTTCTCCATTAAAACTGTTTTTCAGTGTCTATTTTCGCAACAATAGGCAACACAATAATCAATGAAGCCTAAGTATAATCCATCCAACCTAAATAAAACTAAATGACTGATAAATCAGAATACAAGTTGCCTGGATTGGGTGACATTTTCCTCCTATTAGTTTTAATGAACTTTCTGAAATACCAGAGACTTTGCCATATATATGCACACTGTCATCCATGTACATTGCTAAATCTTCCCTATGCTGTTATTAAGCCAGTCTTGCCATTTTCTCTCCTGTAACAAATTATTACAATCCTACTATCCTAGTGGGGTAATAGTACTGTGAATCATAGACCACTGAAAATAAGTAATTAGATTTTCATAAATCATCAGTTTGGATTACACTATACATAAATTATTTAAAAATACATAATTATCACTATTTGCCTCTTGATTTTGAGATTTTAATTTTCATCATTCATGGGATCAATTTTCAAACCTGTTTTTGTAACAGAAAAAGTACAAACTTAGTGTTTTTAATGAAAGCTGGGATTTATGCCCAAGTTTGTAGGAGCACGGACTTTAAAAGAAATATCCCAAAACACATAACTATTACAAAAGTTGGAACATTTGCATCCCTTTTTCCCCCCCAGTAAAAATAGTACAATACAGTAGAGAATTCCACCAAACAAAATTCTGTCTTGGCTGAAGTTGGTATTTTTTTCACATATTCAAGCCACATGAATCTGATTGTCATCTGTATTTAAGGTCCTTTTTAGATCTCTTGAGAAGTGTGTACAAGGGCCTATATGTGAACAGAGATTTGTTTCATGACCAGTTTAATATTTCTTTTCTCTGTCAGGATGAGATAAAGGATTTACAAGGGGAACTTCAGTTCCCAAAGAAGGAAACAAACTATTCTTAGCACTAACATTATCCTTTAGTTGCTCCAGTGGATCGGGGAAAACGTGAGAAAGAATTTGTGGGACTTCCCTGCTAGTTTTCTCTTCCAGAGATGATTTGTCTTGAGTAGCTTTCTGAGATACTTTTGGTTTTTATTTGTTTGTTTCCCAAAAGAAGAAAGCAACTCAAGATTTAATCATATATAGCTGTGTCTCTTTTCTCCTAGGATTCTCTGGTTCTTCTTTAAATAGGGGGTTTGAGGTTTTTTTGTTTTGTGAGATTTTTAGTTTGTTGTTTTGTTGTTTTGTTTTTTTTTAACATGGATTAATTCCTGCTTTTTCTTAAAATTTTATTGTCTGTCATACTATTTTATAAACCACATATTGTAAGATGCATAAATTGTATCGACATGTGAAGCACCATATCTTCTTGTTTTTCACATTTCTCTAGGGACTGAAAAAACCCCATGTCATATGAATAAGTAAAAATCACACACATGACATTTAGGATGTTTTTTCTAGTGGTACATGCTTTCATTTTATGTCTTATTTTAATTCAATTCTACTTCTGGTTTTACAACAGAATAATTGAATTTTCTGGATTAAATACTTAGTAACTGTTAGTTTAAACTTAGTGATCATGTCCAAAATATTTGCAAACATTAAGATGAAAAGATTTATAATTAGCACATATTTTTAGTTTAAGTTTAGATTGACAGGATTTATTATATCCAGTACTGGAAAATCCTAATTAATTAATGTTTTGTCTCTTGTAAAGCTAGTATTTTTAGTTTCCCAGGTTTACCTAAGCACTTCAAATTGTATTTTCCATTCCATTTATAAATGTGCAAATACTGCAAAACAATGAAACACATCCCTCTTCTGAATTTTGCAAAGGAGTTTAGAGCCCATGACACTGTGAAGACTGCAGTGCTGCTTTGTCAAAGAGAGATGACAAATTGCGTTAATTATAACAAATGTCAGTTGTTGAAATGATTTATTGCAAGAACAATGATTGGTTGGTTATATGTTGTAGAGTGGAGGCCATGCAAGCCTGTTTTGTATGTATGCCAGCACACTCTATTCACAATCCCAGAAACAGCTAACTTTAATAGCTTTGTAGACCAACTGATTTAGTAGTACAGGTAACTAATTAAGGTACTGCTACTGTGACCCTCATATTTAGGTAAAACAAGTGGGAATCGGAGTGACATGTGACAGCAACCTAAATTTTAAGGAAGATTTTGGGTTTTGAATACGTATGATCACTGTGCTTCATTCTAGTGCAAGAAACTGACATTTAATACGATGTGCATGTTTTAAAAGATACACACGTATATATATATATATATATATATATATATACACACACACAATATGTAAAGCTGTATTTAAAAATCGATAAGCATATATTTGAGTCCTTTTTCTTTTTCCTTAAACTGAGGAATGTTTTCCCAAGGGACAACAACTTATTTGAGAGGCTTTTAGATGGTATTAATAAGGCATTAATTGTCTTTTTCTTGGAAAAAAAAGTTATTTAAAGTGTTTTTGAAGATCTTGTCTTTATTGTTATTAGAGGTTAATCTTGTTTTCTTGAAGACAAAATGTGATAAAATTACATGCAGAAAGGAAAAAGCAAGAACTAGATGTCACTCTCTTGATTTGAGGGTTTAGGTGGGAGCCGGGTTTTTGTGGATTTTGTTTGGGTTTGGTTTTTTGGGGGCTTTTGATCAGGTTTTACTGACCGACATGATAACTTTGCTGCTGAAGAAAAAGAGATTTTAAACATTTTTAAAGCATATCAACTGCTCAAAAGCCCATCACATTTGTATCAACATCAGACTTCCTAGATCATTGTTTTTAGCTACCTTTTGACTCCTAATTTCTCAGAGGTGCTGCAAAGGTGAGGTATTAGCCATGCAAAAAAAGCTTTTTCTAACAAAAGGTAAAGAAGAAAAAGATTGGGGGGGAAAAGAGGAAAACTGAAAAAGAGAAAGTAAAAGGAAAATGAGTAATAAGGATGTAAACAGACATAAATATGCATGAGTGCCCAAAATTGTTTCTCAGAGACGAGGAATTTTTCTTTCATACTATTCAGGATTCCTACAGAAAGAGGATGAGAAATGCCCAGTTACAGCCAGATGGATATTAGTGCCCTATGAGATTTAGGACATGACAACTATAAGAAGGAACTCATTGTTTCAATTAATTTGAACTTTCAGTACAAATATCACATTATGAGCCTCAAGGCATGAGATCTCTTCTATTCCTTTATCTATCAGCAGAGTGTGATTTACAACCACTAGTGCTCACTTAACTTCAGGATCCATGACATATGTGATGCCATGGTAAAATATATATATTTTTGGATGTTTCTCAGGAAAGACATTGATTTTATTCAGCTTCTGTATCAAATCAGGCAAGATGGAAATATCGGATTGCTCTAAAATGACACTATGGTCCTCTGTTTTGATATCTGAGTGTCTCCCATAATTTCCATTCCTTCAAGGACATAAGTGCCATACTGTCTTTCAGTTGGAATAGTGTCAGTTTTGCTTCAGTAGTCAGGTTTTCCATCTCAAGCTTTTTGCTGATTTCTATGAACAGCATTTTAGGAGGTGAGCTGGGCCTTCTTTAGAGTGAAAGCTACTAAGTGTAAGCCTGTCTATGACCTTCACCTGCAGTATATACTACTTCTGGCTACATATCATCCCTGGAACAGGCAACAGACAATCAGTATTTTTTTTTAACTATTCTAAGAGCTCAAAAAGAGAAATATGATTAATAAGACAGGGATTTTATTCACAGACTTTAAAAAACTAAAGCTGATTAATGTCTCTGTTCATACAAATGTAAAGGTACAGTTTGGATGCCTTTGTCTGACTTTAAATGAGACTTTTCCTCTTTTCTTAGTCTTACAGAAATCTCTTCAAACACTGGTTTGGGAGAGGAATTTGAGAGAAGAGAGCAGAAAAAAAGAGAAATCTATCTCATTGACAACCTGAAAGGTAGAAAATTTATTGTAGTCTTATCAGTAGTGCCCTCTTTTCTTTGTGGATATTGGAGTAGATAAAGAAGGGAGGACAAAAGCTTTTGGATTACTAGCTAGATTACTTACAGTTAGTATTTATACTCTCCTGAAAATAGTTTGAGCAAAGGATGTTTTGACCTTAAAATTTCTTTTAATATTTGATGAATATTGATGACAATTAAAATTATCCCTATTTTTGTAGGGTTCACGATAACATAGGTATATGATCTAGTTTCTTTTTTTTGTTTTGTTTTGTTTTGTTGGGGTGTTTTTTCCCCACAACACCAGGACTAGTTAGAATAAAGAAGAAGCAAAAAATGTCTCTACAACATTCAAATTCACAGTCCCCCTCTGTTTTACAGGATGGTTTTAGATGGTCATTAGGATTTCACAAAACTCACTTTCTTTGCTCAGATAATTTATTTCTTGTTAGGGTGGTAACTCACATAATTAAGATAAAGTATTTCTAATTAATTGAAACCTGGCATTTGTAGACTGAATTCTAAATATCTGCAAAGAGCACAGGAATCAGAGTCAGATAAATGTTATTGATCTTGCAAGGATCTAATTGAAATTCCTGGATGCGTATTACTCATATTCACTGCTATGTCTCAGAAATCCAGCAGTCAGTGAAAAAAAATCACTTGCTAAATATTAGCATAGTTGAAAGCTGGGAGTTAGTGGGACTACATACACTAAAAAGGACTATCAGTTATGTAAACATGCTTACTTTCATTTTCAGTTGAAGTTGGCTATTTATTTGACTGTAAAAGAAAGGACACAGCTACTGCCACATACAGAAAAAAGTCACAATAAATGGATAGGGCTCATGCTGAAGTAACCTCTTATCTCTCTTTTGACCATTTGAAGCCCAATGTGGTATTTCAATCTGAAGAACATGTTTTATGGTCTGCTGGAGAGGTTTATTTTAGCTCCATTTGATCCAAGTAATATTAGATATCTGTCACAGAATTAAGTTCACAAATCCTAACCCCTAAAATCAACACTGTCCCAGTCTGGGCCTGGAGACTGAACTTTTTGTTCAGAAAAAAAAACCCCAAACCACCAGCTAATCAAACTTTACCTTGTATATATCATTGTGACAACAAAAAGATGTACACTTTTTCAAATTCTAGCTTATTTTTTTCAAACCATGAGATGGCATAGTAGGGAAGGAGGCTATCTTACTCAGGGCTACTATTTTTCTCACTGGGCAAAGTAGAGACAGGAATGAATCAGCAACATGCCTGTTAACTTACTCACTTTCAAAAGCAAGAAAATAAACAATAAATGCTTAGCAACCGAAGTCATGCACAGTGAGACTCTGACTCATGAAAATTTATACCACAGCCATAGTTCTCACTGTTTTCCTCCCACTATTAATTTTAGTAACTCATATCACAGGGGTTTTTTTCTGGAATGCCTTCAGCACTCCACCACTGCCATTGTAGATGAGTCCAGAAATATGCTTTATATGATTATAGTAACCTAAATGACAAATGGTAGGTTTAGCGATGCTTTGTTAACATGAAACACCTTACAGTGACACTCAGCTCCTTTTTATCTGTATTTCTTATGACCTTTACTCCTAGCTGACCTGGTCAGCTAAAACCATCAGCCTGTGTCATCTCTCCAATAATTCAGATTGGTAAGGCTGAGCAAGCACAAGGGAAAGGTGAGCTTGGATTTGAAGCATTTTTTTTTCTGGAGTAAAGAGTTAAAGAAAAGCATTTGCCTGCCTGTGACATAGTTCCCTCTCTGGGCCTCTCCCTAGGCACACACAAACAGCTGAATCCATGATGATATTTGTCTTTGAACTTGGCCTCAAGTCTGTAAATGCCATTTCTCTGCTGCAGTGCCTACTTTATAACCTGTCAGCAATCTGCACAATCCCTGGACAGTAGTGAGGTTGCTAAATTGACCCTGCATGCAATGATCTCTGAAGTATGTTCTGTGTTTGAGAATATCCCTGGTTTTGAATGTCTCAAGCGCAGGGAGCTTTCTGGTGGCATTGTCCAGGGATACAGGTCCTCCCTTGCCTTCTTCCATGCTACTCCCAAGTAGATGGGAGGCAGAGAACATGTGAAAATCTCCAAGAAGGGCCCTAGTTCCCACAGCACAAGGGAGGTTCATGTAGTACCATGACTGAAAAAATAATACATGCCTTGGGTGTGGCTTTTGAGTGGGTTTCAGGTTGCAGATTAGGCAGGGGAAGGATTACTCATGAGCAATTATCTCAAGAAACAAAATTAAAAAATTGAACTCAGTGTATTTCCTCAGAAAATGGTGGTTTGTTGATATAGTTCATGACTTAGGTGGAACAGGGGTTTTTTGAAGAATTTCAGGATTGATGTTTTGGGACTGACAGAGCCACTAAGCTTTGATCTTACAAGAGGTACTTTCTCACAGTTGACTTTGTTATAGAGGTTTAAGGAAAGGATATAATCAGGATCTACTTCATCCACTTCAAAAGAAGCTGAGCTCATGATAGCACACAGTCTGCTGAGCTCAGTACATAGCATATGTGTTTCTTCTTTTTCTCTTCTCTAAAGTGTTTCTTTTTCCAAGAATGTGCTGTAGGGTCATTTACTTGGCTGAGGTCAATTCAGCTCTTTTACTCTATAGAATAGTTTGATTTCCTAGAGAGCCACAAAGAACCAGTTCTTTTATAACTTAGATAAGCATGAAAGAAGAAGAGAAACTAACAAAATCCTTGATGGAATAGGAAAGTATGTACAGTGTTTTAAGCTGTTACAACAAATAGATATGAGCTCAGTCATTCTGGTAGTTAGTGTCTATTGAGATGACTTTCAAGAAGAATTACACTTCCTTATAGCAGCAGCCTCGTAATCCTTCTGTGGACAAAATAGTAAAGAAAGAGTGTCTGAATTGTGACTCCAATATCTAGCCTTTTATTTTAAATAGCAAAATCAAACACAACAGACACACAATGCACAATGTTTCTCTAAACACATGACAGATAAATAAATTATCCAAAGCATATCTGAAGGCTTCTTATACTCATAGCTAGGGATTATAATTCAACCAAGTGTACCATAAGTTATTCATTACAACATGGAGCAAATATATATTTATTTCAGGCATCAATTTACAAAGGAGATAAATATGGACAGAATAAACTTATTTTGCCAAGATAAAATTAATCATGAACTGAGGCATTCCTTAAAACAAATACAAAATCAGTGCACCAAATCAAATTCCAAATCAAAAAAATAAAAAGATGTCACTAATATCTCATCCTGAACATACTGTAAATATTTCATCTCATAGTACAGAATTTTTCCTCTTTCTGGTATGCAGCATATTAAAATAAAAGAAAGCAAACACAAATAAACACAAAATCAACTTCCATTTGTCTTTTTTTTTTTTTCTGGACAAATTAAGTATGTCTTCTGTGTTTTGGGTTTGTTGTTTTTTGGGTTTTTTTTATTTGTTTGGTTTTGCTTTTTAACTCAAGAGTGGAAATTATGGACTCTAAGTGAAATAAAAACCCATCAAAACAGACTAATTCACTTAAGGATCAGTTCAAGCTTTATGAAGTTTATTGCAAGAGTGGCAAACTCTGCATCCTGCTACAGGTGAGACATTTATGTCACAAACAGTGGAAAAATGTGAATCTAAAGCAAATTTTTTTCCATCAGCTTCACATAGGATTCATTCAGTTAGTCAGTAATGAACTATCAGATGAGCTCATGCAGGGGTGTAAGAGATTACATGCCTTTCATTACACCCTCAGGGCGCCTCTCTGTGATGAGTAACTCCCATTTTTGCAGATGACAAAATAGTTGCTTTTCCTTTGGTGTCCAGGGTTCAATTAAAAAAAAAAAAATCAAACCTCTACAAAAATACCAAATTAAAAAAAAAAAAAAAATTTGCAGAACTAGAACTAGGCATTTTAAATTTTTATGCACTCAAAGAAAGAGTATACATTTATTTTAATAGTTCAAGAAACTGGATTACCTGTAGTCAGGCCCAAGTACAGTTGCAATTTTCCCACTTACAGGATGCAGCCTGAGAGATTCCTTCATTTGCTACTCAGAATGAGGAGCAACAGCATAGGATACTTGTGGTCCTCCTTCAATGCTTGTGTCCAAGGTAACTGAGTGTCTGCACATTGAAGAGGTTACTCTGTACTGTGGAGGTGGCATAAACGCATCAGTCCTGAGAGGATGGGAAGGGTCTTGTGACATGTGTGAGGGACCTAATTTTAATTTGTTGTCAACACTTTGAGTCAACATAAGTTCAATCCTCAGTCTTTAGAAATTTTCTGTAATTTTCTGTGATTTTCTGCAATTTTACAGTATTTTTACTGTAATCCTAAAACACTCAATGCAGCATTTAGAAAGTGAAACATAAAAATATTGTGCCAGTGCTTGAAATACAGTAATTTTTGTTTTTTAAAAAGGTAACATAATCTTATGAATTCAAAAATATGTTTTTCCTTTAGCAGATTTTCATATACAGGAAGTCCATATTGTTAAATCCATGTTTTAAGGCATTGTGTAGTATAAATAACTTCCTATTTAAACTAAGCATATATATTTATACTTTAAATCTGCATAGCAAATATGAACCATAGAAAAGACAAACTTCCACTATTTTCACTTGAAAAAGAATGTTTTCCTGCAAATGTGCTAGCAGTGAAAGAAATAGTTGCTTAAAATGAAACATGGAAGTACCAGTTAGTATGAGAACTTATTGCTGTGAAAAAATACCTCCCCTTATTAGATAAGATTAAATTATTTCTGCCTATTATGTTTTAAATAAGTAAAAAGCATAGAAAAAATATAATCCAAGCCTAAGGGGAACAAAAACAATTATTGAAACACTTGGTTTCTTGTTTCTTGAGGTGTCATAATCTAATTTGAACTTTAAAAAATTCAGCACTTCTTCAAAATATCAATTTTATCTTCACTCTTTTTTGTTATTCAAATATCATGCAAATGTAGGTTTTACACAACATTTTACTAGAGTAAAACACACATAATTGATAGCTCAGTTCTAAAATGATTAAAGAAGTAAATACCACAAGTCTGTAGAGTATATGACTTCAAACTCCATAAGGAGCCATTTTTCAAATGACTTTCTACCTCAGAAAAGCCAAAACAGTGTCTGAGAGCTTACAGTGCATCAAACTACCATTCTTCCTCAGAGGATTACACTAATTTCTTACATTTCTATAATTATTTATTAATAACGATATGCACTATACATATACTAATCCTGATGCTGTCTAATTATGAGGATTCTGAACACAATTTGGTGTTATTATTGGGGCTCATTCCTTTTTAATAAATCCATGGAGTCTGAAATTTGTGATGTTCACAGACCTGAAAATGGTACATTGTTTTCAAATTAGCAATGCTCATTTGGCACATTTTTAGAGGTGACGTTGTTTCCAGTACTCAGGTGCCAGGCAGCATATGATGAAGAAAAGCAAGCAGTGCCTAGAACATTTATCATTCTAAACCAGTCCTGAGACATCTTTTCCAAAGGTATACTTTTATTAATGGACCGTCAAGGTAAAGAAGATTAGTAAAAAAGAAAATCATCAGATGCTAAAATGGAAGCAGAAAATTGTAAATACTTATTATTTATTAGAATTTACTTGTTAAGGTTGCCCTGTGAAAAACAGAATGAAAAGTACCTCAAGAGGGTATCAACTCAATAATACTTGTTTTCTCTTACAATCAGAAGTGAACTAGTTCCTCTTTCTAAAAAAATTATTGTTTTGCTTCTTTTTCATAAATAAAGCTGATCACTTAGTTCCAAGGAAACCTTTTAGGCCTCACTCTAGGAAGGATGATTATCCTCCTAAACTTCTAGAGTTATGGGGATTTGGAGTATTCTTGTGAAGAGTTCCTGTTAGTAGGCATGCCTTTTTCCTCACTAGAATTGCTATGTCCAGAAAGTTCTACTGGGCACATTTCAGAGGGCCAAAAGGCATGTAACATTTATGTACCCAATTCCCATCATAAAAGTAACAAGCATCAGCAGTAGGGAGGAATTAATTCAGATGCTCCACTTCCATTCCTAGTGTAGAATTACTCACAATAAATCTGCCAGAAACATCTCTTGTTATATGTGGGATAGTGCCTTAGAGAATAACAAGGAATAGTTTTATTTCACCTCTTTTACACCCAGCAGAAGCTAGACCTAGAAACAAAAAACAAAAGGTATGTACAGTATATAATATGTATTTATCTTTTTGGTTTTAAATGTAGATCTGGTGTGGGAAAATATAGGAAACTTTGGCAGGTTCTCAAGTGAAATATTCAAGTGCTGCCTCTAGGTCTTCAGCTGTTTTAAAATGTCAATAACCTACTCTTATGCTCGATCCAGCAAGGGCACTTTTCTATTTTGATCCAACTAAAACCTAATGTCCCACCTGTACATGCAATGAAAATATACGTATGTGTGTATATTAAAATCATAGGTATATGTTAAAACGTACATTAATCCTTGATTTTTCTGTATTTGGCCAAGTGCTGGGTTTTTTCAAAGAAGAAAGTAATTCCTTTGAATACAATTTAAATGGCAATGTCAACACTTTTTCCTCAAAGAAGACCTGTATATTTTTAAAAAATTTTTTTGTCTGAGCTGTCCTCTTCCTGCATACACTTTTAATTGAAAAAAAAGTAACATCTAAATCATTTAATCATTTAAATCATTTATTATAAATCTGTTTTTCAACAGAGAAGAAAATAATCGCTGACATGATTGTTCTTATACTATTGCTTTTCCTTCTTTTAATATAATATACATCGGATGATAGCAGAAAGAAATTACCGTGACAGTCAATTAGTATTTCTTATTACTCCTTTGGAGTAGATGAAGTCACACAGACCTTTTGCCTAGCCATAATAAGTCCAAAATTTGAAGTAATGCACAATAGCAACTCTGATTTTTATTTCTTTTTACTTAGTTCATCAGATTTTTACTGCACAAACAGCAAAGCCCGGAACAATTACCTTACATATTGTGCCCTGAAATTAACCATTTATTTTCTAGAACACTAAAAATAGCAACTACCTCTACAGGTCTTTTCCTCAGTCATGTAATGTTAAAATTGGAAAGACATACACTGACAGGCCTTGTAAGTGGCAAATATTGCAAATCAGACATGGTGCTTAGATTTCCTTTCATCAAATTTAGTCTTTGGCAAGGAGAATGCTACAAAACTTTCTTAAATTAGAATTGTCAAAATTGTAACATTAGCACATTTTGTAACTGAAGATATTTGCAAACATGTTTTATATAATGTGGTAAGTACTCAGAACTTTTATTCTATTTGTGAATAAATTGAGCAAATTATTATAATTATATATATCATTATAAATTATAGATAGATATAATGCTGTTGATTTTAGTTATTATATTTCATTTGTTTCATGATTATTCAGGACTGTCAGAAATTTAAAACTTCAAGTCAAGCTGGTACAATTTTCAACCAGATTCATTTGAAAGTGAGTTAAAGACAAAATTATTGATGTTTAACCATCAAACTGCCCGTTTGTTTCACCAGTGCTCCTTTCCAAAACACTTTTCTAACTGAAAAAGATAAGTGTTTACATATCCTGCTGAATAATCCACAATTTTGGCTTATAGTTTTAAATTGCTGAAGTAATTGCGATAATGAATAATTTAGTAGAAATCCAACATAACATTAATGATTGCTATGAATTCTACTGACAGATTATTTAAAATTGTAAAAACAAAGCCAGTGAATGACCTGGGTTTTCTCATGATATTTGAGGTACTGTGTTATACAGAAACAAAGTGAGAAAGCTTGATTCCAGGAGACACAACTAAAAAGATTTAATGATTATCAGTAGTACCAGAAAAATTGTTCAGCTGTCACCTTTATTAAAAGAACCCAAGCAGAGTTGTTAGAAACACCAAAGTCCTTCTGTCTTCTAGACCTGAGAAATGAGTTTTTAAATATTTGTTATTATGTGTCTAGGGTGATGCTTTGTTAGTGTACACACTGACCTCTAAAGATGTTAGTAACTAATGCTGAAGTTACACATGTTGGAAAAAACCCACAGTTGTAAACATATAATGTTTACAATACTCTGGTCATTGTAAAGTAAACAGGTTTAACTTTCTGCTGAAATTATTTTAAATATAGACTGTTTGCAAACAGCCTAAAAACTACTGAAGACTTTCTTACGTGTCTGTTTTGGGGGAAAGAATCTTTTAAACTTATTTGCCTCAGCATTTCACTGGTACTTACCTGGTCTGTGCAACTCAGATTGTGTAACCACCCTGAGCAGGAATGATGCCTGGAGGCAGTGTCTGTGCATGCTCCTCATGAGACAAGAAACACTGTTCTAGCACAAAATTCCTGTGACTATGCACACATTTCTTTTCCTGAAACTCACCACTAGCTAAAGATCCTTTCTTTGGTCTCAGCTAACATGATAAACCCTTTGCCTTAGAATTAGAGGCTAAAAAAATTCATTTAAATTTTAATCTTATTTTAGCACAATCTGAAATAAACTACTGACTTTATGCTTGAATACTTCCATTTTAGGTGATTTTGCACTTCCATTTTTAAAGACATTAAAAAGATAATATTTTGTCCAATTACTTTACTTTTTACATGGATATTCAGATACTATTGCTCTTCACCTTCACAACTCTCTCTTTCTGTATGTCAGTGTTTGTGTCTAAGTATATGTGGTGTGTTGTGGGAGAGATCTGGTAAGCCCTTGCATGCACAACCCACGTTTCAGGGGCTGACGGGCTAGCCAAGGTCAGTGTGACCTTGAGGCAGCCTGAAGAAGGAGTAAACAACCCCAGACCCCAGGTAAACATCGCCACGCTGGCGCCTGGAGGGTCGTGGTTGCCTCGTGAACACCAGTCTCCAGCCAATCAGAGCCGCCTGCTGCCGCGTGGACGGCAACTCCTAACCTGTCAAAAGTTGTTTATGTTTGCGTGTTCACCCCAAAAACCTATATAACTTGTTTACCCCCCCCAGTAAAGTTCTGGATGCTCATGCTTTTAACCTTTTGGAGTTGAGGCTATATCTCTATGAGAACACACCTCGATATCTGGTCACTGAACCCGGGGTATCGTGTGGGGTGGGCCAGCAGGGACGCGAAGAACCCTCTCACAACACAGCTCTTTTTCCCTGCAGTGTGTAAACAAGTTCTTGCCCTTCTAAGTGATTTGCACACAAATAATATACACATTACTTTCACTTTGCTGCCTATGTTTGAATTTTATGGAATTCTCACAATACTGCAAGAGTTAATATATAGTATCTTGTTAAACTTGTGGCAAGCATTAAATATATTCCTGACATAAGTCCATAATTAGTATAGCAGTAATGTTTACAAAAGAAATAGGAGCCCAATTGTCGGGTATTTAAAAATAAGTTTGAAAGTGATGCTCAAACAAAATATAACAGACAATCAAGCCTGGCAAAATGTGTTCATACAGTCAAAACTGGTTAAAGAAAAATTTATAAGTTGTGCATGGATGTTAAGTTAATAACTATTCCCAAACTCCCTTTCAGTATTTATATGTCATATCGTACTGATAATACTGTATTATGCCACACTCATGGAAATGATCATACAAATAAGAGTCTTTAATAAAGAAATTCCTCTCATCTTTGACACTCAGCTCTTCTATTCAGGATATGTAGTATCTCCTATTGCTACTATTTGTGTGGCATGAGGTGTGCACTCAGCTCTAAACAGAACTGATATAGATTACATACTGAGTAATAATTAGAACGCTAAATTACCCCATTCTGTACAAGCAAACTCATTTTTTGATTGAACATTATTTTGCAAAGAGTGAAAAAATCCCCAAAGAATAAATAAAAATACTTTTTGGAAAAAATCAGATTTAACATGACCAAGATCTAGAGTTCATGCCAGCTCCACACAAAAATGTGGATAATGCGTCTTGGAACTAAGAAGTAAATTTGTTTTAAAAAATATTTTAAATCTTTGTCAAGGTTACTACAAAGACTGAAAATGTCTTTGCATGAGTGCTACTTAGAATCACAGAAAAGTTAGACCATTAGTCATTGGTAAGATACAGAGGTTATTAATATTCAGCTAACATCTTTGGCTTTTTCATTCTGATAATCTTAAACTGTAATCTGTTCTACAACTGCCAGTGCACATTTATCTGGAGGAAAAACACAAGTTCTTTTCTAAAGTATGGGTCACTCTTTAGGGTAAAAGACCACTGCAGAAAAAGTTATAAAATTTGTGTTAGATCAGGATTAAAAATTATTCTATAGGGATTCCTTTTCATATTAAATTTATAAAGGTAAATTCCAGTGATTTTATTCACTCTGATACAACATTAGTTGAAAGTTGTAAGTTTAACAATTGGATACAAGATTTCTTGAGATTACATAGAAGCATCAGCTTGAGTAGTATCTTAAAAAAACCCTAAACATTGGTTTTCGGGCTGATAATATGTGAGGTAACAAAATCAAACACTGAACTTTAAATAAATGGAAATACATTATGAAGAATGGAATCATTCTGGTTTTAAAAGAGGTGCTTAAAGGGTATCATCTTCACAAATTTCAGGACAGTTAAAAAAATCAAGGTGTTAAAAATAAATGCTGATTCACTTAATTTCTATAGTCTGAGTGTCCTGGTTCCAGCCAGAAGAGGGTTAATTTTGGCAGTAGCCAGAAGGGGGCATGGCTAGGACACAGAGGTAATTCTATACCAGCTCATGTCATTTCTGGGGTGAGGGAAAGGGCCTTCCTTCTGTGAAGAAGGGGTTCATTCTGGTTGAGTAAATGTGGCACCAGTTCTGAGACAGAGGGAGCAGTGGTACAGCTACAGTCAGGTTGAGCTCTGTGATGAGCATTTTTGCATGTGAATCACACTCACTTTTGTACACGTCTGTTATTAATTTTGTTGCTGTTACTGTTCATTTTCTTATCCCGTTGCTCCTTCCAGAAAATTGTTCTTATCTCAACCCATGATCTTTACCCTTTGTGCCTCTAGTTCTCTTCTCCAGCCTGCTGCAGGTGGAAAAGTGAGGGAGTGGCATCTGGTTTGGAGAGTCTCAGTGGGAGCACTATTCCTAAACCATGATACTGAGGTTATAGCAACACAAAATATTTGTCAAGCATTTCTCAACCATCAGCCCAAATGAAACAAAATATTTATTTTACTGCATTTCACAAATTTACATCTGTGGACTCTACATATACCCACTATATGCAATACAATTGTGCACAATTGGAGTCAAGAATTGACATTAATCTGAAGTTATGTTTAGAAGAATCAGACAGCACAATTCAGTAACTGCAGTTTTACTAAGTTTTGCCACTGTTTATTTAGAGTAGTTTTGCCTTTACCACAAACAGTTGTGGTTTTTTTGTTTTTTACTACGAATTGCTAGTTATGTGAAACACTGTCATCAGTCAGAAAAGAAACATAGACCTGTGTTGCTGATGTGGAAAAATAACAGTCTTTTAAGATGCCCATTATTGACAGTACTGGTGAATGCATTGATTTTTCAGCCAGAAACTGAGACATATCCCCAGCAAAGGCTTCCTTACAACCCTACATATTTATATGAAAGGTCTTGGGTTTGGAGAACTATTGTTTCTTCACATGCTTCTTATTCCATGTTTCAAAAAACTAATAAAAATACAACACTGAAAATAATGGTAGAAAAAATATTATGTCTGTAATGCTGGTATACGAACTTCAGATAATAATGATTTTATTAGCATAACAAACAAATAAATCTGCTTTTCAGTGGTAAAATTTGTATAGTTCTCTCTTGTTTATCTATTTTAACATGAAAAATAACAAGAAAGGTAACAAGTCATCCTCACGTCTCACTTATTATATATTTCCCCTTTAACTTTTTTAATAAAGATATCTTGAGGAATGTGTAGTTGCCAAAACATACATTATATAAGTTCTTGTATCATATATATTAAATGTATCATCCTCTATTTGGAAGATGTTCTATCACTTCAAGAAGTTGTAAAAAATATCTGCTGTGATGTAGATTAGATAGGATACCTAATTCACTTCCTAACTCAAGTATATTGAACATTGGTTACTACTTACCAGGTTTTCTGTCCTGGGACATTTTGCTGACAACTAAGTCCTACTTCTAACAGTCCAAGATGTTGAGGATTTAACTGCTCAATCACTGATCATAGATAACTGCTGGAAAATCTGTTTCTTTCACACCTTTTAAGGAACCGGAGTTATTCAAACTTACTCAGCTATATAACCTAACCTGACACTGAATTTATCACATATTTCTTTACTCAAGGTGGCTGTAGAGAGCAAGTGTAAGAAGCATGGGTGATCCAACAGCAAACAGTTTTAAAGACTCAGTAGTTTGAAGGAAAAAAAATGGTTTGTCTAGGTTTCAACAAGATATTTCATGCACGTAGTAAGTTAGTAATGAAACTGAAGGAAACACAGATTTCATTCAAATGAAAGGAAATGAGATGCCTAAAAACTAACAGGAAAAATCATTTGATAGTCTTGCAGTGACAATTATTAGCTCATAAAGAGGTTTCTAGAGAAGTTCCTCCAAACTGGTTTAGGATTCATTTTACATAGTATCCATGATCTTGCAAAAATTAAAAAACTATTTGTAGAGACATTTCATAATGATAAGGTGTTAAATGATCAAAAAATGTCAAAAAATCTCCACTAGATGATCTAAAGACCAGGATAAAAAAAGTAAAATTATTAGTCACTTAAGAAGAATTTTGGCTATGAGAAAATAGATTGAAAAGACCCTGTCATTGTAAGCAATGATACTTCTCGGTTTCCATAGATAGTGCCTATTACATCTACCCATGTAATATCAGTAAATCTCAAGTGTCATTTACATATACATATATCTCTCTTTCCCCTGTTTTCCCCCACTCCCCAATTTCAATTAGGTAGTCTGACTAAAAGTTTTTAAAGGGCATTTTTCTTACAACCTGAACAGTTTTAAACATCTTTCAATTTAAAAGGAAAAAAAAAATCTTCTGAAGAGCACCCTAACTTTTGATTTTCAGCTCATTCAATAGCAACATTGCCCTTTTCTCCTTGTAGATCACTGCCAGCTTTTTTTCCTCAGCCATACATATTCTTTGACCTGTGATAAAATTTGGTTTGACATATTACTCCAAGAGTGACAGTTCCTCAAACTACACTTTATATAGCTATGGGGAAGAAGAAAATGCACTGTCCAATTCTATATCCATGAACATTTTTGGTTCATTCATTATTTCTTTTATTTTTCAATATACTGTTGTAAAAAAGGAGTGCATTCTTCCATGTGAATTATTTTTCTGAGAAGAGTTTTCATTACCTTTATTTGAAGTCTTTTCCTAGTTGTCTGCTGGAATTACTTTCATTTTTCTCCAACAGTCTGTACCTTCTTTTGCTTATTGTTAATATGATGCTATTTTTTTTTAATCTAAATCTGACTAATTTGACCTATCTCTAGGCATTTCAGATGTTTCACATCTTCATAATAGCATGGTGCTTTACAAAATAATTTTTTTTTCAAAAGCACTGGGAAGACAGATATTCTTTTTTAATCTACCAAATTAGTAGCACAAAGCTTAGCTAGAGGCCAGTAACCAACAGTATAGTCAGGGGTCATGGTAGCCCAGAGTGCAATGCTGTTCAACATCTTAATTAATGCACTGGTTGATGAGGTAGAACACACTCTCAGCAAGTTCATACATGACACAAAACTGTGAGGGGGGCTGATACAGCAAAGGATCATGCTGCCATCCAGAAGAACCTCAATAAGATGATGAAATTGGCTGACAGGAACCTCATGAAGTTCAACAAAGGAAAAATGTGAAGTCCTGCACTTGGAGAGGAAGAACCTATGCTCACCAGTATGCACAAGGGCTGCCCATCTGGAAAGGGGCTGGGTGAAAAAGGGCCTGAGAGTCCTCACTTCTGGCACTCCAAGCTGAACATAAGTCAATAAGGGCCCTTGTGACAAAGGTGGCTGAGAGTACCCTTGTGTATGTATTGGAGCACTGCGTCCAGATCCAGGCTCTCCAGTACAACAAATATAGGCATACTGAGAGAGTCCACCAAAGGCCCATGAAGGTGATTATGGGACTGGAGCATCTCTCCAGGAAAAGCTGAAAGCAGGGATACTGCGTGCACTAGGTGAAAAACTGGCTAAAGGGCAAAACTCAAAGTGTTGTAATGAATGGGGATGCCTCTGGCTGGTGTTCCTCAGCATTCAGTTCTAGGACCATTTCTGTTTAAAACTATTGTCAATGATCTGAATGCAAGAGTTGAATGCAACATTAACAAGTTTGTTGACAATACCAAACTTGCAAGTGCTGTTGACTCTCTTGAGGGGCAGGAGGCCTTGAAGTTTGATGTAAGTAGACTGGAGCATTGGGCAATAATTAACTAATGAAAATTAACAAGTCAGAATGCTGGATTCAGCACCATGGAGTAATGCCCAGCACAATTATAAACTGATAGAGGAGTGGCTGGAGACCAGTCTGGCAGAAAGGGATCTGGGGGTTCTGGTTGAAGCAGGGTCAGTATAAGTCACCAGTGTACCTTGGAGCCAAGAAGGCAGACTGCAGTTTCGGGTGTAGTGAATACAGTTGTCTTGGGTTAAGCTGGCAAAATGCCAACTGTCCAAGACAGAGAGAAAAGGAAAAAAGAAGAGGGACAGGGAAAAAATCCCCTCTAAACTAGGTTTATGCTGAAACTAACTACACGTATTTATACAGAAAAGAGAAAATTAAGAGAAAACTACAATATAACATACACTTACATAAGTTATATATATATAACAAGAAACAACTTCCCACTCCGTAATTAATACAAAATGTATCACTCCAGAATCTATATGTACTCTAAAAGACACCTAGCAAGAAGCAGAAAGAGTAACAACAAAATGTTTCTACTTCCCTGAACTCAAACAAAATGCAAGCAGCAGCAGCCGGAGCAGGGGCCTAGCACAGTAGAGGAGCTGCAAGATGCTCTCCTCTTAGTTCAGCCATGATGGAACTGACTAAGCCACTCCCACACACTGGATTTTACCCCTTTTGAGATGATGTAATATGGTATGTGTTATAGGTTTAGCTAGGTGGGCCTAAATTTAGGTTTTAAACTTCAGACTAGGCCTGGAATTGTCAGCTGTCTTGAGCTGGGCTGAGCTAGCTACCAGCTGACTTCTTCCAGCCAATAATATTGTATTCCATACCATATTACATTGGGGAGTGGGAAGTTGTTTCTTGTTTTATATATATATAACTTATGTAAGTGTATGTTATATTGTAGTTTTCTCTTAATTTTCTCTTTTCTGTAAAAATATGTGTAGTTAGTTTCAGCATAAACCTGGTTTAGAGGGGGGTTTTTTCCCTCTCCCCCTTCTTCCCTTTTCAGTCTGTCTTGGACAGTTGGCGTTTTGCCAGCTCAACCCAAGACAACAGTATAACAAATTGCTGTGTTTAATGTTAATGTTTCCACACCTTGAGTACTGTGTGCACTTCTGGGCCCCACAAATGAAGGATGTGAAGGTCTTTGAAATCGTCCAGATGACAGCAACAAAGTTGGTATAAGGACTGGAAGGCCTGTTCTATGTGGTGCATCTGAGGACTTTACGCTTGTCTAATTCAGAGAAAAGGAGGCTGAGGGGCAAATCTCATTGATCTCAACACCTGCCTGAGGAGGTGTGCTGGTTTCAAGGTAAACCAGCAGGAGAAATGAGCTCAACAGAGAGAGATTATAAATCAGAGCTACAATTTAA
>JAWWEV010000134.1:41893869-41923804 GCA_035583235.1 Hafferia zeledoni | reverse complement strand
GAATAGAGGGGGTAGAATACACGACCTTGATCACCCCCACACAGTGCCAGCTGGTCTCACCTGCTAAACTAGGACAGGAGGGAACATGAAGAGGGAGGTGCTGATATGTTCTCGCTGTTATGCATTGATAGGATGTGTGGGAGCAGTTCAAAGCTGCACATTGGGAGGTTTAGACTGGGCATTAGGAAGTATTTCTTTACTGAGGTGGTGGTCAAACACCAAAACAAGCTTTCTAGAGAGGTGGTAGATGCCCATTGTTTAAGGGGCATTTGAACAATGCCCTTGAATATCTTGTTTAAGCTTCCAGTCAACCCTGAAGAGTTCAGGCAGTTACACTAAATGATCATTGTAGGTGATTCTATTCCATTTGATTGAATACAATTGGATTGATTGGATTCTATTCCATTCTTTTTACGACTTTGGGTTTGGAGTCATGGGTGTGTTCACATGCTTCAGAGTGTTCTGATGCCACAAAGAGCAGACCTTGTCATATGCCCATTTGCCTGCAGTGACCAACAGCTACAAGCTTGCTGTCCTTAATAGAATTTGCTTTTGAAATTTCACTTCCTTGACAGCCTAGCTGTTTTCTTTTGCCCAAATTTTACACCACACCCTATAAAGCCACAAAACCACCCATCAGTTTTCTGTTTCCAATATACTAGTTGGTGTCACTCCAGGAAAAGTGAGCTCGTAGTATGATTCCACTGACTATAAAGTCTAATTTTATACCTTGATATCTCGCGCATCCACACAAAAGTTATTGGGGTAAGTAGGTAGTATCCAGTGATTCCTCAGACTCTTACCAAACATCAGGACTTTTCTAAAAGTGTTTACATGCTAAATCCAATTCCTTGGTTTACACTTTAAAAACTGGGGTTTTTTCCTAATTTGTCATTTGTTTTGCCTTATTATTAGTTGAATTCCTACCTGCCACTCAGTACTTGGAAGAAGAAAACCTTTCATTCTGAGGGGTCACATCAACACTCCAGCTTTGTTAAGTAGGTCAAACTCATGCTCAGGTTAATTTGATGTAGCCTAGCAAAACAAAGCAAAATTCTGATTGCCTAGAAGCAGAAGAGAGAATAAATTAGCCTTTACAGATATAACTGTCCTAACCACTAAACAGAGGTAGTCTTTGAAGGTTAATACAGCTGACAAAAGTGATTAAGGAAACTCCCTAATCTTATATAAAAAGGAGCACAGAACCATTTAAGAGCCCTTTATGTTTCAGTATGTTAAAACCCTAAGAAAGCTACAGTATATTTTAATGTATATCAATAGTAATTAAGAAGGGAAAGATTTTACTCTTACCTGCAGAATGTCTTGAAAGACAACAGATCTATGTTGGTTTCATGTAAGGTGCTAGACTTATCATACAGAGGAAGGACTGTAAAGCATCTATAGAAAATAATTTTAAAAAGTTATCTCTGTTCTGCAGTTCTTGGGAATAAATCACATGGTGCTTTCTAAAGACAGGATTTGAATTTCTGATGACAATGGGAAATAACTTTTTTCTTTTTTAATATATGTATATCCATCAAAGTAAATAGAATTTTTTTCATTCCAGAAGAAAGACGTTCTCTCTTCTGGGCAAATCAAATACAAAAGACAAGAAAATGCATTTTGATAGTCATGGAGATACAATGACAACTGTGATTTTCTACCTTTTCTTTTTTAACCTAAAAATAACTGCAATTATTTTGTAAATTTAGGTGTAACTGACTTTGACCATGAAGTCTAGAAGGCCTGTTTGTATATTCAGGATAATTACTTACAGTTTCACCTGAAATATTTTGATTACTTTACATTACTCTTATTATGGTTAATATATCACTTAGGAAAGAGACTCTGTGCCTAGCAAGTGTAGACTTTATTGGTTCTCAGGTTTTTAAAGGGTGGTTGTATATTTATGCAGGTAAAGAAAGAAATGGACGTGATGGTAATATTCCTACAAAGCTATATTTGTGACCATAAAACTATGAAATCATTTAATGCCTCTAACTAATCATCTAATCTGGAGAAGCTGTGAGTTGTCCATTGTCTGTGCTCAAACAGAATAAACAACAAGTAGAGTTTTATGGACTGTCCTTGGAAATTTATATGTAAAACCCTTTTTATTTCCATTTTCATTGGTTTAATTTATCAAGAGAGGCTTTTATTTCCATTTTCATTTGTTTAATTTATCAAGAGAGTTTTCATTTTTCTGAGCTAAGTGCATACTAGAACTTCTAGTAGGGAAACTATAATTTGCTATACAAAGTGAATAAGATCATAAGGGTTGTTTATATAGTTTAGTAAAGCAATACAACTGTAAGCAAGCTTTTACTTTGGCTTCCTATGGCCTGATTCTTCATTATGGCACAGTGCTTTTCATTTTTATTTTAGTATTGCAAATAGCTTTAAAAGAGAAATATGGTTTTCTTCCTCAATATCCAAATTGTAAGGTCTAGATCGTTAACCGTATATGGACCTAATCTGCAATTAGGGAAGCTTTCAAATAACAAACCTGTTATTTGAATGCTTTTGTTTCTTTCTGATTCCAGATTTTCTCTCTTACTTTCAGAACCATTTGAGATTCAGATGTAAAACATAATATGTCAGCACATTTTGAACAATGACCTTAGTATTGATCAGGAAATAAGAATTCTATAATAAGACTTAAATATTGAATCTTTTTGCTTATAAACATAACACATTAGTATCTCTCAATTCAGACATAAAGGAAATTTTTGGAAGAAAGAAACATATCTGTGTTTTGTGATAACAAGAGCTACATAAATGCAACACAGACATCTGTTTCTGTAGTATCTTTGGTGATTGTCAGACATTTAAAGAGATATATTGCAATTATGTGGCAATGGTAATTCTTCCATTCCCATCACTTTTTTCAGGCAGTTTTTGCCATTCTGAAGGACATTCTGGAAACAGAATACACACAACTGAAGAGTGCAAATATATTTATTGGCTAACACAGATGCTAAATCACAAGGACTAGGAAACTCCTAACCTAAGCATTAATACATTCACCACCCTTAATGAGTGTCTTCAGGCCAGGCAGCCAGCGTCAGGAGTAATTGTCAAGGGCTCTGACCTCCTGTCTCCTGATTCTTTGACTTTATCCTTGGAATTTTTGTAAACTTTCACATCAGTATTTCTTCTTGTGAATCACTAGTTGCTAATACTGTCTCAGCAATTGTACTTCTATCTGTGCTTTTACTTGTTTATATATCTTCCTTTCACAGACTTTCTCACAAGTTAACAACTCTAAGTAAAACTGGGTCAAGGTCACAGAGCAATATGCCACCAAACTAGGGCATAAATTAAAGATATCTGAGCCCTAGGGAAGAGGGTTACAAAAAAATGGGACAACTCTGAACCAGTTTTCTGAAACCTATTGCCAACTCTGGCATCACTTTGCAAATTATGGATAATTACTAACAATATACTTCCCAATTAAAAAAAATAAATGAAGATGTAGTAACATAATTCTGTACAAAATTTTAAAATATTTTTATTATGTTCTTAGTAAGGCACTATAGTTTAATTTAGAGAAAAAAGTTTGAGTGTATATTTAACATACTTTCAGAAAAAGGTAAACACAGTGATTTAAAATTTAAATTCTAGAAAACTAAGAAGACTAGCCTAAATACTCACCTAATTCATTAAATAAATGCATAAACATCTTGATAGGGAAAAGATAAAAATTTATAGTGTTTCTATCTGAGTTTCATGAAGATGTATCAATTCAGCCAATGGAGTGTGAAATCAGAGACTGACACAAACATCCAAATGGAAGAAAAATATGAAGCCAGATTATTGAAGGAATGAGAAAAGACAGCATTGGTCAGCAGTCCTGGGACCTTCCGACTGATGATAGTGTTCTGCTTATTGTCTCTTAATGACTGCTCTAAAATCCCTAAAAGCTATTGAGGAATTAAAGAAAAAGGAGGCTCCACAACACCTGTCAATTCTTTGACCAACCTAATTCCTTACTTTGGAATAGAAAAGTATATATTCTTACCTGTGCTCTAGACATTACTTTTATTCATCTTTGAAGAATGCCAACACTATTGTTAATTACTAGTCCAGACCGATTACCTTGTTTACTGGTCCCTTTAATCCCAAACAAGTTGTTTTTTGCAATTAGGTACTTAATCTGAAATATCTTCAACATTTATTTTAGGGTGGGATAAGTCTCATCTATGGTTTAGCTGATTCCATTCCCTATGAAGAGAGATGTACATGTATAAGATAAATACAAAAAATCCTAAGGTAACCAACATTTATATGAATTAGGAAAATACATTTTTATATAAATCAATATGATGACATACCTTTCAGATTCCTTTGATATGTCACATTTTTCATCCTAAGTCCCTTTTAAAAATCTTTATTACAGAAATATTAGTCTGATGTTTACAAATACCGGCCCTAGATACACAATAAAGGATATAATTTCTTCCCTCTTTCTCCTATTTTACAACACTTTTTGAAAAATTTATGTACTCAGTAAGTTCCAAGTTCAGCCATGTTTTAAAACTTTTTACTTAGCACATGTGTAATTGTAACTGAACTCAATGCAGTTAACAATAAACTTGAATAAAAAAGATTTAATATATGACTGTGCTTCCTATTGATACTTGATACTATATAATCATAATTGTCTATTGAAAGGAAATAATTTAGGAAGTTTAAGAATTTCTATTTCAGTAGTAAGTCTTCGGGTTTGATTTTAAGCTACTTAGCTCAGTTTGTCTAGGCTTGTATACAAAATATGAAGCAAAAGCAAAGAAATAAATATATCACACAGGCATACAATGCTGTGACTACACACACACAAAAAAAAAAAAGCTAAACATTTTTCATTATTGATCTGATTTTCCCAGAGTATGTGGAATGAGATCTTAAGTTGATGCCAATACAATTTTATTGATCATCATCTCACAATTCTGTAATAAGTAACTATGAAAAGTGTCTGGGGCATGAAACTCAAAGTTTCTTAAAGTGACATTGTTTAAAAAAAAAAAAAAAATCAAAATAACCCTTTTTGATTCTCCTAAGATACATTAGTTTTATTAGCTGAACTAAAGGATATATTAACCAAAGGTTTGACTGCTATAAAAAGTGTTTTGAAGACTATGAAAATCTTAGTGTTCCTTTTTGATCTATCACTACTTTCTCTTCTATCAACAAGTTCTTTTACACACCTTAGAATTTGCAGATTCACAAAATATCAGCTAATAGATAAGCCACTAATGAGGTGGGAATTGATGGTTCTACTATCTGGCAATTACCATGACAATGTTACTGAGTACCTTTCACAGTGGTAAAGGAGAAAGGCTATTTGATTTGATCTGAGGAGCTGACAGCATGCTCTTTCTCATAATGTCACACAACAATGAAGTGGCAACTAGACTATTGGCTGATCTCTACTTTGATGCACTTTCTCTCCTTTATCCTTTTCCTTTAGCCCTTGTTCTTCTTTTCTGTATTATTCCATTGTCAATACAGAGCCACAAAACAATCTTTCCCACCAGAGAGTGTAAATGCATATTAGTAGCTCAGCTCTGCCTTTAAACTGGTAGAAGAATTTACTGTTTCACTGAGATTTTCTCTTACAAAGAGTCACTAGGACACTTATCAAAATGGTGATCTTTTTTGTTTCTATTCTGTGGAAAATTTTTTAAAAACTCTTGTTGGGAAGAAGAATAAGTTAAATTCCATAGCCCCCTGAGCTGTCCCCATTATTTCCAGGTTCTCAGCTAAGTTCAGTTACCTGTGATCAGACCCTGTGAGCAGAGCGAAGACATTTGCCATCCACATAATGAGCATGCCAACTCTAGGCTACTTTGCAGCCTTTTTTTTTTTTTTTTTCTGTCTACAGACACATAAGAAACTTCAAAAAAATAAAAAATTATTTCCCCACAAAAATTAATTACCAAAAAATTTGAGTTTGCAAGGTTATATGCTCTTCAGTGACCATCTGTAAGGCTGGATGAGGATCAGTTTTGGCCATGTTATCATTAACCTATTTACCATATATATCTTGAGGTGTGGCAAGTATCAAAGCAGGTAATTTAAGGAACCAAACCATATATGTTTGTGCGTGCATGCATGTGCATACTCACACAACAAATACACTCAGTTTCTCAAAAGTTATCTCAAAATTGCTATTTTCTCACAGATGCAAATCAGATACATCATATTTCATATGAAGATAACTTTTCATGTTCATTTATGTGGTTTAAGTTTTAAAGGTATAATTTTCTATATGATCTTGGCCACTGAGTCAGTGAGGAAGCCTGTTCCCTAATGCTGAGCCTGAGAGTGCACAAATTAAATTGTGCCTCTGCTTCTAGGCAATTAAATCTTGTAGCTAAACATAAATACTTGAACAGCCTCCTGAGTGCAAGTGCCATAGCTATCTGCAGACAAGTATACACATATGCACTTGCATTTGACCACCTAGGCACTTAGCTGTTGACTAAGCTCCATCACAATTCACAAATCAACTGGAAAAGGACTAAATGACATCTGAATTCCTGGTAACTACAATCCACTAGTCATGCTCAGACCATGAATAAGCTTTCAGCTTTCTTTGAATCACAGCAGTTGCATTGGTTTCATTCGAAAACTTCCTGGGGAAGATTGAATCTGAGACCCAGATTAATTACTCTTCTTAGTACCAGAGGATTCAAAGCATAAAAGAATGCAACATAAGCTGCAAACTAACTTGGAATGAGGACATGCTTCACTCAGCTAGGAAATAACCAAAGTTATCTGAGTTGTATACAATCATATAATCAAAAAACATATAGCTTTTACCATGGAAAATTTCTTTTTGTTGGATTATAACTGCAAGGGAGGCAGGCTACTATATACCTAGTAATTCTTACGTTTCAGAATTTTCTAAAGAACAACAATGAATACACCTCTTACAGAGAGATACAAATTTGTTTTTACACTAATTAATGTTTCCATATTAGTTAATACAGAAAAACCTAATTAAAGATACAATTAAAATTTTTATTTAAAAGAAACTCTCTTAGTCAACTCGTAATAGCTATCCCTGTTCGCTGGTGAGGTGCTGTCTTGGATTGAGCTGGCAAAATGCTAACTGTCTAAGACAGAGTTAGTCTAAGAAATGTACCTCAGGATCTGAAAGTCAACACAGTCCTTAAGAAGAAGTCAGATAGTAAAGGATGTTGTGGCAAGCTGACAGTGCTTCGCCCTCTCTGCTGAGAGCAGTATTAAGTCAGCAGTAGAGTCTTCCTCCTCTTACTCAGAGAAATGTAATGCTGACACAAATATTTTCTTTCTCTTTAATCTTGTCTGCTTGTGGTTATTTTTTCTGTTTTCATAAAATACTTTGCTTTCTTTTCATTGGTTCCAGGTCGAAGCATGAAAGTTACCCCCAGGCCCCTGCCCCAATTCTGTTACCCCAAGAGACCATTTGTTTCACACTGGTTACCTGGGGCTGATATTCCCAGGGCTTAGGCTCAAACAGGTAAGGCAGCAGCCACTGACCATTTCCCAACTGCTAAACCAAATGTCAACCAGCTCAGACTGAGAGAACCACAGACAAGTCCTGAGTCCCTGCACTGCCAGGTCAGTACAAAGCCTGGCTCTGTCTCCTGGTAATAGAAAAAACATGTGTATTGGGCTCAAGGATGAGGAAAAAGTGTTCAGACATGCACCTAAAGATAAGCATCTCTTCCCATACATCAACATGTAAATGCTTTACAAAAAGCATTGACAGTTCTTATCATCCAGGATATGGGCAAGGAACATTAAAATGTTCACTGTATAATATCAAGATTTTTGGGATATTTGAAAATTAAAATCTATCTTCAACAAGGAAAGGAAAGGTCAAGGTTCCATAGTTTATACTGAAGCAGATGCGAGTAAGTTGAAGATAGGCTTGGCTTTTTATTCAGGATGTTGGTTAGTGCAAAATATACTCAGAATCTAACTTCTGGGCAAATAATTATGAAAATATGAGTTGAAATTATGTATCAAAGTGTGTTAGAAAAATTATTTAACTCTCCGCAGATTTTTGTAAGCCTTTAATTCAAGGTGTTGAAGAGAAAAAATATTACTGGGGGCAAATATCTACATTCACTATGATATTTTCTGCATTTAGATAGTCCATAAATACAGTTCCATTATGTTGCTTTTTTGTGATAAACTGGAATAACTCACAACATATTTGTATTTATGCAGAAGCAGACAAAAATTCCCTCTTTTTATTATATACTTTGTTTCAGTTTGGGACACAGTGCTACTTGTGATGTTCAGAAAGGAGCTCTTCTATTCACAGAGCGATAACTCTGTCTTATCTGTTTGCTACTATAATTTTATGGGGATTCTAATTTAGTTTCATTCATTTGCTTTTAAAATATCAAATTAGAGCTTTATTTCTGATTCTATTTCTATCAAGATAAAAGCAGTAAAAGATAACTCCAGAACTCACTAAAATAAAAGTGCCTTTTCGTAACCAGGATAATCCTCCCTGCTCCCCCTTCCCCATTTTTTTATCTGCCAGTTATTTAGATCTGGAGTCCTTCCAAAACTGAGAGTCACAGATGCATTATGCTAAATTCAGTTGCAGCACACATTTCATCTTATGTTTCCCTATATCCTAAGCCCTCATTTGAGGAAGAAGTTTAATTAAATATGTATTGAGACTTTGCTCCACAATGTCAGCCCAGGATGATGATAAATGTGAGTGGCTTGCCAGATATACGGCGACTCCTTTTATCTCTCTATTTTTCAGCTGCCAAGAGAAAAGTACCTCTATCTAAAGTTTATGGGTAGCAAACAAGTACAATTAAAACACCTTATGACTTTTTATGTACCTTTAAAATTACATACATGTATAATTATACACATAATTATTAATTTATATGAATGTGCATTTATATGAATGTGTATATAAATATATAAAAGACTTAGAGAGATTTGTTCCCATGAAAATAATAAAACCTCCTTGTAACAGCCTTGAATATACTAAAATGTGTTTCCTGCATCAGGAAAGCACAACAAACTGTAGCTTCAGTACTGAAAAGTTCAATATACAGTTCAGCCACTGGGGAAAGGGGGTTCTTGAATGTATAAAAGAAATAAAGAATTTCAGAAGATACATTTTCCCTACTTTGCTTTCACTTTTATACCTTTATGTCATTTAGAAGTTTGGATGTTTATTCATTGGTTTTAAGAATCTTGCCAGAAATTAATCTATTACAAAATTCAAATTCAGCATTCTTGGCTTTATTATCATTGAAGCCTTAATACTCTGCAGTTAGGCCACCTACTGTTTCAAATATGAATCTTATAAGCCTTACCCTTAAAGAGTAAGAGAAAGAAGACTTCACATTGGTAAGTGGTCTTTTCCATGCCTCTGTTTCCCACTTTTCACTTACTTTTTCTTCTGCTATCAGGGAATTAATGAATCAGTCTTCAAAACAGATGAACTACTCATTTTTTGCTCTTATGACTGAAAGGAACCTAAATAGCCAGTATAAATTAAATACTTATTTCTTTTTATATGATATGGTCAAGAACTAAATGAAGATCTGTTTAAAGTAAGTGGGTCATTGCACCTAATCACTGCAGGCAAAATCTGGAACTTCTCATTAATCCCCATTTAGATATTAAACAGGGTACAGGAGTGTTTTCATACTAAAATGTTTATTCTTCGGCAAAGTTGTATTATTAATGTTACATGTATTATCTAGCATCAGCTTTACACATATTATAATTTAAAAAAATTAAATATGAATGTTTATTTCCTTCACTTAGTAAGCACACATATCCACAAAATACTACAGAAAGCAATTAAATGATCATATCATACATTCCTTTGTTTAAAAATCCTACAGATTATGTAGTCAATCTTTACAAGTGTTATAAAAGCAGTGTTGCAATCAGTGTAATGCTATATATATTATTTATATTAAATATATATATATATAGCTATACAGTGGAACTTTTGTAAGAATACACTGTTGATATAAAACCATAGAAGTCTTAAAACTAAATACCCATACATTCTTCTCCAGCCCACCACAAACTTTTCATTCTAGATTATGCACAATGAATGTATGTCTCAACATTTTTAATCATTTTCTGGTGACTGAAATTGGAATTCAGGCATATTAAGGAAAAGCATTAATTTAAAATATAGAAATACCTGGAAAAAAGGAATTATATTAATAGTACAATATAAGCCTGTAATCAATAATATCATAAGTTATCTGTGAGATGTGGGAAAAATTTATGTCACTCTAGTTTTCATCAGGGCTCAGCCAGTCTCAAACTGCCAATATTTATAACTGAGCTTGCTCTAAAATACAGTAAAGCCTAGTTAAAAAGTAATTATGACTCAATAGTACAAACTGCAAGGACCTAGGACACAAGGAAAGGAAGTTTGTGTCAAAATGCATGAAAAATAAGCTGTTATTAGTTAAACTTTGCAAAAACAACCATAACACTTTTACTGAAAGAAGATTTTTGGGTTAAGTTAAGCTTCATCAGCCACTACACAACAACCCAGAAGCAGCAAACTTTTCTAGCCAACAGGTCAGGTCAAGGGCCTCTGTGCCCTGAAACAGGGAGTCATTCACTGCTATCAGCTTTCTCTTGCTGCTCCTTTGTGGTTCAGATACAGTCCATGAAAGCACAGCCAGCTCCTCCTCAGCTTTGAGGGCAGTGAACCTGTTCAGTATCTGCAAACGTTCGGGTGTAGGAGGAGGCCTTTGTTTGGTGCCAGGAGGGACCTGCTTCCAGCCTTCATCTGCCTCCGTCTCCTCTTGCCGCCTTCTAGGGACAGGTTCAGTAGCAGAGCTCACAGAAGGAACACTGTGTGATACCAACTATGAAAATCTTTACAATACACAGGTGTCCTCAGATATTTGCATGCCAGTTGCTATTCCCTCTATACCATCATACAATGGCCTTCCCTTACTGTTTAATGAGAATTGCTGTGCAAGGCTAACTTACATCAGGTAATAAGCCAATAGACCACACTGTTCTCATTACAATCTCAGTTCTGTAATTTAAATTTCATTGAGAGTAAAAAACAAACAAGCTGGGTTTTAAGTTCACATGCTTTATAGGTAGCTCTATTTGCTCATAAGAGCTAAAAAAATACCTAAAGCTACAAGAGCACAAAATTTAGAAAATAAACAGCTACTGAAATTAAAAATTCTTGTAACATTCCCACATCAGTGATGTCTCCAATGTAAGATGACATAAAAAGACTAGTTAATAAGTATCTTAAGTAACATATTTAATTTTACACTTAACTCTTTAACAAATATTCAATAAATTATTTATTGGTAAGTGTTTCCCATACTTATGTATTTGAACTGAACCAAGTACAAAACTAATGTCTATCTCTGGAGCTGAAATGAAGCAATGTCTTCCCTCTATCTGAAATACTTTCCAAACAGTTCCTTACTTTCCCCAGTTACTGCATTTATATCAAGTGGAATATGAAAGAAGAACAAAAGTAGTAATTCTAGCATCCATGTGTTTATTATTTCAGCTCGCTTGACATTGTCTTTGCTGATCTTCGAGGCCGCAGTGTCTTTTTCCGTTCTAAATATGCAGACAAATCCTCATGGACACACTTGCATTCAAGTTTCAAGAATAAGGATCACATATATTGATGCTCTATATATGGAAATATTTCTTGTCACACAAAATGGATCTTTTCACTGTCTGACTGTCAACCCTTTCTTGATCAAACCAGACAACACCAGCTTCTGCTGCTTTTCCAGACTCTTGGCAGCCTCTTCTGACATCTGCACAACTTGCATTTACAAGTACACAGATTCCAGAGCTGTCAGTGAATGGAAATAATTTTCAAATCCAGAGTGAATACAAATGGATTCTCTGTAAAAGGCTTTTATTTCTGTGTCAAGTCATAGAGTTGCTAGAACAGAAGCTTCCATTTTACACTTCCCCATTTCCAACAATATCACAGAAGACTGGAAATGTCCCAACAACAAATGGATGTCAGATTTTTTTTAAGTGCTTTATGTATCAAATAAGTAAGTAGGAAAACCCCCAATATTTCTTTCCTTAGAATATTTTACCCCATACAAATAAATATAAGGAGACTCTCTTGTACTGGAATTTTTTTCCCTTCTTTAAAAAAAAAAAAAATCAAACAAAAAACTAGTTTCTGTTTACGCAGTGTCAAATGGAAATTCTTTCAGTAGCTGCAGATTACAGTATACAGTATTTGCAATGTAATGTAATCTATCCATTCCTTATTATATCTCACTTTCCCCCGCCCCCCCAAAAAAAGTTACAGCATTAAACTTCAGTATTAGTTTGCTTTGGAACTCATTAGCCTGAACCAGTTGTTTATTCTGGATGCTGCAAAGCTGTGATCTCATGTTTGTGATGTGAGATTGACATATTGACAACTGAGCAGAACTTCATAACTTTTCCACCACAACTGAGGGGTTTAAATCAAACCAGATTCCTCTTAGAATAAATTTATTTGAGGCAAAATTTAACAGTTTCCAGTTTTTCCACAGAAGAATAAATTAAATTGCCAGCCTTTTTACTGCTACCTAAAAAACCCAAACAACAACAAAAAAACAAACAAAACCAAAACAACAAAAAAACCCCACCAAAAAACAAAAACAAAACAAAACAAAAAAACACACAAAAAAAAACCCAAACAAAAACAAAACCCCAAAACCACAAAAAAACCAAACAACCAGAACAACAGCAGCAACAAAAGAAACCAAAAGAGCTAGAAAGAGGTAAATATTTTCTGATTTTACCAACACCAGGAAACACACAATATTATTGCATTACTTAAAGGGGGCATATAAGAAAGATGGAACAGACTTTTTAGCAAGGACTGTTTTAGTAGGAGAAGGGGTAATAGTTTTAAACTAAGAGAGGTTTGATTTAGATTACATATAAGGAAGAACGTTTTTATGATAAGGGTGGTGAAACAATGGAATAGGTTGCCCAGAGAGGTGGTACATGCATCATCCCTGGAAACATTCAGGATCAGATTGGATAGGGCTCTGAGCAACCTGGTCTAGTTGAAGGTGTCCTTCCTCAGTGCAGGGGCCCCTACTCAGTGCAGGGACATGCAGTAGATGATCTTCAAAGGTCCCTTCCAGTTCACACTATTCAAATGATCCTGAGATTCTGCCTTTTTTTCCCCCCCTTTTTTTGTTGTTTTGTTTGTTTGTTTGTTTGTTTTCTCAGCAGTTGGACAAAAAGCACTGTCAGAGAGGAAAAAGCCACTGCTGCTGGATCTTTGGAGTGTAGCCCTAATAACAGCTGAATGCATGAGTGGAGTCTCCTAAAGCTGTGTCTGGCAAAAGTAGCCGTTCAGGGAGTCAGATGCAATGGAGCCCTTTAAATGATCAGCAAGCCGACTGGTAATACACTGACTCTGACCTCAGTGACAAAGCTTAAGCACTTTGTTTAGCTGTGAGGTAGCCTAGAAAGAAATGCCAAAATGTTATGTACCTAGAATATGCAAATCCTTTGGAATAGTATCATAGAGATAGATTAGTCAGCCAAGAGCTTTTCTAGATTATACATTTTGCTGCAGGAATAACAAGTGCTTTCATTAATGAGAAGGCATTACAGGACCGTGAGAAAAACAAAGTCAACAAAACTCAACTGGCTTTTACTTAAAGCCTTGAGAGTGGTAAGTGTCAGCCAAACTCTCACCCCAGTGTGAACTACTGAATGTTGTCTGCATGAAAAAAAGGCTGCTTGACCTACTTTTATCTTCTGAATGAAAAATAGAGGTTTCTGTCTGTTGATGGCTGTTGCATTTCCAAAATAGCAGTAATCAAGTGACATTTTTTTCTTCTAAAAATAGCTGTGCCAAATCTGTCCTGGAAGATGGAGACTGAATTACAACATATCCTGAGGAAATTATGAGTTTTCCACTGGCCATTGATTAGGAAAAACCACAAGTTATTTAGCCACCATGTGGCATAAGGTGAGCATGAAAAATGAGAACAAATATGTTCCCTAGGACATCCATAACTATGGGTATTAGAGCATATTTGTAAAATTTTACAGAAACCCCATGTTGAGCATTTGATGACATTTTGTCTTTTTAGTTAGAGTGCAGTAAGGTGAGTGACAATGAATGCTGGGAGAATTCTGTGCAAATGACAGGTAGCCTCAAAAAGGAGTTCAGTTTTAAAATACTTCATTTATGACTTAGCCACTGTAGCTATTAATAATTTTCTTACTTGCCCTTCATATTCCCTATGTTTATTTTTTTCTTCATTATAAATGTTTTCTTCTTTGAAAAGAGAAAGGTCCTGGTACAGTAGTGATGGCATAACACAACAGACAATTTATGTTCTTAAAGCATCATTCAGATATCTCTTTCTGCATGACCCATTTAAGCATCAATAAAGCAGTATGAAAGTTTCAAGACTATTTAAGATTCTCTGATATATCACGATACTCATTGACTCTTTGGTACTACTCAAAGTTCAGGGTTTCACTGGGAAACTCAATACGGTGGGACAAGCTGAGACACTGATAGACTGCAGATGAAATTCTATAAGAAAAACTGTAAAGTCCGATTTCATTTCATCTTCCAGTCCCAACCAGAAAAAGTTCACCTAGAAATCATATTGTCATTTACATTGTTTAGTATACTGTATTGTTTAACAATTTCAGCAATACTGTTTCTTGGACAGTCCAATAATGGACTGGTAACATTTTACAGAAAAAGACAGTTTATTCGTCCAAATACCTTACTGTCTTCAGAACATGATGATCCATAGTGTTAAAAAAAAATCAAAACATAAAAGAGAGAAGAAGCTGAGGGGGGAAAAAGAAAGAAGAAGAACACAAAATAACAGCATTATTTTATCCAGGGCATATTGGCTTATCATGCGCACAGCTTTGGACAAAACATAATTTACACTAGGTAAAAAATAAGGAAATAAATCCAAAATCAGTAACAGAAGTAAAACTGTAGAATACCATAGTTATGGCAGAGTTTTGACCTACTTTTTATAACTCTGCATCCTTGTATCTGAAGCCTCCTCACACTGCAGGAGAGGTGCAGGCTTACTATTAGATTCGCCATTTATTAAAGCTAAACACCAAATCTTTAAGGTGGCTAAGGAAAATAAAGACAATAAAGCAAAGGTAAATTGTATACCACAATTTCTCATCTTTATTAACATGGCAAAATGACCACATGATCTGGAAGTAATTTGAGGAAAAATGCACTGTTACATTGCTGCAGATTTCTGTCCACTGACAGACATCCAATAATAGATTTTTTGAATCTGCTGAGCAATAAAAGAAAAAATAATGATATAATTAATTCAGTGTAATCCCTGGATTTTAGTCTTTTCCTTTACTTCATTTGTTACCACACAATTCCTAAATATCACAAGTAAAGAGGTGAGGCAGAAGACCAGATTGTCTGAACAGGAATCTTCTCTTGGAAATAACGTGAAAAAGGGAGGTGCATGCCCAGTGGGAACAAGGTCAAGTGACATGGGAAGAATACAGAGATCCTGCTTGCCATTGAGGGGGGAAAACTCATGTAGCCAAAGCTCAAATGGAGCTGAAGCTGGACAGAAATGTGGAGGACAGTGAAAAGAGTTTTTTCAAATATATTAATGGCAATAGGCGGTATAGAAATATCATTGGCCTATTACAGGATGGGAATGGTCAACTCACAAAGAGGGACATAGACAAGGCAGAGGGGTTTAACATTGTCTTTGCCTCTGCCTTCAACATGGATGACGGACCCAGAGCGTCTCAGTGACCTGAGATGGAGGACCATGACTGCAAGAACAATCAACCCTCAGGCAACCCTGATGTTGTGCGGGATCTGCTACTCCAGCTGGATCCCTACAAAGCTATGGAGCCTGATGGGATTCATCCCATAATCCTCAAAGAGCTAGCTGATGTCATCGCAAAACCTCTGTCAATGATTTTTAAGCAATCTTGGGAATCTCAAGTGGTCCCAACTGACTGGAAGCTGGTGAACATCATCCAGATTTTCAAGAAGCTTAAGAAGAAGGACCTAGGGAAACTACAGTCCTGTTAGTTCAGTGCTTGGTAAAATCATAGAAAAGATTATCCTAGGAGGTATTGAAAAACACCTACAGGATAGCACAGTCATCAGTCACAGCCAGCAAAGCTTCATGAGAGGAAAGTCCTTCTTGTCAAATTTGATTTCCTTTTATGGCAGGGTAACCCATCTAGTTGATCTAGGAAAGACAGCAAATGTATTCTTTTTGGACTTCAGCAACCTTTTTGGTAAATTCTTACACAGTATCCTTCTGAACAAAATATCCAGCACACAGATGGATAGCCATGGCATGTGATGGGTGAGCAACTGGCTCATACATTGGTCACAAATAGTTACACTGAATGGGGTAACATCAGACTGGCAACTTATCACTAGGGTGGTTCCACAGGGCTCCATCTTGGGCCATGTGCTCTTCAACATCTTCATTGACTACTTGGATGCAGGACTCTAAGGAATACTAAGTTTACTGACAACAAAAAACTGGGAGGAGCTGTCAACTCCCTTGGGGTCAGAGAGGCCTTGCAGTGAGACCTTGACAAATCAATGATGTGGGCAATCACCAACCATATGAAGTTCAACAAGGAAAAGCACCGGATTCTGCACCTGGGACAGCACAACCATGGTTGTGTGTACAGGCTAGCAAACAAGAGGCTGAAGATCAGCTCTGCAGAAAGGGACCTGGGGGTCCTGGTCAACGGCATCACCAGCCAGTCAGGGGAGGTGATTGTCTCACTCTGCTCTGCACTGGTACAACCTCACCTTGAATATTGTGTACAGTTTTGAGCACCACAATGTAAAAAAGATATTAATCTGTTAGAGATTGTCCAAAGGAGTGCTACAAGAGTGGTGAATAACCTTGAGGGAAAGACACATGAGGAGCAGCTGAAGTCACTTGGTTTGTTCAGCCTGCATAAGAAGAGACTGAGGGGAGACCTCATTGTGGTCTTCAACGTTTTCAGGACGGCAAGTAGAGGGGAGAGAATTGATCTCTTTACTCTTGTGACCAGTGACAGGACTCAAGGAAATGGCATGAAGCTGAGTCCAGGAGGATTAGGTTGGATGTCAGGAAAAGATTCTTCACCCAGAGGGCAACTTAGCACTGGAACAGGCTCCCCAAGAAAGTGACAGAAGTGCCAAGCATGTCTGAATTCAAGAAGCGTTTGGACAGTGCTCTCAAGCACAGGGTGGCATTCTTGGGGTGTCCTGTGCAGAGACAGGAGTTGGATTCAATGATCCTAATGGGTTCCTTCCAACGCAGCATATTCTATGATTCTATGTTTCATAGACAAAGACTAACACTTGTTCTAGAAACTCTATCTTTTTTCTAGCTCTTAGTCACATACTTTCTGTATTGGGTCTCCTCACTTTAAACGTACAGCATGGAAAATCAGAAAAGCATATCTGAGCTATCTGCAGCAATTACAAAAGATACTGCATGGGCTATCTGTCCATTCCTACAGCTCTTTGTGTATGACAATATTTTCTGATTCCATTCCATTTTCACTTTAGAGGATTGCTGTATATAAAAATAAAACTTTAATTGTAGACTGTCCCAATTCAGACGACAAAAGAGAAGTTCAGATGGAAATGTTGAGCTCAGATTCTTCAGTCTTATGTTGCTGAACCAAATAGGTCACCAGTTTATACCCTGGGTCATAGACTTCTTTCCTCATAGGTTTTGCTTCTCAAAAAAAATGTACTATAAAACTGTAATATAGTTCTTCCTTGCCAAGGGATTTGGCACATTATATCACAATTAAAAAAATACAGTAAGCCCATGAGGCAATAAAAAATCTGTAGAATCTTCTATAAACTAAACTAACAAGCAATAAAACAAATCATGTTTAAGTGTAAGAAAGGGGGTTTGCTGCCAATAGAGGAAGAATTTTATTGAAAAGTATATATAGCCATCTGCACATTCATACTGTTAAAATAGTGAATGTTCTTTATAGGGCAGTACTGCTGCTTAATTCAGTGTTTGAGATCAGCACATATATTGGAAGGATTTTCTAACTGCAGGTAGCCAATACAGCTGCCCTTAGGCAGAAAAGATATCCCCAGATAAGTGTAACGATTTGGTTAGAAGCTGAACTGATTCTTTTTCTCAACACATCAGGAAACCACTAGAATAGAGAATGGAGATAAGGTTACATAAACAAATACCTTAGAAGGCCCAATTCAAAAAGAAAGCAGGCACACAAAAAAAGGCACACTTCAATGATCCTTTAAACCTGAAAAAAATCCTCGCTTTTAGAGTATTTGTAGCAATGCTTCTTCGCCTTTCTCTTTGACATGTGAAACAGGGAGATACATGTGGGCTTCTTTTTGTAATGCTAGCATTACATGGTAGGGCTAAATTGGAGCCAATATCAGGATTTAGAAATGCTTGTCACCAGCTTGACAGTGGCATTGGGCCAGGCCAAGCTGGCAGAGCCTCTGAACTCAAATCTGCTCCCTGACACACTTCCAGTTCTCCAACCACAAGCTGACTGCTGGCACCAAGAACCTGAGAATAGGCTACTGTGTACAGAGATGAAGGAGAGAGGGACAAAACATTAATTTCTTCTCATTTGTTGATACTGCCATTTCAGCCTAGATAAAGATTTCTATAACTGCATAGCTCATTTTTTTGAAATAGAGTAGAAATACCCTCACCTATTTCTCTTGAGCTTACTTCTAATACTAAAGGTAAAATTTTACTTAAAAATACACAAGCAATACCTAAGATTCAAGTCAAGTTCACTATTAATTCTCTACCAATTACTTATTTTCAGAGGAAATATCTAAAAAATACTATCATCAGTGACACTGAATAAAACCTGAAAACATCTAATATTACATGAAAAGAAGGGGAAAATCACATAAATTTAAAAATATCTATGTTTGATTCAGACTGATAGATTTTATCATCCTAATATTATAGTTATATAATTTATGTCCCTTTTATGTCTTTTGTGCAGAGAGGGCTCTAAACTGTCTATGGTTAGCCCAGTTTAATTGTGTAGAGTCTCAGTTCTTCAATGAGGACAGTGAGTACTGTTTCTGCTGCCAGTTCTTTATGTCCAGAACATCCCTGTGCAGCTCATTTTGCCTTCAGAGGCACAAATCATCATTGTAAGTCAGCAACTGCCTACACTGGAGTATGAAATGCTGTTACTTTTAGGAGCTGAAAAGTTCTGCAAGTCAACTACTAACTTCCACCTAATAACAGACAGAACTGATTTTTCCTTTTCTTTCCCAATTCTCTTGACAGTGAGAATACGCATGCTTTGCCAGCAATGCCATGAATACCCCTGCTGAGGCAAGAATCTAGGCAAGGGCTGTAGGTAGCCTGCTTTCCTCACTGTCAGTGAGGCAAAAATTGGGTGAAAACTAAGCTTTGAGTAAAAAATTTTCAAATCAGCAGAGATAGCTCTGAGATGCTTTCAATTTTATCCCAGATTATGCAGGAGAGAATGTCTTCTATGTATCCATCACCATTCTGTCAAGCAAAACAAGTCCCACTGCAAACTGCATGACACTGTGTTGTTATTTGTTTTGTGACTCTGTGTGTGTGTTTGGCAATGTATTCACATACAAAGCTATGTATATATCACCTTACCATCAATTCATATTCCTAAGACCTACCAGCTAGAGATGAGCTCATGTCTATGATAGCAGATGCCAATATGTAAAGAATCACATTGTCATGATGGCAATTCGGTGTTTTCACAGCACTACTCGTAACATCCTGGGTTGTCTGTAGCAGCTAGTCTCCTTTTCTAGTAGCACTTACAAAGGTCAAGGAAAAGATGAAGGTGTTGAATCTGAGTGGTCTTGATGAAAAGCACTATTACTTTTCTCGTTTTCTTTTGTAATTCTGTGTCTTCAGCAGCTTGATATGTGATCCTAAAATAGAAAATAGAGAGTATTGAAATATAGCCTTGGTTCTCTGTCTTCAGGAACTTAAGGACATTTTTCTGAGATGAGTAAGGAATGGGTAGACTAACAAATTACTCCTATGTGCAGGAGTGAGAACATTAATTCATGCCAGGTACTGTAATTTCTGTGTGTGTGCTCCTACCCAAAATTAAATTACAAATGTTCCCAGTTAGTACATCGAGGTAATAAGAGACAACTAGGAATCCTCGTATTTATCATACGTGTTGAGTGAAAGAAGTTGACACTGCAGCTTGTCTTGTTCATTTACTTATAGCCCTTTGGTGCTTTTAAAGTGTTATGGGGCTTTTTTTGAGACCTTTTAATGCCTTCGATCTAGTGACTAGGTTTGTGAAAGGCAGAATTCAGATGTCCAAAAGCTATCTGAGTTTGAAATGTAAATGATAAATAAGGGCCCTGGATCTGTTTTGAGCAAAGATTTTTTTTTTTTTTTTTCCCATTTTACGTTTTATGTAAATTAAAAGAAATTACACTAACTGCATTCTCAGCATTTGAAGACTTCTGTCATAGTTCAACCCCAGCTACCAGATGACTCCTTCCTCCCCAACTCCTGCCCCCTCCACCACTGTAGGGTGAGGAGGAAAATCAGAAAAAGGTCAGATCTATGGGTTGAGATAAAAACAGTTTAATAACTGAAATAAAGCAAAATATACTCCTTCTACTACTAATAATGCTAATAATTGTAATGAAAAGGAAGATAACAAAAGAGATAAATAAAGCTCAAGGAGAGAAATAAACAGCAGTGCACAGTACAATTGCTCAACACCTGCTAAGCAACTACTCTGCCCCCATTTACACACTGGGCATGACATTAGGGTGTGGAATATTCCTTTGGCCAGTTCTCGTTAGCTGTCTTTGCTGTGCTGCCTCCCAGCTTCCTGTATATTTCCTCATTGGCATAGCATGGGACACTGCAAAGTCCTTTACTTAGGGCAAGCAGTACTCAGCAACAAGTAAAACATCAGCATGTTATTGACATTAACCTCATACTAAAGACAAAACACAGAACTATACTAGCTACTGGGAAGATAGTCAACTCTATCACAGCTGAAATCAGGACAATCACAAACAAAATCATTTCAGCAGCACCATTTGACAATTCACTAGGTGTATTCACAGGTGTTTGATTGTCTTTACTAAGTATACAAAATATATTATTTTGAGATTTATTGAATATGGGACAGTATCATGGGAACAAACACTATATATTTAAACTGTCCTCTGTTAAATGCTAATTTAAGTGGATCATTATCATAATCTACTACAGCTATTTTTGTGTTCTTGAGATGAAATACAGACCAAGTAGCAGGAGATAGACAAAAAGAAAAGAAAAAGATGTTCAGAAAAATAAAAGCTAAAGCACTTACCATGAACAGAATGAAGAGAAATGAAAGTAACAAAGGAAATGCATTAGTGAGTGGGATTAGAAAGAAAAATCATAAGCATGAATAAATGAATTAATTGTACTCCTGAAGGAAGAATAGGTAAAAATAAGGAGTTAGGTTTAGCAGTAAGAATATTGGGAAGAAGTGGCCTCTGATGGGAAGATGAAGAGATTGTAGGAAATTGGGTAAAGGAGGAACAACTCAGGGAAGTTTGGTCAGCACAAGAAAGGGAGATCAGGAGAATGTACAGAGTGTGAAACTGATCACATCAAAGGACCTAAGATCTAAAAGCAGTCTTAGAGACCAACAAAGAATTATGCTGGAATAAAGAGATTAATAATTTATAGATTTCACTTTTGACTATAGGCCCTTGTGATTTGCTAATCCATACTCTTAGGGAAAGAATGAAATCTTAATACATGATCAATCAAATCTGTGAGTTTTAATTTTTTTTTTTTTTTAACCCAGTGGGATTAATAAAATACAATGAATCTTTCCCTTCCAAAGTATTATAGATAGCAGAAATGGAAGAAGATTTCTTTTTTCCAGGATCCCAATTTCTTTCAAGAACTATCAATATTAAGAAATGAGAGCCCAAAACACAGTGATTAAACATCTCATTTTCTAAGCAGTCTCTGCAGAGATGGATGATGGTAATACGTGGAAGACTAGAACACAAGAACTCAAATCTAGAAATGGAACGATATTGTTCATGTTGCATCTGTGTCACATCTGAAATATTTGAACACCTTCAACCACATTTTTTTATGCCTTAAAGTTGTTGAACCTGGTGCCTGGGAATATTTGGTGTCTGATACCACTGTGGCCCTTTATTAATAATTCTCTTAAATTCTTCTTAGTGTTTTGGGGTTTAGTTGTGTTTTCATTATGTTGGCTTTGTTGTTTGGGGTTTTTTTTTTTTAGTGGTGGTTGGTTGGGTTTGTTTAGTTTTGTGTTTTGTAAGGGGTTCTTTTGTTTGGTTGTTTCTTGTGTAACTCACTAAGGTTAATAGGAGCTCCATTAAAGAGGTCTGATATTATTCAGCCGTCATTTTTTTCCTGAGACTGAAAACTCTTAAGCTGCAAATTGGTGGGAGACAAGTCTTACTGGATTTTTATGCAGGTAGATTTAACTATGATAAAATCATCTTCTGCATTTATACAGACTCTATATAGTAATATTTCCATCTTTAATTGATCATGAAAAATAAGTCCCTATCCAAGTTTATTTTCAGTTTTTTCCATGACCTTCATTGCTTCCAAATTTCCATTAATTGCAGTATCCACTCCTAGATTTCTAAAAAATAGTGCTTGCAAATATTATCAAATTCAAATATTTTTCCTTTGGCTATATTCAAAGCTTTATTTTTCCCTAGTGGGTCATCTCTATTTTCTTTTTTTATTTAGTAGACTAGATCAGAAATAGGTATTTAAATATTTTTCCACACAAGGGTGCTCTGATTTCTTGTTTCTAGTTTACATTAATTCCACTCAAGCTGTTTTAGTGACTATGCTTCCAAGGGAGTTTCAAATTTTCATTATTTGAATATACAAAATCAGTACTAAAAGTCACTATAAGTATCTCATGATCCTTTAAAATAACTTTTCAAGTGTAGGCAGCTGACTAAAACACAGTCCTAGCTTTCTAACCAGATAAGCAAAGCATAGAACCAGCTCTAGGTTTGTCTTCTGGGTATGAATATCAGTCCTGCTCTAAAGACTTGCTATATGTTCCAGTTTCTCTAATTGCTTGTGTTACTATGTGTGCTATAATTTACTTTGGTACAGAACTACAGAAGCTACAAGACTCACTCACCACACCTACTGTTGCGTCCTTCATATCTTCATTTTCCCAAGGCACATTGGTCTCTATGAATGATGCTTTAGCTTGTCACAGAATTCCCTTGACTCCTGTCTCACATGTTTCCACGCTTTGTGTTAATTACTGTGAAAGGCCTACTAGGCCTTTTGGGGCACTCTGGTATAGAGCATAGGCAAGTTGTTTGAAAAACTTGGATATCTATGATCTGCCTGTATAACATAAATGATTTGGTTAATTCTTCCAATTCCCTTTTTATCATTATGTAGCCTGCACACTGGATTATGTGCTACAATTAGCAGATGTGCCATTTACTAGGAAAATCCAGGAAAAAACATTATATCTCTTTCTATATTCTAAAGCCTTGAGAGTAGAAAAATCAAGCAAAATCTCACAAGAAAGAAAAGCAATTGGGACAATATCTTAACAGAAGAGAAAACTGCACGGAGGTAGAATAAAATTATCATGCCTTTTTCTTATCCCATTGGTTTAGAAAGAAAGACACAGAACATGAGATTTAGAGTGAACTCTTGACATTTGGGTAGTCATTCACACTTTTTCTTTGCTTCAGTATAAGGCAGGCAGTATTTTCTGTTGTTTATCTCTGGAAGCAAAACTATGTTTGCATTGCTTTTCAAACTCAGTGATGCACTCGAAGTTAATGTCCCAGTGTTGTGGTTCCCTCCAGCCTGCAACCAAGCACCACTCAGCCACTCACTAAATCCCCTCAGCAGGATTGGAGAGAGAATTGAAATAATAAAAGCTACAAAATTCATGACTTGACATAAAGACAGTTTAATAGGGAAAGCAAAAGCTGCATGCACAAGCAAAGCAAAACAAAGAATGAATTCTCTGCTTCCCATGGGCAGGCAGGTGTCAACCATCCCCTGGAGAGCAGAGCCCCATCACAGGTAATAGTTACTTGGGAAGACACACAACATCACTCCAAATGTCTACCCCTCTTTCCTCCACTTTTTATACTGAGCATGATAACATATCGTATGGAATATTCCTTTCGTCAGTTTAGGTCATCTACAACAAATACAGCAACAGAAACATCTCTTTATTTTCAACCCTGTGTTCAGCACAATCCAAAACATAGCCCTGTACTAGCTACTGTGAAGAAAATTTACTTCAGCCAAAACCAGCACACCCTGTCACACCTCCTTTTGATTTTTGACTCATATTGTAGTGTGTTTCTGCGGGGTTCCTTCTGCATCTGTGGTGGCTGTGTGTTGTAGGGATGGAATCTGCAACGGTATGGTGATTCTCCTGATCCTGGAGCTTATTCCATTACCTATGAGAAAATGTGTTCCCTGCTTTCCCTGACCACGTGGTCCCCTGAGGGCCCCTGAGAAGGACACACAGAGACCACTGGAGAGGAAGGAGAAGAGAGAGTTTATTGCTGCTGGTCAAGGGTTTATATGGACCTTGGAGGGATCTAAAACCCACCAATGGGAAACAAGAGGGGGCTTGGTTCTGGGCCAATGGAAGTAAAAGGATTTACAGTCAGTAGGAAGGGGATTCAGGTAACATACATGCTGCAACCTTCCTCCAGACCCCTGAGATAACAAGTATCCCAAGGCCTTCTGGGAAGGAGAAGCAGTGACTTTGCAAAAAGACATTTTAACAATCATTTTGTACATTTAAACAACATTAAAAACATCAGTCGTTAAAGCATTATCAGTGGCTTGTTGATTTTCTTCACAAATCCATTTCTGGCAGGACTTTCTCCATTCCAGATATTGTAAACCAATCCCTACAGTGGGGCAGTCTTGAAACAGACAGACTGGATTTTATACAGATGAAGTAAAACTAAAGGATGCAGCTCAGGAGCATACATTGCATGCTTTACCTGGTATTTTAGGTCATGGAACCAAACCAAACCTAAAGAAAATTCCTCTTAAAACATGGATTATATAGACATCAGACACAACCTGTTTCACATTGTAAATTCACTCTGGTAGCTCCACACTACTTCAACTAGACAAAACCTCAATATTGAGTATTCATGTGGGAACAAAAAAATGCTTTGTCCCTGCTCAGAACTAAGTGATGAGACAAACATATTCTTGTTTCTTACTTAGTTTCTTTCTGCACACACTGACTAAACAAAACTGTGATGTCTTAATCAAGAAGTTCCATAGGGTTAAAAAAGGAAAAAAAGAAGGCCTAACAGAAATGTAAGAAATAACAATATTTTTTGGAATACATCTTTATGATAAATACCAGTAATTTATGACAAATCTCAGATTTCATCTACAGTCAGTGAACACTTAGAGTTGGAATATCACATAAAAGTTAAAAAGAGCAATTCAAATTTCAGCTATTAAATCAGCCTGCTGTGAGAGTACAACCATGATCATCATTCATGCAGAACTTCTCTATAACCTTTGGTAAGTATATCTTATTCTTCTTCCTTTATATGATTCTTTTTCCTTGTTCAAGCTTACTTCAAAACTATCATTTAAGATTTTATTCTTAGTTATTTTGCAGTTTTGTCTTTTCATATGCCTGGGTCTTGACTTCAACCAATTGCATGATCATGTAAGCAGGGATTCAGATGCTCAAATGTCTTACTATATCTTAGAAAGAACTTTGAAACAGAGATCCTTAATTTTTTCTAAAAACAGCAGCCAGCCCAAATCCTCTACTGGTTTTTACAACAGTATCTCCAGTCCCTGAGGAATAATCAGTTCCCTTCAGAATGGATTACATTAGTACCAGAAAGCTGAAAACCAAGCAAAGAAAAATTATGCAAAACTAAGGTGAAAAAAAAAAAAAAAAAGCAAGAACCTTGAAGCAGAACCACATTTTTCTCATGAAACTAAATATATTTTTCAGTATGTCTGCAATAAAGCCTTCAAAAATTCATCTATGGTATCATCAGTTGCACAAATTAGCCCTTGAGAAAGGATAAAACTTGAAGCTAAATACCATGCACAGGATGTTATCAGACACTGCAAATACTAATTGCATGTGGAAGTCTGACAAAAATCATCTAATAAATTATATAAATTCAGCACATGGTTGTAGTAATGTAGTATTTAATTTTCTCTGAAAATAAGAAAAACTGCATTAGTCAAAGATCATTTGTAATTATCTTTTAGGCAGAAAGATAGTCTGTTGAGTCACCAAGATCGTAGTCCCACAGTTTTCTTGGAATAATTAACATTGAAAAGAAATAATTTATTGAAACTAATATGTTCAAGATCTGATAACTAATGTTTCTTGAAATGTAAACACACTAAAAAGCCTTAAACATATACCCATGTTCAAAATGGGACTAAATGTCAAAGGTCAATAGATAAACAAGGTGACTCAGAAAAGGAGATTGTGGAGGCAAAAAGTGTTTTCTGATGTGTACTTTACCATCAGCCAAAGGATACATTCAGCACATAATTTTAGGACAGTTATTTCATAGGACCATACTTCAGTCTTTCATTTTCCAAATTAAAGTCACCTTCTCTCCCTAAAAACCTGTTAAAAATTTTGCAGAAGCCCAGATATAGCTGAATGTATGTAATTTAGGTGAGTCTGTACTCATTTTATCAGGTGTGTATTTCTATACTGCAATATAGAATTGTAGAATCATAGAATATGCTGAGCTGGAAGGTCCCCATCAGGATCATTGAGTCTGACTTCTGGTCCTGCACAGGACATCCCAAGAATCCCACTATGTGCCTGAGATCATTGTCCAAATCTTTCCTGAACTCAGATACACTTGGTGCTGTGACCACTTCCCCGGAGAATCTGTTCCAGTGTTCAATCACTCTCTAGTTGAAAAACCTAATCCTGATATCTGGTTTCCAGTCAGTTGAGGTCTCTCTGTATTCCCAAGACCACTTCAAAATCATTCAGAGAGGCTTTGAGATGACATTATCTAGTTTTTGAGGATCCTAGGGTTAATCCCATTAGGGCCCATAGATTTGTAGGGATCCAGATGAAGCAGCAGATTCCACACAATTTCAGGATTGACTGGGAATTAATCATTCCCGCAGTCATGGTCCTCCAGCTCAGGGCACTGAGATCTCCTTGGTCTGTCATGTTGAAGACAGAGGCAAAGAAAGTGTTAAACATCTCTGCCATCTCTCTGTCCCTGTTTGTGTAACTGGGTGATATCACTTCTACACTGCCTTTTGCCAACTTCAGTGAGCTCTGGCTGCATGAATATTCTCCCTACAGTGGCAAGCATTGTCTCTGTATTCTTTCCATGTCACCTGACCTTTCTTCTACCGAGTTTAGACCTTCCTTTCTTTCTTTATTTCCTGTTCAGCCAAGATGACCTTCTGCCTCATCTGCTTGACTTGTGACATTTGGGAACTGCCTGCTCCTGTGCCCTTAGGAGGTGATGTTTGAGAAGTGACTGGAACTGATGGATCCCAGCACCTGCAAAAGCATTTTCCCAAGGGAGTTTACTTACTAATTCCCTGAGCAGCCTGAAGACTGCTCTCCTTAAGTCCGGAGTTGGGGTTTTGCTGGCACTTTTTCTCCTATCAACAGAGATTTTAAATTTGATTACTTTGTGGTTATTGTGGCCAAGATGGCCACTGATGTCCACTTTGCTCACAAGATCCACTCTGTTGACAAGCAGCAGATCAAGGAGGGCATCTTTATGAGTCAACATCCTTAGGACCTGCGTGAGGGACTGGATTTGTATCTCACTGCGTTATTTATTGGGGGATGGGGGTGGGGGAGGGGGGAGGGTAGCAGCGGGGAGGGGTCCAGGCCTCCAGTATCAGAAGGCACATGTCAGCAAGAACCATGTGGTAAAAGCCTGTCAATCAAAACCAGCCTGCCTGGTATCCCACCTACTCCACACTCCCTGGAGTCTCTGACTGGCTACACCACTGCTCTCTCTGGCCTGGAGGGCTCTGAGGGGTCAGTAAAATGAATGCCCCACCTGGGAAGGGTGGTCACAGTGGCTGGGGCACATAAATAGAGGAACACAGGGCCTCCATCTTAGCCTGCCTTCTCTCCTGGAAACTGGTGCTGTGTGGCCATTTTGTGGGAGCTATGCAATTTTCTTATTCTAACTTCTGTTTTTGCTTCCTCTTTTTTCTCTTTTTTTTTTTTTTTGGGGGGGGGTGGTGGTGTCCTTTTTTTTCTTTACTCTTACCTTAATCTCTTGTAGGTAACTTAAAACAAATGGATTGCGTTATACTAATTTGTGGGTTGGTGTTTGCGGGGGGGCTTCAGTGTAATGCTTCTCCTTGGTTGTATGTTACTCCTGAAAACTGTTTGCCAAAATGCTTGTTGTCTAACTAAATTAAAAGAAGTCTAGTGGGAAAAGTGTGTTCTCTTTACATGAATTCAAGTTATGAAAGAAAGGCTCTGCAAAAGTTTGGTGGGTGAGCTCTTGGAGTCTTAAATATAAGTAAACTACCTGGGCAGCTTTTGGCTTAGACCTGGGGCTTTACAGACCTGTTCCAGGAAGTTGTCATCCGGCTGTTTTAGGAGTCTCCTGGCCTGAGTTGTATCAGCTGTGGGATGATCCCAGTTAATTTCTGGCAAGCTTAAGTTCCCCTTAAGGACAAAGATAGCTGACTTGGAATTGTCCCTTAGTTCCTCAAAGAACAATTCATCAGTGTCATCATGCTAGCTGAGAGGTCTATAGGTTCACATGAAATCTGCATTATTTGTTGCCCCTTGATTCTTACCTAGCAGGTCTCAGCTGTGCCATTGCCAAGTGTAGCTCCATACGTTCTAACCCTTATGTTGCACACAGTGCCACCTCCAAGTCTCTTCAGCCCTGGTTATCCCTTCTGAAGAGCCTGTAACCATCCAACAGGGCACTCCAGCCACAAGTCTCACCCCACCAGGTTTCACTTATGCCAATGATGTCCAATACCTGGGACCGGGCCAAAGCTTCTAGCTCCTTTTATTTGTTCCTGGTGCTGAATGCATTAGTGTAGAAACATTTCAGGGGTGTTGTTTGTAGTCAATCACCTCCCGAAGTAGATTGAAGGATCCCGTTAGTGCTCATTTCCTCAAGTTTTGGTGCACCATCTCATCACTGGCAAGCCTGGTATATGCCCAACAGAAATAAACTTTGAGCATCCAAGCAGTTCATAATAACACTCCTGAGCAATGTGAACTCCCTATTTGATATAAAAGGTATGGTCAACTCCAAGAACATGTTGCCAGCAGATTCTACAAAATGGAAGAGGTTAGTTATATATTCCCAACTCAGAAGGTCCATGTGAATTGTGTTCTATGTGTCCATTACATTTTCCAGATTCCTAAAACTTGAAGAGATGTCCTAGTTCAGCAGGTGGGATCAGTTTATCACTGTGTGGGGCTGACCAAAGCTATGTATTCCATACCCTCTATTCATTTCCCAGGAACTGTTAACAATGGGCCATTTGCAGTATCTGCCCAAGGCACACCCGACCCCTCAGGGTGTGAGCTGAATGTGAAAGACACCTGTGAGATAAGAGCTGTGATAACTCCCTTCCAGCAAGTCACTAGCACCTCCACACCCAGCCTGAGGTGTCATGTCTGCTAATGGGCCGTCAATGATTCCAAATATCCCATGACTCACAGAGTGAGATTACTCATTGTGTAACTTCCCGCCCTGAGAGAGGTACTGGGCAGTCCCACCTGGACCTGAGGGGATATAATCTGGGGGTTTAAGGATTTGGGACTGTTGTGGCCCAATCCCTGAGAGAGGCTTGAAGATTACCTGCAGGGTGGCACACACTGGTGCCGCCCCCTCTAAGGG
>JAWWEV010000134.1:41857145-41893769 GCA_035583235.1 Hafferia zeledoni | reverse complement strand
ATTTCTCTTTGTGCCATTGCATTTATTGTAATATTGTTATTAAATTGTAACTCTGACTTATAATCTCTTCTGTGTTGGGTTCATTTCTCCTGCTAGTTTACCTTTTAAACCAGCACAAGAGAAAACAACTAACATTATTTGTAAACCCACTTTTTTTTGTTTAGGAAAGAATTAGAAAGTTTTTATTACCTAATCTGGAATTTAACGTTCACTTATCAGCCAATAGAGAACCCTGCTAAAAAGTCTGTTAGTAAGAAACACATATAGGTAGGACTGCGTTCTGTGTTAACGCCCCACTGAAGTTAAATCCTGATTATACACATCTGGCAAGGATGAAACAGCTGAGATTGAAAAGTGTAAGGTACCCTTTCTGGACAGCATGGTATGATAATGTGGTTAAGACCTCCTCACCTTCACACATTCGTAAAATATATTCATATTTTTCTAAGCAGATCATATCTTATTAAATGATGCCTGAAAGAAGCAACATGTGCAGAAATTAATTTTCAACACTAGGGTAACAGAAGTGTTGTTCTCATACATACTGTTTAAAAGATAAAATGCACTCACCAAAGTATTGTCACACTCTTAGGTTTGATGTATTAATCAAGTCTTAAGGCTAGATTAATTCAAATGGCTATGATATAACATGGCCTCTCTGGCTCATACTCCCCCACAAATGAGAGGGTTCTGTTTGCTTCACGGGAAGCTGATGCAAAGATTATTTTCATAACTTACTACTTTGACTGTTTTATTAGTCTCGACTGGCTCCTGCTCCTTTATGACATTCAGCATAAAACTGCTTGATTTTACTTTCAATGATTCTCATAGCTATCCTTACTTTTTCCTCTCATTCAGCTTGGAAAGACTGACTTGTTTCTGATTGACTCAAGGTTTCAACCACTCTCAAACACTTCACAGATTTTCAAAGAAATTTTGTGATGTCTTATACTAATTCCCAAACAGTGGCACAGTATATAAATATGTGCAAACCTTTATCTCCTTCCCTTCTTTCAAATGCTTTCTTAAAAGCATGACATATTTAATAAATTTGACAGCTGTGCATCTTCTGCCAATCTTGTAAATTGCATTCTTAAATGATTTCCCTTGTTCCTGCCAGTCTGTCCACAAAATCTTGTGTTCAAACCACATACTCATTCAGGCAGGTGCTGTCATATTTTCCGGTGTTTGTACATTTTGTGCTGTCTTGAATTCACATGAGGATTAGTAAATGCTGAAGAATTAACAAACTGTACCACTAATATTACAGACTTAGGCTGTAAGATGGGATGATATAACTGGATGTAAGACAAGGAAAATTTCTTAGCAATATTTGTCTTCCTAAGAAAGTTATAAATAACCTGGCATTTTAGAGGTCAATTCTATCAGCAGCACTGACATTAGAAAGTCTTAAACAATAGATACCATAATACAAAAAGTCTCTTGTAACATCTAAACTTCAAACTCAGTAGAAATAACCACTACTGGGAATTTAACATAAGTGCCATTCGAGTCAGGTCTTACCTGCTAAAATAGGAGAAAGTTAATAAGATCTAAGATACTTAGAAAGTAATGAAGCATTTAAAGTAGTCAAGCAATCATTCTGTAATGATGGACTTTTGCTTACAAAACCAGATCCTTACAGACTACCAGTACTTGAAAGGCAGGTAGAACAGGGGCGGAGATCATCATTTGGGAAGCATTATGAATTGCTAAAATTATTTAAATTATGTTTTTAATTGTATTGTAGGTGCGTATACATACATGTGTGTAACTTTATAGAATATTTCAAGGCTTTCTGGTGTTAATACACATTGTATAACTACAAAGGTTTGAAATAATCTAGATTACATCTTTTCATTCAGCTGAGGAAGGATACCAAATATATTTGTCTCATCTAGACCATTTTCTCCTCCCCTTCTTTCTACCTGCCTCTACATTGTTTCAGATTTTCAATGCTTGTTTGTCTATACTGCATCTAGCTGCAAAGTATTGGTGTATCTTATTTTATTACAAGTTCATATTAAGGTTGCTCAGATGTTGAGTAGTTGATTTCTATGTTAAAGTAGTTCAGTTATTTTTTTATTATTTTTTCCATGGTTTTTTTCTCCGTTTGAAAAGTAAACCCAAACAAATACAGAAACAATACCAGAAAATGTTTTTACAGAATGATATATTTTGTAGAAGTAACACCCCTTTTTTTGCAACACACTGCCAAGGTAAGCAATGACAGTTGCTCAGAGATTCCTTTCAATATTAAATTTCTAGTCTATTTCTTTGACAAAGGACAGACATAACCACAGATTCATTTGATTTGATAAAGCATGGAGTTTTAGATTCAGCAGCTAATCAAATTCAGAAGCAAGTTAGAAAGTGAATGACGGAAGCCTCTAAAATCCTTACAGCACTGGCTGTAAACCCCACACAGTTAGATACAACACATTTCAGTTTAAACGTGTATTTGATGCCCTTACATTGAATTCTGTGTTTAGGTGCTTTCCACTTATGAGAATGCTTCAACTTTCCTTAAATGCTTTTCTGAAGCTGCGTCCAAATGAACCCCATCTGTGGGAAACCCCTTCAGTAGTAGAGAGTTCAGACCCGCAAGTGCACCTGGAATGCCAGCTGAGAAACAGTACCTTGTTGCAGCAAACTTCTTCTTTGAGTTATATTCATAGTCACAGAATTAAGACAGTTTCATATGGGATTTCTTGAAGATTTATTTCAAGTCAAGCAAGCTGATAATATACCATTCTCCCCTTATTGACATTCCAATACCAAAAGTAGGAAAAATAAAGTTGCTAGGTGACAGCAGCATATTTACTAGAACTGAAAAAGACAGGAACACTCTGAACAAGATTTCCCACTTCCTCTTTTACTTCTTCTTTTACTTGTAACTCTTTCTTAAGAGTCCATTCAATGGAGTGAGAATAAAATGAATTCTTTGGTGTTATCTAAATAAGAAACTTGTGATGGCAGAGAATTGAATAGTTTCTCCTGAAATAAGTTGTCCTGGAACTTTAAAAGACTCTTTTGGAAAACTAATTATCATTACCACATTGCCTGAAGAAAGCAAGCATTTATATTGAGTAGTTCAAATCATAAAGAACATCTTCAAGCATTTTTCTTGAAAAACAATGAGCAGGGCTAGTTTTGGGTCTGTTTACTTTTTGCTATTAAAAGACAGATTATTACCAATGAGGTTTTTTCGTAACTTAGATGTTAATTTGTAAGATAGGTTAGGATACTGCTGAAAGAAAATATCAGTAGCCTTAATATTAAGAGATTAATGTGATGAATTAAAGAAAAACACATTACTAGTCTTATCAAAGTCAGAGGAAGGTTCATTTAGCTTTTTCCTTAGTTTGAGAGGGAGTTTAATGTTTTCCCAAAGGAAAAAGGATAAAGTATGGAAGCACACTTTGTATAGCACTAGTCCTTTGCCTTTATGGAAATTTCTGTGACTTTATTTGGCTGCAAATGTAATAATTATCAAACTCAAAAGAAGCAGAATGGAAGCAGGTACATATTCAAATTTAAGCAAGCATACAGAGGGCTAGACAGGAGCGATTTACAGAAAAGAACACATTTTTATTGCTTGTAAAGTTCCAGGACCGTTTAAAACGTCTTCCCATTTTCATTCTGATACACAGTCCTTTGGTCTGCTTTAGCTCTGCAAAAATTGTGTTTATTTGTTTACAAGACCTGGAGTGCTTTTTCTCCTTTGAAAGTTGTATCCAGAGGGGCTTTAGTTTGGTTTGTTGTTTTTTTTTTTTTTTAATTGCTTTGATTTTTCATTTCCAAAGAAGACATGGTTTTTCCTGTGCACATTTGAGGTTGTTTTTCATGTAAATTTCTGAAATATTTAAATATTTTTTCCACAGTCCAGGCTTCGCTTTTGTTACTTCTTTGACCAAAACTCATTTCTCTTTCCAATGCTCACTGTTATGAGGTTACAAAGGGGTGTAAACAGGGTTTCTACATTTGGACAGCCTGAAGAGGAAAAACAGAGCAAAAAATTTCCATTCAAACCATCGTTGTTTGCTAAAAAACCCCCTTTAATTCCACATTTTGAGTTCCAGTCCATTCATCATTGTGCTTTGCAAGCTGTGTATTTTGCAGGAACTGGACTTTCAATAGATTGCAAAATCCATTTCTTACGATGTCGACAGCAAATATTGAACTTTCTTACCTGGAAAAGATAAAACTTTCTGAGATTTACCTTTCTTTAACACAAGAGTAGCTTATGTTTACTGAAAACAGAGGCTACATAAAGTAATGTGATATGTTCTGGCAAGGAAGCAGCAGGAGGAATTAATTTTCCTCTTAGGGCCATAAAACATCATTCAAGCAATCAGGTATTTGGCTCAGATTTCTAAAGGTCTTTTGAGCATTTCTGATCTCTAATATCTAGATTGCTTGAATATCCAAATTCAGTGAGCTTCATGCCACCTTAGTATCCCTCCCACACCACTATGCCAGGAGAGATGCAGGGCTGCAGTGGGTTGGCTCTTCATCTGAGAAACACTGTCCACCTCTCCAGTCTACAACTCTTGCCCTTACATTGCCTCCTTTCTATTCCCAGACCTTTACTCCTGGTGTGTACAGTTTCCAAGTGCAGAGGCACTGAAGACTCCTGTTTCCCCAGAACCAAACACAGCTATGAACTGCACAGCCTGTTTTGCCTTGTGGCAATAAGCAGCTGCATCAGACAAGGCTCAGAGCCAGGAGTGGCCGCCACACCTCGTGTCCTTTGATCTTCTTGGATTTCCACCATTTTCTCTACCAGACACAGCTTGTTGGTGGGGCTTGCAATCTGCCTGCCAGCTGCACCTGGCCCATCATGGCAGTGCTGCAGATAGGGAAGGGGCCTCACTGCCAGCCAGGGCCTCCCCATTGAGGAGTCTGGATGAGCTTGTTTCATGGGCTGCTGCTTTGAACTCCCATCACATCGCTGCCTCCCACATCTGGAGCCTGAGGTGAAGGAAGATAAAAGTGTGCTGGGGAGTGCAGAGGCTTGTGAGGCACGCTGGGAATGCTCCCAGCCTGCAAGCAAGGCTCCTGACTTGGCCATTCCCCAGCTTGGGCTGTTACAGCTCATGGCTAGAGGAGCTATAGCTGTACGCTGCACACTACCAGGAGTGCATTTGATGTATGCTAGAGTGTTTGTACATAAACTAGAGGTTGTTAACAGGTGCTTGCATTTATAATTATAAACACTGGCTCTTATAATATTCAAAGATCATGCTTGCATCGATCTGAATAGTTTTCAGCAATACTGATGATGACCGAATGCTCTAAGAGTCAAAGCTATTTAACATTTACACAGCTTGCTCAATAACTTACCAACTGTATGCTCCCATTGACTTTCACAAGCTTTGAATCAAGCCTTTAAAACATCAAAAGAAAGAAAAAAGGAGAACTATTTCCAACAAATACTGCTTTCCAACTTTGCTAGGCTTTGTACTAAATCTATTAAAAGAAAGGGCAAGTCAATGTGAAATGCACCACCTGGCCTTTTACACTGAAGATGAGTGCACTCTCCAGCTCAGGAAAGCCTGTTAGCATGAACATTATCCTCATTGTGTTCAGCAAAACATAAGCACTTGCTGGACTGGATTTTCCAAATAAGGATGATTTTCTGTATGGAAGACCTCAGGTGCATATTGCACATAAGTAGCAAAGCATAAAGTGCATTTTTTTCACCTGTAAATTTTATTGCCTTTATGGTCTATGACATCATAACATTGTCTGGATGTTAGTGTTAGAGGAGGCAGAGAAAACTGCCTTTGTAAATGTATAATCGTGTAAATCTCGGTCTCCCTGGTCTTTTTAGAATAGCAAACAATGATATATAATTAATTGTAATTTTGCTAGAAGTGACATTATCACCATACTCATAAATACTCACAAGGCAAGGACTGTCCTGGGGGAGATAACTTCCTTTCAATGGTGTGATAAAATGTTCTCATCATGGACAGTATTTATTGCCTATGTCTCTTGAGAGATGATTAAAGCAGGAGAAGAGCAAATAAGCAGGCACAAAGCATCCCTGCTATGCTCATTTCATAGGTTTGCTTCCATTTGTTTAAAACAAAGTGTATTAATACGGGATTTGAAAATTATTATTTTTCCTACTTCTTCTTTCTTGCTGGGTTTTTATTGCTGTCTTGGAGAAAAATGACTAGAGAAATAATCAAAACCTTAATATCTTTTAAAAACTCCTAGACCAAGCTGCAATTCCAGTGACAATAAACTGTGTACAATCTCATCACTTATCACTTAGTTTCCTCTAGCTAGCTTTCATGTCCCTTTGTGAGCATAAACAGAAAAGCATTACGTTCCCCTTTCTTACAAGCTAATCCAGCATAAATGAAAATAAATTAATTATGTTGAAATTATACGTTATTTACTTTGCTTGTTACATAAAGAATAAGAGCTATGATGAAGTAAAGTTTACTTTTTTTATATGACCAAAATGGCTGGTTTGGTTGATTGTTAGTCTTTCAGAAGGGCAGGTGACATTTCCTGCATCACTGGCTACAGCTCATAATATTCTTTTGGCAAGCCAAGAATTACAGTTTCAACAATTTTCACAGGTACAAATTTGTCTAGGATGAAACATTACAGATAGGTTAACTTCAGCCAAATCGGTCAAAAACTCTCATTGCCAATTTTTCCTTTGTTTTTCAAAGTTGATTTCTCAGTGATTTGATTCACACTACCTAAAAATAAATCTGGATTCCGCAAAGCAGGAAACTCATTTGTGTTGTCATGGTATCAGTATTTCTATGTTTGTGTTCAGAGATAACTGAAGATCCTAAAATGAGTTTGTGTTTCTTGCTTCTTTATTAAAAGGCCTTACAATTTGGCTTTTTTTTTTCTTTTTTTATGTAGAGTTCTTTTTATATTAGTGATGTAGTAACTGTTCAATATCTCTTTTTATGATATTGCTTAAAACTTCCATGAGACATGTCAGCTACTTGCTTCAGAAAATATGATGCCAAGTTATACAGAATGGTCAAAACACCACTGATCATGAATATCTAACAGTGCATTCAAAATTTTATTTATTATCTGAAGAAACAATTATCACTCCTCTTCAAAATTCAAAAGTCCCTTATATAAGTGTTTTAAATGGGCTTGTAGTTGTTTTGGTTCAGTGTCCCTAAACATGAAAGATATGTGGAACAAAATTCAATTAAAAAAAAATCAAACTCATAATGTGTGTAGATTACTATGAATCACTACCATATGATCATGTAATGACCTTTGTCATGGCAAATCTGTAAACATAACTGGACTCAAACTAAGTCAGGAAAGCAGCAAAGATTTTTTGACTTATGAGAGAGGACTCTGACTTATAAAAACTTAACAAAGTTTTCTTCAGTAAGCAAAACGTTTATTAAGGGCACACAGATGTTTAATATGCAAGGCCTGTATATTTCCTCTAATCTAAAAATCTATTTAATTCCTAAACTTCATAGCTGGTTCCTGACTACAGGTTTTATCAATTTTAATCTTCTAGAGAGTTTATGTGCTACATAAACCAGTATTAGAGATAGTAAATCAAAATAGAATACCCTGGAATGTAATTTTCCAAACCACTTATTAAAATCTGCTTTATGAAATATATAGGGCATACAATTTTTGTAGAACCAGATTGAAATTGTGATAAGTAAATCTAGTCTTTCCTGTTTACCTACAGATTAATCTTTACATTTTTACATATGATGGCTACAAACCTTTTAAATTTTATAGAGCAGATGTACATTAAAGCAATCTCTTTGATCAATGTGAGAGTTTAGGAAATATTTTTGTCATCACCCATACTTCTACAAGTATGATAATCTTACATACATATATTTTTCTTATAAATATTAACTGGCACAAATTATTAGGGTATTAATTTACCATTTGATAAAAAATGTTTTTAATTTAGATGACGCAAAGGTTTCAGTGCACATCTCTTATAACCCAACATATTTAGCAGTTTGCAAATCAGACTTGTTAAATTCATTCATGCTGAATGAATATACTGTAATCCATCATAAAATGAGTAAGCAGTGATGAAAGTATGTGACATTTTCAGAAGAGCGACCCATTGATCTACCATTGCAGTTGAAAGCAATATTTGTTGTATCAATGAGACTAATGGCTTTTTTAACACTGATTTGGTAGAAGCTTAAATACATAGGTTGGTGCTACAGACTTCCCTGAATTTCTTTTGTTACTAATAGGCGTGGAAGTAATTTCACTATGCTACATACATACATACATCCTATTACATGAGGATAATGTAAATAATAGCATATGATACAGATACACCCTGCTAATCATCTGAAAGTTTGGTAATTACATAGCCTGATCTTTTATGCTGCTTCTTTGATGTAAAATTTAACTTATTTTCTGATTGACATAAGTTCTCTTAATTTCATTGCAACTTGAGTTTAGAATTAGACTTGCTTTTTTTTTTGCACATTCTGCACTTCTATGTCTCATTGAACATATTGAAAATTAGAATATTCTAAAGCATTACTCTACTGAGTATTTTTGAAGGGAATGTATTGACTAATCAGTATACACTAAACATGGAAAAAGGTACCTGATTGTTCAAATACAATCACCAACTGATAAGGGTTTTCTTCCAGTTTTCTTTGTTACACATTTTAATTCTATCAGCAGGGGCAGGATGAATCTCTTTTTTTAGTTGAAGTATTAAGAGTTTTGTTTTAAATCTTTGTTTAGAACCAAAGCTGGAAAATAACACTATAAGTGCAAGTGGTCTTCTTTTAGATGTTAACAAATGTTGACTTCAGATTTCATATTGGACTCCAGCCAGTGCCTTTTTTTCTGCAATAACACTACCCTAGTTAACCCAAAATGTCTCATAAGCTTAGTAAGATCTTCATCATTATTGCTTAAATGTTTATGCAAACTTTCAGTTTCTTGCAGTTGAATTCTCATTTCTGGAAGCTGCCCTTTTTACATTTTCTGTTAATATCATAAGGTTAAACTAGGGGCTAGTTTATAGTTATTGCACAATCCTTTCTCTTTAAGAACAAACAGAATGGCAATTTGCCAGGAACTGGACAGCTTTGTTAATATTTCTTCAAGTATTTCCTACATGAGTGTGGGCAAATTTGTTTCCCAGTTCCTTATGGAGCTGTCCTTTACAAACTGCAAACCAGCACAGTTATTTGTACTGCTTATCTCAGGTTGCATAGGCATTTGTGTGTGGTCAGGTACAGAGAGTCATATTTCCTTACTGTAAGCTGGTCTGCTATCCAAAGTCTTAAAAGCCTGTAGATCAACTGCTGTTGTGGAAGGACATATTTGAGCAAGACTAGCCCTGTATGAATGGGATTTTGGAACCTATCCTGGTTTGTGCTCTACAGAAACAAAGTCAGGACAATTCTGGTCTGATTTTGCATCAGAAATATCTTTCAAATTACAAGAAGGTGGCCGCTTCTGTTCTTTTGTCTTGAAGTAAACATACAGTTTCAATAGTCAAATTTACTAGGTACCATGTTGACTACTTTGCCAGTTTAATTTGAAGAAGAAAGTAACTTACATGGTTTAGTTTATCCATCATATAAGTCTGATCATCTTTTTAAAGAATAGTAATTTTCATAAATTTATTCACTATGCCAATACTCATAGCTGAATTCAGAATTAAATGTACTGAAAAAATTATGCAGCTTTCTTTTTATTTTGCTCTTGGTTTAAAAAATGGTGATTTTTTTTTTTTTTTTTTTTATTTGAGAAAAGTAACAAGCAAATAGCTGGATTCAACTTGAATATGGGAAAAGCCACTTTATGGAGCCTGTAGCTTCTGTGCTTCCTTACTGAATAATGTATCAATAACAAAAGACTATGCCTGACTCCAAGAAGGCAATTAAATGCCACTCTGATGCCCAATCCAGTCAGATCTTGGAAGCTAAGCAGGGTCAGGCCCAGTTAGTACTTGGATGGGAGACCTCCTGGGAATACCAGGTGCTGTAGGTTCTAGTCCTCAGGACTTCACTGTCACCGTCCAAGCTCACTTGGCCATGGCAGATGAACCTTAGGAATTAAAGGGTGGGGCCAGTTCTGCGCAAGCTGTGCCTCACCTAAAAAATCCACTGCGCAGGCTCGAAGGACGCACTCACGTTGGTAGAGCCCTTCCCAAATCTTCATTTGCGAAGAATGGCCATGATGATGATGATGATGCCGGACTCCTCCTGTGTTACAGGACAGTCATGTGATTTATAAAGATTCACTTGATGTTTTGTTTATTATCCATCTGACAAGAAATTTATCGTGATTGGTTATACCACTTCAAATGCCTCAGTGAAGATCTCTCAGAAGAACTCTAAAACAGACCTAGTGACACACCGTATCTTGCATGAAAGTAAAGCTCAGTTTTGGTTAACAATAACAGCTTATCTTTTAGACCTCCTACAGAGACCAAGAATGAGTGTATTTTCTAGTCTTCTTTGCATTCTTCATCTGACATGCAAGTTCACTGTGCAGAAATCAACAATCTGTGAGCACTTTGTTAAACTCATGCCTACAATCACATCTGATACACCTTGGAAGAGAGGGAAGAATTGCCTTAAGCCCCTCATTTGCACTGCCATAATCACAGTTCTGCACCATGCAAGTCTTCCATAATGCATAGCGTTCAAATAGCTTGAGAGCTCTTCTAAATTGCTCTGGCTTATGGTAAGATAAGGCAAAAGTTCTGGAAATCTAGTCTTGCTGCCATGAGCTTCTTTTATAAAAAATTATACCCATTATTTGGGCTATTTTAGCCTTCTGCTTGAAATTTGCTACTCAAAGTTTTGGTGGTGTGTCATCAGCTATATAGTATGAGCACTTGAAATTCAATTGCTAGTTTTTCATCTGTAAACACCAATGATTTGAGTACTGAGTTTTTAGTTTCCTTCTTTTATTTTAAATGTTCCCTTCCATATAGCATTTGTCACTCTTACCTAACTTCTTATTCACTGAATATACTATAATAATATCAGTCAAATAATTCAAATATCCAAGTAGCTTTTGTATTACTATGTTTCCAGGGTGTGCAAATGTAGGTTTTCAGGAAACACCACTGAGTGACATCAACTCTAAATTTCCTAGTCTACACATATCATTAGTACTACAGAGTTACTGAGATTTTCCCTCTGCAGGGGCTTGGGGGTTGAATTTATTTGGTTCTGATTTTTCAGGCCCTATAAAGTGGCTTCACAGTTTTCTATGTATAGCCTAAAATTTCTTTGTTCACAGAAATGAGCAATGCTTTTTCTAACAAAGTTTTATTACATGTAAATTAGATATGCTGGTTGCATATCTAACATAGATTGAAAAATGAGATTTCTTCTTAAAGCTGGCCAGATATGATCAAAATAGTGCATCTAAAATGCAACTGATTTCTGAGTAGCCATCAATTTCACCGTATGCATACTTCTCTCTATTAGTCTAGATTTTTAGCATAGACATAATTTATACTTGCTGCTCATGAAAATCTAAAAATGTCTGCTCCTGAGAGGGGTATCATTGCATGCAGGGACATTGCACATGGATATTTTTTACATTTGAAACAATCTTATCCTTCTGAGTTTTAAGTTACAGCCATTTAATAAATATAGATGTCATACATGAGAAATAATGCAAAGCCTATAAGAGACTTGTCAAAATAAACAATTCCTTATTTCCAGCATTCCTATCACACCTTCTGATGTGACTGAATGTGAAACATGGATTCTTGGGCAGGAGAGAGAGTTGCATTCCCTTTTTATTTAGAACAAAAAGTACTCCAGACATCATTAATCCAGACTGATGAGCTAAATTAAAGGAAAGGAAAAAGTATATTGAAAAATTTAATGAGAAGGGGAGACATACTGATATGGCTCTATTCAGTTACAACAGAGGAAGAAGTAAAATATTATTGTCCATTTCTTCACAAAAATCAACAAACACTTTGGAATTAACACACACATAATCTCACAATTCCACAGAGGGAAAAAACCAACCAACAAACCAACCAAGAACAGAAGAGAAGTAACCAGCTGTATGTTAGGTAACAAAGATCACATTTACAAAACAGATGAAAAAAGCCTAACATTTGTAACATAAATTTGTCACATTAGCAACATCCATGAAGTCAGGCTAGCAGCAAGAAACACTAGAAATCCTAAAATCTCTAATGCAGTAATGGTAGAACTTATCACTTTGGGATTCATAACCCACACCAATTTTTTTATAAATTCCATCCAAGAAATAAGAGACTGGATTTTTGTTTTCCTGTTTGCTTAAAATAACTAAGCTGAAGAGCATGCTCCAAAATTCTCAAGTTCGTGGTCATCAAGGGAAAATATTACACTATTCAACATGACAGGTAGGCAAATGGAAAAGAGACTTTCATTAAATCTTCCTTAACTGACAAAGGAGAACACTAGAAGTCATGATTCTTACTACCAAATTTTCCATAAATAAACGGCTGAGAACCAAACTCAGCTAAAGCTGAGACACAGTGACAGAGTATTTGATTGTAAGCCTAACTTCTTATTCCACTTGGAAAGCTTTCCTAGAACAAAGAATGTGAGAAGTTTACATATAAATATAGAACTTAATGCTGTGCTTGTATTTGATCCAGATATTAGAAAAAATACGGACTGCGATTATATAGGTTGTTGATGTGTATGCACTACACACACCATATACCTCATTTGAATTATGATTCACATGAACACAAAAGCTAATTATCATTTTCTCAACCTTTAAAAAATGCTGGAGTAAAAGAGAAAATTATCAGACTGTGACATGGGAAATTTACCTTTTCTAATTGCCTGATGCTTAAATTTCAACATCCTGAAACTAGCCATATGTGATAACCAAATCAGGGAAAGCTGTTGCAGTGTTTGAGTACTACGTTCAGCATGCTAGAATGCCAGTAAAGTTTCTTACCAGTTCTTTGCACCATTCAGTGTTACTTAATATGAGTATTTAAATGAAAACTAAGTACTTCCTTAAAACAAAAACAACAGCAACAAAAAAATCAAAACAAACAAAACACAGCAGAAATTAAACAAAAAAATCCACAACAGCACAAACAAAAAACCCAAATGGAAAAGACTAATACATAGTTGAAGTTCTGGGGAAAGGAAGTCACAGTTCAGTTTATAGTGATAGGACAGGTAGCAGCAACAAAAAAATTGTGGCAAATCTTTTGCTATTTCTGGCTGGAAACTATAAAGGAAACATCAGTTTAGTGTTTAGTGTAATGACTATGCTCAAGTAAAGCATGTAACAAACAAAAGAGTTTTTATTAATAAGTTTAACACTTTACAATCAATTGTCTTTTTACTTAAATTGATATATGTATTTGTTGGCTTCCTTGATTAGAATCAGAAAAGTAGGACTAATGTGTATTAAAGACCTTGGTGGCTTCTGTGGTTCTCTGTCAATGCTGTTGAAAAAAATTATATTAATTTCATATTCATTTTCATTTTCAAAACAGAAATAATGTCTACTTACCAGCAAACTGTTGGTCATTCTAACCACATGAATAACATTCACAACAGTTGAAGACTGACACATCCTATTGAATGAACATGCACATACACCATGTGCAAATGCTGAACTTAAACATTTAGTTGGGATTGTAGCTTAGGTTTCATCAGTCTGATATGAACTACTAGTATATTAAGAGCTTGCAAGATTTTCAATATTTACGAAAATGTCAACAGTCTCAGAATGCCCATGGTTGTGTAAATTTAGCTAAAATACCCGAATTTATTTTACTGTAAACATTCCAGTCATTTAGAAAGAGCAAGCAACAGTGTTACTATGAAAGGCTATTACATAGATGAGATATTGAGGTAACAGATACAAGTAAATTACTTTTTTTATGAACAGGTTTTACTAATACCCAGTAGAGACTTACAAATCATGGATATTGTCAAACAAGAGAAGCTAAGAAACCCAAACAATTTATCAACATGAGTGGACTTCTTACAGAACTAATTTTATGCCTGTAAACAGCAACATGTTTAATTTTGGGAGGTTTTTTTACAGAACATATAATTTTGGTCCTTTTATTTTTATTCAACTCTTTGTGAGTAAAACTTTGCCTTTCTATGATTCTGCAAGGAAAAACAGTCATTTTTCTATTGTGTGGCAAGCTGTGGCAAGCCAGCTTGATATGATTTAGGCTGATAGTTGCTTGAGTGATTGCTTGAACATAAGAAAATGTGGAAACTGGAAAAATAAAAAAGGAATCCAAAGAGAAGAAATAGTTTCTGCATATCTTCAAATATCAAAATAACCCAGTATTGAAGACATATGTCTACAGGTAGATTTTCTTCTGAATAGAAAGGTTGTTTATTATTTCTGGAAACTAAACATCTAAAAATGTGAGGGGTTTAAATAATTAAAAATCATTGTTACAATTTTTTAAAAGCTGAAACATTATTCAGACATTCATAGTTTTGTTTTCTTTATTATAGAAAGCCAGAAAGTAAGAGCAAAATACTTATGGCAAAGATTGAGCTGAATGTAAGATACATTGATATTCTCTTAAATTTTCCATTGTTTTTCTACATATTTCTGAACACATCAGAGCAATACACTCACCCCAAGAAATGCAAGTAAATTATTTTTTGTTTGGACAGGAAGAACATTGCAAGCTCTTTGCCACGACCATATAATATAAACTAAGAGACATGTGTGTTGGCTTTCTGCATTGCCATCTACACCTTCATTCTCTATTTCTTTTAATGTATAAAGTTTGAGGACATAAGTATTTTTCTGGATCTTCCTCTTCTGGACATACCAATAGTTATGACTGTACCCTAATTTATAAAGATTCTTAATTAATAAAGAAGTAATAAAATGTCAAAATAATTTCTAAAACTGTAGATATTTACATTATTCAATAATTTTCTTCATTAAAAAAAAAAAAAAACAACAAAAAAACAAACCAAAAACCAAACCATACCAAACCAAACCAAAAAAAAACAACAACAAACCAAAGCCACCCAAACCACAAAATACAACCTTCGGTATTTGTATATTATAATTGTATTCCTTGATGTAGAATTTGATGTCCACATTGCATCTCCCATGCCTATACGTTTGGCTACACATGTCAGGCTGTGATAGTATAATATGCATCTGCAACAAAATAGCATGCTAAGTACAAAAAGAGAAGACATTACTAACCAAATCCCTTATATAACACAAGGTGAACAGCAAAGCATGAAGGTGCAGAACAGAGAATCTTAATAATAATATGAGCATAATATTTAGGCTTAGTGTTTAAAAGCAGAAATAGAAAATATTATTTTGAAGTTTTCCTGTTTATACTTTTAGACATGGTTGCACTTTTTGAAGCATAAATTGTTCAATAACTTTATGAAACACACCTTGAACTTTTTCCGAAATTTCCATCTTTCCTACAGCACCCAACACTAGCATGTACTAGCTATTTTAAAATCCATGTAACAAAGGGATTTTCCATTTTCAAAGGAAAAAAAAAATCAACATTGGAAATCCTACTTTGCAGTTATTCCTGTGAGAGATGCAGTACAAATAAGCAGATTTAGCCAGGGAGGCATTTGAAATGCACTTGAAAGCAAGACAATCATTAACTCATAATTAACTTAAATGTCTGGGTGGCAAAGTTCATGGAAATGAGAAAATATCTGCATATAAGAAAATAAAAAAATAATCTGCTCATCTTCAGTGGAATTTCTCAGCTTCATGACTGCAGTAATACCACATAACTCTGTTCTGTAGTCATAAATAAAAATAACTCCTCAGGCTGAAGCTCCAAAAAATTTTTGGTTTTACTTTTGGTTTGGTTTGTTTTTCTGTTATTACTGTGTGGCCCTGTAAAGCCATTAAGGGCTAAATTACAAAAGAGGATTAGATCATCTGTTTCCTAGAAGTGAATTAAAAATCCAAGTTAAGTGCCTAGAATTGCAATGTGCTACATTTGTCAGAGTCCACACAGCCAGACAGACTTCTTAGATGGACATTAACTTAATCACCCATTCAGAAAATGCAAAAGATGGCAAAACTTCTTATTCTCCACCTCAAGACTACAAACATTTTAAGACATCAAGAATTGCAGGTCATGATCTTATCATATAGGTAGACGTCTTCAACTACTTTAAGAAAAATATCATCATGAAGTATTTACATTTTTCCCTGCATAATTTTAAGGGGAAAAAAATTGCAATTTAAAAAAATATCTTAAACTTTTCTTATGGGGTGGCAGTGCCCTTACAAATATGCAACAAGTCGTTTAGTGCAACGACTTGGGATGTGAAAACATATGTTTAATTCCTTCCGCTTCAGGACAGCTCAGTCTGTTATTGTCTTTTGCTTGTGCACTGCTGTAATTGCTTTTAGCTATTTTGAGTCCTACTGGTCTCCCCACTCTTCCTTTTGATGTTGTCCCACAATTCAAACCCCAACCAAACAACCAAGCAAGCAGACAAGCAAGAGCTTCTTCCAAAGGGAAAGAAAGATGGAGAATGACATCAAAGTGCAATGCTTAGGGTTCCCATCCAGATGGAGGGCATGAATGTCTATTTATGCATTTTCACGGTATGAGGTACTAGTCGAAAGCTCCTCCATCTCCATTATTTCCAAGGCAAATTCTGGCTTCCTGATGGATACCAGCCTGCTTTTCCTTGATATCCAGTCTGAGACTTATGTAGCCTGCTTGGAAGTAGGTTTAATATTTAAAACTCAGGTACATATGGAGATTAGCTATCTTATGAGCTAAATGCCCAGTGCTGTTCTAAAGCCTGAAATTTTAATCATGTGGGTCTCAATCCTGCTTAAATACTGCCAAAGAACCTAACTCATTTTAGAGGTGCTAGATCTTCTATTGCATGCCTAAATCTTCCAATCCTCTTTAGTGGAGCTCTGTGCTTAAAAGTCATGACAATGATGATTACATCAAAATCTACATTCAGCAGAAGACTTCTGAGAATACAGGTATTTTGTTCAGAACTCCTCCATGGGGTCTTTGTTTTTACCTCCTCTTCCTGTGTTTAATGCTTTAGGAGACATCACATTGAAACATCATCTGGGCTTCTCTGACTGAAAAATGTCTTTGACCCATGAAGAGTGTAAGCAGGATTTTTACCTAAAATCATTGAGTTTTATACATTCGAGAAAGCAGAAGTGAGGGACCAGGGGGGAGGCCTTAAAAACCTTGTGGTATGCATATTAATTCTTGGTTTTGTCTTGACTGGAAAGGTTAAAGTGTCCTGAAGAGCTTTTTGGTTTAGCATTTAATAATGTAATTTAAAATGTGTATGTGCTGAACATTATTTGATAGCAAAAATGACATTCCCAGACATTGCAGTGAGGTATAAAGGATAAGGCCCAGTAGGGGTTTGTGTCTGTCCTGTGAGCAGAGATAAAATACCTGTTTCTTGCAAATATTCTCATCCCTTGCACTCTCCAAGCCCTTCAGCTATAAAGCTGCAAGTCTGATTTAATAGCTTTTCTTGCTATTAAATAAGTGTTTTAAGTATTAAATATATGTTCTAGAACTGCTGTTTTGTTTATGTCATTTTGTCAAGTTCTTCACATTCTGAAAGAGAGACCAAACAGGTGCTTGACAAATTCTTCCATTCATATGAAGAAAAACAATAAAATTATATCCTTCATACACAAACACATACACACACACACAAAGAAAAAAAAAAGGAAAAAAACCTCACTGTATAGACAAGCAAAGCTGAAAAACTGAGCAGGATATATACCCCAATTGCTGACAAAGAAAGGGTAAATTTATCAACACCTCTGATGCAAAATAACTAAACAAAAATTCTAGAAAGAATTAGGAAAGAATTGGGATTTTTCCAAGACCATCATTCAATTGTCCTTTATTAACACCATTTCCATGTACAGCATCCTACATAATGTATAGACTAAAATGTTCTCCTTTTGTGCTAGAGAAGCAGGAGAACATTTCCCATTAGAATAAATGCCAATAGCTGAAACTGTTGCCAGGGCCCAAGTATTCTGCAGAGTATCATCTTGATCCTCAGAAACACTGCTCAAACAGAAAATGTGTAGATCACACCTCACTCCTAGTCTCACCTGAACTAGTAGTGACACATACAAAGTTGACTTGTAATATTTCTTTTTAATTGCATTGTTTATAAATAAACACAAGTTAGAGACTGCATATGAAACATTCATATCATGGAACATAAGTAAGTGCAGTGCTTGAAAGGGCTCTTTTTTATTTGAATGAGCCTTTCTATATTAGTCTTTCTTAAGTTCTCTTTTGGATAAAATGTTTTGGAAATGAGGGGTTGTGAAACTGCTATTAAGAAATGGAGACTAAGGAACAATTTTTATTTCTGTAAGATGCATCCTTCACAGTTCAGTGACACTCTAAAACCTAACTTCCTCAAATTAGTTAGTATAATACCCAGATATACAGTGTATGTACATAACTATGTGATATACATGAAAAAAAAAAGAATCTAAACAAACCAAAAACATTTTAAAATAGAAACAAATAAATTACAAATGTATGTGCTTGTGTATTTATAGCTAGTTAGTTTCCTCAAGAAAATTCCACTTTTTGAATGATGATAAAGAATGTATATTTAAATATTTTAAATATTTTAGAACACTATAAAGAGTTTTAACAATAAAGCAATTGCAAACATTGAAAAGACAGCAAAATTCAAAAGACTGTATCTTTTTTCAAAGGATGAATGAATGAAATCGAAATTTTTAATTTTGTACTTTACTGCATTTAATCTTGTATCGACATCTATTGCAGTTCTTTTGACACTAGTACACAGAAAAATCGTGTGTATTCACATACAGCTTGAACATGTATGTCAGAGGCCCAGATTCAACCAAATTTCGTCCAAGGGGAGCAAATTCGAGGGCTAACTTGGTGAGCTTTCTCAGAAATAGAAATCAGATAATTATATTTTCTTTGTTATACTGCTTTGTAATTTTTCTATTTAAATTGTAGAAATTATCTGAGCATAGGATTCTTATGAAGTGACAGTGAAACTGTCTTTTCTGCATCACATTCCTTAATCACAGAATGTTTTGCGTTTTGGTCCTTACATCTAAAGAAAACCTAATTTCTGAAACCATACTAGTATATTAAAATTTTCATTTTTCTCCTAAGTGAAAGCAAAATTCTAAACTTCAATTTATGAAGGAACTTGATCCTGCGAATTTTAAGGGGAAAAAAACAGAAAGAATATTAAAAGAATTGCACTATATTTCTTAAAATTTAGACTTGGAATTAGGTCTTTAGGGTTTGAGGAGTTTTACATTTTTTCTAATACTACATAGATTTAATTTTTTTTTTTTATTCTGCACATTTCTTCAATGCAGTTGTTTCAGATTATTATAATAATATAATACTGTGTAGTCTGGATTTATCTGCCATTAAGTAAAACAGAACAGACAATGGAATAGAATACATTGAGGTATAACATTAATGATAAAGAGTTATTTTACTCTAGGATCTTAGTATAGATTATGAAGAAATAGTCTTCTAGTAATTCATAGTCCATTCTTTGTCCACTAATCGAAACAAAGCGAAGTGTCTTAAGACACTCAAAATTAGAAATGTTAATAGAAGGTGCTTCCTGAATCACTATGTGAATGTTCTTAATCAGCATAAGAAAATATCTGCTTGCATTTAAGATGAAATGTCTTCAATTTTTTAAATAGAATAAAGGTAGAAAATGTGAACCAGTAAAATAAAAGATTGCTCTGACTATCTCAAGACTAACTACCTTTCTTTATTTGGTTTGGGGTGGGGTGGAAGATGTTTGTTTTGATTTGTTTGTTTAGTTGGCTGGTTGTTGTTTTGTGTTAGTAGGCAAGTAATTTCATCTTTCATATCTTTCCCTTCAACTTTGAGACAATAAACTCTTGAACTGAAGTCATCTCTTATTAAGTTTTTGCTGATACTGACTTTTTCAGCCAGGGGTCTTTCAACTTTTGACACATGTTCAAGAATTCTACTGCAATTATAATTAATGGCAGCCTATCTCATGTAGATATAGCCAAGACTAATGTGGTAGGCTAGTCATAAAGAAGATGCTGCTTGTTGTTTAATTCCTTGATTTATTTCATCCAGTGTTGGGTTTTGGGTTTTTTTCCATGAGATGAAGCTGAAAGAAAATTATTTGAAAGAAATTGCATTTAAATTAGATTGTCAGTTGGCTGTCATAAGTAAATCAGTCCTTGTATTCTTAAATTCATAGAAAAGAAGAGACTTCTGTTATTATTCAGCTTGAACTCATAGATTACAAATGTCAAGAGACTTCCCCGAAACAAATCCAGTCAGAACTAAAACAGCTTTTAGAAAAAAACACCTTATCTTGAGATAAGGATCTGAAGAAGCCTTGGAAGCCCTTTCTAATGTTTTTCTTCTTTTTCTTTGAAGAAGAAGAAAATCACAAACAAAAAAGAAAGCCTTATTTTGAAACAAACGTTTTGATCCTGTTAACTTTGTTAAAATCTGCTACATAGACAAAGACCTGTTTCTGGTCTGTATAACAGTACTCCCAATCTGTGACAAAATTACCCAACTCCCATTTATTCCTCTGAGAAGCCCACATTGTTCACTAAAGGCATATTTAATTAAGCATAATTTTCAATCCTTTGATCACTTTCATGGTTCTTCTTTGAATTATAAAATTATTTCGATACCCTTCTTAACTGCAGAAATCTCAACTGAACACCAAGATACAACAATAAAAAGCTGTGCCAAATGCATACCATCTGCTATATGATATTGTAATTTAAATTCATCCAGCAATTAATTTATCAGCATATCAAAGCAAAAAATCATGAACACAGTAACTAAGTTTTTTCTCAAATCACAGTATTAAACCATGTACAAAACTTCACGTCTGCCTTTAAGAAGATGCATACTTCTTTTCTTTTATCCCCCAAAATTCTGACCATTTTTAGGGGTTATAGGCTTCCTTATTTTCTACTTTATCTTTTTTGCCATTTGCAGATGTGTTTAATAACAATTTGGGGTTTTTTTTTGCTATTTTTTCTTCAGATTACTTTTTGATGGAAATGTTGAATTGCATACAATGAAGATCTGATCTCAGAGACATACTAGAAGCAGCAAATTTCATTTGATGAAAATTGCTCAACTGTGTTTGTTCTCGTTTCAGTGAGTTTTAGAGTGAGTTTTCTTCTTAGTAGCTGGTACAGTGCTGTGATTTGGATTCTGTATGAGAATAATGTCTATAATATACTGATGTTTTGGTTATTGCTAAGAGGTGTTTGTCTTAAGTCAAGGGTTTTTCATTATTCATGCTCTGCAAGTGAGAAGGTGCACAAGAAGGAGAGTGCATGACCACGACTGCTGACCTGAACTGGCCAAAGAGATATTCCATACCATATTCCATATCATAGATCATCTTACTAAGTACATAAAGGGAGAGCAGTTGGCCAGGAGCCACTGATGGCTGATTGAGGATGAGCTGGACAGTGGTCAGCGAGTGGTAAGCAACTGTGTTGTGCATCACTTGTTTCTCTTGGGTTTTATTACCCCCTCTCTCTCATTTTCATTACTATTATTACTACTAGTAGTAGTAATATATTGTTATATTATATTTTGTTTAAATTATTAAACTGTTCTTATCTGAACCTGCAAGTTTTACTTTTTTTTCCTGATTCTCTTCCCCACTGAGGTAGGGTGGGAAGCAAGCAAGCAGCTACATGGTACTTGGTTATCAGCTGGGGTCAAACTATGATAATATTCTCAGATCTATCTTATAATTTTTTTTTAAATATGCACTTAATTAAAACATTATACAAAGATGAAAGTCTAGGTGAATTAAAACACTAATATACTTATCCACAAAACCTCTAATTTCAAGTTGATTTTTAACAAGTTCCATTTTCCTCAAACTCAAGCCACTGGGCTTTGATTCTGTCACCTCAAGACTATCCTCACCAATGTACAAGTTACATTACTTAGAATAGATATCACATGAGACATCACATAATCTCTCATAATGGTCCCTTCCCAAAATTCCTCCAGAGCTTTCTTAGTGCAGCAAAATGCCTAGGATCTAAGAGGTAGGAATTTTCTGTGTATTATCCACTCCCACATTTACATTTATAAAACAAATATAAAAGGAATAAACTCAAAATTTTCTTCCAATAAGTCAAACAAAGTAAGATATTCTAAACTTCATACTTTTGTCAATGGGGAAAAAAATGAAGCAATGAAAAGTACATGACAGATCCCTGTAATTTTCCTTAATTAGCAGGGCAGTGTATGCAGCTGAGAATCTACAAACTATTTTTTAGTATTTAAACATTAACTTTAGCCTGTTTGTATTCTTACAAGATTAATAGAAAATCAACACTCCTGATCTATATAATTCCTCGCTGAACTAGGATCAGGTTATCTGCTTGAATTGTCCAGTCCAGATGTCCAAATTTTCTACAGTTTCTTGATTTAGTCTCAATACAAAGTTAAGTTTTAAATCATTTAAGCTACACTTATTTCCACCTTAGCTGATTTATATTTAAGAATCTGAAATACCATTTTAGACAGAATGATTGTGGAATTTTTAAAAACATGCTAAAATATTCCTTAGATCTCCTACCTGTATCTTTTCAGTGTAAATTCCTTTGCACACCTAATACAACTCCAAACTTTGCCCTTTAAAACAAAAAGAAAAGTATGCTTTCTGTTATAGTTTCAGAATCTGTAATGGAATTTTCTCTCCCTACCAATACAGAGTTTGGGAGCTAACACCCAACCCCCCACTACTAGATAACAAAATGGGTGGCTGATCGCTTTGCATTCCAACTTGATGTTTGGGGGAGGTTAGGGCAGACTGAGGGGAGAGGTTTTTCTCCTGTAGCTGAACACTCCTTGTGCTCTGGCTGCGGACGAGAGCCCCGTTTTGCTGGACTGGTGGAAGCACTTGGTGGCCCTTTTGGTTGGACCCCCTACCGACTCCACGTGACTGGTGCTGTCATTCAGAGAGCGAGAGAGAGAGAGAGAGAGAGAGAGAGAGAGAGAGAGAGAGAGAATAATCATACATACACACATACATATTTGTAGTTAAGAACTGTTTTTGTTTCCTATACAATTTTTCTGATTAAAGTCTCTTAATTTCAAAGGTTGTGGTTGGTTTCTGGAAAGAGTTCCTTTGCCTAGTCCATATAGACACCCCAGTTTTCCTCTAGCTTTTCTGATTGAGATGTTTTTGAAACTACATCCTTGCTGGGTTTTTTTGTATTCATTTACCCCTGCTTGAAGTTACTATCATAGGGGCAATGAACACATGGATTCAATGATGCTACATAATTTTTACCCTGATGAATTACTTCCCTGACAGTTCAATGTACAGCTCTGTACAGTAAAAATATAACCTGTGCCACCAAATTCTAACTATAATTATTACTACTGAGTTTTGTGTATGAAACCGCAGATGTTCAGACAAAGACTTGTTTGTTTCCCAAAGAGCTATTGCAAGTAAAATGCAACACAACACAAAGCAAAAGTGCCACTCACAGAAGGAAGGTCAAACAAAGAGAAGATGATGCTGGATGGCCTAAGACATGCTGTGTTGTGCTTGAAAAAAAAAAAAAAAATATAAGAGCTTGCACTTACCAGATATATATCCTCATTTGGGGGAAAAATCAAAAAAGTGAAAATTGCAGAGGTGCCTGCTCGAACTAAGATTATTTTTATCCAGTCATTTGATTTCAAATCTGTGCCTATTACTTCCTCCTCTTCCTCCAAGTTCCAAATTGATTATGGTAAAGACAGACTTTTGCTCTCAAAATACGGAACATCAGGCAGCTATTTTGAAGTATTCCTTACTGTATCCATTCTTTTTTTTTTTTTTTGTTTTCCTGTGGAGAGAAGGGATACACCATGAAAGTTTCCCTCCTTCCCCACTTACGTTGCCAGACTGTAATCCACAATTTCCACCATGCAGCAATTTGGATGCCAAGACACTGCCCACAGCAGGCCTTTAAGGATAATGTGGAGTGCAACTTCCAGTGAGTGTAAAATCATTGCAAAGTTTTTGCATGGCAGTGGTAAAGAGGGAGAGGAGGTAACAATTTCACAGTGTAATACATAAAGCTAAGCTCTCTACTGGTGGGAGAACCACTACTCTTAAGAATATAACTGTGTTATGGAATTGTTCGCTGATTTCATTTTATACCTTTAAGATCTTTGCATATAGAGAAGTATTACTGAGGAACTGTTTCTATTTGGGCTAAGGAATTAAGGCCAGCAGCAGTGGGAGGTTTAGTTTTCACTTCAATAGCTCAGGAACCCAAGAGACTGGGATGCCCTTCTGTCTTTTGAGATTTATGATAGTTTTGTGACATGGTGCTTTTGTAAAAATCCTTTCATCTTCTTTTCCTATTTGATTATATCATAACAAAAGATGCTCACACCTGTAATTATGTAAAGCATATCCACTCCCTTTGGAGTCATTTGTTTCAGCCTACCAAGCTAATGTGCACACAAATCACAGTAATGACTGATTGCTAACCTTGCACCTGCTGTGGTTAAAAGCAAGGGGGAGAAAAGGGCAGTACTCTGACCCTGATATTAATAATATCCCATGAGTATTAGAACCTCATTTACCCTTACATTTCTGAATCACCAGGGACCAAGGTAATGCCAAACTAATTGTCTACTATACAATTTCTTAAGCAGCCAGAATGTGGATAGGGCTGGCTATAGATACAGCATTAACTAAAACACAGACATGGAATATTTCTTCTCTGACTGTGCATGAAGATAAGCAAATATGTGCATCCCTATCTTGAACCTAATATGTTTATGTTTCTTAGGTTTGTAGCAAGAAAATAATTACTGTACTTGCCTCTATGTTTACTCTCAGTGAGGAGGAGCTACTGTCTCGTGTCTCACACATGGCTTTGCTCCTTCGTTAATTAAAGCACAGTTCAAACAAAAGCTAGTTTAACTTTCAGCTAATAAGTAGAAAGTATGAAAAAACTAACTGGTCAGTCAGTGAGCTGTCAATTCTTTGAAGCAGGGAATGGAAATAGGAAATCCTATTCATATTTCAAGAAATAGAACTCACTATCACGTTAGCCCAAGTGTGAATCTAGGTTTGGTGAACCAGGAATGTTTATATCCAAATGAACATGCTAATATGTGCAAGACTGATTAAAAATTAATAACACTTTAAAGAAAACAGAATAGAAATAAAGGTCGATTTTAGTGTATATCTTTAGAGCCCTTGTGCCTTGAATTCTACACAGATTTTCATCATGTGTGTTAGCTTAGGTTCCAAAAACATCATGTGTGTTATCCTAAAACATTAAAAGACTGATTTAGTTCCCTTTACAGCATTTTTGCAAGTCGGTCACACTGAGTTCCATATTGCTTGGTTTCTTCCACTGCTCAAGCTTACGTATGTAGCAGTTTATTATTCCAACACTGAAAATTGCAATGTAGCAATTTTACTAATCACTGAAAAAGTGGCCAAACTCATACTTTTGTATTCAAAAGGTAGACAGCTTCTATAAAAACAAGCAGAATATTACTCTCTACTGCTTCTACTATTGTAAAGGTAATGCTTGCACAGAGTAAGCCAGAATCTTCCATGACTTATTCATCATTCTGAGAACTAAGTTCTGTTGCCAAAAACTGTACAGCTGTTTTTTGTTTCAGAAGACTACTAGTTTGCCTGAAAGTTTAGCTTCCAGATTTTATCTGTATTGCTTATAGTTACAGGAAAAAAACAAAACAAAACAAACCCAACAACAACAACAACAACAAAAAAAAAACCAAAAAAAAAAGCCCAAACAAACAAACAAAAAAACACAAACAAAAAAAACCCCACAGAACTCTCTTTCTCTAATCTACATCTGTCTACATATCTATATGTGTGTGTTTTACTTGAAAGTTAAAAATTTTCAGCTAGTTTTAAACAGTGCACTGTAATGTTGTGGGTTCCTCAACTTTCAAAAAGACTACTTAAACAATGCTTCCATAAAAATTTCTTTTATTTATTTGTATTTTTTCATGAATAATTAAAAACTCATATAATAAATTGTTTCATCACTCAGGATTATTCAGCATGACCACTTTTAGAGTTTTATTGTTGTTGTGTGTTTGTTTTGACTTCCATCTACACACAGATTTTGTTATTTTTATATAATCTTTGATTTTTTCAAAGGAAAACAAAAGGCAATCAATATATTCAAATCCAGTCCAGAGTTCAGTAGAGCCAAGGCACAAAATGATTTGCAGTGTTTCCACTGTAAAACTTCATTTTCCATAGAAAAATATGCATTAATAAAGTAACAATAGCCTTGACCTTATTTAGCCATATTATTCAAGTCAGTTTTGACATCACTTCCTCATTTTGTTGTTGTTTACTCTTTTAATTCAGCCCTTAATGAGGGAAACAAATCTGTTAAAGTCACATGAACTTCAGGCATCTGACTACGTTTTCTGAATATGTGTTGTACAGAGGATACCTTTTTTGCAGTGTCTACGGATAGATCCTCAGAGTTGTCAAGTTCCCAAATCAGGGGCTGCTAGGACTACAAACACACTGGAATAGAAAGCTCACAGTAAAACTATTTAGGACGTTAGTAACTTCTGCAGCCTATATTGTGTTCAATGCTGACATGATTTTGCTTTTAACAGAGAACTACCCTGAAGAGTTTTAAATAATTCAGATAAGTCACATGAACTGAAGATTCAGCAGCAGCTCTAGTGTAATTTCTTCTCCCATGGAAAAAAAAAAAAAAAAAAAAAAAAAAAAAAAAAAAAAAAAAAAAAAAAGATAGTGCTACCTTTCAAAATTGTTTAATTATTTTATGTGACTACACTATGAAACAGGTTCAGTTAAGTACCTTTTATATTCAAGGAATCAAAAGGAAATTTCACTATTTGCACAGATACAGAAATCGGAGAAAGAGTAAATTTTCAAAATTATAAAAGAGATCATTATCACATAAAGTCAGACTATGAGTCCAGTGTAGAGCTGGAATGAAATTATGAATATGATTTATAAACCACTGAAATAAGGATTTGTAATAGGAATGATGACACAGCAGTAGCAAGGATGAACCAAGTGTTATTTTCATGAGGAAAAACTCCTGGAAGTGCCCTATGAAGTTAAAAACCAATATTAGTATGTTGCTTGATATATCTAAACCCCTCTATGTCTAACCCCATCCCCTATATATGCCTTCTGTATGTAGTGGGAAAATATTTATTGTCTGTGAAATTTTTTTGCATGTGTTAGGAGAGTATCTTCAGCTACTGAATTAACCCCACACTCATTAGCAAAGCTCATCACTGGACTCTTTCCAGTCTTTTTTTGTCTACCATTATTTTTTGAGAACACATACTATTGAAATTATCTATCTATCTATCTATCTATCTATCTATCTATCTATCTATCTATCTATCTATCTATCTATCTATCAGGTCAGCACTCCAAAACATTTCATGTCTGAAACAAAATCATAAACATTGCAAAAATGACTGATTTTTTTCATAGTGCACATCACCTTGTAGACTTTCATCACAATGAGATAATTTCTATTTTTTGGTATCAATCTTTAGTATTTTATCCACTTTCTGTATCTTCCCTTGCAATTATAAGGAAGATATGTATCCTTTGTTATATATTTGTTCCTGACAACAGGCCTTTGAGAGCTCAGTACTGTGATATGACACAGAATATGGGAGATAAAATATCATTATCAAATGTCTTTTTTAATTAGGGCAAGGATAATGAAGTGGGCTTTATCTGACAGACCCACTGGAACCCATTAATGTGCTGTACACTAGCTCATGCTTACCCCAATGAGGTTTAAAACTTGACAGTAAAGACCTTTCCAACGCTCTGAGGACCATGTTCTGGTTGTGTATTGGGATACTTAATATTTTCTTATTTCCATAATAACATCAGAAATATAATGAGTTTCTCTACAATGAAGAGATTTCAAACTGCAGAGATAAGAAAGTGCAGAACTTAAAACAAATAGTTCAACAGGCAATTATTTCTACGTTCTCAGGTAAAAAACTGCTTAAGACAGCCTAGATAAATGAACAGACTTTTGTATATGTCGCCATTATAAAAGGGAAGAAGAATCCAATTTTATTGGTGTAGTTGAACTCTCTCTGTGAAATGAGTGAAAATACAAGCTTCATTTTATGGGTCAAGATGCATATGTGAGCATTCATTAATGGAACAAAAGGATCTTTATACCTTATACCTAAAATCTCATGATGAGGTTAAAATATACTTACTAAATGTACGAGATTTAAAAAAAGTGATTTAGGGAATATAAAAGGTCATTGAAAAGGCCAAAATAGGATGAGCTATTCCAATGCAGAGCCTAAATTCTGCTTCATTTCCCTCACTCATTGCTAGTGTAACACAAAAGCAACCCAAATAACCTCATTCTTGCTTCAGGGATGTATTTTTGTGTCTATTTTCTACCATAATATCTGACTTGTTGAAGTTTGAGATCCTTAAGTGGGCCTTTACAAAAATGAAAATTCTGGACATACAAATCAATAATAGTGAAACTAAAAAAGAGAGTCCTATGTCCTGATTTGCCAACAAATTTACTTAGTCATCTTCACTGGAGAAATTTTATGAATACAAATGGCTCATTAAGCATCACAAGAAGTGCTCACAGATGTGTGACTGTAATATTAATAAATCCTAATATTTTTAAATGAATGTCTTTTAAGATAGACTCAAATATATGAGTGTAAATTAGCTGAAGTTTTGAGAGTATTAAACATTGTTTAAAATTAAATGAAATTAAATTAAATGCAAAAAATTCCTTCTATAATTTGTCATTTTAAGACAAAAAGAGTTTCTTGTTTTCTAGTGTTTATCTGTTTTAAGCTTTATTTCCTTTTTTCTTCTTTTTTTCCTTTCAGAAAGGATTTGCTTTTTTCATTTTTAATCAGCTAATGTGATCATTCTCCACAGTCTTGAGCACATCCATTTTCTTTGTATGATCATGCCTGTGATTATATCCACATTAAATTGCATCCATCATTATGTATTTTCCAAATATGAGATGGTGTAAGAAAATGTTGGTGAAACAAAAGTTCAGTGTAAGAAAATGTCAGTCTTAAAGACTAGTTAAAAAGTTTGCAAGCTAGAAATGATGGCATAGCTAAGTTGAGGATCGAGGTTGGCCCAAGAAATTAATCATGCTGTACAAAAATATAGAGCAGAAGAGAGGTGCTAATAACATATATCATCTATAGCGTAAAGCCCAGGATGAACCACCAATATAGTAGTTACTGACATGTGAACTAGATATGTACATTGTAAGATCAGTCCTTCTCTTCTGCCCTTATTTTCTTTCCTCATTTGTTATGCCTTTCTAAATATGTCCCTGATTATTGCCACTAGATATTTTTTGTCATTTCCTAATTTAACACATGGCCAAGAGCTTCATGGTTTCCCCAGGCCAAAAGCATTTTCAGAGCCTGTTTTATACCTTACATCCTTTGTGCTGGTACTACGGGCCAGTGGACAAGAGGTGATAGTGGAGTTCACCAAGGATATATCCAACTGCACCTTCACTGACATAGCAAAGGAGACATAATATTTGCAGTAAATGAATTTTCTAATATACTCTTAGTTTTGTACCAGGGCCCTGAGCTCTCCCTTCCCACCCAAACCCCAGCATTTGGGATCTTATTTTTTAAAATAACTATCAATTTATATTCTCTAATTTGTTCCCAGTTTTTAATCATTCAAAGCATAACTTCTTTTTGCAAGATACTGTAATACATTCAAATTTGAAAGCACAACCTTCTTAGGGAAAAAGTAAAGTTTTCACTTTTTCATCATAATAAAGAAGAATAAATGCTCTTTGCAGGTGCACAAAGAATCTTGAATTTCCTATAATTCATGTACTGTTTCCTTTCTAAGAGAGCTGCATAGGAGTACATTTTCAAGCAGCACATAGAAGCCTTGGGATACATAGGAAATTATCTACATAACTCTTTAGATGCATTTCAGAAAAACATGACTTTTCATTTTATTGTCCACAGTCACAGAAGTTATGCTACTCACAACATCTAGGCTTTTATGAAAGATTACAAACAAAAAGCCTAATACATGAGGAAAAGAACATAAAAATATTTTGTTTTGCTGCTAAATAACAGCCTAACTCCACCAATATTGAGGGTATATTGCTGGAGTTCAGAGTAAAACAACTTTTGTCTAAATCTTTGTTTTCTTTTCCCAGCTACTGTTCTACGATTCCTTTTTAATCAAAATTTTATGAGATTGTATAGGGATTCTGAATATTTCAGGGAACATGTTTTCTTTTCTGTAATTCTCATTCCTATGTTCCTCTTTAAACCCATTGTTCTCCAATATAGGACATAATTAGTTCAACTGTTGTGTATGCAAATACAGGAACAATTGAACTGAAGAGAAAAAGGAAATCAATTAATTTAATATGATTTCTACTAAAGGAGAATTCCCTTTCATAAAACCATTTCTAGGATGAATAACAAAAACTCCTGCAGTTTAATATTTTACCTTCTACTCATTTTCCCTTATTCGCAAATCTTCATATATGTCATGTGTTATTAGTGTCTAATACTACAGTTCTCATAGACATTGAAAATAGCAAAAGGTGCTTCCATAAATTAAATTGTTGACTTTATGATATTGTTCTTTCTTGCTTGTTGTTTTTAGTACATTGGACATCTTCATGCTGAATAAAAGAATCAGCAAAAAAAGATGGGGATTTTGAGCTCTAGGGCCAGTAGAAGCTTAAAGTGATGGCCAGATGGTGAAAACAAGCCATAAAATTAATTAATGGCAATCTGGGATAACAACAGTTCAGAGGAACGTGCATGCTGAAATAGGTAAGGAGGGCTGTACTGAAGAGTCAGAGTTAGAGACCTATCTTCTACCTTCTGTGACTTTGTCTTTCTCTTAGAAACATAAAAACATAGATCCTAGTAAAAGACAAAGCTAAAACTCACAGTATATGGACAGGGAGCACACCTGGGATTGTAACCTCCCTTCCAAGCACACCTCTGCATCAAGCAAAGGAAAATGTCCTTCCCAGCTGACTGAGAACTGCTCACAGAGAATTCACAGACCACACCACCAAACAGAATTTTATTGAAGTGACAGAGCTTCAATACCTACCTACACCTCAAAACAGTATTTGTCTAGAAAGTATCACAAACTAAAGCTAAGGTGCAGTTTGATTTAATTAGACAGTAGCATATCTATTACAAGAGCTGCCTGAACATTGAGATTTTAATTTGAAAAGTAACAATTGATATTTCAAAGTTGTCTTTTGATCTGTACTAAACCAGAGTTTGTTTATATTTACTCTCCTCTCCTAAGAATGATAAGAACTGAATTAATTTTCTCTGTTAAACTGGACAACGAAGTTCAGGTACCTGTCCAGTGAATGTTTAGGGATCTATATCCAGTGAAGCAGTGTCACATGAAGATGGAAGGTTCTTAACCAGAGTGTCCTAGTATAGGGGCTAAGGTATCATCTCACTAGGTGAAGTGAGGATATTTCAATTCCTTCAAGTAAGGTTTAGTTCCGAAATCAATATGAACATGTTTTGTGACAGCCTTAATTATTAGGTTGCAGGAAGGAAGACTACAGGCCCTGATTTGTTTTTTGTTTTTTTTGCAAATGCCTCAAAATATTAAAACAGTTTCATTCAGTAGGCATTTTGTTTCTTTTTCAGTTAAAACATTGGGTTTATTTTGGTTTTGGGGATTTGGCTTTTAAATTCTATATCTGTGCAAATCTTCCACATTTGATAAGACAGAAGGAAAGGAAGATACATATTTTTTTGTCATGGAGTTGTAAAACAGTTCTTTGTAACCTCTGGTTTCTATTACAGGAGTAACCACAAACTCTTAAAGTAAGTCTATGTAAATTGTTTGTCTCCATAGATACCATTTTTGCCACTGTAAAATAAGAATTAAATACTGTTCTGACAACCAAAGGAGTTTAGAAGAGCTTTTAGATTTTCTTGTGAAGGGGACTATGTTAAAGCTGACTCATTTTCTATGATTATTCTCATGGAAGAAAATCTATTACTGGAATGTCTGCAGAAAGCAATCATAAAAGGGACACAGACATTGAGAAGAACATTTTATTTCAAAACTCAGCTAATACTTGCAGATACAAAATTTGTTAGTCACTCTATCAAATAACTGGGTTTACAATGTCTTCTATACAAATTTATTAATATCAGTGGAATGTGTTTATGCCGAACTGGTCCTTGTGAAAAATCCATTTTCCCTGGATTACAACCATTTTCCACAGTAGTCAGCATTTGATTAACTGGAAATAAATTTTTTTACTGACGTGAAAGGGTTCTTTTCGTAGTCTTTGTAATGTTTAGTTTCATTCTAGTTTCTCATATTAAGTTTGTTATCTTAAATTGCAGGAAGTACTGTTTTTACATATGTATTTTATATCCATTAAAATTGTCTGTAGTCACTAAAAACTGAAAAAACTTATAAAAACTGACAATGTCTTCACAGCATGTGATCATATTCTCTTCTTTATCTTCCACAATTCTGGTTTTTTTTAAAAATAAAAAAAATTATCAAAGACATTGATAGAGTTGCATCAATCAATTCAACCCACATCTAGAACTGAATTAAGTATTGACTAAGTCTGTGATCCTGCTGAAGATTTGTATACTAATTTGAACAGAACAAAAAAATACCACTGAGGATAAAAATTTATAAAAATATATATATTTCATGAAGAATGGGTAGTATTTAAAGGGATTTTCCTATAATTTTGAAATCATTTAAGCACACATATTTATAAATACAGGAAATGTCCTCTTAAATCATGTGCTAGTCACCTGACCCCACTCTATTTTGGAAGCTTTTCCATGGAGTAAAATATGATCTACATAAGAAATCAGCATTTTGTCTTTAAATGAACACTTATTTTCCTATTAATAAATGTACAGGTTTTGATAATGACAAATATTTTTATTTATTTATTGAAAAAAATGTGAATTTAACATTTGTTTTTGTATTCTGATATCTGAGATGATTATTACAATTTGGAATGCTTGGAAAATTTTACCTTTCCAGATACTAGAAACCTGAAATTGATCTATGCCTTGGATGAGAAAGCTTACTTTTAAATGGAATGCAGCTTGTTTCCACAAAACATAATGTAACTTCGTATGTGATGAATAGACTTTCAGTATTCAATCTGATTACTCAATTTAGCAGAAAACTATAAGTTTAATGAGACATTGAACAACAATGCTTAGGAAAGAATTCTGATTTTCTTCTACTATATGACAAATGTTCTACAAACACAACATAAGCAGCAATTTTTTCAGATCTGCAGTGCTGATCATTTTTTCTGTACAATGACCACATCTAGGAATTTTGCATTTGCTACACATATGAACTATGTCATAGGTGGGGAAATAGCAAGAATGAGAAGTGTGCCTTTTCATTTTTTTCACCAAGTGCAGATCAAAAAAAAAGGAGTCTGAAAACTGTCATTTCTCCTAACTGGGTGTAAAGTTGCTGACAGTAAACACCACTGTTTCTGGAGATGATGTTCTTTAATTCTCTGATCCTGGTCTTTCTGCATTTTTTTATACATTGAATCTTGTGACTGCTGGAGAAAAAAATTTTCCTACTTGAGTTACACAGAAATTTCTTTAAGTGCAATTCTGACCTTTTTATATGTACTAACCGATAAATAGTGAAAGTAACAAATACACATAAACAAAAGAGAACAGAGGGAAAGGGCCAAATTCATAGCAAACATTTTTTACAATTACTAATTTGCCTGTTTTAGTCTTTTCTTCACCTGCTATGCTTCTGCAACCATTTGGGGCTCTGAAGCTATCAGTGTGATTAAACTTAGGGAGAACTGCTTCTCAAGGGCAGTTGTGACCTTCTCTTTGTACCTCATAGCCTGTCAGCAACAGTGGTGTTTAATAGAAATCTAAGATTAATTGCCTACCTCACATACTGGGAATGTCTGTCACCTTTTCCTCCCCAAGAACAAATACATCTCCCTCTGCTTTTTTTCGTGGTTTGATTGTTTTTTGTTTTGTTGGTTTGTGGTTTTTTTTGGTTTCTGTTTTTTTTTTTTTTTTTTTTCTGGCTATGGCCTCCTCAGAACCACTGACTGGGTTAAGTTGATCCTCATCCTTATCTGAATACATTTTCTGTGATAATGCTATTTTAACATCTCACTTGCAGCAGTATTTATTCTCCTGTTGTTTTATAACTCCTTCAGAAGTACAGTTCTCCCCAACTTTCATCTACTTAGCACAGGCCATGTGTCAGCTTTGCCAGCCTCATCAGAAGTAGCTGATTTTCCTCTCAGTGAGTTCAAGGTTAAGTATCTTGACCTCAGAGTTTAGAGTTCTGAATAGTGCCATATCTCATTCACCTCTAAATCAAAGATAAGAGTTTGAACCCTCTTGTAGAAGATGAAGATGGAAGATCATTGTTTAAACTCAGAAAGATATGCATTTTTCTTATCTTATTTAGATCAATTTGATCTGTAGCTGATGCAATTTCCCTTGGCTTTTGTAACAGATTGTCTCTCTATTTGGCTCCTACCCAGCCACATTTCTGACTCAAGTGCTGTGAAAAGCTAATAGATTTCATCACATAGACAGAAAAACCATGATAACAAATAGATGTAAAATATGTGAAGAATCTGACTTTCAATTTAAAAGATTTTTTATGAAAGCCATTTTACAGGATTCAACCAGCTCTAAACTAATTCTTTTATAAAATACATTGAAAAACACAACAAAATAAAATGACATCTTCACCACAGCAGGTAGTAGGAAGGGGAATTTAAATAACCAATTTGTGGGAAATATATCTTTAATCTTGCCTATGGCTCCTTATTAGAAACACTTTTCGTAAAATTATCCGTGCCAAGTTAGAAAGACAACTTGTAAAGGCATATGGTTTAGTGTGATTTCATGGCTTAAGTGTATAAACAACCAATGTTCATCTTGAAAATCAGATATTAGTGTCTGGAGAATTTTGTTTGGAGAAGTAACAGTTGCAAGGCAAAGTATCAGGATGAAAGTGTAATTTGTCCATGTCCTTGCCCTGAGTGTCATCATCTATGTAAAGACAAAAGGAAAACTGTTTTTCTTTAAAATTACCTTTTTGTTTTTAGGCCTGACATTTTATAAATATTGGATTTTTTCTTATTATTTTCTCCAACACACTTTCAAAAGATCCTATATAAATTTTAAAATTCTGTGATCTCCCAAAGTAATTGATAGTCCAGAGGATTAAATGCAAATTTCAGAAATAAAGATAATATTATTTTTATATTCTTCTTCTCCATGTAGGATTTGTATGCTGTATTTCTTTTCACTAGAGATCAGTGAATGGTCTAGGGGAGGTGTCCTTGCCCATGGCAGAAGGGTTGGAACTAGATAATGTTTAAGGTCCCTTCCAAATCAAACTGTTCTGAGTCTATGAATGCCACAAAAATTTTTCCATTTCTATGTCCTGTGTATGATTTTGTTATACTTTTTCCATATAAATTTAATTCTGTGGAATATTTAGATAAAAAAAATATAAATCTAAAAGTAGTCCTCACAAAAGTTTTATAGCCATGCGATCTTCTTGGACACGATTAGAGAATCATAGAATCAGCTGTGTTGGAAAAGACCTCAGAGATCAAGTCCAAATCTCCGGGGATGGAAACTCCGTAATTTCCCTGAGCAGCCCATTCCAATGCCTGATCACTGTCTATGTAAAGAATTTCTTGCTAATATCCAACCTAAACCTCCCCTGGCAGAGTTTAAGACCATATTTTCTTGCCATACTGATAGTTGCCTGAGAGAAGAGACCAACCCCCACCTGGATACAACCTCTTTTCAGATAGTTGTAGAGAGTGATGAGGTTTCCCCTGAGCCTCCTCTTTTCCAGACTGAACAACCCCAGCTCACTCAGCCTCTCCTCAGAGGGTTTGTTCAAGTCCCTTTACCAGCCTTTTTGCTCTTCTCTGGACTTGCTCTAGCACCTCAACATCCTTCCTGAACTGAGCGGCCCAGAACTGGACACAGTACTCGAGGTGTGGCCTCACCAGAGCTGAGTAGAGGGAAAGAATCGCTTCCCTGGAGCTGTTGACCACACTGTTTCTGAGCCAGGCCAGGATGCTGCTGGCCTTCTTGGCTACCTGGGCACAGTGCTAGCTCTTGTTTCAGCATGCTGTCAATCAGACTCCCAGGTGCCTTTCTGCCTGGCCACTCTCCAGCCACTCGGTCCCCAACCTGTAGCACTGCAGGGGGTGGTTGTGACAAAAGTGGAGGACTCGGCACTTGGCCTTGTTAAACCTCATTCCGTTGGAATATGTGTTGTGGTTTGAGCTGGCAAACTGCCAGCCCTCCAAGACAGAGGGTCAGAGCCTCCCCCCACCCCCGACACCGAGGAAAGGGAGGAAAAGAGAGGGGAAGGAAAGAGGGAAAAAAACACTCTAAAACTGCATTTTATACTAAAACTACATATATTTTACAAACAGGATAAAAAGGCAATTAAGAAACAATACAAATACTCACACATATTAAGA